>OZ010789.1:608809740-610009740 GCA_963932465.1 Maratus speciosus | reverse complement strand
AAGATAAAAGAAAATATTTCACTATAATAAAGCAATTAAAAATGCATGTTTCAGACAAAATATACGATTTTATAAAAATATGGTACGAGCACAATAGAACGTAAAAAGAAATGAACATTCCATCACATGTTAAAACTACATCAGATTTTGGGCAATAATTGAAAAACTTTAAGCAGCATTTGGGAGCCGTTGATTCTCAGGGACCCTGGGCCTGGTGCTCCAAATTGGCCTGCCGTAAATCCGGCACTGACTCTACCTCTAACGGCGCTGGAACCAATTAAGCTCTGAAGCTAAGGGGAGCAAAATATAGTATCGGGTCCCACTTTTATCTGTGAAAAGTTTCCCAAATTCTAAATGCGTGAAACTAATCAATGCTATAAATATTATCTCTAGGAGTTTCATACATATATTTTGTTAAACAGCTTTTTTATGTTTCTTGTACACTATATGGCCAAAGGTGACCGGTCACTTGCGATTTTAGACGTTTTGTTAAATATCTAGAAAAATACATGAGGAATTAACCTGAAACTGCAGATGTGTAAGCAATATAGTATAGTTCATATATTTCCGCGAAGAATTTTTCCCGAAACCCCACAGGGGACCGTCAACAAATTGAAAAAAAAATGAATATCTTTTGGATAACCCTGTAAAAACTAATGTAGCAAAAGCGTTCAAACACGAGATTATTAATGAGTGGCTTATTGTAATATATTGTGTTCATTTTTATGAGAATAGCATGTATACTCGTAGAGAAATTAAGGTTTTTATAAAAACAGCTCCAAATTTCGCCAAGTTTTTTGCTTATAATTTGCAGAGTTCTTAATATATATAAAAAAGTTCTTTTCAGAAAATATGACAAACAATATTGTACACAATACTTTGTAATCACAATTAAAAAATAATAAAAATCGAACGAAAAATGAGCAGGTTTACTAAAAAATGCTTCGCTGCGCATGCGCGAATGCAATCAAAATATAATGTGCATAATGTATTAGCTAAGTATATAGAGCAATTTTTGTGAAAGTCTAAAAATCATAGCTTGAAAATTCTGAAAATAATCGTCGATAGAATAAGCTCGAAATCCGTTGTTCCCAAAACCAAGCCTAAAGATCAGGGGTTGTATCAAATATCTGTTGATTAGTGCTAAGATAGCGTACACAATATTGAACGTACTATTATATTTGGATACAACCCCTGGTCTTTTTGCTTGCTTTTGGGAACAACGGATTTCGAGCTTATTCTATAAACAATTATTTTTAGTTGAATTATTTTTAGTTGAATTAGTTTTCGAAATATTAATTTTTTTCTAATTTTAAATACATTTTTCTAATGATGGCAACTCAAATTTTAATCATAACAGATATATTTTTTTTCATATTTTAGAAAAGGTTATTTTAAATTAATTTGGCGACGAGCAATAGAAGTGAAAACTTCAACAATTACGTGTGTGTTTTTTTAAACGTCAGGAAATGTTTTATTGTGCAGGAAATACTTTTAAATGTAGTGTTTTTTTATTCATTATTATACAATAACATACACCATAGACACACAACATAACGCAAAAATAACACGAATTTTAAAAACAAGAAAGTTTTTCTGCTAAACTTACCCGATATTTGATCGAATAGTTCTCTTTTGCCGCCAACTATTGGCATAAATAACAACTGTTGAATAAAGATAATTTTATTTTGCTAGAGCAAGGTAGTTTTATTTTAGCAAGAGTCACGAGACTTGTCTAAGTTTTACATGAGATGTTTTTGATGAGATTTCCTTTTTCTAACTCTTGTACGTGTATTTCGGGAACCAATAGCGTACAGGCAAGCATGTAAATTGTTGCCTGTAAATTGTTGTTATTGATTAAGCAATCAATAACAATTAATTGCCCGCCCTCCTCATACCGAACTATGCACAATACATGTACAGTCGTGGAAAAAAAAAAGTAAACACCCCCTACTAACTCCTCAACAAATTATCGTAGAAAAAAGTTACTGGTACCGAACGATTGGAAATAAAGTCTACTTTTAAATGATGTATATAAAATTTGCTTAGGAGGCCATCTACATATTAAAACGAACCATAACTTTGCTTTTTCAATAGCAATACACAATTCTGGCAGCATAAATGAACTTTACGCCCTTCAATTAGCCTAAAGACAAATTTTTATGCAATTTGTACCATAAGTTTCTGAGAAATTAATTATTTTAAAACGACCGTATTTTAAGGGCTGTATCCAAATTGAAGTTCGGAACTCGATTACTAACCCAGAGAGCCCCCATCTTGATCAAGGCACCTTAAGAAGTCAATGAAGCCTGCTAGATTACAGGACAGCAGAAGAAATTTCAAATATCTAGTCACTTCTATTATATAGACGGCCCCTTAAACCATCATTTTGCCGTTTTTTAAGCATAATTTGAAAACTATTTGGAAGAAAAATGTGAAATTTTGGATTTCCATAAAGCAGGACTTGATAAATCTAAATCCATCAAAAAAATTGTAGGTTGCAATTCACAATTTTTTCGAATATTAATTTAATAATTCATAACTGATACCATAAAATTATAAAAATTGCAAATTCAGCGTATTTATGTTTGGGTATATTAGTATTATTCCTACACAAAAAAATTAGCACATTAGGAGCATAATTTCTGGAGTTATAAATAAAAATATGAAAATGTAATTTAACATCAGAAGCACTAAATTTTGAATATTTATAATTCAAAAACTTATCATTCAAATGACTTAAAATTTGGTGTCTAGGCATAGTTTGAACCAAAGATTTGAAATATCACGTTAGAATTGGGTATTGTCATTGAAAAAAATGAAGTTTGGATTCATTTTAATATTTAGATGGCCTCCTAAGCAAATTTTATATACATCCCTTAAGAGTAGATTTTATTTCCAATCGTTCGGTATAAGTAACTTTCTTCTACGATAATTTGTTGAGGTGTTAGTAGGTGGTGTTTACTTTTTTTTTCCACGACTGATGTACGTACTTATATACAGAGGTGTCGGTTACAATAACAGTATCACGAGTTCAATGGTTTTTCCCATCTCAAAAAATGCCAAACGCGCCCAAAGAAGCTTTCACTTCAATAATGAAAGTATCAAGTATTTGTCTTTAACAATAAACACAACAGCGTACTGCAACGAAAATGTAAATTTTGTGTGTGTTCCTGTGTGAACGCCGGGAGAAAAAGTGAATTTTAGCTTCGTTCTTCTTTTGCGGATTGTGCTGAAGAGGGAAAAGTTCCTGTCATTCACCGCTTGGCGCGCTAGTGTCTATGTGCCAAAATGCTAGCATGTCGGTTACGTAACAGTGTCTCCAAATCAGTGGTTATTCTCCATCTCAAAAAAAGCTCAACGCGCCTAAAGAAGTTTTCACTTCAAAAATGTACTTTTAAATGCAATTTGTTTGAAAGCTGTATCTCAATTTGTTTCTGAGTTATTAATTTTTTTTGTAGTTTTTATTACTTTTTTGTCATAGTGGCAACAGAAAGTATCCATCGTTGTTGAAATTAAAGGGAAATACAGATTACTGTATAGGCCAATCAGAAAACGAATAAATTGCAGATTAAACCAATGAAAACCTTCAGATATGCTTTTGATTTCCCATCCTGACGAGAACAATAACCATTTTTCCAAATGGTTAATTAAATTTTTTTTATTTATTGTTATTTCATTTTAAAAATAACAGAAAATAATTTAAAAATACATGTGTAACAGGTATATGAAAACGAGGTTTTCTCCAAATTCTCGTAAAAAAATCACGCCAAACCCGGTGCGTATGTGACAATGCAACAAATCATGAGATTTAATTTCCACTTCAAAGCAACGTTTTAATATTATTACTTCTCCCGTCGACCAATTTCGCCAAATTATATAAAAGAGCAATAAATAAAAAAAGCAATTTATCAAATTATAACGACCATTTGGAAAAAAGTTTTTTTGAAGACTAAAATTTAAGACATAAAAAATCGCACGGAGTTGATCATACATTACGTACGCCATGAATTAAACATTAATAGTGTTATTACACTTAAAAATTGCAAGCCAAAAATATATTCTGCGACCCGTCAGATTTCATGAAACTAATGGTGTTATTACACGAGGGGTCAAAGACGCTTCAGATTCCGGGGGTCTCCATGTTATTCCTATGGCTCCAGGGGAGTCGCTTGGAGAGCGAGCGTCTTTTTTCTGTCGGAGCATCTTTGACGCCCGAAACGAGGCGAGTCGCCAGTAACAGCCAATCAAATGCTTGGAAATTTGATAATAGAAAAGCCTTTTCCGGAACAGCCAATGAAATGCTTGGAAAAGACGGACCGTGAGGCGGCTGTTGTCGCTATCGCTAGACGCCTGGGATTCCAAGCGTCTTTGAGTCCTCGTTAACACCATTAATTATTATCCACCTGAAACTTACGTAAATATCCAAGCATTTCATTGGCTGTTCGGGAAAAGGCTTTTCCATCGTCAGATTTCCAAGAAATGTGACGGCCAATTTTAAATGAAATTTCATTCTTAAACTTCTAAACATCCGACAATATTCCTTTTTACACCGTCGTCGGATAGAGAAAAAAATGTACTATTAAGTGCAATTTGTTTGAAAGCTGCATCTCAATTTGTTTCTGAGTTATTAATTTTTTTTTTGTAGTTTTTATTACTTTTTTGTCATAGTGGCAACAGAAAGCATCCATCGTTGTTGAAATTAAAGGAAAATACAGATTACTGTATAGACCAATCAGAAAACGAATAAATTGCAGATTAAACCAATGAAAACCTTAAAAGCCAAATTATACAAATTGACATATTTTTTTATTTTAAATAACAAAAGAACAAATAAATTAGTATAACATTAATAAAAATACAAATAAAACGTCGAAATAAAAATCACTTGATGGCATGAACATGCGTAACTTCCTTAAAGTCAAGTGAATGTGACATTTACGATCAACCATTATTGGCATTTAATCTTATAGTTTGGCGACAGATTTTTGGTCGATCCGATAACCAAGTAGCACCGTTTTAATTTACCACTCGAAAAATAAAAAGTCCTTCCGGCCAGTGCCGGGAGGAAGAGGTAGCTTTCATATTCCTTATTTTTAGCTCAAAGGCTATCAAAGACTGAGAGCTAATGTGCCCGCCCGTTCTGTATGTATGTATGTATGTACGTAACGCGATAACTCTCGATAGAAACATCCGATTTGCTTCAAAATTTTTTTATAGGTTCATTGTGATAAGGCGCTTCCCTGATTAGTTTTGGGAGTTCATTGGTTAAGGATAAAGGGCGAAAAACGGGGTTAGTCCAACCCCTTAATTCAGATAAATGGGTTTTTCATGCAGAATCATTCGATTTGCTCCGAATTTGGTATACCAATTTATTATGTTAAGGAACTTCCCTGATTAGTTTTGGGGGTTCATTGGTTAAGGATAAAGGGGGAAAAACGGGGTTAGTCCAACCCCTTAATTCAGATAAATGGGTTTTTCATGCAGAATCATTCGATTTGCTCCGAATTTGGTATACCAGTTTATTATGTTAAGGAACTTCCCTGATTAATTTTGGGGGTTCATTGGTTAAGGATAAAGGAGGAAAAGGGGCGTTAGTCCACCCCCTTAATTCAGATAAATTGGTTTTTCATGCAGAATCATTCGATTTGCTCGGAATTTGGTATACCGGTTTATTATGTTAAGGAACTTCCCTGATTAGTTTTGGGGGCTCATTGGTTAAGGATAAAGGGGGAAAAGGGGGGTTAGTCTACTCCCTTAATTCAGATAAATGGGTTTTTCATGCAGAATCATTCGATTTGCCCCGAATTTGGTATACCGGTTTATTATGTTAAGGAACTTCCCTCATTAGTTTTGGGGGTTCATTGGTTAAGGGTAAAGGGGGAAAAGGGGGGTTAGTCCACCCCTTTTAATTCAGATAAATGGGTTTTTCATGCAGAATGATTGGATTTGCTCCGAATTTGGTATACCAGTTTATTATGTTAAGGAACTTCCCTGATTAGTTTTGGGAGTTCATTGGTTAAGGATAAAGGGAGAAAAACGGGGTTAGTCCACCCCCCTTAATTCAGATAAATGGGTTTTTCATGCAGAATCATTCGATTTGCTCCGAATTTGGTATACAGGTTTATTATGTTAAGGAACTTCCCTGATTAGTTTTGGGGGTTCACTGGTTAAGGATAAAGGGGGAAAAGGGAGGTTAGCCCGCCCTTCTTAATTTAGATAAATGTGTTTTTCATGTAGAATGATTCGATTTGCTCCGAAGTTGTTATGCCGGTTTATTATGTTAAGGAACTTCCCTGATTAGTTTGGGGGCTTCATTGGTTAAGGATAAAGGGGGAAGGGGGGCTAGTCCACCCCCCTTAATTTATATAAATGGGTTTTTCATGCAGAATTATTCGCTTTGCTCCAAATTTGGTATACCGGTTTATTATGTTAAGGAGCTTCCCTGATTCGTTTTGGGGATTCATTGGTTGAGCATAAAGGGGGCTAGTCCACCCCTTAATTTGTATAAATGGTTTTTTTGCAGGATTATTCGATTTGCTCCAAATTTGGTATACCGGTTTATTATGATAAGGATAGCTTCCCTGATTAGATTTGGAGGTTCACTGGTTAAGTATAAAGGGGGAAACGGGGGCTAATTCCCCTTCACTTATTTTTTTGAGGGGCATTATTCTTTAAAATAAGAGTATAATATACAATTAGTGTGAAGCTGTGAGCTCAATGCCATCAGTTTAACTGGGCACTTTTCTTTTTTATTTAAAAGTCAGCTTATATTATTCAAGCACACGGAGCTCAAATTAGGGGAACCCGATTATAGAAGATTAAATACTAATTTTTGTCAATACTGAGTATGAATGAGAATTTCGCGAAATTAGTCAGCATTATCAAAGCTGGTTTTATATAAAGTGATTTATATTTGGTTGCCAAATTGGGTGATATCTTGAAGTGCCCGCCATTTTAAAACAACATAATGGCTGCAACAAAGCTAACCAATGAACTTGGTCGAGACCTTAGTAATTTCTGTACACATGCTCACTCACATCTAAATCGATTGATATATACGAGTGCTGTTGCAGGCAAAAAATAAGATTTTTCAAAATGCCACCCACATTAGAAATTCAAAGTGCTATATCTCAGCCATTTTCTTAGACAAAAACAAAACAAAAAATGCTCCGGAGACTTTGTATCAAGCTCAAACACATAAGAAAAAAATCTTTTTCAATTTCTAATTTTTTAGTACCTCATTTTAAATTTAAATTGTTTTTAAATTTTTAAATGGCTGCCATTTTGAAACAAGATGGCGGATGAAGTTAGCAAAAGAACTCGGCCGAAAGATTTCTATGTACTATGCACATGCCTTGCCGGCCGAAAGATTTCTATGTACTATGCACATGCCTTGCCGGCCGAAAGATTTCTATGTACTATGCACATGCCTTGCCACATCCTAATCGGTTCATAAATACGCGTGTTATCGCGTGACAAAAATCAGATCGTTTCAAAATGTCAGCCATGCTAGAATTTAAAAGTACTATAACTCAGCCATTTTATAAGATATGGACAAAACGAAAACTGCTCCGAAATCTTTGTATCAAGGTCAAACACATAAGAAAAAAATCTTTTTCAATTTCTAATATTTTTGTACCTCATTTTAAATTTAAATTTTTTTTTTATTTTAAATGGCCGCCATTTTGAAACAAGATGACGTATGAAGTTCGAAAACGTACTCGGTCGAGACATTGGTATGTTCTATGTACACACCAAGTTATATCAAAATCCGTTCATAAATACGCGTGTTATCGCATGACATCAGATCGTTTCAAAATGTCAGCCACAATAGAATTTCAAAGTGCTATAACTGAACCGTTTTTTAAGATATAGACGAAAAAAAAAAATGCTCCGGAATCTTTGTATCAAGCTCAAACACACAAGAAAAAAAATCTTTTTCAATTTCTAATTTTTTTGTACCTCATTTTAATTTTAAAAAATTAAAATTTTTTTTAAATGGCGGCCATTTTGAAACAAAAGGGAGAATAAAGCTGGCCAACGAACTCGGTCAAGACATTGCTATGTACTATGCACACGCCTTTTCACATCCAAATCGGTATATAAATACACGTATTATCGCGTGACAGAAAACAGATCGTTTCAAAATGTCAGCCATGCTAGAAATTCAAAGTGCTATAACTCAGCCATTTTTCAAGATATAGACAAAACAAAAAATGCTCCGGAATCTTTGTATCAAGCTCAAACACATAAAAAAAATCTTTTTCAATTTCTAATTTCTTATGCCTCATTTTAAATTTTTTAAATGGCCGCCATTTTGAAACAAGATGGCGGATGAAGCTGGCCAACGAACTCGGTCGAGACATTGGTATGTACTTTGTACACACTAAGGTACATCCATATTCGTTCATGAATACGCCTGTTATCGCGTGACAAAAATCAGGACATTTCAAAATGTCAGCCACGCTAGAAATTTAAAGTGCTATAACTCAGCCATTTTTTAAGATATAGACGAAACAAAAACCACTCCGGAATCTTTGTATCAAGGTCAAACACATAATAAAAAAATATTTTTCAATTTTCAATTTTTTGGTACCACATTTCAAATTTTCAATTTTTAAAAAAAATTTAAATGGCCGCCATTTTGAAACAAGATGGCGGATGAGGCTGGCCAACGAACTCGGTCGAGACATTGGTAGGTACTTTGTACACACCAAGGTACATCCATATCCGTTCATGAATACGCCTGTTATCGCGTGACAAAAATCAGGACATTTCAAAATGTCAGCCACGCTAGAAATTCAAAGTGCTATAACTCAGCCATTTTTTAAGATATAGACGAAACAAAAACTGCTCCGGAATTTTTGTATCAAGGTCAAACACATAATAAAAAAATATTTTTCAATTTTCAATTTTTTGGTACCACATTTCAAATTCTAAATTAAAAAAAAATTTAAATGGCGGCCATTTTGAAACAAGATGGCGGATGAAGCTGGCCAACGAACTCGGTTGAGACATTGGTATGTACTATGTACACACCGAGTTTTATCCAAATCGGTTCATAAATACGAGAGTTACAGTGTGACAAAGATCAGATATATATATATATATATCAACTTTTGAACGGAGGGTGGTTGCGGGGTCTGGGGGTCATGATGGATGAAAATATACCAAAATTTTTTGAAATCGCTTTCCTCCGAACGGCTGCAATAGGTAGCTTTTGTAATGAAAGCTACCTAAAAAATGCTAACTGGCGAGTTAAAAAAAAGCTATTGGCGATATTTTCACCAGGCTAACATAAAAGTACCAGGAATTCTTTGCGATCATGGATGGCAATTTTTATATAGTTTTATTCGAAAAAATAATTTTGATTCTTTAATCAAAATGGAAACCTTTCTTATGAAAAGCGAAGGAATCAGCCCGTTGTTTATGGCAGTTACATGACTTGGACTACTATAATATAAACGAAATAATGGCGATAGATTAATATTCGGCAACTTATCACACCTGTGGTTGGCTAACATTAAAGTACCAAAATGGCCGCCTGGAATATAAAAAGCGAAAGGATCCGCCTGGAGCTGTTGATGATAGTCAAATGACTTAGGCTATTATTATAGAGATTGTTTTCAATTCTAAAAATAGCGCAAAGAATAATATTTCCTAACGATTAAAAATTTATTTTTACGTGACTATTAAAAACAGAAAAAAAAACAACTTTAAAATTACTATTAAATGAGTACTTGTTAATAGCAGGAAAATATTGAAAATTATTTCTTAAAAATTGTATTTACACGTGAATATTAAAAGGGAAAGGAAACTTTAAAATAATACCTTAATATGCGTTTAACCCTTTCACGGACAAAGCATTTCTATTCATAAAATCTTGAAATCAGTGAATGGCACCAGAATTTACAAACAAATTTCGATATACAAAAATGCTTTTGTTCACTTACTTAATAAAAGGGAAATTTTCATCCCAATATTCTGGTGCTAATGTGGCATTTAAGAATTAAAATTAAGTGGTCCAAAAATGAACCACCGCCCTTGAAGGGGTTAAAGCAGCAAATTTTAGTAATTGTAGTAAATTGTATTATGTCAATCGTTTTATAACGTTGTTAAAAAATACCGAGAGACAAAGACTCTGTTTACTTAATTCATTTTTTTTAGCTTCTTTTCAAATGTGTAACTGATCTTCTTTATCCAAACACGAAAACAACCATTGGATGTCTTAACAGCAACTGATTGTACCTTAAATTTTTGCAATCAAAGGGAATTGAATGGAAACCCGTTTACAGGGAGATCGCTACAGGTTTTTTCAGTATAATTCAAACTTCTCCAATCTTTTTAAAACCGATCAGATTAGAGTGCTTTTAGATTCTGCAGTGTCTGAACGGGGGTTGGCGAGTGTAGCTTGCAGGGGGCAGAGCCCCCTAGTTGTCATGTAAAATAAAATGTAATTAATTCATCAATGACATAGAATGATTTTCTAATTATACGAACTTCATTTATTAAAAAATGTTTTAGGAATACATACCTCGATTTATTTCTTATAATGATTTTTGTAAATGATCATCTGTTATGCCAGAACTTTCTCAAGGAGTATTCGAAACACTTCTGCGCTTTCGAACTAAAAATTTTCTATTACTATTATGTCTGCAGCTTTTAATGTGCACCTGAAAAGCATCTTGAAAGTTGAGACATATATGCATTGTTTGCTTCATAATTTGCACTCACGTCTTGAGTCAGTCGTGAATGACAATTATAAATAGTGCAGTTCATAGCATTAAATCAAGAGTGATACAGCTCAAATCAATGAGTAATGTTGAAAATTTCCGAATGAAGAAACGAGAATTTTGGAATACAGATAGTTTCAGTCCGGCCGAATTTTCGGCAGCATTTTAGCCGACACTTAGATTTCGGCCGAAAACGAACCAAATTTTCAGTTGATCTCTAGCAAAGAGCAATGTTTTAGTCATTAAAAACTTTTACGACGTAAACAATCAGTAAAAAAAAAAAAAATAATAAAAAAAATAAATAAATAAATAAATAAAAATAAATCAAAATTGTAAAGTTTTTAAATTCACTCAAGATTTTTGCGGTACACTCCCTTCATTTGAAGAACTATATTTTTACGGTGGAGGGATTTGTACGCCAATACAGGGTGGGCCAAAAGTCCCTTGAAATTTTTAACTTTAACATAGAATCAAGTAATTGAAGTATTTTTTTTTAGTAAAAAAGTTTATTTGCATATTTTAAAAAATCCCTGCCGGCTCGACCACAGGCACAGTTAGATTTCGAAGTTCAGAACTAATTTCCTCAAAAAAAAAAAAAAAAAAAACTAAACTAAATCAAGATTAGAGATAGACCCAGTTTAACAATTTTATCTGGCCGCTTTTGGCAGATTTTTAATTTCCTTTTTTTGTAAAAGTTCGTTTTATCAGAATCGTGTTAATACGAAATTTTTTTCTTCAACCCCTATTTTAATTTATTTATTTACTTATTTTTTCTGTAAGAGTTGGTCCTATCAAAAACTTGTTAGGCCAATGTCAGACGGGCGTCTTATTTGCTGCTTTTTTGCTTAAGTATTATCCATTCACAATGCTATAGCATTGTGAATTCTATCAAAAACTTGTCAATATAAAACTTGATTTATAATAAATTTAAGCGGATTTGATACCTTGTGAATTGACGAAGTTATGAATTTTTTTCTTCTTAAAACTTTATTATTGCGCTCCTTGTAAAGAATTATCTTCATGAATTTCAAGAGCTTCACGTTATTCTTAATTTAAATCAAGGTTGGAAGAGCTTAGTTATAGACTTCACGATTCATGTAAAATCACATTAAAATAATAAAGCATATTTCACAACTGAAAATGGCGCTGGTGTTGTTCAGTATAAGCCCAAGTCAAGCACAGGATGATTAAAAACTTTGTTAATTCTATATTTACACTTTTAAATATATACATTATATACAGCGAAAACATTTGGATAATATTTGTTAAATAAATTCCACACTGGGAATTCAAGATGATCATATTAAAATTTCAGCAATTATGTTCTAAAAAGAAGCCACGAAAATAGCATTTCCCTTTTTAATATCAAAACATTTCTTCGATTTGTGAAAATCATGACAAAAAACATACGCAGACTACCTGCTGCGTTCAAGATTCACATTCACAAAAAAAAAACTAAACTAAAAAAGAAAGACTAAAAAATGTTTTCAAATATCAATTCTCTCGAAGGTCACGTGATCCTTCGCGGCGCCTAAGCAGTCTGGCTGACTGCTCGAGAGAGGGTTGCAAAATATCCCACAAACTCCCCCCCGATGAACAAGGGTTCATCAAAATGGGGATTCAAACAATTAAAGTAGAAATAAAAATTATTCTAAAAAATCATCAGTTACACTATACATAAATACAATACAAAATCAAAATATATACTTACATACTGGACTTCAATAAAATAAAACAATTTAAAAAATTTGAGAACAAGTTTCTGCTACTAAAAATAGAAAGAACAGTTTAAATCTATACAACTTTTTCTAGAATATTCAACACAAAAAAAATTAAACTAAAAATTAGAAATATTATCAAACAAGAAACTTTTTTTTTTTTTAGTGAAAAAAAATAAAAATCTTTTTAAAGTCAATAGCAAATAGAGTTCAAGATTTGTTTTAAAAGTCAAATGTCCATGAGAGTTTTTGAGTCTCTTAATGAAATGAAAGTTTTTTTTTTTTTAGACTCCGAGTTCAAGATTGTACAATAGATTTATAGGTCTTTTAATGAATGAATTATTTGTTTTGAGTTCACAAGATCTTATCTTTTTTTAAATCTCTGTCCACAAATACTCAACTTCTAGAAAGTTCTTGATACATGTTCATATGCATAAGAATCACATCATATATTTCAAAGTCAGAAGTATTATTCTGGTCCGTGTAGTGAGCAGATTGTAAGTTGAGAGGCACTCATTTTTCAAGCGCTTCCAAAAATGATTCAGAAGAGTCTCGCGCAAACGGAAGCGTTTCACTAAGGATTCCTTGGTTGCAGGTAAACACAAGATATGCTTTAGAATTGCTATAACTAGTTGACCAGGGTGAACGCTAAATTTCTTGGAGATTGCACGTTTGTTTAGGATTGATTTTATGCACTGTCTAGATTTTAAAATCCAAAACTTTTCACTAGTTTGTACTAATGTACCGGACACTCCTGAATGAAAAACTTTTTCATGTGCATCTTTCACGATTATTTCGGCAAGTTTATGTTTTGCAGGAATCACAACAGGACGTTTTTCATAAAATGGGGAATCAGACTTTTGTAATCGCCCTCGTACCAACAGCAAAACTTCATCTGACAACATAGGATTTAACTGTAGAAGATTTGATTCTTTAGGGATACTCTTGTTACATTTCAAGGATTTTATAACTTCGGGAAAACTTTCTTCGTGCACTAGTTTCGACCAAAATTTTCAGCATGTAACATTTCCTCAGCTGATAATTCTGAAAATTTTCTTTTTCCTACCTTAAATTTTATATTAGAAATAAATCTAAATAGCCATGCAGTTACTCGATATAATTTCTTTAGGGAGCTATACTTTTCAAGATTAAAAATGGGAATTTCATCAGACTTATTTGTTTGAACTGCACAAGAAATGGTTGCTGCTTTTCGAGACTTTTCTTCAGAAACACCAGGTAATTGTGTTGCAGCAATTTTAACACTAGACCACTGATCTTCGGGCAAGGAAAGAAATTCAGGAACATACACATTAGGGTTAGCATCAGGAAAAATATGCAATTGGAGATGCTCCTTTTCCATGATCAGGTTGCTAAAATACTGCCAGGGAATTTTCAAGTGAGCGAGAGCCGGGATTTCTGAAAGCCAATTTTGCCAATCATTTTCTAGTTCACCAGAAACAAAAGGAGCAATAAATCTGGATGAATCAAAGAACATAGTTGCAATTTTCAAAACATTGCGTTTAGTAGAAGAATCATTATTTAATTTTTCTAACAAGGGTCGTAATTCTAGTCCTAATTTATCTTCTGTATTGTTCCAGATCAATCCTAAAATTTTCAAGGAAGTATTTGGTGGTTCGAAACTCGAAACAGGAATGTTTTCATCATCTAAAACATTAGAATTCAATTTAGGGACATGATACAAACATTCTTTTAATGATAGAGAATCATCATATTTGGAAGAAGCATCATAGACTATGCGCATTTTTGTTGCAGTTTTATCGTCTCGGATAACAGGTCTGTGTGGCATGTAATAGGAATTATTAGAATCTTTCTCGGTGCACAAATCTATTACACCCTCATTAAACTGCTCTAGCAAAATGGGGTTATATTCTTTAAGTAAAGAATCGTTTTTCAAGAACTTATTTTCTAAACTAGAAAACCGCTTCTTTGCTACTTCAAGATTATTTCTAAGCAATTCACGAGAATTTTTCCACAATAATTTTGTTTCATAACTCCCATTTACGAATTTTAAATTTTCTTTAAATTCTTTTATTACCTCATGATCGGTAATGTTCTTTTCATTGCTTTCAGCAATGCCAATAGCTTCTAGATCCCAAAATGCTTTCAGCTGAGTATTCATATTTTCAACTGAAACACGCAAACAAGCTACTTCTTTTTTATTCAACTCTATCTGCCCTTGCACCGTATGGCCGAAAATAGTTTCTGCAACGTATAATTCTTTTGTCAATTTTCCCTCGATTCCCTTTAATATTTTCCACAAAAAGTCAGACCCTAGCAAAATATTTATTTCCTGTTCAAGACCTGTATCAGCAGGCTTAAAGCCTCTTGTTCTCATTATGTCTAGAAGTTCTGGTTCTAGGGTTTTCACAGAAGCTCCAGTTATGTTATCAACCACAAGTGCTTCGATATTTATCGAGTTAATAGGTTGCACAATACTGGATAATTCAAGAGCAACTACTTCATAAAAAGATTCATAAGAGCGTCTCCGCCCAAAATGATAAACTAATAAATTTTCTCTTCGCAATGGCTTCAATTTTAATTTTTGTACTAGAGATCTCTTCACAAAGCATTTTTCTGAACCACTATCACATAAAACGCGAGCCAACAAGCATTGTTTACCAGCAGACACAGAAACTGTACAAGTCTGCAATAATGTAAGTCTGCAATTTATTTTGTTTATATTTTTTTTCCGACATCATAGATACAATTGCACCTTTCATTTCTTTTTCAGGATTTTCTTTCGCTGTTTCTTTAAAACAAAACAAATAACTATGGGTATTGTTACCACATTTGGAACAAGGGTTAATTTTTGTTCTACAGTTTACAGATAAATGTGACTTATTTGTGCATTTGTAACAGCGGCCTTCTTTCTTTAATTTATCATCAATGAATTTATCATCAATAATTAATCATCAGTGAAAATCGAACAATTTAGTCCTACATGATCAGAAGACTTGCAAAATATGATAAAATTTTTTGTAGATGTATTTAAAGCAGCAGCTGAAGGTATATTTTTCTTTTGCGGAAAATTTTGATATTCACTTGAAGGATTTTCATATTTGGTTTTAAAATGTTCATAAGCCTTGCTTTGGGAATTATTTACTAAATTAGTAGCTTCCCGGCATCTTAGTTCCGTTTTAATAAAATTTATTAAATCGGTGACTTCACAGTCCTTATCGGGGTCACGTTTTCGATGGAAATCTAGTATCAAATTTTCTGGTAATAACCTTAATAAAATGGGTAGTAATAAATGGCCGTAAGAGCCTGATGTTACTCCTAACGCATCAAGATTTCTCATACTAGTTTCAATATTATCGTACAGCTTCCTCAAAGAAGTAACATTGTTAGTGGATTTCACTGGTTCAAGATTTAGAATTTTGTTCATGTAACAGTTTATGATATTTTCCCGCTTACCATACCTCTCTTCTAACAACTTCAAACACGTTGAATAATTTTGATCTGTCAGTTCAAAACCAGCTACAATATTATATGCAGGACCAGACAACAAAGATTTCAGATATTGGAATTTTTCAATTTTTGATAACGATTCGTTTGAATCTATCGCACTAGTAAATAAATTAAAAAATTCTAAGAACTGGCAGATCACCAGAAAATTTTTCTATGTTAAGTTTAGGAAGCTTCACTGCCGAAACTGGTTTACTTCCGATTTTTGAATCGTTACTTGATTCTAGTAAAACTTTTGGTTCAGTTTCGATTTTACATTTTTTAAGCCTCATCTTAATTTTAAATTTCAAACTTGATATTTTTTCAGAATATTCTTTTACCGATTTTAGTTCTTTTTCATATTCAGTTTTTTCCTGAATTAGCTCATCTATTTCTGAATCTAATTCCTTTAGTTGAGCTTCCTTTTCATTTACGAGCTCTAATGATTCCATTAAAGAATCGCAATCAGTTTTATCAATATCAACAGATAATAATGCATCACATTTTGAGATTAATTTTTAAGTGCCGCGCGAACGGTAGCTCTTTTACTTTTAAGCTTATCAGGCTTATCCATGTTTAAAATTTATTTCAATTTTCAAAATAAATTATCATGAAAAAGCGTTATTTTCAATAAATCAAGAGTCAATAGTCATGCAGAATAATAAAGGTATTTCTTACCTTTTTTCCCGGTTGTTGAGGCACCAAAAATAAAGAATAATCTTCATGAATTTCAAGAGATTTCACGTTATCACTATTCAAGATATTTTAATTGGGAGAGCATAGTTGTAGAATTTACGATTCGTTTTAAATCATATTTGGGAGAGCTTATTAGATGAAAACTTCACGATTCATGTAAAATCACATTAAAATAATAAAGCATATTTCACAACTGAAAATGGCGCTGGTGTTGTTCAGTATAAGTCCAATTCAAGCACAGGATGATTAAAAACTTTGTTAATTCTATATTTACACTTTTAAATATATACATTATATACAGCGAAAACATTTGGATAATATTTGTTAAATAAATTCCACACTGGGAATTCAAGATGATCATATTAAGATTTCAGCAATTATGTTCTTCTAAAAAGAAGCCACGAAAATAGCATTTCCCTTTTTAATATCAAAACATTTCTTCGATTTGTGAAAATCATGACAAAAAACATACGCAGACTACCTGCTGCGTTCAAGATTCATATTCACAAAAAAAAAAAAAAAAACTAAACTAAAAAAGAAAGAGTAAAAAATGTTTTTAAATATCAATTCTCTCGAAGGTCACGTGATCCTTCGCGGCGCCTAAGCAGTCTGGGTCTGGCTGACTGCTCGAGATAGAGTTGCAAAATATTCCACACCTTGAGGCTATTTTTAAGGATATAAAAATTCTCTTATATATAAATTTTTGGACCTTTTCCTAAACATAATAATAACTTTACACTGATGTCATATGTATCATGATTAAGAAGTTATGTTTTTTTTTTGTTTTGTTTTCACAAAAACTGTCTCCATCTCCACCCCCTTTGTCCTATTCTGCCCATTAGCGAACTTGACATAGATTTTCTGCCATTTCATTTTATGTACAGAATGAGATTTGGCCAGAATTATGGAAGTTATCGTGTCCATTAAAAAGTGATCTGTAGAGATAGATAGATACATATGATCGGTTTAGATCTGTAAAATTTTTTAATGTAATAGGTTTCTACGAAATCTACCTAAAATTAGGTAATTGGCAGTGTAATGGATTTCAAATTTGAATGCAGAAAAAATCCTCTCCAAAAACCTGGCATCATCAGGACCGAGACTATGCCAGATTTTTGAAAATCCCGGACTTTTGAAGGAACATTAAAAGTACACTGTAAAAAAAAATTTGTAAGGTTACTAAGAATTTTTTAGGAAACTGGGATTCCTAGAACTTTTTATGTAACCACAACAAAAGATAATCATGTAAAATTACAAAAGTTTCTTCAGTAAGTGTTACTAAATATTGCTTAGTAAACGTACTAGTGATTTTTTAGGGAGTTTACCAAAAAAACTCTTGTAAATTTACTAAATATTGTTTAGTGAAGTTACTAATGCTTGTTTAGGGAGTTTACTAAATAAGTTTTAGTAAATTTATCAGTGAATATGTTGTAAACGTACTATTCCTTTTTAGGGCGTTTTCTAAATTTTTTTTTGTAAATTTACTAACGGTTTTTCAAGGGAGTTTCCTAATTAGCTTTTGTAAATTTACTAAATATTTCTTAGTAAACTTACTAGCGATTTTTTAGGGAGTTTAGTAAAGAATTTGTGGTAATTTTTCGAAAGATACTTTAGTAAACGTACTAAGGATTGTTTAGAGAGTTTTCCAAAGAATTCCTTGTAAGTTTACTAAATATTGTTCAGTAAACTTACTAACGATTTTTTAGGGAGTTTACTAAAGAATTTTTCGTAAATTTACTTAGGATTATTTAGTCAAGGTACTAACGTTTTTTTAGGTAGTTTCCTAAAGAATACTTTGTGAATTTTCTAATGATTTTTTAGTACACTTACAAAGGAATTTTTAGTACATTGACTAAGAATTTTTTTTGTAAATTTGCGAAGGATTTCATAGTACATTTACTATGAATTGTTTTAGTATTGCATCCAAAACTTTACATATACATTATCAAAAAATTGTTGGTAACTTTATTAAAGTACCGTCAGAAAAATTACCAATGATTTTTTAGTATTGTGTCTAAAACAGTTTTTGTATTCTCGCCAGAAAGTTTTTTGTAACCGTGCAAGAGATATTGCAGTAAAATCAAAATCCTTCGATCAAAATAAGTAATATGGCCTGACGTGTTTTTCAGTAATGCCACAGCAATTGCCAGAAATATTTGTATGCTATGCATTAAAAAACTGACTGAAGCTTCACTGTAGATATTCAAATAGGTACAAAATCATTTCCATATTAAATGAGCATTATAACAACAGCAGTAAATAAGCAGATAAGCAGAAGCAGATCTTATGGTTTTTAGTTAAATTAAAAAAGCGAATAGAAACAATAATGAAAGTAAAGTATCATTACTGAGTTTATAAAATATGCCTAAATTTTTAAAAAATGTTATCGATACACTGTTAAAAATAAAGTGTGATGTTTCACCAAGAAAATGGTGAAAAGTCGCTGAAATTTAGCTGCAAACAAGATATTGGCGATAAGTTTTACCAGTTTATTGGTGCTTTCTCAAATACCATTATATTAGTGAAATGATAAACAATGATTCAGGCTTTTTATAAATCCAATTTTCTGGTGAAAGGTTGAACCATAAATCAAGATTTTTTTAAAATCCAATTTTCTGATACAAGGTTTAACTATAAATCAGGTTTTTTTTAAATCCAATTTTCTGGTAACAGTTTGAATCATAATTTAGTTTTTTTAAATCAAATTTTCTGGTAAAAGGTAGGACCACGAATCAGGATTGTTTTTAAATCCAATTTTCTGGTGAAAGGTTAAATCATAATTCAAGGTTTTCTCTATTCCAATTTTTTGCTAAAAGTTTGAATCATGATTCAGGATTTTCTCTCATCTTTATGGGGAATGGTTACACCGGATTGTTGCTCTTTTTTTTCCCCCTCACTTTGGTTTTCAATTTATCATTTCATGGTGTAATAATAAACAAAATTTCAGATTATGCGAGATTATCTTGCAGTAGGAAGGCTTTTTTTTATTTTCATTAAACCGAAAATTATTTAAGTTTTAATTATTGATTCTATTGTCTTTGAAATATATTTAAAAAACAAATGTAAACCATTTTGATCTAATTTAACAAAATAATTACATTTTTTTCCCCACAAATATTACCATTCTGTCCTTTTACATTTTGGAATATTTCTTCGCACTCAGTTACACTTATAGTCCATTTAGTGTTTGCTTATTCACAAAGAAAAAAAAATAATAATTTTCTTTAGATTTAAATACATACCCTGTTTTTATTATTGTTTTAATTAAAAAGGCAGCTATAAGTAGCAGAATCCATTTAACCTCTAATATCAGCTAATACAAAAGTATTACTTTAAACTTTAAAGCCTTTTTTAAAATACACAATGTACTTCTACAACATATTAAATACTTACTTTGAAGGGTTAATTTAATAACAGCAGTGTCGCCACCAAGCGACTAATTATTCTTACATATAAGTATTTTTTCAGTATACCTAAATGATAATTTATGACGACGATTTATTTATTTTTTAACTATACTCGTAAAAAAGAAAAATATTCATCAGCAGCAGCCTTGCAATAGCTGAAAAAGAAATGGTTACAGACACTATTAAATAGCAACACATTTAAGTTGGTTTGCGGTATGCCGCTCCATTTATTGAAAATACAAATTATATAATCATTAAATTATATGTATAGTATGTCAGACTAATATTTACTGTAATATAATATCATTTTACATACAGTTTCTCTCATACAGTTTTAAGAGGGTGCTGCACCCTCTCGGACCATTCAGGTCATCAAATAAAAAGAATTCTTGAAGCTTAGTATGTTCTAAATCAGGATTTCAAGTCTGGTAAAATGGAATAGATCCAAGCATCAGGTTAAATTCTCCACCTGTTTTAAATGAAAGAGTAAATATTTTAAGACATAAAATATTTCTTGTGTAAACATAACAATAATCAAATTTCACACAGGGGAATTAATAAAAAAATTAAACAGTATATCAATTCAAATCTCTTTTACAAGGAAATCTTCAGCATTTAAAAAATCAATCAGTGTTCGAAATCATTGGTGGTCCGCTGGCCCAAGAACACCAAAAATTCATTTGAACCACTAATTTGAAAATTTAATGGTCAGCAGGAACAGTAACCACCCCCCCCACCCCCCCACCTCTCTCTAAAAGGTCATAGGTAAACTTAAATTTTCCCGTCTCGGAGAAAACGGCAACCTAACACAAATCGCACAATTTTATTTATTTAAAAAAATAAATAAAACTGCATTAAACCTTAGTCAATTGAAATATTGGAATTAAAATATCTAAATAATTTTATAGTTTTTCTTTATGTGCTGTTTATTTAATTTTTAGTTATAATTTTATATTTTATTAGGCTAAAAATTTTGGATAACTGCAAAGAAAGTTTGTAAGAAAAAGCTGCAAAATTCTCCATTTGTTAGGTAAAAGAAAAATATTGTGAAATTCTTAAAATGTAAAAAAATATTGCAAAAAGCGTCAGTTGGTTGAGGGAAAAAATTCGTCAATCAATCGTGATTAACAAAAACTAATGCTTGCCATTTGGCTGCAATAGGGTGTTAACGATTTTAATCAACGATTAAATCATGATTTTAATCAACTGATTTTTTTTGGAAAATTTCTTATTTTAATCAATGACTTTTTATGGTCTATTTCAATGGTATGTAGGGAAAAATCATTTGTAGTATATTGGAATGATATTACACTATTTCAAGCATATAGAAATTGATACACATCACTGAAATGCACAAAAAGATGCGTACTATAGAACATGATGAGCATAGCATTAATCGTTTATTTATGGGGGGAAACAAAAGGATTCGCTTATAGTACTGTATAAATAAACAATAATTGCTGGAAGTTCGTTATTTGTTGTGGTGAGGTTTTTTTTTTTTAATTTAACTAATTTATTTACTTAGTATGTATAAAATCTGTAAATCATATACAGGCTGCAAAAAAGATGTATATATTTCCGTTTATTGACGAAATATGTTGAAGGGGAATTTTCAACAGTGAAAATGCGCTTCTTAAATGAACTAATGTTTAGCATACTATTTGGTATATATTCAAATGTATAGATCATATAGCGTTGCACAAAGGAATTCGGATATTTTTCCGATGACTGATAATTGCTGAACTTTAATTTTCAAATGTGTTACGTGTTTTGTAATTTGCTTACTTAGCCCTCATATTTAACTTTATTAAAGGTTGATTTTTTTTTTTTTTTTACATAATTCTGAATGTGTTGGAAAATAATAATCTGCCGTTGAAGGTTGAATATTTTACGTTCTTGTTTAAAAAAATATTTTTATTTTGTATGTGTGTGTATATATATATATATGGGCGAGTTGTAAAAAATAGGGTAGGTGGGTTAAACCGGGTAGCGCAGATCCCTCCTTCAGTTGTACTTCTGTCTATCAGCCAACACGAGAAATAACTTGTCGGTAACCATTATGGCATTTATAGCTGATTGAAACGTTACTGTGTGCGGTTTTTTTTAGTGTGAAGGAATTAGTTTCAATTACTCTTGAAAAATTGTTTTATTTGATTCTAGAATTTACGCGTATAACCACGTTTTTTCAGCATATTAAATATTCCCGAGTACTATATCTAATTCTTTCCTTTCCTGATAATATTTTAAAACTTTTACTGATCTTTTGCTTATAGGATTAAGAGTAGTGACGCTATGTTTAAACTCTTATGTTGAAGTAATACCGGGTACTTAAGAGTGGGTCAGAACTGGGTATACCCGATTTTGTCCGACACTCATAGAATGTATTTTTAGTAAATTTAATAAATTAGCATGGAATTTTAAATTGCATTCTTAATGCTGTTAAGTTATAATATAATTCTAAATCTATCTAGTTATAATGAAAAAAACTTTAATTTTGATTTTGTTTTATATTAAAAAGTGGGTCTAATTTTTAGCTTACATTTATGAAATTAAATAATTTGCAATTATTAATGAACAAAATAATGGTACTAATTAAGGCATAATTTTATATTATGCTTATTACATTTTAATAAATAACATTCTAATCTGAGGTGTAATAACTTGCGTTATGGGTCCACTTAAAATGCAAATATATTTCGTGACTTGTTTCTCTAAATAAAATAATCTGCCCAAATTGACAAATAATCCAAAAAATCCCAATCCTATATAACTAGGCTATATAATCTATAACAGAATTTTTTTTATCAAATATTAAACACGCAAAAAAACCCCTCTTGATGAATGAAACTTTCCCCAGACTCATTTGCTGCATATAATAGGAGTGGATGGATTACGAAAGAGGTCTTCATTTTATTTGGTTAAAAAATGTACAGATTTTTTCCAATCCTTGTCCTGAAAAGTCCGTTCTTTAAATCCTTAATAGGTGTTCAATTCATATAAAAGAATCCATTTAATCTAGTAAGAGAAAGCGATGTATTTATATATGCTTCTTTCCTTACGCAACGCATCGATTTCAACCCCTTGATGTATCTTTCAAGCATCTCTAAGCTCATACTAAGAACAAGAGGTGAAAAAGTGGTTATTTTCCAACTCTGCTCGATCTATAACAATTTACCAAATTGGAAAATTATTTAAAACTGCATTTTCGAGAGCAGCAATTGTAAATACTGCAATCAGAAGGTTCGAGAAAACAGGGATTTTCCCCTACAACAATGTTTTTCCAGACCATCTTTTTGCTCCTTCGGAAGTGACAGAGAAACCCATGAAAGTCATCACAGGATAATGGAGCTCAACCTTCCGAACATAAACGAGTTGACAACATCCAGCAGCTTTCACGTCGAGCTGCTTCCAGATGCAGCAGTTAACATCACAATCACAGGCGTCATCACTCATTCGAAATGTTACATCAACAGAATACATTATTAAAATTATCCATTCGACATCTTCAGACTATGTAGCCCAGCAATCTGTATTTCCAATTTCACCTAAAATGTTATTATCCCCTTCTAAGGAAGGCTTTAGAATTGAGAAAAGAAAGGGAAAAACTTATTTTGATTTCTTCTCCCTATAAATTACAGATCGAAGCAGATATTAAGGAGAAATAAGCCAAACAAACTGCAAGACGAAAAAAGAAGTTTCTTTAAAAGAAAAAAAGAAACCAAAAAAGATTGCGGACACATCTTCAAAAGAAGAGGATAATGAAACCTGTATGTTTTGCTATGAACTTTACTCAAATTCTAAATCCAAATACGATGTTTAAAATTCCACGATTAGGCACACGAAGCATGTAGTAATGCAGAAGAATATGATGACAAATTCATCTGTGATTTTTGAAGCTAAAAGAACTCGAAAACGTACAGTGTAAAGTAAGCAAGCCTATACAACGTAGAAAATTTGCCAACGAATTATTTTTTTACACATGGAAGAACACATGTGCAATTTCGTTTTGTTAAAAATAATTAAAATGTATTTTTTACTATATTAAGCAAGATCTTTTTGACCAAAATGAGTTTCCAGTAGTTTTAAATGAATACCCAATTTTACCCAACCAGCGAGGTAAAGCCAGATTTTTGCATACGTTTGAAAAAAGCTATTTTTTAATATAAATAATTATATATATTTTTTTTGTTTGAAAAGAACGTTTTATTATAGCCAAGGATTCATTTTACATTAAAAACAGTGTTCAAAGTTTGTTTTCCCATTTCACAGCATTTGAGACTAACAACTTTTATGGTACCCGATTTTGCCCCACCTTCCCTACATATATTTAAAGGATGCTGTAGAAGAAAATAGCATGAAACATTTATTAGCTCCTTTCTACATCTGTTTCTACCAAAATTTTTGGTAACATGCCATTTATCTTTTAAAATAAGCAATTTTTCTATTCGCATACACTTTACGGTAGTTATCGCGATATATCACCAATATTAACACGTTGATATATTCCGATATTAAATTTACGATATTCTCCCCACCTAGCAGTTAAAGTTTTGAAAAAAAGATGAAAAAAGTTTTCCGAAAGCTTGTAGCAATTTATTCCAGGATGATATTTTAGAAGTATCGGCAAATATGTATATATATATATATGCTCTAAAAGTTAAAATCTTCTAACTGATGATGCAATTGATTTTTAAAAACATGAGTTTTAACTCTTTCAAATACATTGGTGAGCGTAGGTCACTTCGTGCCTCACAAAGACTATATTTTTTCTACCATAAAACTAACTAAACGTCCGTATTTTAACACAATCTTTTTAGAGCAAATCAACAGGCGAGATTTACATTTACCTACGAAAATTTCTTAACATTCGGACAAATATAAATATTTTTTACTAAATAAAATGTGCAAAAACTTCGACAAAATAAGCAAAAACCTGAGTTACATCGTGGTAAAAATCTTACCAGCCTTTTTCCCACAAAATATTAATATTTTTTCACTCGGGATACGAAAGCATTGTTTTTACCATCTAAAAATTTCAAAGAGTCTAGATGATAACGACAAACTTTAAGAATTTAAAATACTGGAAGAACCTTGTCCCTCCCCCACATCCCTTTCCAGGCATATTTCAAAATTACACATAAGACTCCAAAAATCAAATTATGCAGAATATTAATACCAAATAATAATAACAATACCAAAAAGCATATACTTTCAATTCTTTTTGAAATACTGCAATACATTTAAAAAAATAGAAAATTAATCTTTTAAAAAAATTCATTGTCCGAAGTCACTTTTCTGTTTTTCTGCGCATTTTACTGTACGACTCACATTACGTATATATTATTTAAAAATACACACTTAATGTTATACAGTAGCTTTGAAATGATCGAGTATTGATTTGGCTCAGATGTAAATGCATTTAAGGGTGAAAAAAATTAGTTTGAAAAAAAAAACAAAAAAAAACACCAAGATTTTGATATGAAAATAAAATCTATATCAATATTATAAAAAACAAATATATCTGCGCGTAACGCTGATGTCATTTTGCAAATGGCAGCACTTTGAAATCTGGAATGAAATTTAGGTTTTGCAATTTCCGTGTTCAGCTTGTCGTCAGCTTAAAAATTCCGAGTAAAATGAGAACTCCATTTAATATTTTTGTTGAACATTGTCACAATTCTATTTCAAAGACCCGTGATCGGGGGATGTAACTCACAATTATGTGGGTGGGAAACTAGAAATTGTTTTAATCCCTTCCGTTTAGGTCTAAAATGAAAGTACCAAGTTTTATCCCACGTACTAGGTGAACATTAGAAAATATGTACATATTTATAGTCGAAAACTTTTTAAAAATTATCTTAACAATATCTCAGAACAATTAATGCTTCCAAAAACATTGTCAATACAAATGTTATAGAATTTGAAATTCTGAATAAAATGAGTACCCATATTAATATTTTTGCTGAACATTAAGGTCGCAATTCTATTTCTAAATTTTGCCTTAACCGCTAATCAGGAGAGAGACAGAGTTATCAATCCACCCTGCCTCCGTTTATTACATACATGTATTTTCTTTAAGTTGTTGAGGCCCTTGAGATGTTTCTGTAAATATGTTAATGCTTTATTTTGTATATTTTGAGGATTATAATTTAGTAGTTATCGAGAAAGAGGTACATAATTGACAGCCGTTTTACATGCCATTTCTCAACTGATATCGTCAACCTTAAACCTTAGTTTAAAAAAACGTAAAGCTAACTTTAAGCTAACTAATAATACTTTTTTTCAATATTCCGAAGGTTTTAAAATTTTATAAATTTAACTTAAGATGCTCGTATACTAGTCGAATATAATTTTTATTAAAACCATCTTAGTCCTTTTCGTAAAATATCGAAGTTTAAAATTGTGCTATTGGTTGACCTATTCCTCTAGCGACAAGAATTCTGCACACTCATTTGTTCCCTCGCTCCTCCCCACTATTTTCGACCTCCTTAAATGTGATGCATACGCACTGTTATTCACTATATATGTCAAATTAAATACGACGCATAATTCAAATACAATATCAGAGATCATAAACAATATTTCCCATCATTTACAAATCATTTTTGAAATATGCTAAAAATCATGAAATAGTGCACTTTTTAAGTTATCTATTTGTTCGTAGCGGCAAAGCCGCACCTAGTAGGGCGGGAAAACTTAGTAAGTACGTTTATTTCTGATCTATGTTGAAGGGATTAAAACAATTTCCAGCTTTCCCGTATTTAATTCCGAATTCGGCCTTTTTTTTTTTCATTTCCTACCACTGGGCTATATTTCGTAATCAAGAGTTTAAGCCATAACTCTGAAAATATCCAAAATAAAGCCTAAAATAATTACAAAATCCTCAATAAATTAAAAAATATATATAAATTAGAAACAGGGTGAACTGATAACCTCGTCTGTTCTGGGTTCAATCACTTGATTAACGAATTAGGCAAAACTTTGCATTATAATTGTAAAAATTCAACAAAAACATTTCAATCAGAATTTTAACCTCTACAACATCTGTATTGACAATGTTTTTGATGAGTTAGTTTTTTTTAGATATTGTTATGGCAATTAATAAAAATGTGTTTTTTGACTATAAATCTGTACATATCTTCAACCACTCACCTAGTAAGAGGGGGAAAACTTAGTACATTCATTCTAGACTTTAAGTAAAAGGATTAAAACAATTTCCAGTTTTCCCCTAATTAATTCCAAATGCGGCCCTTTTTTCCTCCCCTACCACTGGTCTATAAAGAGTTTTAAAGACTTTAAAATTCTATGTGCTCTAAGTTTTTTTTAATTTTTTTTTTTTTTTTGGGGGGGGGGGGATGCCAATTTCGAGTGGGAAGAAAAATCTTGATTATTTATTGTGACAATAAAATGACACAGAACAGTTTTTTTTTTTTTTTTTTTAAATTTAAGCAGTTTTAAAGAGTTTTGAAACTTTAAGTATTATTACTGTGAGATGTGAAGAAAACGGGGAAACGAAATTTTGAAGGTGAAATTCAGATAAAATTTTAATGAAATGGATATGATGGAATGAATAGTTAATGAAATTTAGGACTGATTATTTTTTCACTTAAAGTAACAAATACAGTAGAGCAATTTCTTTTTTTAACCTTTAACTGATGTCAAAGAAATTGTCACATAACTAGTGTGAAGCGGTCTGTGAGACCGCTCCAACGAAAGATGAATAAAAGCCGCGATAAATTCATAGGATGTTTTTGTACTAAACTTTTTGCACAGGAGTGTTATAATTAAAATTCACCTATTCAAAAGTCTCTGGTGATAGTACTAAAGTGAAACAAAATTTCAGTAGTGTTTGTAATAAACTGAAATTTGCAAGTTAAACTATGAAAATTGAAAAAAAGCACTGGTCTGTGAGACCGGTAACATCAGTTAAAGAATAAAAAAAAGTTTTAAACAGTTTAAACTTTGGTATTGTGGAGAAGGGAGTAAAAAGGGGAGGTGAAATTTCAGAAGAAAGGTTAACAATGGCGGTTTTATCTTTATTTTTTAAATCAGAAATGAAAAGAAATGCAGAAGAGTTCCACCCCCCGATTAAGAAATAATATGACAATAAAGCACTTTAAAGGGCTTTTAAAAATTTTTGTATGAAAATAAGCACTTTCAAGCACAAAAAAAACCTTTTGAAAAATGAAAGTACCGTAAGTAAGTAAGTAAGGACCGTACGAATCCTGATATATTAAAAATTTCCCGACTACAGAGTAGTCCTGCACGGGTCAAGTTGCACCAGACACAAAACCGAATATTATACTTAAGTCAACCCGCAACTCGACCCGAACCCTCCAAAAATATTTCCTCGATCCGCAACCTGACCTGAATCAGCCAAAATAATTTCCGGCAACCTGCAACTCAATCCAGGCCTATTTCAACACGAACCCGAAATAAAAGGAAAGGAAATCCTGTTTTATTGATGTTATGAAATGTAATCTACAATTACATCTCTAATAACAATGTTTTATGTAGGAAAATGGACAAATGTATATACTTTAATATTCAAACATATGTGGGTATCATGCCCACAAGTATTTGAAGTGAGGATAGCTTGTTAAAAAGCGCCATCGATATTCACCATCATGGTTGATCTCAATGGCGCTTGCTGACAAGTTGTACACAACATGGCTCACAATCACATGACACACCTAAGTGATGTAGGATAGGTGGGGGCTAAAGTTACGCACTTATTAATTTTGATTTTTAACGAGCACATTGATCTAAACTTATGTGACGACTGATTAAAATGTTGTATTAAAACCTTAGGCACGTTCCACTATCAAACGACATTCTGTCAAATTATAATTCCGTGAGAAATTGTAATTTAAAAAAAAACATTGCTCTGCGTATCTTTGCCCTATTCGTTGGACTAAAAGTACGCAGTGATGAGGCAAAAGATTCGCAGTGCGCATTTTTTCCCCCATTACGGCCGGATTTTGCCCCTATTTTCACTAAAATGAATGAGTAATGTAAAAGCATTAGTAAATTTTGATAATATTTAAACTGAAAATTCTAAACTAGACCATGAAAAAAACAGCGGTCTGCGAGATCGCAAATAGCAGTTAACCTCCAACTGTTGTGACAAAAATCGTTTCATAAATACTGTAAGCGGTCTCCGAGACCGCTTAATCGTTGATTGAATAAAATGGTTGACTGACTCATAAGAGGCGGTTTCTGCGCTAAACTTTATGCAAAGGGCTATTATAGTAAAATTTCCCGCATTCAGAAGTCTTCAGCTATACTTCTAATTTACCAAACGAATCAAAATTAAACTAACATAACTACTTAAATTGAAAATTACAAGTTAAACTGTGGAAACTGAATATTGCAGCGGTCGGTGAGACCGTTAACATGAGTTAAGGATTAAGGTTTAAAACAAAAGCGATTCATGAAACAATATTGATTTTTAAAAGTAGGTAGGTAGATACCTACGTTCTATATTTAAAAAAAAACTTAACTAGAAAAAGGAAAATGTAGTTTACTAACTTATATTAGTTAAGCAGCTATTATATTTTATATAATATAAATTTAGAAATTGTGAAAAGCTTTGCATCTAGCTAAAATGATAGGGCAAAGTCCCATATCTTAAACATGTTCGTATCTTTGTCCCAAGAAGGATGCGTACTTTTACCCTATTCTGCAGTATTTTGCTTAACCGGCTACCTATAAGTATAAACAAATGTGATCGAGGTAAACTACGGCATTTAGAAGCTATAAATATTTCGATCTCCACTAAAATTTTGGATTTATAAAAATTCCAGGTACTATCAGCTAAAAAATAAAGTGAAATTTAAAAAATATTAGATCAAAATTCGAAAATTTAAACTTACCTCATTTTCTTAGCACAAATTGCTACTTTTAATCAAAGGTTTAAACAAATGACTAGTACACTTGAAACAAAACTGCCACCTATTGGTCATGAGAGCCGAAATGTTGCTTCATATGAAATCAGCCGGTGCGTATTTTTGCCCCGCTCATATCTTTACCCCTACCTACCCTATATCTCTCTTTGCATGAGAAAGTAAAAACTCGGCATTTTATCGCTCAGAAACTCACGTAAAATTAAAATGCAGTTGTTTATATTTAGTTTTTTTCCAAGTCTAAGATTTTTACAAAAAGTTTGAGCAGAACAATTTTTCAGATAAAATAAATACATATTTCAATATGAATGACCTATTATTAAATTTACTCCTTAACCTTTAACTGATGTCACAGAAATTGTCACAACTAGTGTGAAGTCAATTAGTGTGAAGTTGTCTGTGAGACCGCTTTATCGAAAGATGAATAAAAGGCACGATTAACTCATAGGATGGTGTTTTTGTACTGAACTTTTTGTACAGGACTGTTATAATTAAAATTCACCTATTCAAAAGTGTCTGGTGATAGTACTAAAGTTCACAACGGAACAAAATTTCGGTAGTGTTTGTAGTTAAACTGAAAATTGCAAGTACATAAAAAATTGCAAAACTATAAAAATTAAAAAAAAGCTGTGGTCTGAGAGGCCGGTAACATGAGTTAAAAGTTAAGAAAAAAATATATATATAAGAAATGTGATAAATTCTTTTTATTTAAGGCACAGTTAAGAACCATTTATCCTTCTCTAGGAATAGAAAAAATTTACCAACATTTCATTTTTCATATACACGCAAACATATGTATAATATTTCTGATAGTTTTAAAACACATACCCATGATACGTGTGTATAGATAGAAAAGTGCCCAATATTCAGAGTTAGAAGCATAGGAGAGAGTATGGAGGAATGGGACACATTTTACAAAAATAAGAAAATGAACTTTGTTTGACACAAAAACAATATTTCAGTTTATAGAATACCAAATGAAACACTTTCTAATGTCCCTGAACAATATAGAAACATAATTTTCAGAAACAATTTTATAATTAAAGAAATTGCAAGTTTCAAAATTTGTCCCATGCTTAGTTTAATCCATGCTTGAAGGCTTAGTTTATATTATGGATAATATACAGTATAATGTTCCATAAATAGGGAAACTATTACATCTATGCATAAACAAGTCATTAATATTCAGAAAGCATAAAAAGTATATGAAGCAAAATCACTTCTGATCTTGAAATAATCTTTTACTTTATACAATTGAAATCTTATGCAACTTTTTTCAACTGGAGATTGAGCTACCATTGCTTCATCTAGTGTGCGATTGATGAAATGTCTAGAATGATCATATTCAAAAATTTTTATTACTACCAAAACAAAAACAAATTTTGCAGGAAATTTTGCAGGAAAGTAAAAGAATATATAAAATTTATTAAGTTAAACCAGCTCTTTGCATGTTCGCCAACATAAATGAAAAATAGTGGAACTTCGAAGGATCACTTTTTGCTTCCTAATTGGTTTGATTAAGAGTATCAACAATAACACGGATTATAAAACATGTAAGCGTGAGGGGGGGGGGGTGTTATGAAAAAATTTTTTTAAGTAAAATTTTTATTGTATAAATTTTTTTTATAAACAAAAAACTTTGAATTTTATCCATTGCTGGCACATCTGCCCTATACCTAGATTTTTAACCTGAAAAAAAATATTTTGAACATTCTTTTGAAAAATCAGTCAACCCGAACCCGACACACAAAATTCAAAACCCAAACCGACCCGATCCGAACCAAAAAAGTAAGGTAAACCCGACCCGATGCCGGAATCTAATACAATAAATACAGATTACACGGCACGACTCTAATATTAAGAAAGATAATTTTGGTATACATTTTAAGTATTCTGCAGAAGAATGGTGGAATATTTAGCCTTCATTATCAGTCAAAGGGGGGGGGGGGTACTATTCATTGCATCACTAATTAAAAATAAAATATTTAATCTGCTAACCATATTGCAATAAAATATTATTTTTTACATAAAACATTGGAAATTGCACGCATGCAGTAAACACTGATGTAAAGAATAGTCATTTGACTGAACGATAAATATTTAACAATAAAATAATAGGATGATTACGCATTAATACCTGCTAAAATCATGTTACATTATAATTCGAAATCAAACGGTCTTACTGTGTAGTTCATTTTTACTTATTAGGAATCAAGGAGAATGGAAATATAACAAAATTTAACTCATAAAGACGAAATATTTACTTACATCCTAATTTGAAATCATAATCAAGATGGATACCTTGAACACCTCTGTGGTTGCGTGAATAGTCATTACGTCATCATTGAAGTCCTTTCTCATTGGCTGACATGGGAGACTAAGATATTTCATGTATTTCTACTATGCGAGTGGTAAATATTATACCCGGTTACAGATAAAATTCTAGTAAACATGCAGATTTCTGTAGTTTTACAAAAACTAGTTTTGTAGGATTACAGATTTTTTTTTACAGTGTAGTATCTAGGAATATCAAAAGTAGTACTATCTATATTATAAAGGACAAACATATCTGTGCGTAACGCATACGTCATTTTGTGAATGTCAACACTTTAAAATTTGAAATCTATATTATAAAGGACAAACATATCTGTGCGTAACGCATACGTCATTTTGCGAATGGCAACACTTTAAAATTTGAAATAAAATTTTGGTTTTACAATTTTCTCTACTGCAAATTTTTAAACTTCTAAACATCGCACATTTTAAATTTTTACATCGTCGTATAAGGAAAAAAATGCTCTTTTAAATGCAATTTGTTTGAAAGCTGTATCTCAATTTATTTTTGAGATATTAATTTTTTTGTAGTTTTTAATACCATTTTTCTAATCTTGGCAACAAAAGTACCCCATTTCTATTGAAAGTCATTGAAAGTAAACGGAAAATAGTCGAAAATAGGAGATTACTGTATCTTTTTGTTGCCATTTTTTCATAAAATCTGAAAAAAAAGGTTGAAATTAAAATACGGGCTATGTCAAGAATATTATCTGTTATTCCGCGATAATGATGTCATATGCATACTTTTTTATAGACGAAGTTTAAGATTGGATTGTAAAAGTGGATTGCTTTAGCGGATGCAAATGACGTCATTTTATAAAACAGCGTGTATTTTAATTCTGAAAACTGAATTATGTTTTGTAGAAGTGCGTCATTTTCACAGCCCAGATGCTTTCAAATTCTTCACAGGTAAAAATGCTTCACTTTTGAAGATAATGTAACCGAAATCTCACACTGATAAAACGCAATAGTTTACAAAAATTTGAGTGTTTTTATAAAAGAGAGGTGACATGCAAATAATAGCGATTTATATTACAGAAATTGATGATTCTCGCCTGGATGGATTTGCTTCGCCGTGTTAGACAAGCAACAAATAACTCGAGGTTTAAAATAATATCATGTTCCTGAAGTTATTGCCCAAAATTCTCTGAAATAATAAAACTTTAATGCTATTCTTTAGGACATTCTACTAATCAAAATAACATAATTTGCTTAATTTAATTTTTCACAATTTTATATAATCTATATATTTAAAACACAAGTGCGTTTTTTAGTCATCTGCAATGATCTTTCGGCTGAACAAATTTTACTAATATTTTTTTTTTCAACTGAGTGCTGTTCGTTTGTAGATGTGATCGCACTATCTTTTTTTTAATATCCCTACTTTTATATTTTAATTTTAAAAGCATTTTATAAAATTTCTCCAAAATGATGAAAATTAGATAGCTTTTATTATTGCAGACAAGAGAGAAAAAAAAATGAGGTATTTTTATCTTTATTCACGCCATTTTCTGATAAAAATTCAAAATTGTTTATAAAAATTGTTGTATAGGGTTTAGTGGCGCAAAATCCCATTAGGAGCATAATATTATATTAGGGTAATAATAACAGAAAATGACATACTAACTTTTGAAAACACACATTTTTCCACATACATTTTCTATATTGTTTTTCCTTCAGCATGTGTACTGATACTAAGTTTCAGAAACTAGGTGAAATGCTTATTTAAGTGAAAATGAAGTCATATTTAAAAGAAAACGATCATTTTCTTAGATAAAACTAAACATTTTAACACAAATTCGTCTAAAAAACATAAATTATGGAAATTTTTACTCTCCGGAATTGAGATTAGAATCTCAAGTAAAGAGTGCGCCTATTCACATAAAAGATGTTTCTGACAATGGTGACTTCAAGTTTTGAGTTAAAATGATTTTAAAATCATCAAACAAAATACAATTTTTTTAAAAATGATGAATATGGATATGATAAGCGCGTATGCAAATTTTAAGAAGGTGAAAATTGCTGTTTTTCATTCCGGAATACCAAGCATAAGAGCTTCAATTATTAACCACATCGTAATAACTGATCATTATTATATTTTACTGATTACGTGTCTTCTATTTTATAAAGAACAAACGTATCTGTGCATAACGCTGACGTCATTTTGCGAATGGCTACACTTCACGATCAAATTCGGCCTTGAAATTTTCGCTACTGCATTTTTTTAATCTTTTGACCATCGTACATTTTCAATTTTCATCGCATAGGGAAAAAATTTACTTTCAAATGCAATTTGTTTAAAAACTGTATTTTAATTGGCTGTTGTATTATGATTTAAAAAAAAAAATTTAAGCATGATTTTTTAAAAAGTTTATCTTATCACGTGCCGGTTTTAATACATAATAATAATAAACATTTTGCACATAAAGCAACAAACATAGTTCAGCATTTGTTTCAGACTATTTTTGCATAACGAAATTAATACCTTCTTTATAAACAAATAAAAGAATAATATTAAAAAAAACTTAATCTAACATATTTGTGAAAGACAAATTAACGAAATTAATACTTCTTTTATAAAGAAATAAAAGAATAATATAAAAAAAAAACCCCACAAATGTAACATATTTGTAATCATACAATTTAAATTTTTAGATCATCAAATAGGTTTTTTTTTATATGGAATTTGTTTGCAAAGTTCACCTCAGTTTACTGATTGTCTATGGTTTTAAAAACAATTTTAATGCATGAAATATTTTTTAATTTATCTATATCGCGCAGAGCTCGATTACGAAAGATTAATCCGTTTGCCCTTAAAACAACATAAAGAGTTCATAATTTTCTTACGACTTATATCCATTAAAAAATAAAAAAACTTCCCTAAGAATAAATAAATAAAATAATATAAATAAAACACAAATTTAACAGACATATATAACCTCTGAAAATATCAGAATATAAGAGGATGCCGTAAGTAGCAAAATCTTGGTCAAATAACTCATAGCATGCGGCTAATAAGAAAATATCGCTTTTGATAAATTTCAAAAATTTATTTGATTATATAATTCGTATTTTTCATATGAAAAATGCTTTTTTAATGTAAGTGGGCAATCGAAAAAACTTATTGCATATAAAAAAAAAATTTAGTTTTCAATTAAAAAAAAGTGTTTTCACCTATATTCTTAAAACCCGAGAAGCCCGGGTACGATCCTCTAGTATTCTCAATGGTGTCTTTAGCTATAATTTAATTCATTATAAGTGATAATTATGTAAGGAAAAGAGAATCAAATAATAAAAAAATTTACTTTAATTATTATTTTCTATATTACAGAAAAAAAAATATCTGATAAAGAGTGAAATTATTTATGCTCTTGTAATTTCGGAAACACGTATGTCAACTTTGTTTGCTTCATTTTTTTTGGCCATTCTTTAACAAGTTTTTTTTTCTTTTTGGTATTTTATACAAATGAAAAATGTCTGTTTCGGAAATACAGTCTTATTTCTCTAAAACATATATTAATTCTCCAGTCAAATTCATGCATTTTTCTAGTGACACCTTTTTTTCGGCCGGTTGTTCATTCTCGTTTTCTGAATTGGTACTAGCACTATCGGCGGTTCTATTTAGCACAGCGTCAGCGATCTCGCTGTCCGTTAAAATTTTCGCTCTCATTGCATTTTTCTTCAATGCTTAGCCAATCAGCTATATCGTTTTTTTCGACACTTATGCATTTAAGATTTTGCGTGTTCAATCAGCTCATAAATTGCGGTCTTTTCCCGGGAAATGTGAAAGTTTGAAATCTTTCCCCATCATTGATGTCGCCGTTGCCGAAAATTCGTATAGCCATATACTATTGTGCTATGCATTCGCCAAAGTTGTTCCCAAACTTGTTCCCTTTGCTAAGCAACGGTGCAGCTCCCAGAAAATATGTTCAGAAAAAGATCGCATCTGACGAATGAAAGAAAAAAAAAAAAAAGAATGTCAAATATTCTTTTTTGTACTTTTACTTTCAATCTTGAAGTTTTTAATACCTAAAGAATTGCTGTTTTTCTTCTCCCATAACTTGAAAGTGTAAAAAAAAGGAAGGGAAAGATGGTTTTGATGCCGGATTTTTGAAGTTACACTATACCGGCTAAGGCAGAACTTTTCTTTTTAAAGTAATATTTCAAGTCAGTTCTACGTATTTTTTTTTAATTAATGTTTTTTATATAAATTTTTAACGACAATTATTTTATCTGAGTTGCGTTTTCCCCGGAGATGGCTCAGATTTTACCAATCTGAAGTATAAACATAACTTTCTCACCTTCTTGCAAGATTCTTTCTTGCTCTGATTCTTCTCTGAAAACGAAATCAAGGTTAAGGTGGGTTTTAAAAACTTCGGAAATGGAGCAGACGAAAGAGGAAAAGAGCGACAATTCATGACTCCCGGAATGATTCGCTTGATGTCGTTCACAAATGACTTCAATCAAGGACAATCACTTTATAAAAGGATAACATTCTAGTTACGCAATGGTTTCGCTTTTTGTTTTTTTACTATTTAAAAAATATTTAACCATAATCGTATGTTCGCTCTACTAATAATGTATAAATGTCAAGATCAATAAATGACGGCATAACATTGAAAATTCAAATAAATAATCCTTTTTTTCTATGTAACCGATTATGTAAAAGTATGCTGAAACAATATTGTTAGATCCTGATGTCTTTAATAATTCAGGTTGTGAAGCAGTGAGAAGAAAAAAGGATGTATTTTAATGCATAATGTGTCATTGAACTTTGCTATCTTTATTCTGTCGACTGTTGTTTTAAACCCTTTTTAACGATCTCATTAAATTACGGTTTAAAAGTTCAAATTGCTTATTGGCACAACTTCTTTGAAAAAGAAATATTCACCTTATTTAATGACAGGTAAAATGATACCATAATAAAGCCAGTTACTCTATTTTATAAAACTGGTGGGAATCAAACAATCTGAGTAAAATACACAGCCCGTAAATATCACGGGAGCGAGAATTAAGGGGTTAATCATTTCGTTATTGAGAATTTTCGAACTTTACTTTTTTGGATATTTCACGGATTCTAGTGCAGAGCTGCCACAAGCGACTATTAGCTCCCGGTACTGTATGCTATTTCTTTCTCCCAGCTTATTTTGTGTATTCCAAAAAATAACGTTACCTTACAGAAGCCAGTCGTAAAACAAAGCAGTACGATTAAATACTCTATAGCAATTTTTTAAACTTCTAAGCATCGCACATTTTCGATTTTTATACCGTCGTATTGGGGAGAAAAGTTATTTTAAATGCAATTTGTTTGAAAACTGCATCTCCATTTATTTTTGAAACATTAATTTTTTTGTAGTTTTTGGAGCCATTTGCTTAATATTGCAACGGGAGTACTCCATTTCTGTAGAAAGTAAAGGAAAAATAGTTCTAAAATAGTAATTATATATTTGTTGCCATTTTCTCATAACAGCCGAAAGAAAATGTAATTAAAATACGTGCTATTTTGAAAAAAATATAAACGAATGATTTCTGTTAAAACAATGGAGCTATTATAAACTATATTTAATTTTAAGTATCTATGAATCATTAGATAGCCGTTTTTTTTTTTTTTTTTTTTTTTTTTTTTTTTGTCGATTTTCTTGAATGACGACATCTTTTTGCCGCATTTGTGCATTATTTCGCGATGGTGATGTACTATGCATGATTTACTGTAGATGTTTTAAGAGTAGATCGTAAATGTGGAATTCTTAAGCGGATGCGAATGACATCATTTTACATAAAATAAAACGTGTGCTTTAAGTCTTAAAATTGAAATATGCTTTGTACTGCAGTAAAGTCCCGCTTTATCAACATGTGCAGGAGAAATATACTAAATAATTTGTATGTTAAAAATGGTGGTGCGAATAGAATATAAAAACTAGAGAATAGGAATTCTGCTTTTTCAGAATTTAGTGCCGTCCCCGGCATTTCCATTATTTCATTTTCATCTGATGGACTGATGGCTTCTATTATTATGAAACAGCCATTATAAATGAAGCTTTAGGTGAAGATGAAAGAGCAGCCGTATAAAGTTAGAACTTATTTTTTTTTCAAAAAAAAAAAAAAAAAACAATTATGGCCATCCCCCCCCCCCCTCCCCAATCTGACCGGAAAATCAGAGTTCTAAATTTTTACGGCTGCTCTTTCCTCTTCACTTAACGCTTCATTTATAATGGCTGTTTCATAATAATAGAAGCCATCAGTCCATCAGAAGAAAATGAAGTAATGGAAATGCCGGGGGCGACACTAAATTCTGAAAAAGCAGAATTCCTGTTCTCTAGTTTTTAGGTGCGTTCGTAATTATATAAATACGTAGCACCTATAGTCGTCGTTCGGTCCGTCTGTCTGTCCGCATATAACAGAGCAAAAACTACCCTACCGAATGGTCAGACATTTTAAATATATAATTGGTGCAAAATTTTGTCGAGTCATTTCAAACTTTATGAAGATCGAATGTATAGTTTAATTACAGGGACATTCAAAAGTTTTCCGTTATATGACGGCCAATGGGAAAAATTATTGCAAGTGCATTTTAATGATGTTACAGCCTTCCGAATGGTCCGAAATTTTAAATATATAATTATTGCAAAATTTTGTCGAGTCATCCCAATTTTATGAAAATTGGATGTATAGTTTAATAACACGGACAGTCAAATTTTTCTGTTACATGGTGGCCAATGGGAAAAATTATTGTAAGTGCATTTTAATGATGTTACAGCATTTCGAACTGAATGAAATGGATATGCACTTATGAAGAGCACTAAAATATACATTCAGTACAATAAGCGGTGCAAAAAATATTTATAAAACTAGATATAGTACGAACGCAACTCATTTGCCACGTTTGACGAGCAATTTCCAACTTGTTATATTCTATTCGCACCACCCTTTTTAACATACAAATTATTTATTATATTTCTCCTGCACATGATGGTAAAGTGTATGTAAAAGATTTTTGTTTTGCAAAAGTGGTGCGAGATAGAATTAAAAAAAAATCGCCTGTGGCAGCCCTGCCAGTGCGAATTACTAGTTTATTTTATGCTAAATTACTAAGTTCGTTAGAAAAAAATTAAAAATTCGCTGCACCATTTTGTATGTTTACTTAGTTAAATACTGCATATATGAAGATTTTTTATTCGAAATATTTTTCAAAAATTTACATTTCGTCCATTGTCTAATTATTATCACTTTTCATTTTGTTTCTTTTCAGCTTAAGGCTCTTGTATCGTCAGACGAAGACAGTCGCGAGATAATGATAAACCTATGGGTAGGTTTCTTGCCAATGTCTCGTTTGTATTTCGACATTTTAAGGTAATTTTTTTTTTTTTTTTTTGCATTGGACAGCTGAGGTCGATCCTTACAGTTGACTTTTTTTTTTTTTTTTTTTTTTTTTTTTTTTTTTTTTTTTTTTTTTTACTTTTTCGATTGTGGTTGCAATTTTCTTTTATGATGATACTTTCACTTTCCGAACCGGTTCCGAAAGTGAAAAGTAACTTTATAAAAAATATATGCAACCAAAATCGAAAAAGTAGAAAAAGCCGACTGTAAGGATCGACCTCAAGCTATCCAATGCAAAAATAATATTTTTTAAACGTCGAAATGCAATCGGTATATTGACTAACAACATCCTCATAGGTTTAGCATTTAGCTCGCGATTGTCGTCGCGAGTCATCATGATCATCATCATATTGATGACATCAATAATCAGACAATCAATAGAAATTTTAACTCAAAGGAAGAATACTTGCAATGATACTTTATCCTACAACATATCTAAGATCTGGTATAGCATACTAGATATTTCTAGCGATTTTGAAACATAATCATTTTCATTTTTACCCCTCCCCCCCATCTTCCCTTCATTTGAAATAGACTCGTCCACTGATACTTAAGCAGAGAATTTTCCATGAACTTTCACTCCTGATTTTTCCCTGATGACAACTGTTGCAGTGCAGTTGAAAGCGCTCGGGTGTTTTTAAGATCTTTGACGGTTTTCATGTGAAAACCTGTTATGTATTTTTAGCACCTTTTTAAGTAAATTGTATCAGAATGTAACATCGTATTTTATGTTTTTCAAGGTGAATTTGACGTTCAACAATTATAGTTTAGACTATATTTTATATCAAATTTTTAACTTTTTAAGGGCCATGCTTTAAGTTTTTAAGCACTGAATTCTTAATAACTTGCCCCCTTTTTATCCAATCTTCTTCATTTTGGGGACCTTTCTCCATTTAGTTATTCCCGTCATTCAGTTAAGACCCTGGCTGTTTGGGGCCCTATATAGGGTCCCTTGAATTTTTTGTGCAAATAAATTGCTTCCTTTTAATCTGATTTTCATTTTTGGGATCCTTTTTCCATTTAGTTATTCTCATATTTCTACATTCCAGATTAGATCCTGGTGTCCCTTAGGGTGCCGTTGGACCCAGTCCAGGGTCCCAAGATTCCAAGGGTTACATAGGGCCTCCCACACCTCTTAAACTTTTTGTGCGGCATGCATTTTTAACCTCCTAATCTTCTTGCATTCTCAATGCAAAATTTGAAAGTTGAGTCTTGGACTCCTCTCCCCGGACCAACACCCTCATATTTTTACTGGGATTCTATGGCCCCTTTTTAAGCACTTCTTCAAAATTTTATTCTAATGATTAATTCATATCTACGCTTATTTTTGACCAATTGAAGTTCTAAAGTGCTAAGAACTAAGACCATTTAACATGTTTTCATGTGAGGGCCCTGCTCTTAACAATCAATTGCCCTCCTTTGGGCCCTCTGTTATAGCTCCCTTAAAAATGGTTCAATTCACTAGCTTCTTTTTTTTTTTAATCAACTTTTTAGGCCCTTCACCTACTACATGAACAACAAAAATAAATTATCAGACTTCAGCTACTACTAATTTCGATTATTAATCTTATTGGAGCTTTTGTTGCATCTTCTTTAAAAAGGATTGGATTTTATTTCAATTTTCTGTAACATAGTTTTAACATTCTCCAACTACTTTAAAACTACTAAAAAAAAAATTTCTTATGGGCAACTATATTCCAGTTAAGATCCTGACCTGCCCATGGCCCACTCCTTCTTACCTCAGCTAGTACTTTTTTCGGCAAATACTTACGTTTACTCACTACAGCCGTAAATTAAAAGTCACGTTACTTTAAAGGTAACTATAGAAAAGGGATTTCATCCGTGTATTAAATATCGAGTTAATGTTAAAAGTAATTTGTGAAATTTACATGGGGGCACCTTCCACTGCTTGGGGATGCATTCTTTCTTCGAGTTCTAATGTTCCAATTTTAGATGGACTTGGTTCATTAAACTTAGATTACAATTCGGCTACTTTCTGTAGTATGAAATTTTATCTTAGCCTTCAGTTACCAACATTTTTTAACATTAATGGTGCCTTCTTTTTTGGGGTTCTATGGGCTTTGATTACTATGAGGTTTGGCTCACTCAATTTTATTTTTTTATTGTCTCCGGCATGTGCAGTTCACTTCTGGTACATGCTACTTTAGGTAGCGGAGACTCAAATCCCAGGTTCATTCGGGAAGGGGTTTGTTGGGAATACATTAGGTGCTGTGGAAGGAATGGAGCTCCTGAACGTAGACTCATTTAAAAGATTTTCAGCAGATGTAAAATCATACAAACTTGTTTAAGGTTATAATTACGGGCAACGCCGGGTGGGTCAGATAGTATATTTTTGTCATTTTACGTTTAATGCAGAGAAAATTGGATGAAATAACGCATCTTCACTATGAATTAAACCTGCAAGCTCCTCTGATGATTCTGTGGGTTATTTATAGTTTATTTCACATACTGGTTTCAAATGTTCATGTCTTGTTCGTCTTTTGAATTTTACCAATTTGTTCATATCTTTGTGATTTCATCTTTATTATGTATTTTTATTTATATAGATATACATACACAATGAAGATTATGGCAATGTCTTAGTTTATGTTAAATATATAGGCACCAAATTTTAAATTTGAAGTTTTTAATTGAATATATATAGATATGTTGGTAATTGAATACCCAACATCGGATGTTATTAAACTGTCTTTTTTATTCATTGATCACTGTAACTCAAAGTTAAATTCAAAGAGGTGTTTGTTCTCTACTTTGTAGTATAATATAATAGAGAAGAAAGTTTTGTGTTGGCTACATCACATACTATTTTATGTATTTGAAAATCAATAACCACGAGGGTTTGTGTTATATACACAGGTTAGTTTTTATATTTAGCTACAGTAAGTAAAGTTTGCAGGTTTCTTTTGTTTTCTAATCAGTGGTGTCTGCTCCGCTGATAAATGACGATGATTAGCTTATGATAACTGAAAACACTGACTATTACGATCAAATTTTCTGCAAAATCTTTCACTGATATTTAAAAATGCTTGATTTTATTTTTTGCCTATGGTTATGCAAACATGCGTGCGCTGTGTGAATTCTTAATTGTTTGAAATATACTTTGTATACCTGTATTGAAATATACTTTGTAGTTTATAAAAAATCTAACACTTTCAAAATGTTTTCTACAATTATTTAGAACAACTTATGTTGAATATCAATCAGTTTTAAAATATGTGTTTTGTTTTTAAGAATATTTTTGAAATATGTACTTAGATTTGTAAACTGAAGCATTATAATTTAATTACTTGGTGCATCTTTTTGTTTGTGTTGTGTGTGAAATAAAAAAAAATTATCATGCTACTTCATGTAATTTTGTTTTTTTATTTTATTCAAATAAAATTAAATGAGTCTTCAAACTGCTATCATTATTTTACTTTGCTAAACATAATACCCTAACATGAACACCTCACAGGATTTCTGTGTATGTCAAATTCTCTTTACATGTAAGGATGTATCTTGAACACCCTGTATACCCCCTCCTGTAAATATATACTCGTAGTAATCTCTGACCCATTTGCAGCTTTGACTTTTTTTAAAATAAAATGATGAATCTGCCGGATGTACATAATAAATCTGTCTGTTAATCCTTTTGGGGAAAAAAAAGTATTTCCAGAATGTTTCAATATTTTTATGAGATATTTGAGGCCCAGCTCTGCATTACATATTGTGTATAAAAACCTTTTATTAGGTTCTTATCTTTTTATTTAAGTTTAATGATCAACATTAAACTTTGCATCAGAAAAATAACCAAAATGTATTTACTGCCAATAGTCCCAAAAATTAATATCTACAGAATAAATAATAAAATGACCAACTAGGCTAATGCACATTTTCTGACATCAGTGAACTTCGAACATTCAAACTGGATATGTACTCAGCTTAAAAAAAAAATATATATATGGAATTTCTTTTCTAATAATTATTTTTCTAAATTTTGTACTCGGTATGAGAATTCCTGACTTCAACTGCTGTTTCTTAGCATTACATTGGCACATTGTGGAAAGATCGTGCTTGTGTATTATGTAATGCTGTTAGTGATCCTTTGTCAAAATCTTATGGATTATTTTATGATAGAAGTTTTATTCAAGAACTATAAAAATGATCCAACTTTAAAATATGTTGTTCATCAATAATGAATATGAATCTTTATTGGGTTTTCATATTTTAAATTATGTCAAGTTTAATTCCATTATAATGAAAACTTCCTTAAATATACATTATTCTTTTTCTTTTGTTGTAATGGTGCTGTAGAGTTAAGTATAGAATTTAGGCACCCTCCTCTGAAGAGGACGAGATGCGTTTCATTCTTATAACTGGAAAAATTAAAATGAAATTGATAAGATATAATTCAAAATTCATAGTTAATATTACACAAGCATTATAAGCATAAAATCGCCAATTCTCTATTTTGTGTCCCTTAGACAACCCCTATATTTTTTATTGGTATAACTTGTAGCGCAGCAATGACTCGACAAATTCCTATATTTGCTATTGATAATTTTCTTTAAAAATGTTTGCAAGTGTGCTAAAACAAGATAATAGTTAATATTAAGAATGATTTTTAATTATATCTTTTCAATTTCTTATTGATATTTTCCCAGTTCATTTGCATCAAAATGACATTTTTGATGTAAATTATTAAAATTACTCGTTTTATAATTTATTGTCAAAAAGTGTATAAATAGTTAATATCTGCTAATTAGTTTGATCTATTTATTTTCATCAAAAGTTTGAAGTCTTAAATGAAGCATCTTACCTGAAGCTTAAAAAAGCATAAAAAGTTTAGTAGTGGATATTTGAACAAAAAATTTACGACAAAAGTTTGACGTCCTGTGTTAATAAAAAGAAAAAAAATGTATATATCTTTTACTGCATTTAATGGAAATGTGTATTTTTTAAGGATGGGGGTGGGGGGGGTTGGCAAAAATATTAATTTATTTAAATAAATGAAGAAAATTTATTAAAAGCTTGGTAATTACTGATACATCAAAGCTAAAACTTTTACGAAAATAAAATAATTGGAATTAAAAAAGAATTTTGTATGTATTTTACCAAAAATCTGATAATTTAACAAGAATATTTTATTACTGCCTTTCATGATGCAAATTGTTTTTTGTGAAATAATGATTAATCTTATGAAAATATACAGTTTTTTTTAAGACATTCATCTATAGAATTTCGAATAAATTTCATTTGTTTTTTTATAGCAATTTAGTATTTTAAAATCTAGTAATTTAAATGTTTGCTTAATATGAAATAAATTCATTTGAAGATTTTGTGTACATACAAGATAAGAAAAGAGAAAAATTGTACACATGCATATATATATATATATATATTATTTTAATTTGTGGGGAGGGTATAATTAAAAAAATTTAAATATTTTTTCACCGAACTCAACCTTATGTCAAATATTTTTTAGTTCAGCATATTTTTAGTACCATGATATAGTTGTAAAAATTTATACTTAGTAAAATGTTAAATTAAACTTGTTAATAAATTTTAAAGCTTAATTTATTTAACATTTTTATGAGTATACATTTTTGCAATTGCATCATGGTACTAAAAATATGCTGAATTAAATTTTTTTTGATATATGGCTGATTTAGGTGGAAAAATATTATAAAATTTTTAATTGCATATTTCTGAACTCCCTGCCCATCCTCCCCCCCAATAAATACATAGATATATATGTGTGTGTACAGTTTTTCCCTTTTGTTATCCTGTATGTACATAAAATCGTCAAATGAATTTATTTCATAGAAATCAAATATTTAAATTATCAGATTTTAAAATACTAAATTGCTATTAAAAAAAAAAATCGCAATTCTATTGATGAATTTGTCTGAAAAAACTATATTTTCATAAGATTAATAATTATTTCACAAAAAAAAGAAAAAAAAACGTCATGAAATACAGTAATAAAATATTCTTGTTAAATCAGCAGATTTTTGTTAATATATGTACGAAATTCTTTTTTAATTCCAATTATTTTATTTTCGTAAAAGTTATAGATTTGATGTATCAGTAATTAGCAGGCTTTTAAAGGAACAAAACACCCGATACAAACGACAAAAATCGTATAAAAACCTGGTGGCTGATTTCCCTGCCGCGCATTCTGTTTCGCCCACCAGCCGCTGTTGGCGCTGATGTGCGCTAGCAAATTTAACACGTAGTGAGAAGGCTTGTATATTCAAGGGTTTTGCTTTATAAAAGGATAACATTCTAGTTACGCAATGGTTTCGCTTTTTGTTTTTTTACTATTTAAAAAATATTTAACCATAATCGTATGTTCGCTCTACTAATAATGTATAAATGTCAAGATCAATAAATGACGGCATAACATTGAAAATTCAAATAAATAATCCTTTTTTTCTATGTAACCGATTATGTAAAAGTATGCTGAAACAATATTGTTAGATCCTGATGTCTTTAATAATTCAGGTTGTGAAGCAGTGAGAAGAAAAAAGGATGTATTTTAATGCATAATGTGTCATTGAACTTTGCTATCTTTATTCTGTCGACTGTTGTTTTAAACCCTTTTTAACGATCTCATTAAATTACGGTTTAAAAGTTCAAATTGCTTATTGGCATAACTTTTTTGAAAAAGAAATATTCACCTTATTTAATGACAGGTAAAATGATACCATAATAAAGCCAGTTACTCTATTTTATAAAACTGGTGGGAATCAAACAATCTGAGTAAAATACACAGCCCGTAAATATCACGGGAGCGAGAATTAAGGGGTTAATCATTTCGTTATTGAGAATTTTCGAACTTTACTTTTTTGGATATTTCACGGATTCTAGTGCAGAGCTGCCACAAGCGACTATTAGCTCCCGGTACTGTATGCTATTTCTTTCTCCCAGCTTATTTTGTGTATTCCAAAAAATAACGTTACCTTACAGAAGCCAGTCGTAAAACAAAGCAGTACGATTAAATACTCTATAGCAATTTTTTAAACTTCTAAGCATCGCACATTTTCGATTTTTATACCGTCGTATTGGGGAAAAAAGTTATTTTAAATGCAATTTGTTTGAAAACTGCATCTCCATTTATTTTTGAAACATTAATTTTTTTGTAGTTTTTGGAGCCATTTGCTTAATATTGCAACGGGAGTACTCCATTTCTGTAGAAAGTAAAGGAAAAATAGTTCTAAAATAGTAATTATATATTTGTTGCCATTTTCTCATAACAGCCGAAAGAAAATGTAATTAAAATACGTGCTATTTTGAAAAAAATATAAACGAATGATTTCTGTTAAAACAATGGAGCTATTATAAACTATATTTAATTTTAAGTATCTATGAATCATTAGATAGCCGTTTTTTTTTTTTTTTTTTTTTTTTTTTTTCTTTTTTGTCGATTTTCTTGAATGACGACATCTTTTTGCCGCATTTGTGCATTATTTCGCGATGGTGATGTACTATGCATGATTTACTGTAGATGTTTTAAGAGTAGATCGTAAATGTGGAATTCTTAAGCGGATGCGAATGACATCATTTTACATAAAATAAAACGTGTGCTTTAAGTCTTAAAATTGAAATATGCTTTGTACTGCAGTAAAGTCCCGCTTTATCAACATGTGCAGGAGAAATATACTAAATAATTTGTATGTTAAAAATGGTGGTGCGAATAGAATATAAAAACTAGAGAATAGGAATTCTGCTTTTTCAGAATTTAGTGCCGTCCCCGGCATTTCCATTATTTCATTTTCATCTGATGGACTGATGGCTTCTATTATTATGAAACAGCCATTATAAATGAAGCTTTAGGTGAAGATGAAAGAGCAGCCGTATAAAGTTAGAACTTATTTTTTTTTTCAAAAAAAAAAAAAAAAAAAAAAAACAATTATGGCCATTCCCCCCCCCCCCTCCCCAATCTGACCAGAAAATCAGAGTTCTAAATTTTTACGGCTGCTCTTTCCTCTTCACTTAACGCTTCATTTATAATGGCTGTTTCATAATAATAGAAGCCATCAGTCCATCAGAAGAAAATGAAGTAATGGAAATGCCGGGGGCGACACTAAATTCTGAAAAAGCAGAATTCCTGTTCTCTAGTTTTTAGGTGCGTTCGTAATTATATAAATACGTAGCACCTATAGTCGTCGTTCGGTCCGTCTGTCTGTCCGCATATAACAGAGCAAAAACTACCCTACCGAATGGTCAGACATTTTAAATATATAATTGGTGCAAAATTTTGTCGAGTCATTTCAAACTTTATGAAGATCGAATGTATAGTTTAATTACAGGGACATTCAAAAGTTTTCCGTTATATGACGGCCAATGGGAAAAATTATTGCAAGTGCATTTTAATGATGTTACAGCCATCCGAATGGTCCGAAATTTTAAATATATAATTATTGCAAAATTTTGTCGAGTCATTCCCAATTTTATGAAAATTGGATGTATAGTTTAATAACACGGACAGTCAAATTTTTCTGTTACATGGTGGCCAATGGAAAAAATTATTGTAAGTGCATTTTAATGATGTTACAGCATTTCGAACTGAATGAAATGGATATGCACTTATGAAGAGCACTAAAATATACATTCAGTACAATAAGCGGTGCAAAAAATATTTATAAAACTAGATATAGTACGAACGCAACTCATTTGCACGTTTGACGAGCAATTTCCAACTTGTTATATTCTATTCGCACCACCCTTTTTAACATACAAATTATTTATTATATTTCTCCTGCACATGTTGGTAAAGTGTATGTAAAAGATTTTTGTTTTGCAAAAGTGGTGCGAGATAGAATTAAAAAAAAAATCGCCTGTGGCAGCCCTGCCAGTGCGAATTACTAGTTTATTTTATGCTAAATTACTAAGTTCGTTAGAAAAAAATTTAAAATTCGCTGCACCATTTTGTATGTTTACTTAGTTAAATACTGCATATATGAAGATTTTTTATTCGAAATATTTTTCAAAAATTTACATTTCGTCCATTGTCTAATTATTATCACTTTTCATTTTGTTTCTTTTCAGCTTAAGGCTCTTGTATCGTCAGACGAAGACAGTCGCGAGATAATGATAAACCTATGGGTAGGTTTCTTGCCAATGTCTCGTTTGTATTTCGACATTTTAAGGTAATTTTTTTTTTTTTTTTTTGCATTGGACAGCTGAGGTCGATCCTTACAGTTGACTTTTTTTTTTTTTTTTTTTTTTTTTTTTTTTTTACTTTTTCGATCGTGGTTGCAATTTTCTTTTATGATGATACTTTCACTTTCCGAACCGGTTCCGAAAGTGAAAAGTAACTTTATAAAAAATATATGCAACCAAAATCGAAAAAGTAGAAAAAGCCGACTGTAAGGATCGACCTCAAGCTATCCAATGCAAAAATAATATTTTTTAAACGTCGAAATGCAATCGGTATATTGACTAATAACATCCTCATAGGTTTAGCATTTAGCTCGCGATTGTCGTCGCCTGACAAAACAGGAGCCTTAATTAAGGACTTCATATTAATCGGTTTTAAATCAAACTTAGTTGTTTTGAGAACCATCTTCTTTTAAATACACGCTCAAGTTCCAAATTAGAATTTAAATTAGGGCTGCCCAACCTTTTTGCATGAAAGTCGTTTGTTGTGATAAAGGACGTCTTATATAATCACAATGTATGTTTTCGCATCATATAATTGCGAAGTTTTCGTTGTTAAATAAGAAAACTTATTCTATTTCAAAATAGTGGTTTTTCGGTAGCCTGTAGGCTTCACATTGAGCACCGCTAATTTACATAAATATATGAAATCTTTCCTTTTTTAATTTTTAGTTTGAAAAACATTTTTAAAATTCTGAAAATTCTCAAATGTTGTTTATTCTTTCAATTAAGGTTTTATACTTTCGATTAAAACTATTTCAATCTTTCTAAAAATTGTGAGTATCTGTTTGCTAAAACATAGCGAGTGAAAATTTTGGATGATTGCAAAAGTTCGTGCCCGCATTCCAATACATCGAGTTTGGAAGTGTAACGGAGTTGTTTTAAATAACGAAATGCAGTCCAATTGTCAACATCTAGTCTCTCAGCAATATCTTCAGTAGTAATCCGTGGATTCATCATCATCCTGATCATCATCAACCGTTTTCAATCCAGTGTTGAATGTAGGCCTCCCCCAGTTTTTCCAGTGTTTCCTGTCTAGTACTTTAGTCATCCAATTAACACCGGCCTCTTTTCTGATTGCATCTCTCCATCTTACTTGAAGTCGTCTTCTTAACCGTTTTACATCTCTGCGATACAACTGTAGGGTGTTTGTGCTCCATCTCTTGTCTTGAGAGGGTAGGTGGTCAAATTCCTCCACGCTGGCCAAGCGGATTGGAGGAAGCCCACCCGCGTTCGTTTAGGCAAGGGTACTAACCCCAGAGGAAAGATAGGAGTAGAGTCCAAACTCCATTGTTCTTTCAGCCAGATTTGGAATACAACATGTTTTCGCTCTTCCATCGTCATAAGGATGTCTTTTTTGGCAGTGATTCCTTTATTGGCAACTTTCGGATTTCATTCTCGTTCAGCTCAAGATCCGGAGAGAGATTCCGAGAAGCTTTTGCCGGGAGTAAAACCGGTTTGGCGCTCATCTCTGCTCTCCATCACGTGACGGAGGGCAGAGATGTTGGCTTCAAGAAAAGGTTATACCAAATTGGAATCTACTTATATAAGAAGTCTGTGGTACTAACAGGCTGCACCGATGGAAGGTGCGGATTGGAAATTAAGTCTCCGCTCCCAGTCAATTCCTTTAAGTCCTCCTCGAAGGCAATTAAAGGGTCTTCTCCTGGTTAATAAGCAGAGGCTATTAAACAGCCCAATCCGTGGATTATTATTCTCTAAATCACGAATTAAATCATCTTCAATGCCAGAAATTTGCCCAGAGCTAATTATATTGTTTATATTGAAATCACCACTTCGAAATCGACAAAACCACTTTTTAATTGTTCTAAGAGATGAAGCACGATCCAAGTAAACGTCTTGAATATTTTTAGTTGCACGTCCAACAACCACTGCTTTTTTAAACTCATGTAAGATGACCCAACGAAAATGTAACTTTTCCTTTTCCATTTTGAATATTAACCTTGCACACTAATTAATTTGAAAAAAAATGTTTTTTTAAGGTTATGTTCACTTACGACACATATAGATAATTGTCAGTTAATAATATGGTTATAAAAGAAACACCAGCACACTCAAAATTGCAAGTTTCTGCCATCTATAGGGCACGAAGTGTTGCAATCACCCAATAATAACAAATTAACATCTTGTAATAAACATACTTCTTATAATTGCTAAAAGGTGTAAAATGAAAACTTAAAAACAGTTAAACTAGTTTTCTTAGGCTGTTTATGTTTCAGCACTAATCCGAGCCATATCAAAACAAGTAAATGAGAATATTCTAAAATTGATGATGTAATGATGTGAAAACGCCACTATTCAATTTTTCATGTAGTCTTTCAGATCACGCACGTTATTTAATTTTTTTATTTTTACTTGGAATTTTATTTCCATATTTGTGGCCATTGAGTAACTCGAGCCATAATTTTGGTAAGATGCTGCATCGTTACATATTGAAATTTTACGTGTTACAATCTCTATGGTTTCTCTTATAATCGATGGATAGTACATAGATTGGAGGGAAAAATTATCTTACTTTTATTGATATAATCTTGCCAAGGGGTTTTTCTATTATATTTTATGTCAGCTACATGCTCTTTTTTTCTACAGTTAATTTCCATCTAGTCTTGCATGTCAGTTATATCAAGAAGAAACCATCCAAATAAATTTCAATGAAAGTAAGATAATTTTTCCCTTTCCTGTGATATTTATGTTTTATCAGAGGAGGAAATATAGTGCAATATCTTTCCTGAATTAAAATTTTCTTTTTAAAAAGCATATTTTCTTTGTCTGGATTTCTTTTTCTTTTTCATTTCGATAAAAACTTTTTACTTAATTCTTAATTTTTAGATTTTTACGATCTTTCTTCAGTAATTTTAAATAATTTTGTTTCAGTATTATTTATATAAGAAAGAAACAAATATATTTTCCATATAAATATAAAAATATAAAAAGTATATAATATTCGTTTGTCAGTTATTCGTTTATCTGCATTAAACTTTACAGGTAACAAAACCGTACAAATTGGCAGCTATGTGATTCTGTTAGTGTCATGAAAATTGCAGATGTAGCCTCTTCTTTCTGCTCAAAGTATTAAATAGTTTTTTTCGATCGAACTTATACCTTTGGAATGGGTAATTTTTTTCTGATGGACTGATGGCTTCTATTATTATGAAACAGCCATTATCAGTGAAGTGTTAGGTGAAGATAAAAGAGCAGTCGAAAAAAAAAATGGCCATAATTTTTTTTCAAAAAAATTTTTGGGCCATTTTTTTTCACTATTCTGACCAGAAAATCAGAGTTCTAACTTTTTCCGACTGCTCTTTCACCTTCACCTAACACTCCATTTACAATGGCTGGTAAAAACACTATTTAATACTTTGGGCAGAAAGAAGAGGCTACACCAGCAATTTCCATGATAGTAATAGAACCACATAGCTGCCAATTTATACTGTTTTTTTAACTCTAAAATTTAATACAAATTTTAGCCATATTTAATCATTGACAATTGTTAGATTTCGGCGATTGAATCAAAATTTACTGTTAAGTTTTAGTGGTAAGGAAAAATCTTAGAAATTAATAGCTATGCAGTGGCGAAATACTGCAGCAGCAGAAAAAAAAAAAAAAAAAAAAGCAGCGAAATTGACATTTGACATTCAACAAACAAAAAATTGTCAACGGCTTTTTCAACTAAACAATTTAATTTCCCAATTTTCTTATAAAACTAACATCATCAAATGTACATCAAAGAAATGTTGCTAGTACCCTAAAAATGAATGAATTAAGTGAAAATTTATATTTCATCTCCTTGGTTGGTGGCGATTTGTGTCAATCCGGTTTATCCGAGTTTTTTGCTTATGGGAGGTGAGCTTGGTCCATATTAACTCGAATAATCGGGACTCTACTGTATTATGAATTTGCAGAGTCATCATATGAGGACGTGAGTTTCAAAATTCGTCTTATCCAGAGTTTAAAAAGTCGTATTTTCTCAATCAATATATTCTATTGGTAAACCTGCGTAAAAAAACACAACAGTAATTAGAAAAAAAAAACTAGTTTTATCCTGTATTTCTACCATTGTAAACTCTTGGTTTACAATGAAAACCGATGGACACAGTTAGGGGTTTTTCGCGATTTTCCAAAATTTGATTTTCTGGATAAGGAATGTTTCGAAACTCACGTCCTCATCGTCGCCTCAGAGCAACACTATAGGACATCTTTAAATAATAAAAAAATCCCTGCCGGGACGGCCTACAGGCGGAGGTAGATTTCCAACAGATACTAATTTCACCAACAAAAACTAAATCATAATTATATATAAATCCACTTTAACAGTTTTATCTGGCCGCTTTTGACGAGTTTTTATTTCATTTTTATATAATAGCTGGTTTTATCAGAATCATGTTAAGGCGGCATTCAAAAAAATACTTTTCCATGCCCAACAACTCGAAATTTTCTGGCACATTTTTAGATTGATTTTTAACCGAAAAAATATGAAACTTGCTGACGGGATTTTTGAAAAGATTTATAAGCTACATGTGTTTAAATTTTTTTTTCAATTAATTAAAACTTGATTAATAAACAATTATTTTCTCAGTAGAACAATATTTTTCGTTTCTGACACAATCGCTTCGGGAAATTCTGTTCAAAATGCCCACTTTGACATCCTTTTTTGAAATATATTCTGCCTCTATCAAAAAATCGATCATTGCGGTACATTATATAGTTTCTGAATAAGAGAATCTACCAATTGGATGCGTTTGACAGCAAAAATGAATTTAAAAATGAGTAAGAAAATAAGCAGTTTGGATTTCAATACACCCTTAATAAGATGATTTTTTTCTTCAACCGCTATGTATTTTTAATTTGTTTTTGCTGTAAGAATTGGTCCTATCCAAAACTTGTCTATATAGATGTTGTAGACAATATTAAGAAGATATATGATAAATTCATGATGATATATATCTTGTGAATTGACGGAGTTGTAGAAATTTTTCTTCTTCAACCCCCCTTTTTTGTTTTCGTTTTTAATTTTTTTTTTTTTTTTTTTCGGTACGAATTGGTCCTATCAAAAACTTGTGAATATAAAAGTTGTAGATAATATTAAGGAGATGTATAATAAAATTAATTGGGTTTGATATCTTGAGAATTGACGAAGTTAGAAATTTTTTTCTCCCAAAAACCCTATTTTTGCGCCCCTTGAGCTCATTTTTAATTTTATCAAAAATCTGTGATACATAAATTTTTGGCCCTATTTTTAGAAGTAATAAAAACTTTAAACTGATTTGATATGCACAAAAATTAAGAAGTTATCCGGGGTTTTTTCGGTTTTCACAAAACCCCTCCCTATTTCCATCCTCTTGGTCCGATTTTGCCCATTAACGAACTTGACCGAGATTTTATGCCCCTTGATTTTATGTATCAGTTTGGAAGAGATGTGTGCAGAATTGTGGAAGTTATTGTGTCCAGAAGAAAGTGATATATATATATATATATATATATATATATATATAGTTAGATAGATATATAAAGTTTTTTACTGAGGGTGGTTTTGGGTTCTAGGGGTCATGATCGGTGTAGATCTGCAAAAATATTTCAGAAATTCCAACATAGGAACGATCCCAATAGGTAGTATTTCGTACGAAATCTACCTAAAATGAGATGTCTGACTTACTGCTATGAATAACTGTGTTTGAATCTAGTGGAACAACTTCTGAAACACAAAGTTAGGTTTAATACTATATCTCACGAGGAAGGTCTCCTTACCTTAGTGGAAAGTCTGTAAAAAAAAAAAAAAAAAAATACTTTCGAGTATTTGGCGCGAAAAGACGAAAGCGTCACGCGATTTGACAAGCAGTAACTTTTCCTCGCCAAAAGCAAACGATTTTAATGCGCTTGGAATTTTTTTAATAATTGATTTTCAGAACGCGTGTAAATAGTATTTAATGAATTTAAACTTAAACAATGAGAGCGTTTAATAAATACATTTTTTCGTATTACATATTTATGTTGCTTGTTATTTAATTTTATTACTTTAAAAACAATTTCATACGTAAAATATTTTTATATATTTAAGGCAAGATGAAGAATGCTGCAGTTACTCATTTCAATATCAAATAAGTCGTTGTATCCATAGCAACAAAATTGAATCAACAGAGATCAATTAGACTTAATTTTGAAATTGAAACAATTTTAATTCATTTAAATTTTGTCTTAATTCATAAAATTTGATAGTTGATTTCATTATAAATATATATATATATGTCAAAACTATAGTTAAATCAAACAAAAACTGACAAAACTAAAGTTATTTACATTAAATTTATTTAAACGAGTTCAATATGAAGAATTTTTATCTTAAAGAGTATTTGAAAAAAAAAAAAGTATTTTTTGAAATAAAAAAGTATTTTTTGAAATTTTATTGCATCGCCAACCGGGGATAAATCGCTAAATACCTAAATTTTCATTACTTTTTTACGGACGTTCTATCAAGTTTTCGCCAAAATTTTTTTTATAAACATATCTGTTCTCATGTGTAGAACATTCTATAATTTTTTCAGATTTTTCGGAGTTTGCCTGTATGAAGACCGTCCTTGTCAGATGTGTTTTATAAAAATTCGCTACTGTACCTTACTAGATGCAGACACAGTTTTTCACAGCAGTAAGTCAGACATCTCGTTTTCGATTATTACTAGATGTCCTAAAGTTGCTCTGAGGCGACGGGTACACTTACTATATAAAAGTTGCTATCGCCTGCTCATTTTAATTTCGAAGATGATGCTCAACAAAAATCCTTCCTACTCAAAACATAGAATTTTATCATTTAAATTTTCTGATTTTGTTTTTTCAAATTCTGATATACTTTCAAAAGATTATTGAAAGAAGTTTCAACCTTAGCTTCTTTACAATGTATGATTTTTGACAACCTGAGTTGCCTTTGATGGGTGATTTTTATGATCCTTTCTTGCTGGTAATTTTAGTAATGTTTTATTACTTATTAGATTAGAATTGACTTTGTCCAAAGTAAAGAACACAGTAAAGTAGGGGCAACAACGTAGCCCGATTTTTTAATTACGATCTGTGGCTTGAGAAGCAATTAAATCAAAGTTCTAAAGTAAACCGTATGGGTGATTTCGATTAGCTCATTCTTAGTGCAATATTACGCTTCGAAAGAATGCTTGGATAGATGAAAATTAATTCAAAATTTGATGACATAAGAATATAACTAGGAATTATGCAGATATAAAGTTTCAACTCCTAATGTTAAATTCATTTTTAATCTTTGTGAAAGAGACTGCAATATGGGACTTTTTTAAAATCGAAAAATAACTCGGTGAAATAAACTGAAATTTTATATTCGTATACAGTAAAACCTCCCTAAAGCGACCACGTTCCGCTGTTGGTCGCTCCGAGAAGTGGTCTCTTAATGGAGGTCATGTTTAAATCTAGTTTTTAATTGTTGAAAAAAAGTAACAATTAATGTTATTAAAGTTCATTTTTCACATTATGAAAAAATATGAAAATTTAAGTATCAGAACAAAAGTTAATTACGTAAGTTAATTACTGCAGAGTTTAAAAAATGAATACATTGACGTTTGCTTTGATTTTACGGTTTCATCTTTTATAACTTTTATTTCCAAGTTCTTTCGAAGTTCAGCAAATAAATGCATTTTTTTTTTTTGGTTGGACGGGAACAAATAATGACGATTTCATTAATTTATCTATTTCTTTGAGAGTTTCCTGACAGAAGAATAGGGCAGGGGAGTTTATTGACCGTCATTCTTAATTTGTCATCAGAGTTAAATTCATTGCCTAAGGAGGCACAAAGGGGTTTAAACACTTAAAAGTTGCCGGAATAATAATAAAAATAAATCTAAACTTAGTTTAAAAGTTTGATGAACTTCTTCGGAATTACTTTTCTAATAAAACCGTCTTCAAGCGACCAGGAAAAAAAGTAATGTATTTCATTTACTTCAGTTTCATTCAGTTTCGTCGCTCATGGAGGGAGTTCAACTGGGATGGTCTCTGAATGGAGGTAAAATTAGTATTGAGCCTGGGAATAAATTTCGTTCCATTAAAAAATGGTCGTTCAGGGAGGTGGTCGCACAGAGAGGTATCACTGTATTTAGATCTTTAAGGTTGTTAAGGCGCACACACATATTTTATAAAAAAAACTAGAACGAAAAGTCATGTGTGCGGCATAGATTATGAAACACTTTTTAACTCATTCAGGAAAAACGATAACAAAACTTCACAGCTTACTAAAGTGAAAGATGGTGTCTAAATGAACAATTTAGAAAACGCATAATACACTTGAAAATTCAATTTCTGCTATTATCATTAATTAAAAAGCAGTAAACCAACGTTTAAAATGCACAAATAATGCGTGAAAAGCAGCAAACAGCTGTTTCGAATCTACAGCGAGATTCTTCTTCAGTGCAAGATAGGGAAAAAAGAACAGCGTGCTAGAAAAAGCGCTGAAAAAGCGCGCTAAATACGCTGTTCTTTTTTCCCTATCTTGCACTGAAGAAGAATCTCGCTGTAGATTCGAAACAGCTGTTTGCTGCTTTTCACGCATTATTTGTGCATTTTAAACGTTGGTTTACTGATTTTTAATATTCCTGTACAAAGGCTTTAATTGCTATTTTAATTATCATTAATTGTCGGGAAAATAAACGATTTTTTGTGCAACCCTGTATAGGGTCTATAGATATGTATGAGTACTACATAGTGTGCTAAAAGTTAGTTCAGATAAACGCATAGCACAGTTGAAAATTTCCATTCAGTAATTTTCGCCAATAAACGGATATTGTTGAAAACTATTGTACAGACCTGTATAGTAGGATCTATTGAATTTATACACACCAAGTAATAGTTAAAAAATAATTAAATTTAAAAGCGCATGCTACAACTGAGAGCGCACTTCCAGCAAGTACTGTTCATAGGCTTCAATAGTTCAATGATTGGTCATTTTCTTCAGTAGCCAAATTTCCTTGCGTTTCCCTGTAAGTGAACGATAAATTCTATGCTCACCACATTCTATTGTAAGAATCTTGTAGTACACTTCAGTGGTATATATCACTTTCAATATGAGTAAAGTAGTGTAATATCATTAAAATACACGTCAAACGATTTTTCCCCATAGAACGTCATGTAACGGAATTCTTTTGAGTGCCCCTGTAAATGAACCGTAAATGCTACACACTTCATTTTCAATACCGAACATGCCATAGTAAACCCGAATAACATATATCAATTTCGTGGCTATCGGATTATTTTTACGCGGGTTAGAGCACTGACGGATAGACGGACAGACAGATCGAATTCATAAACATTTTTCAACTATATTGTAAAGTATTAAGAAATAACTCACAAAAATAATTACAAATATGGACTGCATAACAATATACAGTGAAACTTCTCTAAGGAGACCACCCATTAGACCATAAAAAATCGGTCTTTATGAGAGGTGGTCTCTGAATAGAGGTGATGGATAAAGCAAAGTTTCATGAAATACATACTACAAAAAGAAAAATATTATTATTGAATTCGTTTATTATTTTTCATCTATATACAGCTTTATAGAAAGAATTAATTGTAGTTTGATTTGATTTTAACTAATAGTAGGGGAAAAAGGACAGTTCAGCGTCAGCAGGCGGATTGCGGATTGGGAGGATTGAGGAGGAGGGAGGAATCCACCTTGTGGATAGAGGAGGAGGGTGGAATCCACCTGTGGGAGGTTTCTTAGAGTAGGAGAGGCTAAATTTTTGAGGGGGGCTTAATTTTTGAGGGGGCTTAATTTTTGAGAGGGGCTTATTTTTTTTTTTCGAATCGACTTGGAGTAGAGATGGAAATATCATACTATAACATAGGTCTTTTCGAGAGGAAGTATGAAGACACTAAATTTTTCGATGGGCTTATTTTTTAGGGGGGCTTAATTTTTGAGGGGGCTTAATATATTTTTTTTTCGAATTGATTTAGTATTAGAATGGAAATATCATACTATAACATAGTGAGTTAGGTGTTTTCGAAAGGGAGTTTGAGGGGTCTAAATATTTTAGTGGGGCTTATTTTTAAGGGGGCTTAATTTTTTTTTCTTCAAATTGACATAGATAGAAATGGAAATATCATACTATAACATAGAGATGCAGGTATTTTCGAAAGGGAGTTTGAGGAGCCTAAATTTTTTAGAGGGTCTTATTTTTTAGGGGGGCTTATTTTTAGGGGGGCTTAATTTTTTTTTTTTTTTTTTCTGAATTGTCTTAGAATTTGAATGAAGATAAAAATGTCTTATGTTTTCTGAAAAAAATTTTTGATGCTGCCATCTGTATGCGGTAGTGCGAATTTATTATTGAAAATAGTATTTTATTTTTGAAAAGTTTTGAGGAAGGTTTAAACCTGCAAAATAGTCTCTTGGCTCGATGATATGTTGAAGACTTAACTAATCGAGCCAAGAAACTATGTCTATATGTTTATATTTTAGATGTTTCAAAACAAAAAATTGTATTCCCCCTTCTGTATGCGCAAAGAGAGGTTGGTTTCTCAAGATAACTCATTAATACCTATTTTAACTGCTCACTCTGCGAATTTTTTTAATGTGTATGATTTTTAGTTTAACTGATTTTATCGATTTTGTGAATGAGAGTTTGATTATTTTACGCACAAATGTATGATCATTTTAGAAAGCCGTGGTTTCGAACCTGCGAACTCCCATTCAAATTTCATTTTTTGTAACTGATAAGCTATCCACTATTCAAACCGCGCCCCGACAATTACTGAATTACTTTTGAACACTATATATTTTAAAAAAATACCTACCTCTTCCTCTTTCTTATACTAGGGAAGTTAATATAATTTATGTTTAAATTGCAGAAATAATTAATTTTTTATATTTCTTTAATAAGCAAGTCATTTTTTTTTTAGATCGATTAGAAGGCTACCAAACGATTTGAATTAAACATTGTTTTTACCAGTATTAATCCTCTTACCTAATTTTAAAATTATACTTTTTCTTGTGAACCATATCCTATTCATTTAATCGTCTGAAATACACTTCCTAAACCCTCTTATCAACGTTACTCACTATCTATCACAAACATCCGATAAGTCTAATCAGCTTTTTTCAACAGAAAATAGCTAATATGTAAATATTGATAACTATTGAAGAGATTATTCCACTTGTTTACAGATTTTAAATGAAAGTTTGAAATATTTGTCAGATTTTCTGTTTATCAATTATTATAAATTGAATCAACTCACAGTTTGTTACTGCAATAGATAATTATTTGATGATTCTACACTAGTTCTAATGAATTTTAAAACTACTACTTCCATTCAACTCATTCTTTTATACAGTTTAATAAATTTAGTTTGAATTAAACCATTGGTTTGTCATATATTTCACTGAAATAATAAAATTAAAATGTAAAACCTTAGAATGACGAATTCAAAAACGTAACATGATGAATCATATACTTTTTAAACATTACATAAAAACCTTTGGATTGATTCACTTCCTGTGAACTTCCTACACATACTTTTTTATGCCACGTGTTTTTCTGAAATTTTTGCACCAATCATATTACATGATTTGCACTATCGTAATAATTTTTTAACATGCGCCTCCTATGATTATATATAAAATTGAATGAAACGAGACTTTTTCATTAGTGTTTGCTATTTTTTGAGTGTGGGAAGACGCTTTTTTCACTTAAGATAATATGGCTAGTTTTCAAGATGAACATTCTACTATGTTAAGCGATGATGTATCACGTTTGAATAATCAATATTTTCCATCAAGATTAAATGATCAAGACATGGGATTAATAGTACAACCTAAAGTAGAACCCGTTTCAGATGATGAAGCGGAATCCTCCTCATCAGAACTAAAGAAACAGAAACCACCTTTTTTGTATACTGTTTGCAGCAAATCTTTTTCACGAAAAGGCAATTTAAAACAACATTTGATGATTCATTCAGAAGAAAGACCATTTATATGTGACATCTGCCAAAAAGCATTCTCTAGAAAGGCTATTTTGAATCGTCATAAACTATCCCATTTAAAGATTCCTTCCCAACATAAATGTGAATCGTGCGGTGAAGCGTACTCAAGAAAGTATGACTTATTAAAACACATGAAGATCCACAAGTCCTCCAAAAACGATAAATGTATTCAGCGTAGTGAAATATTCAATCCCAACTCCGATTTTTTATATCATTTGAAAACTTCACAGAGAGTTAGATGCAAAATTGATAATTCATCCTCTTTAAAAGATATGTTTTTTGAGAAGGTTAAGCATTTTAAAAGGCAAAATGCGTTAAACATATTTACTAAAACTGTAATCAACTCTAACGAGGAGAATGTTACAGACTTTAACACATTTTTTAATAGTATTCATTCGCACGTTTTAAACGAATTAAACTACCAGATTCAAGTTAAAAGATCGATGAAATGGTATGCAAGTGTACAAGTTGTTGTATATCGTGTAACACAGGAGGGTGTATTAGAGATTGCCACACCCTATTTCCATTCAAAAACTATACTTGAATTAACGAAACAAAACTTATCTGAACATGTTGAGGATACCTTTGCAAAAATTATTAAGTCCTATGAGAAGTCCACCAGACGTGGTTTTAATTGGACATTAGATAAAATATTGAATTTAGAACTATCTACCTTTAAAATATAACATGATTTGAAATGTTTATACCTTTTTGAAATATGTGTACTTATGTTCTCACTATTCTAACTATTGAAAATCACGAATAAATAATGTGTAAATGAAAAAGCTGTTGTCTGTTTATTTTTGTTAGAACAACTTGTGATTTTTAATAACTCATGAAGTCGTAACGACTTTACTTACTATTTTTTTTTCAATTTCTTATCAAATGAATAATGATTTAACTATCTTTTACTAATTTCATATTGAAAGTCTGAAATTATCCCTTGAAATAGTTATTTTTCAATATTTCTAATTTTTTATAATTATTTTTAAAGTTTAATATATCACTCGTTGTTTGTATAAACAATTGTTATTGCTCAATAATAATAATATTATCATTTATTACCATACAATTCTTTAAAAAAGCATAGAACCATTAACATAATATATCATTAACCACTTTTTTAAAAACTGTTACCTTGTGTTGACATTGAATTCTTCAAAACAAAAAAGAATAAAACTAAAATCATTATCATTAAATATCATACACCACTTATATAAAAATTGTTACTTTGTGTTGCCATACTATTCTTCAAAAAAATAATAAAACTAAAACTATTAACATTAAATATCATATACTGTAAATATAAAAATTGTTACCTTGTGTTGCCATACTATTCTTCAAAAAAGGATAAAACCATTGACATAATATATTATTCACCACTTAAATAAACTGTTTATATATATATTTTTAGACTTAAACTAAAATTAATGGCATTACTAATTCTTTTAAGTGTTTATCTGTAACCGACACTGATTTTTAACGTATATTAAGGGATGTGCTGTTTCTAAACATTCAGTTTCCAACTGATTTTTGTTCTAACTTCATCTAATGTTACCTTTATTTTTTGAAAATGGGTTCTGTAGTAAATATGTTAAAAAGATCTTCCGACAAAGTGGCTTCTTCTTCAAAGTATCAACGTTTAGAAGAACCTAATGACCCCACTTCTGCGAGTGAATTAAATATACCAAGATTGGAAATTCCTAATTTATTAAACACTGACTGTGGAACAATACCACGTGATTTATCCACTACTGATTACTCACCGAATGTGAAATCTGAAATCGATATGAATTTTTTTATCCCTAACTTTGGTGATGATACTACATCTTCCGAGAATTCATGCCAAGAGTCAATTTCTGTCGAGGACTATTTGAATATATTTTTCAAAGACATGAATTTTGAATCCGCTTTAACCTCGACCCCAGCTAGTAACATAATTTCCCAAGACGAATCCTTTCAAGAACGTACTGTTGACCAAGAGGCTTCTGATTCCCAACCAAGCAACCTTTCTAAAGCAAGTGATGAATTACAAAGCACAACCCCACATACGAATGTCATTCCACAGTCTAAAACTAGCAAATCCAATCATCCTATTGTATTTCGAGAAGAACTCAGTGACTGTATCTTTTTAATTTTAAAGTTGCATAATAGACAATTTCATATTCATATTCGAGAATTTAAACGCAGTGGGCTTACTAGTGAAGAAATTCTAACGAAAAATGGTATTATTATGGATGTTAACAGCTGGTTCGAATTTTGCAAGAAAATTTTTTCATTTAATTTGAGATATAAAAGTTCCTCATTTGTTTCTAATAACATGATATTAGTGTTAAATTTTAATAATTCTATCATGCGAATTAAAAATTTAAAGAATTATTCTCATATTGACTTAAACGAGTATCAGTTGCTGAAATTAAAAGAAAAAATACATGATTTGAATAAGGAACTTCTTCAGCATATATATGTAAACCATATACCAAGCTTAATTAGGCAGAAATGTATCATTGGTCATATATCTACAGAAAATGAACTCATGTTGCAGTCTAAACTTATAACATGTATTGAGAATAATGTATTAACTATACTAAACCGCATTTTTGAATGTGATGGATGTATTTTTAATCAGAAATCTCAAAGCCCTCATTCCTGTTGTATACTAAATAATCGACAAAAATTTGAAAAACTAGGAGAGATGTTATTAACACTTATAGATTTAGATTTTGTTATTTCCTCATTTTTAAACGGAGTGGATTCCGTTAGTGAAAACTTTTTATCAAACATTCATGTAGAAACAATTCAAAACGAATTGTTTAAAATAATAAAATAAAATGTATTGCTATCCTTTATAATACGTGTGTGTGTTTATTTGTCTAAAGTGTATGTTTATTTTGTTATGTCTTTTAGAACTTTTAATAGAGTGTTAGACTTAAATTTGCATATGTATATAACTAAAGAAATCAACAATTCTTTAGCAATTAAAAAATTAACACAAGTTTAAAATATTAAACTAATAATCTTAATACTATAATTTCTACTTTCTAATATATATTTATATATATATATATATGAAACTTAATTATATAAAAAAGTTTTCAATAATAATAATAAGTTTAGAAAATTAAAAAGTTTAAAAAACAAAATTAAGAAACTCATTTAAAAAAATATTTGAAAAGTTAAAAAAATAAAGTTTTCAAAATAAAAAAATCTTTATAAAAAAAATAATAATAATTAAAAAAAAAATTAAAAACTTTACAACAGTTTAAAAAAAATATTAAAAAGTTTACAAAAGTTAAAAAAAAAAACTTAAAAAAAAAACTAAAAAAAAATTAAGTTATCAAAATTAAAAAAAAAAAATTATAAAAACTTAATACATTAAGTTTTCAAAAGTGAGTTTATCTATTCGTATATGTATACATGCATGTGACTTTCATTATGTTGCAGTTCAATACTTCTTTTTATCCTATAAAAGTATTAGATTAATATATACTTATAAAAATATTTGTAAGTTAAATTTAAAAAAAAGTAACTTATAAAAAAAATGTTTACAAAATTAAAAAAACAAAATCTTTCTAAACAAAAAGTTTTCAAAATTAAAAAAAAAAACTTTTTAAATAAAAAATGTTTTCAAAATTTAAAAAAAAAATTGTAAATAAAAAAAAAAGTTTTCAAAATTAAAAAAAAAAAAACTTTGTAAATAAAAAAAATATTAAAAAGTTTATAAAAAAAACTTTTTTTATAAAAAATATTTTCAAAATTAAAAAAAAAAATTGTAAGTAAAAAAAAAAAGTTTTCAAAATTAAAAAAAAAAAATTTGTAAATAAAAAAAAAAATATTAAAAAGTTTATAAAAATAAAAAGCTAAAAAAAAAAAACTTTGTAAAAAGTTTTCAAAATTAAGTTATCAAAATTAAAAAAAAAAAAAAAAAAAAAAAAAAAACTTAATAAATTATGTTATCAAAAGTCAGTTCACATAACTGTATATGTATCTGACTTTCATAATTAAAAAAGTTATCAAAAAGTTGAATTAGATTGCAAATACAAATATACAATCAATCATATTTCAATCAGTCATAGCAGTTAACCGTTCAATCAATTAACCAATCAATGATATCAATTAATCAATAAATCAAAGCAATCAATCAATCATATTAATCAACCAAACAATAATATCAATCAGTCATATCGATCAATAAATCAAACCAATCAATCATATTAATCAACCAAACAATAATATCAATTAATCATATCAATCAATCAACCAAACAATAATATCAATTAATCATATCAATCAATCAACCAATCATTCATATCAGTCAATCATATCAATCAACCAACATTCATATCAATCAATGATTCATATTAATCATATCAATCTATCAATTAAGATGCCGAATACAAGTATTCATACAAATAAATCACATCAATTGCAGCTCAAGTATTACAAGTTAGTATAATAACATTATAAGAAAGTTTTGAATTAATACAATGATTAACTACCAACATTTTGTAACAGCACTTTTACAAAAGCAATGTATGAATAGATATTTTAGTTACAAAAATATTTAAAATGTTTTTGAAAGTTAACAAAATTATTTTCCAAAAATGTTAAAAACATTACAAGCTGCTAAAACCTACAATTTAACAAGAATGAGTTGTCCTATATTTCCTTTCTATTTGCATTTGAGCATATGTATACGGATTCCTCCTTTTAATTATGTTCTGTAGTATACACTTAAAATATATATAGTATATATAAAACATTAAATTAAAATATTCTTTAGTTATTAAAAAGTTTTAAAAATTAGCAATTTTTTTAATATTATAAGATAACAAAAATTATTTTGTAATTTATTAAAAGTGAATTTACCTATCGCTATATATGTGTTTCATAAGATAAATCTTCTTTATGTTAACATCCTACCCACATTTTATTTTATAGTTATACACATCGAAACGAAAAAAAAAAAAATAAACAATCTATTATTAAATTCTTCAATTTAAAATTTTAATACATACATACTTAAACATTTATATAAAAATAATGAACTCACCATGTTTGAACTCAGAAAAGAGATGATGAGTTTATCACGTGGTAGATTATGACGTAATCAATTAGATATCACGTGCCTTCCTCGTGCCTTTTGATTGTCTTATCTACAATCAGATTGTATTATCAATCACGTGATCTAACTGATATGAGTCTATACCAAGACACTAGCCATTTTCACTTCAGTCATCGAATATGTAGGTCGTATATTTTTTTGAAAGTCTTTTATTTTATGGAATCTTCAGCAACATGACATCAGATATTTGCAAATAAAATCCTATTAAAATCTTTCTCGAAATTGTGAACAAAGATTAATTTTCATATTGTTTAAGTATAATCATTGATTATTTAACTGGATAATAATATTTTTAGAAGTAACTTAAATTTCTTATAAAAACGGAAGTATTTATTGCATCATTCATAGAATTCAAGTTTGAATATTAACCAAGTTTTTTAAACTTTTATAAATTTATACTAGTATTTAGTATATACTAGTACTTAGTAAAAACTAGTATATATTCTAGTATAAAGAGTTTATAAAAGTTTAAAAAACTTGGTTAATATTCAAACTTGAATTCTATGAATGATGCAATAAATACTTCCGTTTTTATAAGAAATTTAAGTTACTTCTAAAAATATTATTATCCAGTTAAATAATCAATGATTATACTTAAACAATATGAAAATTAATCTTTGTTCACAATTTCGAGAAAGATTTTAATAGGATTTTATTTGCAAATATCTGATGTCATGTTGCTGAAGATTCCATAAAATAAAAGACTTTCAAAAAAATATACGACCTACATATTCGATGACTGAAGTGAAAATGGCTAGTGTCTTGGTATAGACTCATATCAGTTAGATCACGTGATTGATAATACAATCTGATTGTAGATAAGACAATCAAAAGGCACGAGGAAGGCACGTGATATCTAATTGATTACGTCATAATCTACCACGTGATAAACTCATCATCTCTTTTCTGAGTTCAAACATGGTGAGTTCATTATTTTTATATAAATGTTTAAGTATGTATGTATTAAAATTTTAAATTGAAGAATTTAATAATAGATTGTTTATTTTTTTTTTTTCGTTTCGATGTGTATAACTATAAAATAAAATGTGGGTAGGATGTTAACATAAAGAAGATTTATCTTATGAAACACATATATAGCGATAGGTAAATTCACTTTTAATAAATTACAAAATAATTTTTGTTATCTTATAATATTAAAAAAATTGCTAATTTTTAAAACTTTTTAATAACTAAAGAATATTTTAATTTAATGTTTTATATATACTATATATATTTTAAGTGTATACTACAGAACATAATTAAAAGGAGGAATCCGTATACATATGCTCAAATGCAAATAGAAAGGAAATATAGGACAACTCATTCTTGTTAAATTGTAGGTTTTAGCAGCTTGTAATGTTTTTAACATTTTTGGAAAATAATTTTGTTAACTTTCAAAAACATTTTAAATATTTTTGTAACTAAAATATCTATTCATACATTGCTTTTGTAAAAGTGCTGTTACAAAATGTTGGTAGTTAATCATTGTATTAATTCAAAACTTTCTTATAATGTTATTATACTAACTTGTAATACTTGAGCTGCAATTGATGTGATTTATTTGTATGAATACTTGTATTCGGCATCTTAATTGATCGATTGATATGATTAATATGAATCATTGATTGATATGAATGTTGGTTGATTGATATGATTGACTGATATGAATGATTGGTTGATTGATTGATATGATTAATTGATATTATTGTTTGGTTGATTGATTGATATGATTAATTGATATTATTGTTTGGTTGATTAATATGATTGATTGGTTTGATTTATTGATCGATATGACTGATTGATATTATTGTTTGGTTGATTAATATGATTGATTGATTGCTTTGATTTATTGATTAATTGATATCATTGATTGGTTAATTGATTGAACGGTTAATTGCTATGACTGATTGAAATATGATTGATTGTATACTTGTATTTGCAATCTAATTCAACTTTTTGATAACTTTTTTAATTATGAAAGTCAGATACATATACAGTTATGTGAACTGACTTTTGATAACATAATTTATTAAGTTTTTTTTTTTTTTTTTTTTTTTTTTTTTTTTAATTTTGATAACTTAATTTTGAAAACTTTTTACAAAGTTTTTTTTTTTTTTAGCTTTTTATTTTTATAAACTTTTTAATATTTTTTTTTTATTTACAAATTTTTTTTTTTTAATTTTGAAAACTTTTTTTTTTTTACTTACAATTTTTTTTTTTTTAATTTTGAAAATATTTTTTATAAAAAAAGTTTTTTTATAAACTTTTTAATATTTTTTTTATTTACAAAGTTTTTTTTTTTTAATTTTGAAAACTTTTTTTTTATTTACAATTTTTTTTTTAAATTTTGAAAACATTTTTTATTTAAAAAGTTTTTTTTTTTTAATTTTGAAAACTTTTTGTTTAGAAAGATTTTGTTTTTTTAATTTTGTAAACATTTTTTTTATAAGTTACTTTTTTTTAAATTTAACTTACAAATATTTTTATAAGTATATATTAATCTAACACTTTTATAGGATAAAAAGAAGTATTGAACTGCAACATAATGAAAGTCACATGCATGTATACATATACGAATAGATAAACTCACTTTTGAAAACTTAATGTATTAAGTTTTTATAATTTTTTTTTTTTAATTTTGATAACTTAATTTTTTTTTTAGTTTTTTTTTTAAGTTTTTTTTTTTAACTTTTGTAAACTTTTTAATATTTTTTTTAAACTGTTGTAAAGTTTTTAATTTTTTTTTTAATTATTATTATTTTTTTTATAAAGATTTTTTTATTTTGAAAACTTTATTTTTTTAACTTTTCAAATATTTTTTTAAATGAGTTTCTTAATTTTGTTTTTTAAACTTTTTAATTTTCTAAACTTATTATTATTATTGAAAACTTTTTTATATAATTAAGTTTCATATATATATATATATAAATATATATTAGAAAGTAGAAATTATAGTATTAAGATTATTAGTTTATTATTTTAAACTTGTGTTAATTTTTTAATTGCTAAAGAATTGTTGATTTCTTTAGTTATATACATATGCAAATTTAAGTCTAACACTCTATTAAAAGTTCTAAAAGACATAACAAAATAAACATACACTTTAGACAAATAAACACACACACGTATTATAAAGGATAGCAATACATTTTATTTTATTATTTTAAACAATTCGTTTTGAATTGTTTCTACATGAATGTTTGATAAAAAGTTTTCACTAACGGAATCCACTCCGTTTAAAAATGAGGAAATAACAAAATCTAAATCTATAAGTGTTAATAACATCTCTCCTAGTTTTTCAAATTTTTGTCGATTATTTAGTATACAACAGGAATGAGGGCTTTGAGATTTCTGATTAAAAATACATCCATCACATTCAAAAATGCGGTTTAGTATAGTTAATACATTATTCTCAATACATGTTATAAGTTTAGACTGCAACATGAGTTCATTTTCTGTAGATATATGACCAATGATACATTTCTGCCTAATTAAGCTTGGTATATGGTTTACATATATATGCTGAAGAAGTTCCTTATTCAAATCATGTATTTTTTCTTTTAATTTCAGCAACTGATACTCGTTTAAGTCAATATGAGAATAATTCTTTAAATTTTTAATTCGCATGATAGAATTATTAAAATTTAACACTAATATCATGTTATTAGAAACAAATGAGGAACTTTTATATCTCAAATTAAATGAAAAAATTTTCTTGCAAAATTCGAACCAGCTGTTAACATCCATAATAATACCATTTTTCGTTAGAATTTCTTCACTAGTAAGCCCACTGCGTTTAAATTCTCGAATATGAATATGAAATTGTCTATTATGCAACTTTAAAATTAAAAAGATACAGTCACTGAGTTCTTCTCGAAATACAATAGGATGATTGGATTTGCTAGTTTTAGACTGTGGAATGACATTCGTATGTGGGGTTGTGCTTTGTAATTCATCACTTGCTTTAGAAAGGTTGCTTGGTTGGGAATCAGAAGCCTCTTGGTCAACAGTACGTTCTTGAAAGGATTCGTCTTGGGAAATTATGTTACTAGCTGGGGTCGAGGTTAAAGCGGATTCAAAATTCATGTCTTTGAAAAATATATTCAAATAGTCCTCGACAGAAATTGACTCTTGGCATGAATTCTCGGAAGATGTAGTATCATCACCAAAGTTAGGGATAAAAAAATTCATATCGATTTCAGATTTCACATTCGGTGAGTAATCAGTAGTGGATAAATCACGTGGTATTGTTCCACAGTCAGTGTTTAATAAATTAGGAATTTCCAATCTTGGTATATTTAATTCACTCGCAGAAGTGGGGTCATTAGGTTCTTCTAAACGTTGATACTTTGAAGAAGAAGCCACTTTGTCGGAAGATCTTTTTAACATATTTACTACAGAACCCATTTTCAAAAAATAAAGGTAACATTAGATGAAGTTAGAACAAAAATCAGTTGGAAACTGAATGTTTAGAAACAGCACATCCCTTAATATACGTTAAAAATCAGTGTCGGTTACAGATAAACACTTAAAAGAATTAGTAATGCCATTAATTTTAGTTTAAGTCTAAAAATATATATATAAACAGTTTATTTAAGTGGTGAATAATATATTATGTCAATGGTTTTATCCTTTTTTGAAGAATAGTATGGCAACACAAGGTAACAATTTTTATATTTACAGTATATGATATTTAATGTTAATAGTTTTAGTTTTATTATTTTTTTGAAGAATAGTATGGCAACACAAAGTAACAATTTTTATATAAGTGGTGTATGATATTTAATGATAATGATTTTAGTTTTATTCTTTTTTGTTTTGAAGAATTCAATGTCAACACAAGGTAACAGTTTTTAAAAAAGTGGTTAATGATATATTATGTTAATGGTTCTATGCTTTTTTAAAGAATTGTATGGTAATAAATGATAATATTATTATTATTGAGCAATAACAATTGTTTATACAAACAACGAGTGATATATTAAACTTTAAAAATAATTATAAAAAATTAGAAATATTGAAAAATAACTATTTCAAGGGATAATTTCAGACTTTCAATATGAAATTAGTAAAAGATAGTTAACTCATTATTCATTTGATAAGAAATTGAAAAAAAAATAGTAAGTAAAGTCGTTACGACTTCATGAGTTATTAAAAATCACAAGTTGTTCTAACAAAAATAAACAGACAACAGCTTTTTCATTTACACATGATTTATTCGTGATTTTCAATAGTTAGAATAGTGAGAACATAAGTACACATATTTCAAAAAGGTATAAACATTTCAAATCATGTTATATTTTAAAGGTAGATAGTTCTAAATTCAATATTTTATCTAATGTCCAATTAAAACCACGTCTGGTGGACTTCTCATAGGACTTAATAATTTTTGCAAAGGTATCCTCAACATGTTCAGATAAGTTTTGTTTCGTTAATTCAAGTATAGTTTTTGAATGGAAATAGGGTGTGGCAATCTCTAATACACCCTCCTGTGTTACACGATATACAACAACTTGTACACTTGCATACCATTTCATCGATCTTTTAACTTGAATCTGGTAGTTTAATTCGTTTAAAACGTGCGAATGAATACTATTAAAAAATGTGTTAAAGTCTGTAACATTCTCCTCGTTAGAGTTGATTACAGTTTTAGTAAATATGTTTAACGCATTTTGCCTTTTAAAATGCTTAACCTTCTCAAAAAACATATCTTTTAAAGAGGATGAATTATCAATTTTGCATCTAACTCTCTGTGAAGTTTTCAAATGATATAAAAAATCGGAGTTGGGATTGAATATTTCACTACGCTGAATACATTTATCGTTTTTGGAGGACTTGTGGATCTTCATGTGTTTTAATAAGTCATACTTTCTTGAGTACGCTTCACCGCACGATTCACATTTATGTTGGGAAGGAATCTTTAAATGGGATAGTTTATGACGATTCAAAATAGCCTTTCTAGAGAATGCTTTTTGGCAGATGTCACATATAAATGGTCTTTCTTCTGAATGAATCATCAAATGTTGTTTTAAATTGCCTTTTCGTGAAAAAGATTTGCTGCAAACAGTATACAAAAAAGGTGGTTTCTGTTTCTTTAGTTCTGATGAGGAGGATTCCGCTTCATCATCTGAAACGGGTTCTACTTTAGGTTGTACTATTAATCCCATGTCTTGATCATTTAATCTTGATGGAAAATATTGATTATTCAAACGTGATACATCATCGCTTAACATAGTAGAATGTTCATCTTGAAAACTAGCCATATTATCTTAAGTGAAAAAAGCGTCTTCCCACACTCAAAAAATAGCAAACACTAATGAAAAAGTCTCGTTTCATTCAATTTTATATATAATCATAGGGGGCGCATGTTAAAAAATTATTACGATAGTGCAAATCATGTAATATGATTGGTGCAAAAATTTCAGAAAAACACGTGGCATAAAAAAGTATGTGTAGGAAGTTCACAGGAAGTGAATCAATCCAAAGGTTTTTATGTAATGTTTAAAAAGTATATGATTCATCATGTTACGTTTTTGAATTCGTCATTCTAAGGTTTTACATTTTAATTTTATTATTTCAGTGAAATATATGACAAACCAATGGTTTAATTCAAACTAAATTTATTAAACTGTATAAAAGAATGAGTTGAATGGAAGTAGTAGTTTTAAAATTCATTAGAACTAGTGTAGAATCATCAAATAATTATCTATTGCAGTAACAAACTGTGAGTTGATTCAATTTATAATAATTGATAAACAGAAAATCTGACAAATATTTCAAACTTTCATTTAAAATCTGTAAACAAGTGGAATAATCTCTTCAATAGTTATCAATATTTACATATTAGCTATTTTCTGTTGAAAAAAGCTGATTAGACTTATCGGATGTTTGTGATAGATAGTGAGTAACGTTGATAAGAGGGTTTAGGAAGTGTATTTCAGACGATTAAATGAATAGGATATGGTTCACAAGAAAAAGTATAATTTTAAAATTAGGTAAGAGGATTAATACTGGTAAAAACAATGTTTAATTCAAATCGTTTGGTAGCCTTCTAATCGATCTAAAAAAAAAATGACTTGCTTATTAAAGAAATATAAAAAATTAATTATTTCTCCAATTTAAACATAAATTATATTAACTTCCCTAGTATAAGAAAGAGGAAGAGGTAGGTATTTTTTTAAAATATATAGTGTTCAAAAGTAATTCAGTAATTGTCGGGGCGCGGTTTGAATAGTGGATAGCTTATCAGTTACAAAAAATGAAATTTGAATGGGAGTTCGCAGGTTCGAAACCACGGCTTTCTAAAATGATCATACATTTGTGCGTAAAATAATCAAACTCTCATTCACAAAATCGATAAAATCAGTTAAACTAAAAATCATACACATTAAAAAAATTCGCAGAGTGAGCAGTTAAAATAGGTATTAATGAGTTATCTTGAGAAACCAACCTCTCTTTGCGCATACAGAAGGGGGAATACAATTTTTTGTTTTGAAACATCTAAAATATAAACATATAGACATAGTTTCTTGGCTCGATTAGTTAAGTCTTCAACATATCATCGAGCCAAGAGACTATTTTGCAGGTTTAAACCTTCCTCAAAACTTTTCAAAAATAAAATACTATTTTCAATAATAAATTCGCACTACCGCATACAGATGGCAGCATCAAAAATTTTTTTCAGAAAACATAAGACATTTTTATCTTCATTCAAATTCTAAGACAATTCAGAAAAAAAAAAAAAAAATTAAGCCCCCCTAAAAATAAGCCCCCCTAAAAAATAAGACCCTCTAAAAAATTTAGGCTCCTCAAACTCCCTTTCGAAAATACCTGCATCTCTATGTTATAGTATGATATTTCCATTTCTATCTATGTCAATTTGAAGAAAAAAAAATTAAGCCCCCTTAAAAATAAGCCCCACTAAAATATTTAGACCCCTCAAACTCCCTTTCGAAAACACCTAACTCACTATGTTATAGTATGATATTTCCATTCTAATACTAAATCAATTCGAAAAAAAAAATATATTAAGCCCCCTCAAAAATTAAGCCCCCCTAAAAAATAAGCCCATCGAAAAATTTAGTGTCTTCATACTTCCTCTCGAAAAGACCTATGTTATAGTATGATATTTCCATCTCTACTCCAAGTCGATTCGAAAAAAAAAATAAGCCCCTCTCAAAAATTAAGCCCCCTCAAAAATTAAGCCCCCCTCAAAAATTTAGCCTCTCCTACTCTAAGAAACCTCCCACAGGTGGATTCCACCCTCCTCCTCTATCCACAAGGTGGATTCCTCCCTCCTCCTCAATCCTCCCAATCCGCAATCCGCCTGCTGACGCTGAACTGTCCTTTTTCCCCTACTACTATTTCTCATTAACAATTTTTGTTTCTAAATATTCTTTGATCTCTTTAAACAAATTATTTATTTTTGTATCGTCTCTAACAGTTATCGAACTTTCTATCAATCTATTGATTTCAACAAATGTTTCTTGACATGAAGTAGAAGCTTTAACTGGCGGAAGCTCGTCGTCTGAATCAGAATGAGTTCCTGAAATAGATTAAAAATAGATTCTCGATTGTAGTATCATTCATTTTTATAAATGATTGTAGAATTTATTTTTTATATAAAAAATTTTAAAGTCTTACCCTTGTTGGGATTTTCTGTAATAAGGAAAGGGCATGTTTACAAACAAACACTTCCGTCAACCAATCTACCAACTACAATTTTGTCATAACGATCAATGCAGGAATAGTCTTGGCGATGTAGGCCAATCATATCAGAGACCTGTTACACGTAGACCAATAAAATTTCCCTAGCTCATGTGTACAAGTAGGAGTCATTATGAATGAACAGGTTTTCCTTGCTGACCAACAGTTAATTCAACCAACAGTGACGTCAGCTGCCCTTTCCTTATACGATTTTCCCAGTCTTCAGATAAATCATCGTGGCACTCAAAAGCTTCCTCATATTCATGTGATTTGGGGGTCATAATCAAGTTTAGTTGCGTTTGATAGCTGAATCACTTCATCCTCTAAGGCATTGATATCACCAATGAATTTTTCTGTGGATACATTGCTTAGTCCACAAGAACTGAAGTAATTGACAATTGTTTATGAGTTTACGTTTTCCCATGAACATTTTATCAGCCGAATAGCCTAAAATACATTGATGGATTTTACAATGTCGGACGTATTTTTGGTCTCATGTATTAGCGAAATGAGCTTTAGTAAAACAAAACGTCTGTATTCCAGCATGAAACAATGAATAATTCCCCGATGAAACGGCTGAATTTTGGATGTCGTGTCAGGAGGGAGAAATTGAAGTTTCACACATTCCAGCTGTGCATCATACAAGTGACATGGAGTCACTTGTATGATGCACATATGATCATTATCCAAAATAAGGATAATGATCATCTTTCTCCATGTTTGGTCATTTTTTGTCAAAGTCATGCAAACAATTTTCAAAAATGGTGGATGTCATCCACGACTTTCTGTTAGATTTTAAATCACTCCTATTTTTGTCACATCAACATTTTTAAAGCAATGAGGCTTTTGAGCCTTCCATATTATGATTGTTTTATTTTTCAATCCAGCGGCATTCCCACAAAGGGCCACAGTAAGCCGCTGTTTGGCCTGTTTCCCTCATTTTGCTTCATCTGTTTTCTCCATAAGAGTTTTAGTGGGCAAGGTATGGACGAATAATACAGCCAAATCCAGATTATAAATGACACAATCTGAATATCCTGCGAGAATCAATGGAAGACGAGATTCCCACTCCACTAACACTTCATAATCTACATCGGCTGATTCTCCAGAAATAGATTTGAAGACAATATTGCCTCTGTCACAAAACGTTTCCAGCCACCCATTGCTTGCACAAAAATCTTTTCCTTCTATTGCTTCTGCAATTTTAATGACCTTCTCTTTCAACAAAGTTCCACTGAATGCGATATTATTTTTACCTTCACACTTTAACCGCTGCAATACAGCTTCGTTAAGCTCGCTAAAATTTTCCTTCATTTTTTTTTTTATTCTGTAAGATTTGAATCTCTCATACTCTTTTAACAGAAAACATTTGTTTTTCAACATATTGTTTATTTGAGTTTTGTTAAAATAAAACTGTTCGCTAATTTCCTCCCTGATGTTCCATTCTCGTGTGCTCGATGCGAATATGCACTGTGTTATAACTTCCACTGTTAAACAAAACTGAGGTGACAACAACAAGTGGCAATCTTTTCAACAAAAGCAACAGAATTGAGATAAACTGGATTTTGCCCACCACCCTCACACTCCCTCTTGAAAAAGACCCCTGCACTTTACAGGTGTCTGTTACTCGGCCAATTCCAGGAAAGCGGACAATACCCATTCTCCCACCAACACCAACTATCCTTCCGTAACCATAGTGACATTAAACGCTGTAATGTACAAGAACCAGGGAGGGCGAAGAGATGACCTTGCTTCGCCAGGTCTAAGGAAGCAGACTTAGCTAAGTGCGTTTTCTGGAGAGAAGTGAAAATTTGAGATTTCCCCATTCAAAGGAAAGTAATCCCTCTTCGACTGAAAAGTTGAAAAGTGTCTTTCAGAGAGGGAGACGGGAGATAGTGGTCCTTTAATGGAGGAAAATTAACCTTGAGCCTATAGCCAAAAATTATAGACCATAAATAAACGGTCTTTATGAGAGGTGGTCTCCTTATAGAGGTGGTGTTTCAGAGAGGTTTCACTGTATCTATTCCTCCCTGTCTCAAAGATTGGTAGGATCCTTTCTCTATAACTGAAGCCAGACAGAACTCTGATTCTCTTTTTAACACTCTTCAACTTTGAAAAGTCTTTGTGAATTCGGTTTGTCTGGCCGTGCTATAACTTGCGTTTATAAACTGAGATTGTCATGTAATTAATATATGCTATTGAGGATTACCGTGGCATGTTCGGTATTGGAAAGGAAGTGTGTAGCCAACACCTACTTGAACTCTTACAAAGCCATTTGCCGCTCCTCCGGGATTCCACTAACGTCATTAACAGTGGGCCGGTGGACCGTCCGATCTATCCAACTAAACTGGTTTTCAACCTCACCTCCTTTTCCCTTCTTCTTATAACAATAGCATAGTACCATTGCTTGCTTGAACGTGTATTTCATCGATGTTTAAATTGAATGTTTTGTTCTAAAGCATTGTTGGATAATAGGAAACCATTTGATAATAAGGTAAGATTTTTATCTTGATTAATCTTAAATATTGCATAAATTTATTTATTTATATGTGAACCCTCTAGTATTTTTTACCTGCTTTTGATGTGTTGAATATAAGATATACAAGTCACCACGTGTTCTGAAACTTAATGTGAGTGTTTTTTTTTTCTTTGGGGGAAGGGGGGGGGGGGGTAGGCGTTTAATATGTAATATTTCATTATTTCGGAATGCAATTATGCTATGTTGTTTTTTACCGGCTCATTTTTTTTTCAAATATTCTTATATTTGTATACGTAAACATGACTGAAGCATAAGTGTATTTTCATTTAGTGGTATTAATAATAACAATTGTTAATATAAAATAGCTGCCTTATACATATTATTTTAAGAAATCAGATTGGTTGAATTCCTTTATTAATTAATCATTCATTTATTGGACTACCTTTTAAAGTGCGGAATTCTTGAAATCTTACCGTTTAGGTCTTGATACTGATTTTTAAAACGAAAGAAAAGAAAAGCAATTTCACTACTTTGTTATTATGTTAAAATAATTGTATGTATTAACTATAAACATTTATGTGTATATGATATCAATGCTCTTACACTTTAAACTACGTTAAATAATGCATATATTTATTGCTGTCATTTATTTATTCTATTCTATTATTATTATTATTAAATTTTTAATAATTTAGCTTTAGTCTTTATGTTAATAATTTATGTACCTCGACATATTTTAAACTTAATGAAATTAAAATATTTAATATCTATTATGTATAAAACATGTCTTATTCGGGTGAAATATATAGTCATAGTTACCAAGAAAGCATTGCTTTACTTACATTATTATTATTTTAATGGTTTAAAGATTAATTGAATAATACTTACTTTGACATATTATTTTTGAAATTTTAATTAAATCATAGCAAAATACAGAAAATAATATTTTAGTCATACATGTAAATATAATGATATAGTAAAAAATTATACAGTAAAAAGTATATAAAATATGGATAATTAATAATAATAATACATTTTAAAAATATTTAATGTAGTTTAAAGTTTAGTTTGATCGTCAAAATAATAATAATGTCCAACAAATTACAGATTGCTATTATAATAATAATTAGGTTTTTAATTAGTTTTTTTTTTTAAATAATACTTTGAAGATTAGGAATATTTCATTTAATGAGATATTTAATCAATTTCTTATGTCGCATTGTTTTTGTTGTTTTAATATAATTTTATAATAAATATGATAGTCAGATTTTAAAAAATATATAACATGATTTTTTTAATCTAATGAAACTATATAAAATAACGAATAATTCCATTCTTACAATTTATTTTTTCCCCTTAGTTTTTAATTTTTCTAAACGCCCATTTTTAAAATTATTGGTATTTTAATTCCCGAATTTTATTATTCCATGTATTTTAAAACTTATGAAATATTAATAAAATTTATAGTCCATGTATAAAACTATGATAACTTTATTGCCAATTTATATACTACATTTTATCTTTATAAATTTCAGTTGTTTAAATTATAGAATAAATACTAATACTTGTTTTTAAGTCAGATAGGTAAAATTGATGTTCATTTTTTTTAAAAGTCAGATGTGTCAATCTAATGTTATTTTTATTATTATTATTATTTCAATAATCAAAGTGAGTTTTAAACATTTTTGAATAATGCATAATATTATTAAAAATTTTGATATTTAATTTTTGTCTTTTAATTTAACATTTTTTGGTACCATACATATTTCAAAATTTATCAAATCTAAAAATTTAATATTCTAGCTTATGTAAAATGCATATCGTTTTCAGATAATGAAATATTCACTTTTATTAGTTGCCATATACTGACAAAATTATCTTGAATTTCCCTAAAAATCTCCATCTATAATATTGACTTTATTGCCAATTTGTATATGGAACAAGTTTATGAATCTCTATAGATTTCACGTACGTGTTTTATCAGATGTATTTAATAATGGTTTGAAAATTAAGGGAATATTTCATCTGGCATACTATTTTTTTTTTTTTAAGTTTTAGGATAAATAATAACGATATAAGTAAATAAAACATGATATTTTTTCAATTAAATTAAACTACAATAAATAATGAATAATTTTAGCATTACTGTTTACTTTATTACAAAAGTAAACATAAAGTAAAGTAAAGTAAATTAAAGTAAAGTAAAGTAAAATTTCACTAAACGCTTAATTCTTAATTTGTTGGTATTTTAATTCTTATGCTTCAGTTCTGGACATATTTTAACATTTATCGAATATGAATGATAAATAATAATCATAAGTTTTTACGATATTTAATGTATTTTGAAGCTTGATTTGATTGTTAAAATTAAAATATAATGCCCAACAAATTACATATTATTAAACATTATTATCTATAGAATTAAGAGTAATAAACATAGCAATATTACTTTATCTTTTTTATATTTAAAGCTACCTTATATTCAACATTATCAAAATAACTTACATACTTTGTAAACAATACATCAAAAGCAGATAAAACATATAAATAAGTAAATGCATAAAAGATTTATCAAGATAAAAATCACTTACCTCATTATAAATTGATTTTCCCATTATCTATAAAAATGTTAAACAGCGCTTGAGAACAAAAAAAAAAGTTGAAAATACAAATTAGTTTCACTAAAAGATGATTTTTGAAAGTGATTTTTTATGAGATACATCTGAGTTATATTTTTTCACAATAATTACTTTTTTAATATAAAATTAATGCATTAATGTTTTATTAATTTTCTCTTTTAAAATTAATCTGATTTACCTAGTGTAAATAAAAAATCTCTAGCCAAATATTTAATTTTTTATTTACTAATGTGTATTTCGTAAAATTGGAATATAACTGATTAGGGAAATCTTTAAATAAATTGTTATATATGTATTTAAAAATTAACCTTTGTTTACAAAGTAGGAAGGACATGAAAAAAAAAGCGTTTTAATTTAATTCTATTTAAAAAGACTATGTAGTGGGAAAATTTACACGTTAAATAACAGTTAATAATTTTTCAACGCTCAAAGAAAAGGGAAGAGTTCCACCGGGAAAAAAGAACGTAGGTCGTCTAAGAGTGACGTCACAAAATCGCCCAAAGGCTTTATATCAAGTGGGTGTTGGTGTAGCACGTATTGTTCGTTTACAAAGGCACTCAGAACAATTTCGTTACACTATGGCCAATGGGGAAAAATCGTTTGAAATGTATTTTAATGATGTTACACTATTTGAAACGTAATGAAATTGATGTGCTTCACTGTGATGCATTACAAGATCCTTATTTTAGAATAGGGTGTACAATGTACATAGCACTTATCCTTCATTTACACACTGTAAAGAAATTATGTAACGTTACCTCATAAAATTGGTGGCAACATGCTGCCTCCAATTTTATGGAGTAATTTAACTTATGTAATGGCATAATTTAAACTGATATAACTGGTGTAATATTACACTTTAGTGTAACCTATAACACCAGTTATATATATCGGTTGAATTACTCAATAAAATGGAGGTTATAAGGCTGCCACCAATTTTATGGAGTAACGTTACATACATTTTTTACAATGAGACACACACAAAAGAATTCGGTTACAGTATTGTCAATGAGCAATATTTGCTAGAAGTGCGTTTTTAACTGGGTTATGTGTTTTTAAATTTATTTTTTTTTTTTTTTTGCATATTACTGGTGTGTATAAACATATACAAAGCTGCACAAAAGAATTGGAGTACATTTCCGCTTATTGACGAAAATTACTGAAAGGGAATTTTCAACGAATATTTTTTTTTTATTTTAGTAATTTTCAACGAATTACATTATCTTATACTATGTAGTGCATATACAAATCTATAGAACATATACAGGGTGTATCTGAAATGCTTCAACAAACTTAGAGGGATGATAGTACTCATCAAGACAAACAAAAAGTGCAATTTAACATGGGGTCGCAAATGACGTTTAAAGGGTGAAAATCGCAAAACTAATAAAAATATCGAAATCTCGCATGCAGCTTTTCTGAAGAACTGGCTAGTAGCACGAAGCTGGTTTTCCTTTCACTTTGTGCATATCCCTTTAAGCCCTGACCCACACAATTATGGGGCTGATACTAAAGTAAAAGAGAATGACTATTTCCTGTTTTTGTGAGATTTAAAACCAAATCTGCACATTTATATGAGTTAATTGGCTTCAGATGTTTTGATAAGACACAACTAGGGGGCACTAACTAAAATACAGGGTTAGATTTTCTGCTTTTAAATAGATTATATCATCTGACAGCAATAGACAAAAAGTATGTACTGTCGTAATTTCTTTTAAATATGATTTTTAATGTTCGCTTAGATTTAATTTTTCTTTTCATATACTTTATTCATGATTTTAATTGATTTTGTGTTTGATAACTTTAATTAGGCTTTACAAATGTTGAAAAACAAATGACCCGCACAATTGTGCGCGTCCGGGTTTTACCGTTTCCAAAATGGGTACAATTCCTAATATATAAAATTTTTATTTTTAAGTGATTTTTTTAAAACTTATGTTTTTAGCAATTTATTTTTTTATTAATTACATTTTTAAACCGGATTAATTTTAAATAGGTTTGTACTATTCATGATTTCTATTTAAAATTGATAGTATTAGATATATAATATGCACATGTAATGAACGGTATGTTTCTGCTCTGAGATATAGATGTCATACATGATTTATAATTTTTATATGATTATATGCATATCACGAGATAGATTTTTAAATTTGATAAATTCATTCCATTTTGTCGACACAGCAAGTAAGCCACAAGGAATAAATAATAAATTATGGAAAGTTCAGCACATGCTCGACAGATTCCGTAGTGTCTGCTTGAATTTACCAGGAGATCAGGGAAAATTTTCCATAGATGAGCAGATGATTCCTTTTTTTTAGGACGTGCTTCAGTAAAGCAGTATATAAAAAACAAACCACACTCTGTTGTAACAGTATCACCTGGGATAGTTTTAAATTTTGTTGTTTACCAGTGGAAAAATACAGACCTAGTCCACAAGGATCTGGGCTTAGGACCTACTGTAGTCCTTACACTGGTTCAGACCTAGTTTTATATACTTCGATCGGTATTTCAACAAAGTACCGCTGCTGGAAAAACTAAAAAAAGAAATTTGAAGGATCAGGCACAATCCAAACGGAGTGAAGGGCATACCATTTGTCAACGGCTCTTAAGAGGGGTGCGAACATTGAGCACATTTCAGAAAATGAAATTGTAGTGGTCTGTCCAAAAACAAAAATTGTTTCAAACATTTTCATTGTGTCTGATGAAAATTATCTCAATAAACAACAACTTTTTTTGCTTAAACTTTTATTTTTAGATATTTGCACACATAATCCCAAACTACACAGTTGTGTAGATACAGCCCAAAAACGGCTGCATTAAGCCCGAGCCCACAGAATTGTGAGGGTCCTCCCTTGGCATAACCTGACATGGGGTATTTTTTTTAATATTTTTTTTTCAATCAAATACGGTCTTATCGGTAAGGGGAAACCACCCAAACTTTAAATTTCTACCAAAAAATCTCCCGGTCTTAAAGGGTTATCGGGTCAGAAAGAGATAACAAAAACTTGGAAGAAAGCCAAACAAATCTGTGAGCAGGAAACCACTAAGCAAGTTTGAGCGTGTCCGCCAGCCGTTCCTCCGTAGATGTACTCTGTGTAAAAATGGTTGCATTCGACACTTTGAAAAATTGTTGTAAAAAAATTGTTTTCTTTGGACATCACGAGCTGTGTTGTACCTATTCTGTGGAATAAATAATTTTCTGGGGTGTTTCTTTCTTGTCTTAGTTTATCCATTTCCAGACGCATTTTCCCGATTTTCATCCTTTAAACGTCATTTACGACCCCATGTTGCATTGCATTTTTTGTTCGTCTTCATGAGTTCTATCATCCCTCTAATTTTTTTGAAGCATTTCAGATACACCTTGTATAGCGCTGCACAAAAGTATTCGGATATTTTTTCTACTATTGATGGTAACTGCTGAAATTGGGTTTTTAAATAGCTTATACGTTATCCAAATTGAAGACCTGAATTGAAGAAGATGTTATGCAACAAAAATTAGAAAATTGGAGTGAAAGTTTTTTGTTGTAATTTAGTTATTTATTTAATTCCTTCTTAGTAGCATATGTTTGAATGGTAATAGGTGATACTAATTAAACTCTCCAAGAAAAGAATATTAACATTTAATTATTAAATATTAAGAATTATTTTCACCGTTTAAATGATTAAATATAAAAATATTAAATATTAAAAGATACTGTCTCATATCTTCAATACTAAATAGAATTTTAGTTTTTTAGTTTTACCTTATGATATAATACCTCATAACGCTTTCACCCATAAAGTAAAACAATTTTTGAGAAAATGTATCATTACATGTTCTTTCACTAAGCTCTTCAATTGTTTACTTAGATATTATCTTTTAATATTATCAGTGATGGAACAGTGGCGTAGCAGTTGGCCGATTGTCATCACTAAATTTTTATAGTATTCTTCGCCTTTAAATGTCTCAGAAATTCTATCCTGAAGTATGACGAAGAATACTAATTTTAAAATTTAACAGTGACAATTGATTCTTTGGTGCTACACTGTTCCATCACTGATATTATTAAACGGTGAAGTTTTGTTACAGTATTCTAAATGTTTTGAAATGCGTTTCATAATCTATGCTTGACGCAGGATTTTTCTTTCTTGTTAGACTAGATGGTGTGCCAACAGTAGTGTTACGATATCTGGCTAAATGATATGTATTAACGCAGGGTCAAAGTACTTCTGTTGTTAAAATTATGGAATACCACCAGAATTTACCAACAAATGTATTTGGAAATAAATAAAAGTTTTTCTTCAAGTACATTATAAAAACAAAATTTTATTCAAAAATGCTGTAGCAAATGTGGCGTTTGAGGATTAAAATTATGTGGTATAAATAATATGCCGCCTCCTCTTCTATGAGTTAATGCTTCTAGAAATTGATTTCTATTAAAATATCTATAGGTTCGAATTGATATTTCTTTCGAATATTATTTTCAAAGGAACAGAATTTTTAGTAGAGATACTTTATTAGGGGGCACCATTTTTTTTTAATCGGTTAAAAAATGTCACCAAATTTCGTTAAAAGCGACTTTGAAGATGGATGAGTGGAGACTGGCAACATATGAAATCATTTCAAATAGATACACTCTGAAAAATTAGACCCAACAAACACAGAACTTGATGTTCACAACAAGTACACTGATACGTTAGTCTTGGTCCAAAGTGTTTGATTGGGGGCCACTATCATTGACCATAGCGGCTTCATAAAAAAAGTGTCACGCCGGCCACAATGAAGCCGCATTAAAATTGGCCGTAAATACATCAAGATGCCCGCAATCATGTCACTAACTTTTTACTAAAAATGCTAGATAGCCTCAAACTGGCCACATTTATTCTTTTAACCTTCTTACCGCCGTGAATTGATATATCCGTTCACTAAGCTGTAGGTTTCACTGCAATAGTTGGATTTTTTAAAATAATGTTATTCTACAGATATAATCCAGTTTTGAAATATTAAGTTATGATTAGTACTCTCAAGGGCTATATTCTTATACATAATTAAAATTTTTATATCATGTTTAAAAAAATATCTCTTTCTAGAATTTAAAAAAAAATTTCAGAGAAAACAACATTAATGGCCTTGGGTTAATGGCCACTAAAAATAATAGATTGCCAGAAGCTCGCCCTAGTCCAACCCTAGTAGCATTTGTGTTTGCAAAAATTAAATTTAGACCAAAGCTGTCCACGAAAAAGTGTTTTACGGTTTTTTTAACGTAAAGTAGCCAAAAGCTTTCTACTGTAATGCCATAAAGATTATTTAAGCATGAATTCAAAAATTTTTGTGTAAAAAATACTTGTTGAAAAATTGTTTAAATGATAGTGTTTTCACATGAAAAACTATTTTCTTGAATTTTTGTTTCAAAATTTTCCAAAATACAATATTTGACATAGTGAATGTATTAATTTGTTTATTTATTTAATTATGTATTTCAAAAATGTATATGTAATGCCATTTTTAAATATTTGCATTTCATACACATTTTAAAAATAATAATTGAAAAAAAAATAATTAATTCACTATGCAAAGCATCGCATTTTGAAAATCTTCGAAAAAGTTCAAGATAAGTAAATTTAAAATTTTTTTGAAAAATGTATCTAAATGATTATTAATATATTGTTTTTCATGCAAAAACCTAATCAGTTAAATAAACTTCCAACAAGTATTTTTTATAGAACAATATTTGAATTTACGCTTAAATAATTTTGTGATTTATTATGTGTTTTATATTAAAATGGAATGTGTTTGTGAATATGTATTTTTTCCCTTTCATTTTATCTGCTTTTTACACTTATTGGTAAGCCTGTTACCAACATTATGTTTATTTATTAAACTAAATCAGAATCTGAAACACAATGAATATTTTGCATCATTTAAATATTTTTAAATTTTACATTTAGATTTTTCTCTCACAGCTTAAGAGGCAAGGTTAATCACGCGAAAACACCCGCTCTCTAATGTTAATCCTAAGGGGGAAAATTTTTAAAATATCTCGTTTGAATTTCAATATTTTATAATATTTATTTTTTTTTATTTTATTTTTTACATTGCATGCAACCACACAAGCTCGAGCGTGTGTGGTTGCATGATTTATAAATATTGTTTAGATGAGTTTTCATTTATAATTTAATTTTACTATACCACTAATAGTGTTAAATTTGATTCTGTTATAATTCGTTTGAATTTCAACAGAATTTGTGTTATAATGTATATTCATATTTTTATTTGTTCTCTGAAGATATGTATTCATTTGAGGGAACGTGATTAAAAAAAAGGGGTTAGTTTAGTTTGAATTTTATATAACTGCAGTTCTAAAAAGGTTGATGCTAGCTATTTGTTTCTTGTTTTCAATTTTGAAATGAGCGCCAAATAATAAAATTTTGTTTTCGGATTTTAGAAATGAGCTGCTTAGTTTTGCGGTGCTTATTTTATTTCTAGCAATTTACATCTGTCTTTTTTCTGAATTTTTCATTGTAATTAATTTTTTTAATTTTAGGCAATTCATATTTTTTAAACTGTTTTTTTTCTGGTATGCTTATTATTATTTTTTTATATCTTCAAATTTTATATTTTTGGCTTCAAAATTTTAAGTTCTTTTAGTGATACTTTCTTTTTTTATAAATATATATCGTTACATACCTACTTGAAGTGCAGCAAACCGAAGTCAATCGAAGCTTTCTATGTATCCACTGCAATCTGACAATCTAATGAACACGATTTCTCGGGAATGCCTCGATCAATTACAATGTAACTTAGCACAAAGACAGGGGTAATAATGTGCCCTGATTTTTTTAATTTGATCTGTGGCCTGAGTAATCGAAGGTCAAAGTTCTAATGCAAACTGGAAACCGTATGTTCAACAATCTTCCGCAATGAGACTAGGTATTGCCGCGGTGTATATGAATGTCGGTTATTCATTCCACCCTGTCCGTCGAGAGCAATGAATAAGCTAAAAGAAAAAAAAAAAAAAAAAAAAAGTTTCTCTCATTGCTAATAAATTAATAAGAGGCTATAAGTTTATTACTGAAGTGCACCGAACTGGAGGCAAGCGAAGTTTTCAATGTATTCATTCTAATCCGATAATGAAATGAACACCATTTCTCAGCGACTATTTGATCAATTATAATGTATTTTAATATAAACATAGCCCTTAGAAACAGAGGAGTAATAACGTATCCCACTTTTTGAAATTCGATCTATGTCCTGAGAAATGAAAGGTCAAAATTCTAATGCTTTCCTATATCTTCAGCAATCGGGCTAAATATTGCAGCGGTGCATACAAGTGTCTACCGGCCGTATCTCCCTCTTCCGACCACCGCCGAGAGCAATGAATAAGCTTGAAGTGATGAATACCATTGATGAATTGCCCCAAACCTTCCTAAACCTCTTTAATCTGTGGTACGATAAGTTTTCAGACATAATAATTTCATAGACAGTTAATCCGCTGCGCTTCAGTTACGGATTTATAGTTCAGCCTTGTTATACAGAGTACATAATTCGATTAATGGAATTGAAACTAATACTTTAACCACAAGTTCTCGTCACTTGCTTTGCAGCAGAGAAGAGTAGATGCAATAAAACTAAGAAAAATCTTGTAGTGGCAATGTCCTCAAATATATCTCAAGACGTACTGGAAAACTAAACTTTACACTTTGCAATCTCATTGCGATGATGTAAATATATTTGCGATTTTAAAAGCATTAATTATTCATTAAATCTTACGCTTTTATAGAAATCTCATTTTAAAACATACGAAGGAAATTTGTTTGAAATAAAATATTTCTACATTGAAAGAAACATTCATACAACAATTACATTATTTAATTGGTTTTAGTTACATTTCGGTAAAATCTATATTTTTAACAGACAAGACTGTTTTTTAGTCGTCTGACCTGAACTTTCTATTGAACTGATTTTGATAATTATTTTTTTAAATGAAATCACTTTATTTGTAGGTGTGCCCGTACTCTCTATTTTTTTTTATTAATCTCATTTTTATATTTTAATTTTTATTTAAAAAGTCCTTGATGAAATTTCTTCGCATTGGTGGCAATCGGCTTACTCCCATTCTTAAAGAGAGAAGAGAAAGAATGGGAAGTACCATATCCATATGATAATTCTCATTGTTTCTAACGATAAGGGGGAAAAATCCAGATAATTTTAATAAATTTGTTACTTTTTAAATTTAACATATTTTTTTAAATTTGCAATAATTTTCCATTAAATTATAATTTTATTTAATTATAAGTTTATTTAGTTTGAAATTATTCAAATAAATTATGTTATGAATTTTACCCTTTTTTAATGATCTTATATTTAATATTTCTTATAATGATGAAGCTCTGTAAGCTCTAATGATTGTAGGTTAGTGAGTGTAAGTTACGCGGGGGGGGGGGGGGGGGGTTGGTAAGCGTAGCGAGCAGGAGGACAGAGCCCCCTTGTTAATTACAATTGTATTAAAATTACTTCCAGCACATTTCTGACATAGAAATAACTATTAATTCTAAATAGCCTTCCATGACGAAGTTTCCTCATTTTCATATACCTGAACTTTTTAAAAAAATAGTAAATTTGATATTTATATTCAACCATAGACAGAAATATACATAAGTCACAATTCTTATTATTTAAAAATATCATCGTACCACTATGGTTGAAAGACATTACTTCTGTTTTCCAGTGATTTCCAAAAACGACTTCAAACAGAAAGAGAGGCCAGACAAGGGATATCGCACGGTTTGCTTTATGTTACTAACACTGGCCATGCTTTCAGACCAAAAGTTTCACAGACAGAGAAACTTAGATTGCGTTATTGTTTCACAAATATCATACGGATTTTTTGTTTGAATTTGTTAATAAATAAAATTTTCACTTTACACCCGAGCCCAAACGTTGGTATAAAAATCGAGCCCGATTCCACCGAATCGGGCTGTATAACATCGGAAAATTTTTCTTTCGAATTAATTGATAAATAGCGGGGTTGTAGCTAAAGAATTACAATCTAATAACAAATACGCTTGTGGAAACAGAAAAGCAATGTTGAATTCAGACTTTTTTCTCCGGGAGGAAAATTTGATCCTCTGGGGAGGTGTTGGGGACGGTATTGAGTTCTGGGATGTGGAATTTACACTTTTAGACCATTACCAAAATAAAACATCTCAAATGTAACAGGATGCCCCCCTCCACCCCGATTTACCTCCTGAATTCATCACTGCGATAATTTTCAAGCTAGTTTTAATTTTGATGATTTTGTTTCGCTTAGTAAAAAGTATGTGCACTTCAGTAAAAACATGAAAACTAAATAAATAATGCAATTAAATACGCACACGAGCACAAACAGTTTATTTACAATAAGAATGATCTACATTCCAAATGACTGTATGCAATCACCAGAAGTCGATGCGCCTGGAATGTCCAGAATAACAAGGCGGCTTTCCACATATGTTGCCAACAGGTATGTCGAAATAATTGTCATCATCTTGAGCCATGCTGAAATGAAATTTTATATGATATTTATAGTCATTAATTTTAGGGCGTCGTTTTTGTAATATTATTGAAACATTATGTTTTTTTTTTTTTTTTTTTTTTTTTTTTTTGAGAATTTTAATTTGTGGTTCAGCCTGAATTTTTGTTTTGAAAAAAATTGTTATATATAAAATATATAATAGTTTTACTACATGAAAGTATAACATTATTACCGAAAAATAAAAATAAAGAACATTAAACATTCGATACTATTGCCATTGTCCACTATTACACATAAAAAGCATCAAATTATTTGCTTCTTGTGTATATTGGAATAGCTTTCTGTGACAATCTAATGTGTAAAATTCAACGTAATAAAAACCATAAAGCGTCAAAATGAAGGAAACATGTAATAATATCAAAACCTTATACAATAGCCCTTTCTTCTTGATAGGAAGAGCGAGAGAGCGAAAATAGATGCTCTAGCATGTGTCAATGCTGCTGTTTGAAAGCACATTTTGAAAGAAGTTAGCTGAAATTTTTTATTCAAATCTTCTAATTATTCATTTACTTAATTTATAATAATAAAAGCAAGGTGTTGTCTGACTATAAACTGTTTGGGATCGTTACATAAAGTGCCATATAGAGTCCAGCGCGGGTCGGGTTAACCCGACCAAAGACGAAAATTGCATTTGTAGGCAGCCCGCAACTCGACCCGAACCTGATCGCTCCTTTTAACTCGCTCCTGAGCCGAACCCGAAATACTTCAATCCGCAACCCGATACAAACCCGAAACAAAAGAAAATTAAATCTTGTTTTAATGCAATTATGTCTAATATCACTTTTATCTTTTATATAGAAAAATCTGTATTTCTTAACATTGAAATATAGTAAAGCTTCTGAATAGCAGGCACTTCAGGATCGTTGAACAGAGTCCTGCATCAGGTTGAGTTGTTCCTAATTTTCTTTTTTTCAAGTGGGAGATTATTCTAAATTTCTTTTTGCGGGTCGGGCTCACCCAATAATAATTCTTGCGGGTCATATTTATTTTTTTTTGCATTCGGGTTGTTGAGACTTTCACAAAAGTTTGAGCAGAACTAGGTTTCAAATGAAAATAAATACGTGTTTGAATTTGATTGAACATATATTCAATTTACTACATGAAATAAAATTTATATATGAAATGTGATCATAGATTATTCTTACTTTACGGCATAGTAAAGAAACACTTTTCCTTCTCTTGGAATATGAAAATAATCAACATTTCGTTTTTAATACACAAAAATACTTGCATCGCATTTGTGATAGTTTATGCATACCGTCAACCTTTGGTCCTTGCGGGTTACTTTGGTCCATCCCATAAAAAAAGTTTTTATTCTTTATATTGAACGAACTATACAAGTTAATTTTGAGTATTTGCCCTTGGAAAATATTTTATACCCTACTATAGGGTAATTGAATAATTTGACGGTAATTTAAATTTTTTTAGTGGCAACACTGGATGTGTTTATAAACAACTATTTTCGTGTGTAAATTTTAACTCTCCAAACTTTCTATAGTGAAACAACCTGGATAAGAGCTACAAATAAGGTAAGTGTAAAAATATTACCTTTAGTAACCTGTAACCCATGTGTTATAATAGTTTTTCCTTTAACTTTTTATTTTAACAGGAAATGTTTACGTTTTCATAAAGCTAACGTGAAAACTAATATTTCGAGGCTACTTTGTTCCAGGCCTTTTTTGGACTGAAAATAGCCCATATTACTTAGAAATGCCTTCTATACAACTAAATCTCTTAAAACATGTTTTAAGTAAGATTTTTTTCAAATGTTATTGAAGCAAAATGTTACATTAATTGTTTTTGTTCCAGTTGCTGAAGATAACATGATGAAAACTGTTTCTCGTTTTTTTAATATTAACGATTGGTTTATTGTGATTGGGAGAAAGAAATAGCATAGCGGGGGCTAATAATAATATAAAATAATAATAAATAAATAAATAAAATTCTTGCTGAGAAAAGTGTGGTATGAGTTACAGTAACACCTCGATTTCGTTCGTGTTTCTGGAAGAGCTCACATTCAACACTTAGAATTGTATTGAATTTAAACATTCAACTGTTATTTTTGATTTCCGATGAACAACAGGGTTTTACTTTTTTAGTCCCCGGTATGCAATTTTTTTCTCCCATCTAATAAAGTGTCGTCTCCAAAATATAGCGTTCCGTTGTATAAGCCAGCCGTAAAACAAAGCAGATGTATCATTGTACGGAATAATCTCTACTGTAATTTTTTTAACTTTTAAGCATCGCACATTTAAAATTTCTATACTATCGTATTGGGAATAAAAAGTAATTTTAAATACAATTTGTTTGAAAACTGCAACTCTATTTATTTTTGAGATATTAATTTTTTTGTAGTTTTTAGCGAAATTTGTTTAATTTTGGCAACTCAAGTACTCCATTTCTGTAGAAAGTAAAGAAAAAATAGTTGAAAAATGGTAATTATATCTTTTTGTTGCCCTTTTCTCATAAAAACTGAAAAAAAAGAGTAATTAAACTGCGTGCTATTTTGAAAAAAATATAAACGAATGATTTCTGATAAAATTTGGAGCTATTATAAACTAAATTTAATTTTAAGAATCTATATTAATACTAAAAACTAAATGAAGGCATATAAATCATGAGATAGTCGATTTTTTTTTTTTTTTTAACCATTTCGAAAAATAGTTATTGTCCTCGTCAGAGTGGGAAATCAAAAGCATATCTGAAGGTTTTTATTGGTTTAATCATCATTTTATTCGTTTTCTGATTGGTCTATACAGTAATATGTATTTCTCTTTACTTTCAAGAGAGATGGATACCTTCTGTTGCTACTATGACAAAAAAGTAATAAAAACTACAAAAAAAATTAATAACTCAGAAACAAATTGAGATGCAGCTTTCAAACAAATTGCATTTAAAAGTACATTTTTTTCTCTATACGACGCGACGGTGTAAAAAGTAATATTGTGGATGTTTAGAAGTTTAAGAAATAAATTTAATTTAAAATGGGTCGTCAGATTTCTTGGAAATCTGACGATGGAAAAGCCTTTTCCCGAACAGCCAATGAAATGCTTGGATAATACGTACGAGTTGCAGGCGATTTTTGTCGCTTGAATTTTTACGTGGAATAACACTATTAATGTTTAACTCATGGCGTACGTAATGTATGATCAATTACGTGCGATTTTTTGTGTCTTAAATTTTAGTCTTTGAAAAAATCATTTTCCAAATGGTCGTTGTAATTTGTTAAATTGCATTTTTATTTTATTATTTATTTATTTATTTATTTTTTGATCGAGTTTCGTGAATGACGATGTCTCTTGTTTTGGATTTGTGTATTGTTCAGTGAAAGTCACTTCTTATGTTTATTTTACTGTAGATGTTGTTTAAGACTGGATCGTAAATGAGGAATTCTTCAGCGGATGCGGATGACGTCATTTTACGTAAAATAAAAGCATGTGTTTTAAGCCTTAAAACTGAATTATATGTATATATATAATAAATTTGAAATCACAAATATATGAATAAATTGGTAAAGTTCTAAAGATGAATTAGAAATGAACATAGGAAACCAGTATGTAAAATAAGAAACTATGAATAACCCACAGAATCTTCGGAGGAGCTATCATCGGGAGCGACACTAAATTCTGAAAAAACAGAATTCCTGTTTTCTAGTTTTTGTTTTCATAATAACCTTATAAGGAAAGTTCGAAGGGGAGATGGGAGGGCGAATGTAAACGTGTGAGTGGTTAAGTGGAATTGCGCAACTTAGCCCACGCAGCACCGCGGCGCATGTTCCGAGGCAGATCCCCCCTTCCCCTTCATCCTAAGTCATAATGTCATATATTTAATTTGTAGCAAATTTCGTCTACTTTCTGAATTTCTAGATACTTTGATTTTTTTTAATAAAAACCTTTTTTGTGGGGCTTTTTACCAAAATTTGGTGGGGGGTAGTTGACGGAGGAAATTTTGGTGGGAAGTTACAAATTCGATTTCAGGGACCCAAAAAACATAAAGTAAGCCGATTTCAAGAACTACCCTTAATTTTGATAGGTAAAATTCCCTATTGCCTGGACTATAGTGTTGTCAGGTTAGTATCGCAAAAAAGCGGGACAGAGAGAGTAAATAAGCGGGAGAGGCGCTTGAAAATCGGGACATCCTAAACACTACAATAAAACCTGTTAAAACGGAACCAGTGTAATGGAATAATGCTTTAAATTGAAAATTTTCTCGATATCGCTAAAACAGTATACAATGCAATTATAACGGAACAATGTACAGTCGAACCCGGTTAAGACGCGTTTCAAGGGAGTGGACAAAAGTCGCGTATTAAGCGGGATCGCGTATTAAACGTGATTTGTAAAATGTTGCAGGAACTTAGATTATTTACACATTCAATCATCTATATGAACTTTAGAGCTTTCATTTATATGTTTACGTTCGAAAATTGTGCTTTTACGCTTATTTACATTAAAATTAATTGTATTCTACTTTAACTCATTGTTTATTTTTATACGACAGACTCGAAAAATAACGGAAAATAAATATGTAATCAATTTTTTAAAATGATATTTACTTTTAAAAATGAGTACCATACCATTATAATTTGTCCTTCTTTTTAATGTAAAAAAAACTATCCTTATTAATCTTTATGTAAAAAATATTGTTAACATAACAAAATGTAAAGAAAACACAAAAGAATTATCCAACCGCAGTCGTATTTGTTTAATCTGTAGGAGTTTCATTTTTTGCTGCCTATAATATGCATTATAAAACATAGTAGTGATATAACGTAAATTTAAAAACTCACTAACAACAGGTATGATCATCTTTAATCATAATAATTTTTACCATTTATCTGAGTAACCTGAATTCATCTATATCTCTCTGCTACAAAAAAAAAAAAAAAAAAAAAAAAAAACCATACACGAATTGAGAGCCAACGAATGTTAGGAGGTGAGATCAAAGAATTTTGCAATGTTGATAATTTAGCGGGTTTTTATTTAATTCAAATATCTACCATTATTTCCGATTAGTAATTTTCGTCTTAAGTAATCTGCTATTAAATAAAGTAAATAATACTATTTGGAAACAGTTTTTTGTAATCTGAATTTTTTTTTAAATCCTCTAAATTGGCAACATTCGAGAAGAAAGAAGGAATTCGCGTCTTATGCGTGATTTTTTTAACTCAATGGACTGAAAATTTATTGCGTATTAAGCGGGATCGCGTAATAACCGTTCGCGTCTTAAATGTGATATTTTTGCATTAGCCTTATGGGCAATGTTCAAGTGATTGGAGAAAATCCGAGTATAAAGCGGGATCGCGTATTAACCGTGAGCGTCTTAACCGGGTTCGACTGTACTTTCTAAGATTAAAACCTGTCTAAATTGGAAAGTTCTCCAGATTCTTTGTCGTTCCATCTTAACAGGTTGCTGTATTAAATAGCTTCCTTACTTCGTATTGAATGTATGTGAATTATACTTTATCCATAAAGGAATGGTGTGAAATTAATTAGTAGAACTAGAGTTTTTTAAATAATTAACAGTAATTTTATGACAATAATGCTCACTTTATAAATACCGCGTTTTATTTTTTTTATTTTTCGTTATTTTGCATTTCAATCATTTTCGAAAAAGTACACTACGTATTTATTACGCACACTCTCAAGAAAACATTTCGTTAAAAGTAACAAGTTGGAAATTGCTCGTCAAACGTGGCAAATGAGGTGCGTTCGTACTATAACTAGTTTTATAATTATTTTTTGCACCCCATATTGTACTGAATGTATAATTTTTTGCACTTCATAAAGTGCATAGTCTGATACATCATTAAAATGCACTTCCAATAATTTTTTCCCATTCCCGTAATGTAACGGAACACTTTTGACTGTCCCTGTAATTAAACTATACATCCGATTTTCCTAAAATCTGAAATGGCTCGACAAAATTTTGCAACAATTATATCTTTAAAATTTCAGATCATTCGAAAGGCTCTAATATCATTAAAATGCACTTGCAATAATTTTTCCCATTGGCCGTAATGTAAAGAAAAACTTTTGACTGCCCCTGTAATTAAACTATACATCCGATTTTCCTAAAATTTGAAATGGCTCAACAAAATTTTGCAACAATTATATCTTTAAAATTTCAGATCATTCGGACGGCTCTAATATCATTAAAATGCACTTGCAATAATTTTTCCCATTGGCCGTAATGTAAAGAAAAACTTTTGACTGTCCCTGTAATTAAACTATACATCCGATTTTCGTAAAATTTGAAATGGCTCGACAAAATTTTGCAACAATTATATCTTTAAAATTTCAGATCATTCGGAAGGCTCTAATATCATTAAAATGCACTTGCAATAATTTTTCCCATTGGCCGTAATGTAAAGAAAAACTTTTGACTGTCCCTGTAATTAAACTATACATCCGATTTTCCTAACATTTGAAATGGCTCGACAAAATTTTGCAACAATTATATCTTTAAAATTTCAGATCATTCGGACGGCTCTAATATCATTAAAATGCACTTGCAATAATTTTTCCCATTGGCCGTAATGTAAAGAAAAACTTTTGACTGTCCCTGTAATTAAACTATACATCCGATTTTCCTAAAATTTGAAATGGCTCGACAAAATTTTGCAACAATTATATCTTTAAAATTTCAGATCATTCGGAAGGCTCTAATATCATTAAAATGCACTTGCAATAATTTTTCCCATTGGCCGTAATGTAAAGAAAAAATTTGACTGTCCCTGTAATTAAACTATACATCCGATTTTCCTAAAATTTGAAATGGCTCGACAAAATTTTGCAACAATTATATCTTTAAAATTTCAGATCATTCGGAAGGCTCTAATATCATTAAAATGCACTTGCAATAATTTTTCCCATTGGCCGTAATGTAAAGAAAAACTTTTGACTGTCCCTGTAATTAAACTATACATCCGATTTTCATAAAATTTGAAATGGCTCGACAAAATTTTGCAACAATTATATATTTGAAATTTCAGACCATTCGGTTGGGTAGTTTTTGCTCTGTTACATGCGGACAGACGGACGGACAGACGGACGGACAGACGGACGGACAGACGGACAGACGGACGGACTGAACGACGACTATAGGTGCTACGTATTTATATAATTACGAACGCACCTAAAAAGCACAGGCAACAAGTTTCTATTATTTTTTATTTGAAAAAAAAAAAAAAAAAAAAAAAAAAAGAGCTTCAATCCGCGAACTTTTTCTGTTTTGGAGCAAAAGAGACATGCGTAAAAAATCAGTTTCTAACACAAGAAAGTAATATGCAGCACAGTTACGGGAACACCCTGTGATTTGACGAAAATGCAACTTCAGGTAATTTTTACTTTTAATGAATCTTCTGTATTTTGGGGGGAAATGGGCAAATCAAAACAGGAATTTTCGTGTTTCAATGTTAATAATAATAAAAGCAATTGAAGAAACACCTGCAACTCACGTGTTTTTTTTTTTTTTTTTTTTTTTTTTTTGTTTGTTTTAGAGTGCATATTGATCGAAACCAGACAGCATGGTTCTCTAACTTCTGATACGATACAGAATTTAAATCTGAGACTAAAATTGAATACAAAATCCTCAAGAAAAATGTAAGCTAAAGGAAAACTTGTAAAATAGCTTAGAAGGTAAAAGTTCATTACTTTAATATCAGCTCAAGCATAAAACAAAATCTTGTTGATGTAAGAAAAAAAAAAAAAAAAAAAAACTTTATGCTTATTTTGAAACAGCCAAAGTTTTAGAGGTCTGCATTGGCCGGGCCTATTTTCATTCATGGCACCCGGGCCTAGAAACTACTCATTACAGGACGGGCTCGGGCCTAACTTCTTTTTCCCGTACCGAGACGGGACAGGCTTCCTTCTTCCTAGGTCTTCATAAGCCGATATTTTCAGTTCCGGTCTAGATCTAGCCCATATGAAGATCATTGTCTCGGGGCCCTTGCAATTGCCTGGTCCGTGCAAAAATCAGTAAAATTTGGCCCGGCCCAAAAATGTTTGCAAAAAGTATATATCTTTTTAAATCGACATTCTGCAATTAAACATTAAAATTTATTCTTTTTAAAGAATAGTATATTTCTAGGTAATAATATTAAAATACAATAAAACGGGTGAAAAAGAACCAGACTATCACGGAATCCTGCCTTAAACAGAAAAATTCATTGATCCATGCAAAATTCATATACTAATACGTGAGAAAAGGATATAATACATTTACACCTGCTAAGAAGGGAACTTGTTTATAACGCATTTTTTTTCCTTTTCGAGACGATTCCGTCTTAGAAGATTTTACAGTACAGCATTTTTCAGATTTTAAGTCTTCAATACATAATTGTTTGATTAACGATATTAATAATAGCTGAAATATTTACATACAAATAGAGATTCATTTAAAAAATGTATATCGCAACCTTTTACGCATCTTTTAAAATGAAGATTATAAACATGAAAGGAAAAAAAAAAAGCTAAATTAAGTATTTTTGGTCAGAACTCCTCCTTTTAACAAGATCAAAGTAAAAATAGATGTTTTGTAGAAATTCTGTCGGGGTGGGTCGGACTCGGGCCGAGATTTTATAACTGCTTGCCGGGCCAGGCTTGGAACGAACTTTTAGCTTTTATATCGAGCCGAACTTTTAAAGTTATTAATTAAAATCTTTCAGTCTAATAATACAATCAAGTTTAAATTATCAAGTAAGGTCGGTATTCTGATTTACATGAATTTTTTTAATTCCTAAATACGAACCTAAGACCTTAAACACGAATTGTTAATTACAACACCTGTACGGTTCGAGTTATGCCCGACCCGAAATCGACAAAATATCTTTTGTCGAACCTGCAACTTGATCCTAAGCATTAAATGAAAAAAAAAAAAAAAATCAATCCATAATTTAAAACAATTCAGGAAAATAGTCTGCAATCATATCTCTAAAATCAATTTTATATTTCGAAAAATGAATGCATATGAATATGTAAATGAATACTCATTCATACACAAGTATTTTTTATATATATATATATAATTTGAAACAATAATCTGGACTTTTCTTTGGAAAAATTTGGCGAATTCGAATCGACTCCCAAGGGAAAAAAACTCTAATCTGAAATGACCCGAAAATGGAAACATTAATCAACACGATCTGCAGCAAAATTTTAGAGCCAATAGTCAACACGTTCGGGTAGAATCGGGTTATTTGATCCGATGCAAGATTTTAGTTGTTGCTGTATATACATCTTCCCGCAGTTTACAATGAAGTTATCTATGTATATAATTATTTTCTCATTTACACCTTCCATTCCTCTTCTATATATTAAATAGAGATTAATATCCATATTATTATAAAATGAGATTCTACTGTATATTGAATTTAATGAACAAAGAAGGAATTTTTAGTTTGATACTAAGTTAGCTTGAATAATTATACAAAACTCTCTTTTTATTTATTTATTCATTTATAAAAAAAACTTACCCTACGCTTTTTAATAAGAAAATCGAAGTGAGCAGATGAATTTCCACTTACTGTGTCTTCTTGAAATCGTATTTGTTTTAGGCGTCTAAGTTTGCGGTCAATCAAATAAACATTGAATAGGAGTGCGCATGAGTTATAGACAAAATGTATAAGTTTTTCGGTAACATCCGACCATTGTGACGGCAGACTTTAACCGGCATGTAGTTAAATTCTTAACTTTTCTGGTCGCAGACTATGGAACAAAATTTTAATTTAGATTAAACTCTTAAAAAATCAGCGGCAAGCTTATCCGTGGGTCAGGTTTTCTACAAACTAACCTAAGATCTTCTTTAAAAAACTAACCTGCACCCGACTCTACACGATTCGGGTCGTGTGCAGGAAAAATCGGGTTACCCGACCCGATGCAGGACTCTACACTCAAGTCAAAAAAATTTCCCCGATGACAATTAAATTTGACCCCGACGGGGGGGCATATGCCCCCCTGGACCCCCTTCTGGAGCCGCCCTTGCCTGCAACGATTCTATATTTTAAATTGTAAACCATTCGGTTGGGTAGTTTTTGCGCTGTTATATTGCGGACGGATGGACCAGGCGAAAGAAAGCAAATCGGCAATTCTAATAACATAAAAAAAAAAACATTCATTCGAAAAATGTTATATTCGAAAAAGGAAAATCGAGTAACATTAATGTTCCAAAACAGCTCTTTCTCGTTCTTATTTATCCGTTCTGTGTCTTCCGTGTTTCGAGTTTTGTTTTGAAATGATAAATGCTAATACTTATTTAAATTTAACAAAAACATAAAATTATCAAAGTGTATATTACTTATGAAAATTTAAATTAAAGAGACAGTAGGCCGTTTAGTGAAGAAAAAATGATTCTCCTAATAGAAAAACTTTCTTTTCTATTTTCAATGTTTTTCACGGCATGGCGCCACTTTCTAATATTAGATTTCATCAAAATCTTTTTGAAAACTGCAGATTTTGTATTGTAAAGCGTAAAGTATAAAGCAGTGTTGACAAACTCGCAAGTCGCAAAAGAAAGAAAAAAAAAAAAGGATACTGTACAAGGTTTTTAAAGCTATTAATTCAAGCTTAAATGTTTAAACTGTCCGTCATTCTCAATTTGTGCTGACGATGAAGTTGTTTAGATCAGAAAATATGAATCAAAATGACTTTATTTTTTAAAAGAAAATTGCATTTTCGGTGATAAAACCTAAAGATTTGAGAGATCTCAGGACTTAAAGCTTTCAAATTTTCGAAGTTTTAACTTTTTAGATGTTAAGCTCCTATCTTTTCTGAACATTTTGATATAAATATTTCTTTGAAATTCCCATTAGAACAAAAGTTATGGCTTTTAGAATTATACCTGTTCAATTAGTTGAAGCGTTGTTTCCGAAACTGTGAAGTCATTTTTCTCCAAATGAAGTTTTTGGTCAAAACGCGCACTATATCTCAAAAACGTCTGAATATTTTTTCACGAAATTTTCAAAACATATGTTTCATGTTTGTCATATAAACTGAACCTAAAATTTCCTTTTTATTCCTAAAAAATATTTTTTTGAATGATTATATTGTTCAAATTTTCAAAATGTTGCATTAGCTAAATACAACTTTGTACTAAAAATATGAAAATGCTTTAAATACAAATTTATTTAAGTTCAGGATAATTATTATAATTTGAAGTATAAGCAGGTGCCAAAATTTTCCTTCTTAGTTACAAAATTTATTTTGTAATCCTGCGCGTAACCGATTTTCTGCTCGTCAAATGTCTGACAGTTTGGAGCCCCCTGTAAATGCTAATTCTGCATCTTGCAATTTTTTAAATATTTGAAATGAAAGGACATACTTATATCTTTCATTCCAATTAAAATTGTGTCTTAAAATCGAACACATTTTAATATATTAAATTTGTCTTTTTTTTTTTTTTTTTCATTTTTTCCAATTTTAAGAGTCCTGAGACCTCCTTAATATGATTGCTTCAAATTAATATAATTTTCCCTTTGACACTATTGAAATTAAGGATCGGGAACTCGAAGTATATTGGAGACATGTTTGTCAATCATGGTTTGGCAACCGGGTTTTAATTCCACATTTCTTTTAGCTTTAAAAGAATAAAAATATTTTGTCAGTTTTAAAAATAGTTTTTTTTATAATAGATTTTTGTTGAAATCTAATAGGATGCAGTGAATAAATATACAAATTTCACAAAAAATACCACCTAAAATACAGTTTTTTAGTAGAATTCTCCAGCATTGTTGTTTTGGTTTTACGAAGAGAGATTTGTCGATTTTCACAATTTAATTTGACCCTCCTTTTTAATACTTTCCAACAAAGTTGAAAAGTATTTATGACTTCGGTCTGTCTGTCCGCGCTCTAACTCCCGTAAATATACTCGGATTGCCCTGAAATTTTTGGATGTTATTGACGTTTACCATAGCACGTTCCCTATTTCAAATGAAGTTTCTACCATGTTTAGTTCATTTACAGGGACTGTCAAAAATATATTCCGTTACATTAAGGCCGATGGGGAAAAAATTGTTTCAAATAATTTTTAATGATGTTACACGCTTTCAAACATAATAAAATTAATATGCATTTATGAACTGCACTAAAATATGCATTCTGTAGAATATGCGGTGGAAAGCATAGTTATTATTCATTTACAGGGCTACACAAAAGAATTCCGTTACATAATGATATAGGGATGGAGGGAATTGTTTGCGGCGTATTTTAATTACGTTAAACTATTTCATATATAATGAAATTGATATACGTCCCTGAGATTTACTATAACTTTTTTCACGTATAATACGAAGTGCATAGAATTTACAAAGGCACACAAAAGATTTCAGATGCTATATTGTATTCCAAGTACTGTACATTAGCGTAAATTGCTGGAAATGCATTTTTAATTATTATATACGCTTTTATGCTTCACTATATTTATGCATAGTACATGGTGTGTATAAATGTTATAATTCATATACAGGGCTACGCAAAAGAACTCGAAAGAATTAATGGACATGAGCGCAAACTGCTTAAAGGCGGTTTTAAAATGAGTTATGCATTTTTACGCTGAACTGCATTTAGTTTACTAAGAAATATTTGTAGAATATAGATAAATTATATACAGGGTCACGCAAAGAATTTGATACATGGTCGTCTATAAATGATAATTTCTGGAAATGTGATTTCCGTAGTTTTAAGAGTTTTAGTTTGAATTAAATTTTAGCTAAATAGTGGCGTGTTGTAAAGGTTCTAGGTAAACTACAGGGTTGTACAAAAGTATTCAAGTATGTCTCCATCTATTAGTATAAATTCATGAAAGAGAAATTTCACCCTGTTATGCGTTTTCTTGTTAAACTAAATTTTCCCATTATATAGTATACATATCAACCTACAGATCAAATACAGGACTGTCCAAAAGAATTGGAATACATATTTGGTTATGGACGGTAACTGCTGTAATCAGTTTTTCAAATGTTTTATGCGTTTTCTAAAATGTTTACTTATTTATATTATGTACCTAATTTCCATAAGTTTTGTTAAAGCATTCAGTAAGTGTTGGAAAGTGTTTCATATCTATGCTTAACGTATGATTTTTCTTTCTTGTTTTCATTGGTTGCAGTTTCATTTTCGAAATTGTTTATATTATCTGGCACAAAATTTCCTTTTCTTTATGACTGAGTTATGTCAAGGCCCCTATAAATAAGAAGTGCCGTATTGTCGCCTATAAAATATTTTATAGGCGGCAATACGTTTTTTTTATAATGATAAATGGTTAATTATATAGGCTTTTAGTTATCGGGAGTGAAATGTTTTGCTTAATTAATGCATTTATCTTTCTTTTAATGCTACGTGAACGACGTCGTGGGTAACACCTATTTTTTTTCTAAATTTTAACACAAAAAGAAAAATTCGTATTTATGCTCTGTTAAAGTTCAACACTTAAATATTTTCACCCAAATATGTGTTCATTTTTCTTATTAGATGTAAGCATTTCCAGTGTAAAATTTAATATTGACTTGCTAATATAGATGTATAAATTTCCATAAGAGTTCTTTTTTTTTTTTTCATTTTTACAAACTTTTAAAATTAATTATTTAACTATAAAACTCAACAGACAAAATAAAAACAAAAGAAATCCTATAATTTGGTACGTGCAGGACCTGACTAATGCAGGGGCATACGGGGCAGCTGCCTCCCCCCCGTTTTAGGGGGCTCCAAAAGGAGTAATCAGTTTTCATTAAAAGATGACAAATGGTGAAAATTAGCCAAAAGTGATAAAAATTAATTTATTTTCAAGTAATTAGGGAGTCCAATCCCCCCTTCCCCTTTCTGCTTCCCGTACGCCCGCAAAAGTTTACGGAGTGCGCTTTAAAGCTGTTTCTCAACTGCTCTGCTCAACAAGCGCAAAACGTTTTGACATATTTACAAATTCATTTTTTAACGGAAGGATATAAAATTGGAAAGCCTGATCATGGAAGCGATTTGGAATCGAACGGTTTTTCCATTTTTTGATCAATAAATTACCCATTGAGTTATAGGCCATTTTGATCACGTGACACGGCATTTTGCTCCCCTTACTGACTGGATTTTCTTCTTTCGTTCGGACGTTCGGTTCAAAATACCAACTTTGACAGTATTTTCTGAAAGATCTATTGTGTTTACCAGAAAACGGAAAAAACAGTTTGATGACATAGTTTTTGAATAACAACATCTTCCAGTTTCATGCGTTTTCGAACAAAAATGAATTAAAACTTATGTCACAAAGTTGACCCTTTGGATTTGAGAACAGCCTTAATTACGTTTTCCTCCCCAAAGGTCAAGAGGGTGGGGTGTGAAAGTTGAAGGGACAGATATGGCGCATTCGCGTCTTGCTGCCTTTTTTTTCTTTGGCGGTCAGCGAACGGGCTTCGCCAAAGCCCTGAACTTTCCAATAGGCCATAAAGCAGAATTAGGACAATTTTTTAAACGAGCCGGGCCGACATAAAAATTTAAACGAAACCGATAAAATATGCAGGGCCCGACTAAGAGTATAGAAGACCCCCGGGAAGCATCATTCTGCTGGTGTTGGTGGTTGGTGGTTGGGGGGGGGGGCTTCTATCTATGTATAGAATTTTCTTGTGAATAATGTGGAAGGGGCTAGTACTAAACTTCATACATATATGTGTGGAGATTTCGCAAGCAACACTTGCATCAGACTGAGTGTCCCCGTATTTTCCGCTTCGAAATTAAAAAGGAAACGAGCCTTAACGAAGCTGTGTGAAGTGGAAATGCGGAAGAAGTAAAGAGAACGAAATGAGTTTTTTACGACGCGGAGTTTTTGTTAAAAAAGAACAGAACATATTACGGTGAAATAAGATTGAATATTTACACGACGTAAGAAAATCTGAGAAATATTCAACGACGTCCTGAATTATAGACTTTAAGCTAATTAAAGAACGAGAAGAGTGTTTATATCTGTATTTTTGTTTGTGTATTCGTCTCAATAAATGTCAGTGTTCGTCCTAAAAGTGAGTTGTGAGTTATGTATGGAGTCTCACCCCCATAAATTGGCGTCAGAAGTGACAGTTAACCCACCAATATGATTAATTAGAGTTATTCATCCTACATATTCAAGCCAGATATTATTCTAACGGTGAGTTCATTATTATTATTTTGATTATGAAGTTAGTTGAGATACCTGAACTGGAAGTTGCATTTAAAAACGAACGAACGCATAAAATTAAATTGCTGCATAAATTCCTATTTGATGCTGACGGTGATCGCTCTAATAGAAAGAGAATACGTTATTTTACTGGTTTCGGTTTTCAAACCGACAGCACCGAATTCAAAAATAAAATAACTAAAGTTCAAACTGATTTTTCATTAAATGATCTGATTACAGTGTGCAATCTACTTTGTATTGATAATGAGGGATCTTTAAACGATCTCGCAACCCGATTAGTTACATACCTTTCAGACTTGACCTTACTACAAAATAATATTATACAAAATGAAAGTGACACTGACTCGGAACCCGAACTGCCTTCAAATAATATGACTTCAAGTAATAACACTGAATAATCAAATTTTGACAAACAACAGCAATTTCCAGTTCAAAGTTTTATGCCATCGTCTATGAATTTTACTGATATTGAAAGTGTAGTACCTCCTTTCGATGGTAGTTCTTTTAGTGATATAAACGTATGGTTTAATAATTTTGAGGATGTTACTAATATGTTTAATTTATCTGACTTTCATAAATTCATATTTTGTAAAAGATCATTACGAGGAAAAGCCCAGTTATTAGCACAAACAGAATTTCATATCAATTCATATGACAAACTTAAACAACTCTTAATATCAGAATTTAGCACCACTTATAATTCTGCCGAGTTACATGATATATTAAATAAACGAAAATTGCAAGAAAATGAATCAATAGAAGAATATTTTCTTATCATGAAACAAATATGCTCGCGTGGTAAAATCGAGGATTCCGCATTAATGCAATACATCATAAATGGTATACCCGACCCGGTTTTCAGAAAATCAATGTTATATGGATGCCAATCCATTGTAGAATTCAAGCAAAAGCTCAAAATTTATGACAAAATTCGACATGACTTTGAGAACACTAAATTTCGTAAAGTCAAACCTGAAATGCCAGTGAAAGAGAAATCCTTTCGACCAAAATCTGATCTTTTTTGCTTTAATTGTGGTTTGTCGAATCATAAAAGTAGCCAATGCAGACATAAAGATAAAGGCCCTCGTTGTTTTAATTGTTCGAATTTTGGCCATAAATCGGCTCAATGTGATCAACCAAGGAGGCCTAGAGTTAAGTCAGAACCCTCCAATGTTTCCACTGTCACGTCGAACACTTTCATGTCCAAACAAGTCATTATTTCGTCTGTAAATGTTACATCATTGGTAGACACAGGTAGTGAAAGAAGTTTACTAAAGGAAAGTATTTATCGCAAACTGCCTACAATTTCGAACCTTGAACATTCAACTATCACATTAACTGGATTAGGAAATACTATAATCAAACCCCTAGGTTTTTTCTCTACGAACATTATGATAGATGATTTTAATTATACAACTAATGTTTATGTAGTCCCGGATTATTCCATATCTTTTGATCTTATTATTGATACAGATATCATTCAACAAAGTATTTTAACAATTTCTGGAAATAATATTTCGATGCAAAAAATCGAGAAAAATGACGATACGTCCAATAATTTTTTGATTAATATTGCTCATGTGTTAGACGATCTTAATCTTGATTTATCTCATATTACCGATGAAACAATACGTTCAAAAATTTCAGAACTTATTCAAAATTATTCTCCTAAAAAAATAAAGACAACTGATGTTAAATTATCAATTCATCTGGAAAACGAAGAACCTGTTACTTGTCCTCCCAGGCGCTTGGCGCAAATAGAGAAAAACTTCGTCGAAAAACAAATTTCTGAGTGGCTCGAAAAAGGAATTATTCGTAAAAGCACTAGTAATTTTTCATCACCTATTGTCCTAGTAAAAAAGAAAGATGGTTCATATAGATTGTGTGTTGACTATAGGAAGTTAAATTCTAAAACACATAAACAACGTTTTCCCCTCCCAGTAATTGATGACATTATTGATCAGTTGCATTCTGCAAAAGTATTTACTACTCTTGACCTTAAAAATGCTTTTTTTCATGTCGAAGTAGAAGAAAATAGTAGAAAATATACTTCTTTCGTAACACATTCTGGTCAATTTGAATTCTTATATATGAATTATGGCCTTAGCGATGCACCCTTAGTGTTTCAAAGATATATTTATAACGTTTTTCGAGACCTCATTAATGAAAAAGTACTTATTATCTATATGGATGACTTCATAATACCAGCTGAAAACGAAGTCGAAGGACTCCAGAAATTACAACGCGTCCTTACAACTGCATCCGAATATGGTTTAGAGCTGAATCTCAAAAAATGCCACTTTCTACAACGAGAAATTGATTTTTTGGGTTACCACATTAAAAATGGTCAACTGCACCCATCCCCCTTAAAAACTAAAGCTGTCCTTAATTTCCCAGAACCTAAAAGTATAAAAGATGTACATTCATTTGTCGGATTAACTTCATATTTTCGTAAATTCATTCAATCATTCATCTCTTTAATAGCTAAACCTTTAACAGATCTTCTTAGAAAGGACACTAAATTTCACTTTGGCGACCAGCAACGAAACGCATTTAATCAGCTTAAACACATCCTTTCTTCAGGTCCTGTTTTAAGCATTTATAACCCTAGTAACGAAACAGAAGTTCACTGTGATGCATCTATTGGCGGTTACGGAGCAGTCCTCCTTCAAAAGTCTTCTATTGACAATCAATTTCACCCTGTCTATTTTATGAGCAAAAAAACCACAGATGCCGAACGTAAATATTCGAGTTATGAATTAGAAGTTTTAGCTGTCATAGAAGCCCTTAAAAAATTTCGCGTTTACATTCTAGGTATTCCTTTCAAGATAGTCACAGATTGCAACGCATTCGCCCTTACTATGAATAAAAAAGATCTTTGCACCAAGATTGCTCGATGGGCTTTAATGTTAGCTGACTACAACTATACAATCGAACACAGACAAGGTACACGCATGCGCCATGTCGACGCTTTAAGTAGAAATCCAATATGTATGATCATTCAAGATAGTTATACTACCAAAATCATACAATCACAGAACACTGACGAACATATACAGGCCATCAAAGAAATTTTGAAAACAAAGCCATATGACAACTATTTCCTTAAAAATAACGTTCTCTATAAAAATCATAAAGGTATCGATCTGATAGTTGTGCCGGATGAAATGCAGCTAAATGTCATTAAACACGTTCATGACAAAGGACATTTTGGCCGTAAACGCTGTGAAGAACTCCTTAACGAAGAATTTCTCACCCCTAATATGTCAAATAAAATTGATAAAATTATAGCAAATTGTGTAACATGCCTTTTGTATAATCGCAAACGTGGCAAACAAGAAGGTGAATTACATCCCTTACCTAAAGAAGAGACTCCTCTCCAAACCTACCACATTGATCATTTAGGCCCTCTTGAAACAACCAACAAAAATTATAAACATATTTTGTCTTTAATAGACGCATTTACTAAATTCGTCTGGTTGTATCCATGTAAAAGTACTTCTGCTACCGAAGTTATATCAAAACTACGACAACAAAGTCATACTTTTGGCAATCCTTCCATTATCATTAGCGATAAAGGTCCTGCATTTACAAGCAAAGAATTTGCTGATTATTGTCAAGATGAAAATATAAAGCACGAGACAGTTACAACTGGCTTTCCCCGTGTCAATGGTCAAGTAGAGCGACTTAATTCCACCATAATTTCTGTAATCTCTAAAATGTCCAAAGACGAACCGACCAAATGGTTTAAACATGTTCCTAAAGTTCAACAAGTCATTAATTCAACTTACCAAAGAAGCATTAAGAGAACACCGTTTGAAATATTATTTGGTACAAAAATGAAACAGAAAGAAGATGTACAAATTATTGACCTCTTAAACAGTGCAGTCGAAGAACAATTCATGACAGACAGAGAAGAGCTCCGTAAAGCAGCCAAGAAGAATATTCTGGAAATTCAACAAGAAAATCGCAAGCACTATAATTTACGACGTAAGAAACCCCGTAAGTACAAGCTTGGTGACCTTGTAGTAATTAAGAGAACCCAGCAAGGACCAGGTTTAAAGTTGAAATCTAAATTCTTAGGTCCGTATAAAGTAATCAAAGTGAAGTCTAACGACACCTACGACGTAACGAAAATCTCATCAACTGAAGGACCGATAAATACTAGCTCCTGTGCTGAATACATGAAACCTTGACCTGACGAAAACTGAAACTTAAAAAAAAAAAAAAAAAAAAAAAAAAAAAAAATTTTTTAAATCTTTTCTTTCTGTGTCCTATAAACATTTTACAAATCACTGCTTTCAAAGAAATCTCTATAAGATGTTACGCTACTTCAACTATGATGTGCAGATTAAATTTTTTTTTCTTTTCCCCTAAGAACAGTTACTGGTTTTTGTTTTTTGTTTTTCAGATTCTATTTTACCACATGTCGCTGCGGCAGCTCCAGATGTCAGGACGGCCGCTTGTGGAGATTTCGCAAGCAACACTTGCATCAGACTGAGTGTCCCCGTATTTTCCGCTTCGAGATTAAAAAGGAAACGAGCCTTAACGAAGCTGTGTGAAGTGAAAATGCGGAAGAAGTAAAGAGAACGAAATGAGTTTTTTACGACGCGGAGTTTTTGTTAAAAAAGAACAGAACATATTACGGGGAAATAAGATTGAATATTTACACGACGTAAGAAAATCTGAGAAATATTCAACGACGTCCTGAATTATAGACTTTAAGCTAATTAAAGAACGAGAAGAGTGTTTATATCTGTATTTTTGTTTGTGTATTCGTCTCAATAAATGTCAGTGTTCGTCCTAAAAGTGAGTTGTGAGTTATGTATGGAGTCTCACCCCCATATATGTATGCATAAATTTTGTACCCGGTACTGCTCACATCTACATACAGGCAAAAAGCAAACTATATTATTAGAAAACTAATGATTAAATTTTTATTATAACAACTTATATTATTATAACTATTACTATATATTATTTATTATAATTACCTATTATTTATTATAACAATTATTGTTTTCAAAAGAAATTGCTTATTGACGTTTTCCTCGTAACGTGGCAAGTTAAAACCATTAATTATGACCAATTAGAGATATTTTCTTTAAGACATCTTATAACGTACGTAACGTAGATAAACAAAGTAAAATTTTGCAAACTAAAATACTCGTGCCTATCATTACTCGTCTGTGTCACTCGTGTCAATCTAATATTTTTTCTGCTATTATCGTACTAATATTTTTTCTTAAAGTTGTGACCATCTTTTTGTGATACCCTATATACAGATCTGAGCTGAACCTGGTACGAAATTTATGCATACATACAATATGTATGAAGCTTAGTTCTAGCCACTTCCGTATTATTCCCAAACAATTTCTATGGGTAGATAGAAAAGGGGGGGGGAGCAGAATGATGCCTGCCCCGGGGGCCTAGATAGCCTAAGTCGAGCGCTGGATATGTGACCCTATAGTTTGCGTAGTGACACTCATATTTATAAATCAATACTTTAATTACTATGAATCAATAGTTTAGTTGTTTTTATAAACTAACTAAACTAGACTGGGATGGGGATAAAAAGAGAAAACAAGAAGTTCATATTTACGGGAAGAAATTTAATTTCTTCAACATGATTCATTCGTATTTTTGTTTTGTTATATAAATGTCCATATATCGGTGACTAAAAGCGATCTTGCTCGAGAGACCTAGTGCAGAACACAGGTGAAAATCGTTTTTAATTGTAAATGCGAAACGATTTTTAACACTTAATATATTTATTCACACGCGAGCGAAGCTTTCGCATTGCAATAGTTGAGTTTATTTTCTGAATCGTTTCCCATTAATTCACAATTAACTGCAATTTTCTTAATCAAACAACTTGTTTTAACGAAATATCAGTGTAGTATGTCAAAAGCCTGTTCATAAACCTTTCATTTATTGCTCCATTCATCGTTGTGCGTTTTGAACGTGCATAGAAAAGGGGATATTGACATCAGAAATAATATATATGAGGGCACGTAACCTAAAAGTATAACGAAAATTCAGTAAGGAATGACAGAAAAAATCCTATCTAATGGTACCTTATTCATCGTTGTACGCTAAATATTAGTTAAATTCAGTATGAGATGTCAGATGTAGACAAAAAATCCTATCCAGTGAGTGATATTTCATTTTTTGTTGTACGCTAGATATTGGTTGAGAAAAAAGAATGTTGGCAACAAAAATAAGATATGTGATTGATTCAAATCTTTTAAAATTTTGTACATGTCTACAAACATGTTTAATTTTTTACATGCCCATTTGATGAACAATAAATATTTGTGATACAGTAGAACCTCTTTTATCCGAAGTAATTGGGACCGATCATCTTTTAGAAAATCGAAATTTTTGGATAGTCGAGAATGCTTCAATTTTAAGATTAAGGACAAATATATGCGCTATTTCTTATTATGATAAGAAGTACTTAATAAAAATAAAGCAATAGCAAAATAGGAGCAAGAATAAATTACCTGAATTTTAATTTTGAAATTAAGTACATTTTATGTAATGAACAGAAGACACATCTGCTAGATCACATTCACACATCCCATTTCACCCTTCAGGGCAGGCTCGGACTGGCCCGATGGCCGGTGCGCCCTCGCCCAGAGAAAACGTCGCGCCCCTAAGTGCCTAAGCCGCTCCAATATTTTTTCACTTGTTGTATACATACATTCTGATTAGTGTACTAAATTTCGAGAATTCGTTTAGGGATAATCATCAATTAATAGACAGAACAAGAGATGTATTTTTTATTATTACCACAAAGAAATTAAAGATATATCGTAGCAATTTCAGAATCGGAAACCAAAACGGACATCTTTGCATGCGAAAGATTGAAAGAGAAAATATGCACCCAACGAAAGCTTTAGTAGCACATTGCACCCTGGACGAAATTTTTTTCATCGCTTCTTTTCATGATATGTTTTAGAATTTACATATTTTCAGTCCTTTTGCTTTTAGTACTCTGCGCCCCCTTTCCTTATAGCCGCTCTTAAATGCACATATAATGGTGCTTTTTGAAAGAGAGAAAAAAAAAAAAAAAGAGAGACGTATCAGAAGGCAAAAAACTTTTTGTATGGCTTTTGTTTTTGATTGGAAAACATGATGATCTTTCTTTTCGGGGAATACAAAGTTGATGATACTTTTGGATTGCAATCCTGCAAGCTGTGGTATCTCGCGGACAGCATTTTCTCATTCACAAAATCTGCCATTATTTTCGGATAGTAATCTCGTGCCTAGTTTACGAGTAATCAGTGAAAATACATTAAAAAAAATACATATGCGTCGAAATGAGAACCTCCTTCCTTTTTTAAAGTCGATTAAAAAGTACTGACTATGTACCCCGCAGCTTGCATGAATACAATCCCCGGGGCACTTACACTCAAGTACGGAAACTTAAATATTTCCCTTGATCCTTAACAATGATAAAAGTTTTGCAATCATGGGAAGAGTGTGCTGGGAATACGGAATTTACTTAATTGTTTTAGGGATTTTAGACTAACAAAGCAATGTTTTAGGGTGTACTTTTTCTGTAGAAACCTTTTCATAATGTGATATCAATTCAGTTCTTTATGGACGCATAATAGTAATTTTTTAAGTATAAAAAATACCAATTATTTTCACAAGCAAGTATTATTTTCACATTTAAATAGCCTTATATTTCAGCTTTCCAATACCCTATAATACGTGGTACAAAAGAAGCTTGAGATTTAGTTTTCAAAATTTCTATTTCCAAACGGAAAGTATATTTTTGTTCTAATTATAAATATTTTTTAGACGAAGTTTGCATACCGAACGTTTCTTGTGTGTTGAAGGAGATATTTGTAGATACCACATGTAAATATGCTACTTGGTTAATAATATGAATAATAACAAAACAGTAGATAGTGGCTCTCAGATTGTAACAGAAATTGAATTTATGACATTTTAAACTGGCTTGATAACTAATTCCTATTACATTAAAGAAATATATTAAAAAAAAAAAAAGGTTGAAGACCTTAGCAGCACCGCAGCAACCCTATTTGGCGCTAGGTGCAAAGGTGCAAAAAACAGTGTTAGCTTTTCTAAGGATCCTCAGTGCATCAATGGTGATAGTGGAAAAAAATGGGGTTTACAACTTACAAATTCTGCTAAAAATAATCGTAAAAAAATATGTAGGTACCAATCAACTGAAAATAATATCTACTAGTTATTGTTATGCATAAATTATGTTTCCGAAGTCGTATACTTATTGAGAATTCTACCAACTTTTATTTTTCAAGCAATAATACCCCATTTTTGACACATTATTTGAGTTTCTTGGATCGAGGCAGCCCGGAAAAAGGCATAGTTTATATGCATTAAATTAAATCATGGTAGAGTTAGAAGGGTTTAAATTTGAGGATGTTAAAGATAAATCCATTTCAGAAACTTAGTTTTTAACTTCATAAAAATTATCTGATGATTTTTTATTAATTCATTAGAAATATAGTGAATAGACCCAAACTTATTTCAAACTTTTTTTCTATTCAAAAACTTTTCTTAATTAGAAATTATTATCAAAGTCATTTAAAAATATATATATTATGAACTAACCATAATTGTTAAAAACATTCATGTGCACAATTCATTTGAATAATTGGTTTTAGAGATATAGAGAAATTTTTCCTTTCCATAAATTAAGGGGTCCGTGTTCCGCTATCAAAGGAGCCACAAAAAAAATCGTAGAAACTTACAAGAAATATTTTGTAGGATTTTTTTTAATGTAAAGTAAGTTTTTAATAAATTTATTATTCTAGTAAAATTTTACTGGGGACTAATTGAGAGTTTTTGGTACTTTTTCTTGTAAGATCTTCAATTTATTTTCTGAAGTTTAGGGATAAACCCCTAACGCATTTTCTTTTATAACAGTATTAAGATTTAAGAAAAGCATATAAGCTATATCTCTTTCCTGGCTAGAAAGGAACTCAAACAGGGTGTCAAAAGTGGATGTTACCATTTGAAAAATCAACGTTCGTGTATTTAATATGTAGACAGCCTCCAAAGCAAAATTTACGAAAAGTATTTAATAGTAAATATTATTCCTAATCAATTGTTATCCTAATCAATCCTATGTTTTTTTCATACCGTGATTTTCAGGAAAATTGGTAGGGGCGATGTTTTTTTTTTCTGCAAGGTGTCTATCGATAGAAGAAAATAAGAAAGCTCTAGTCTTGATATCAGTAATCTACTACAAGTTAATCTGTATTCAACTTGCTGGAGCTTTTAGATGTTATGTGATGTGGTTTAAAAAATTGCGTAATATTGTGTAGGATTGATGGAATTTTAAACATGCACGGAGAATATTGCGAAGTCTTCTATATAGAGTTAAAGATTTAATTTAAGCCATTATACTTTACTTGGTGCTATGCAAGTGTGTTAAACCTTGTCAAGCCAGATACAACACAAGCAAGTCAAATTGACTTGAGTTCGTTAAAATTTTTGCGCCCTCTGAAAATCCAAGGTCTGCGCCCTTTACACTGACCCAGTCCGACCCTGCTTCAGGGGCGCGCCAGAAGAATCCGGCGCCTGTGTGCAGAACTTCAATTGGCGCCCCATATTCCTACCCCCCCCCCCCCCAAAAAAAAAGAAAAAGAAAAACATATATATATATATTTTCAATGAGTATAAATGCATAGCTGCCAAGCCAACCTTCCGATGGTTTTCTCCAGATCAAATAAAAGAATTTGAACCAGAAAATTTATTTAATGAAATGTGTCCTTTTTCTACAGGGTTCTTTTTTATTTCATTTATTAAATTAAATTTCTGGTTCAAACTCTTTTATTTGATCTGAAGAAAACCATCGGAAGGTTGACAGCTATACAAATAACGGACATCCCTAAAAAGTAGGTGCTTCAGCTGTTTGCTCCCCCTCCCCACAAATGGCATACCTCCTACATAAATCAGCTTCTTTTACCTCCATTACTCCCGGAATTTTTAAGATCTGATCTTTATTTATATTTATACTTAAAACTTAAAACAGTTCAAATAAACTTTAATTTGGAAATATAGCTGTGTTGAATTAATCAATGGTAGCACTATGACACAAAGAAAGGCGTGCTCGTAATACGGTAAATACACATAAAAGTAGAAAAATATTTTCTCAAATTAATGGTATCCGTATTACATCGGAACTTGTTATAGTACTTTTATTTCTTTTAAAATAATGTAACATCAATTAAGATGCGCCTTAAACAATTACCACACGTAGATTATAATCAGGGGTGCATTCGAAAAGGTTCCAGTCCCGGAACATTTGATTTTATATTAGCAAATACAGAACCCCTATGCTGGCTATACAGGGTGTCCGGTCTCAACGCTGTCCAATGGCTAATGCCTAAACCGTTAGTCATAGACATATAGCTCCAATTACAAAAATGTTTAAAATCAGGTAAAGAAATATTTTAAAAGCGATTTGGGTCAATAAAAACATTTCTTAAAAAATTACGAAATTTAAATTTTTATACCGTCCCCCGGTCCTATAAGTTATATTTAGTAAAATTTTCCTTTTACACTGACAAGTAATACACAAAAAGTCCAGTTATTCTACGGTTAAAATTGACCGAGTAATAGCTGTTTAAAGTTGGAGCATATTTTTTGCTGCAAATTGGGGGTCATTCACAAATTTAGTCGAAATATAATTTCGTCAGACATATTAAAAAATGGTTGAGAGTAAAATTAACATCGCAATTTGAAATCTTTAATAATTCTAACATATTAATGCAAAATATACAATTTGTAATAAACATTTAAGAAGAAAGGAAAACAGAATTTTTGTTAAATTAAATGATGCTAAATTAACAGCCTCAATTCTTTACAAAATGATACGTATTTTAAAATATTATTAAATTACACTAGCCTGCGAAAGTTGGGTTATGTCATGTTTTTTAGCTTTTGATAATTGATTCTTATGTATTCTGAACCGCTGAATCTGAAATTGACCTTCATTTTTAACCATCACATCAGGATTTTTCGCAAATTTCAAAGTTATAAAGTTCAAAGTTAAAATTTAATATCCTCCCTCATCTCATCGGACCACTCAGCTATTTAGCTGTAAGAATCCCAGGATAACCAAAAATATCGAATAAATTATTGAATAAAATCAGGGCTTGAAATTCAATTTTTTCTAGGAGGGGAGTCTCCCTACCAACATTTATAAATGGAGGGGAGTTGAGCGATTTGGGAGGGAGAAAAAAAAATCTAAAACCGAATGTTATTTTAAGTGCTATTTAAAGATCTACATTAATTATTTTGTCATGCCTGTATTAATATAGACATGACAAAATACCATTGAGGAATTTAAATGCACAATTCATAATACTTATGCAAAATGTTTTTTTATTTAAAAAAGTAAGAGAGTTAAGGCTTTTATATAGTCTATTTTTCAACTTTAAACCTAATATCATGGGTCCTTAACAATAGGGTTGTTAAATGAATTTCTGAATTTAGATTTTATTCCATTTTGGGCCCTGAATCTTCTTTCACAAGGTAAACTTGTGGAAGACAGTACAAGCACAACATTTATAACTTTGGAAGTTATCGGAAACGTATGGTTATGCCCACTTAAAAAAATTTCAGAAAACTTTGCAATATCCGACATCCCTTCATTTTTAACTACTTGCATGAACAATGTATATCCAGTGATGGAATCATCAATATCCATTTCTGAACAAAATTGTTTTATTATATCCTTAATGGAATTACAGTCAAAACCTGACCCCCTGGTATTTTCTTTGTGTAAAATTTGAATTCTTGTTCAATCAAAGTCAAAAGTTTGAAATGGATACTGATTCATTTCTTCTACTGCACGAGAAATGTAAGTTAACTTTATTTTCAGCAGCCCTTTGACGAAATATGTGTTTTATCCGTGATCTTTTGACGAAAATCCCATTTTTTCGCGATCTTTTGACGAAATTCGCGATCTTTTCACGAAATTGGCGTTTTTTCGCGATCTTTGACGAAATTTGCGTTTTTCTCGTGATCTTTTAAGGAAATTCGTGTTTTTTCGCGATCCTTTGACGAAATGCGCGTTTTATTGCGATCCTTTGTCGAAATTCGCATTCCCCCCCCCCCCCCCCCCTCCAGCTTTTGACGAAACGCGCGTTTTTTCTGCGATATTTTGACAAAACTCGCACTTTTCGGGATTCTTTTATGAAATTCGCGTTTTTTCGAGATTCTTTGAGGAAATTTGCGGTTTTTTTCAGCGGCTCTTTGACTAAATTCGCGTTTATTCCGCGATCCTTTGAAAAAATTTGCATTTTTTCGTGATCCTTTGACGAAATTCGCTTTTTTTGCGATCCTTTACCGGAACTCGCGTTTTTTCCGCGTTCCTTTGCCGAAATTTACGATTTTTTTGTTATCCTTTCATGTAATGTGTGTTTTTTTGCGATCCTTTGATGAATTTCGAGTTTCTTTTTCGCGATCCTTTGACAAACTTTGTGTTTTATTCGCAATCCTTTGCGGCGATATTGTCGATTTTTTCCTCGAACGATTGACGAAATCGATTTTTTCGGCGATCATTTGTCGAAATTCGCGATATATTTTCTGTTGAACTGATGACCGATTTTTCATAATTTTCGGAACCTAATGCCTTAAATTTTCGGAACAGAATCAATCCCCCTTGAATTCACCAATCGGTCGCGGAAACTTGTCAGCCGATATCGAGAAAAAAAATGAAATTTGTCTATCGGTCGCTTGAAAAACTCGTAAATTTCAACGATCTTTCGTGGTAGAAAAAAAAAAAGCCGCAAAATGTGTGAATCGGTCGCGATAAAATATCGGGAAATTCGCAAGGCGTTCGCGAGAGTTGATCGTAATTTCAAAATGCAAAATTTTCAGGAAAATGGTGAGATTTTTTTGGACGGGAGCCTCCCGCCCACGATATTCTTTTGGGCGGGATTTCAAAATTTTGGGCACGAATCCCGCCATCCCGCCCTGAAATTCAAGCCCTGAAAATAAAATAAAATAAAACAAAAAAGTTTTACATATGTTTTATAGTATGAGATTTTCGCTATATTTTAACTTACACATTTACGATTTGCAAAAAAATTCTAACGTGATGGTTAAAAATGAAGGTCATTTTCAGATTCAGTGCTAAAAAGTACGTAAAAATCAGTTATCAAAAGTTAAAAAACACAACCATCTCCTCTACTTTATAGTATCCGATTTTTGTTATTCTTTAAATTTGACAATTTATGATTTCGAAATATCCTGACATGATGGTTAAAAATTAAGGTAATTTTCGGATTCAGTGCTAAAAAATACATAAAATTAAAAAACAAAAAAACAAAAAACAAAAAAACAATCGCAGTCTTGTATTATCTATTCTAAACATTTTCTTAAACATCTTGGCGGTAATCTATCCGAAATTTTTTGTGTTATCTTGTAAAATAAGTATAAATGGTAACCACCGAAAATCATAATAATATTAGATTGTTATTGGATTTGCGTCAGTATGTAAAATGTAATCTCGATCGGATATTTAAAAGTGAGTTAAAGTTCGAGTACGAATTTTGAACTGGAAAAACATACATACGATCGTTGAAGTAACATAAAAACTTATAAAAATAACACAATTTTTGTTAAAAGAAATCATAAAAGAAACAGTCTCAAATCCTGACAAAATAAAACATATGTTATTTTAGCCAATCTGAAACTTAATAAATGTTAACTTAATCGTAATACTTGTACGATTTTTTTCAAAGCGCAGATACACATGAAATAAGATCTTCGAATACTTTAAGCACTTGGTATGTGACCCCTCAAAGTCAAGCCGAACTCATTTGTTTTTAGAGCAAAAACGTGGCATAAGTCATGCATTTTTAAAGTTTCATAACTCGCTCAATTTTAGTGTTATAGGAATGGGACTTTTTTTTTTTTTTGTCTTACTTGTCAGTGTGATAGGAAAATTTTACTAAATAAATTTTATAGGACCGGGGGACCTTATAAAAATTTAAATTTTGTAATTTTTTAAGAGATGTTTTTGTTGACCTAAATCGCTTTTTAAATATTTCTTTACCTGATTTAAAACATTTTTGTAATTGGATCTACGACTAACGGTTTAGGAATTAGCCGTTGGACACCGTTGAGACCGGACAATCTGTATAACAATTGTTATGAAAAAGGCATATTCATTTTTATGTTTACATTGCTAAGAAGCTAAGCGTATCTTTACCTTGTCCCACTCTTAACCCTTCCTTCTCTGTCAGATTTTTTTATTTTTCGAATTCCCAATTTTCGTGCAATGAATCCAAGTTCTAAATTAAAACGAGGCTCAAAATTTTTGTGAGGATAGTCGAAAGCCTGTCCTGGTGCACCCAGGGATGTAAAATAACCACGTTGGATACTTTTCTGGGTATTTATTTTTCAGTTAAATATAGCTGTGAAAAAATTTATAATGGATTGCTGAAAAAGAATGAAACTTTAGACTTCCTACAACTCTTAAATTTTAAAGAACCTCAACATTTTACATTTTACATTGAAATATTGAATTTAAATGTCATTTTTTTTTATTATAATAAAGAGTGTAAAAAAATAATGTATCAATTCAGAAGAATTTTATTAAAAAAACAATTTTAATTAAATTTGTGTAACAGGTGCACTTAATATATGTGCAATACTGATTCAGCTAATGTATATTAGTACTACATAGGTCACTTCAAGCACTACCACGGTAATACTATATTACGATGGTAATTCTCCATTAAAGGGGACGCATTCTCTAATTTTTCCTCAGAAAACTTTTCTTTCCCTGATACTCTTTTTCTCAGCAAATAACTACATCAGTCTAAGATGAGTGCTCTCTAATTTCATATGATGGCCAATTTCATGAATAAATATAATTTGTATCTGACGGTTTTAAGGTGCAATCGGTCAAATGAAATAATGGCCCCATGCATTTTACTCACCAAAATTTTCCTGAAAACAATTAAATAAACATTCCATAGAAAATTATGTATTCTTTCAAGTTATATAAAAAAAAATCTTAAGGCTCATCTTCATACTTCTAAAATTGTACCGAACTCTGAAATTTTCAATACAAACGCAATAATTTTTACATCATATTTGGCTTGGTCATTAAATTTTACTTAAGATTACTTAATTTTACTTATTTTGTCAAGTAGTTTAGGAACTGTGGAGATTTAAAATTTGAATCTCCAAATGTTAAATTCATTTTTAATCATTGCAAAACAGATTGCGATTGCTAATGTTCTATAAGTCTTGATACTTCTAACTTTGACAACTACTGTGTGATAGACAAGAAGGACCATTTAGCGTTTTGTTGCGTATTGTATTTTTAAAATACGATAAAAATATAATGCAATTTGTTATTTCGAAGATTCGTGAAAGGGCGACTAAAGACAAAACAGACAGGCACGCATTTTTCTTTTGTGAAACTTTGATCTGCGTTTTTATAAAGGCTTTCAACGTGAAAAAATATTTCCCACATTCTTTTAAAAAATCGGATCAACCCGAATCTGACCCGCAACAGTCAAAAAGCCAACCCAACCCGCAAACAAAAATAGTTAAACACAACCCGAACCGACCCGCAATGCGAAAATATAGTGCCGAGTGCGGGTCGGGTCGGGTTCGTGTAACCCGACCCGATGCAGGACTTTACCTCAGACTATTATGTGGTATTTCCCCTCGTGGGGGAGAAAATTAATTTTTTCATGTGACATATTGTTTTAAAGATTTTGGCCTGGATATTTCTAAGCACTCACTCCCCACTCCCCCCCCCCCTCCTCTTAACTCATTATTTTTTTTTATCAGTAGAGGTTATTTTAAAGTTTTAATTTGTTCATTACTACCCCATACAGTTTTCCAAAAATTAAGAAAAATATTTACATAACAAATCTCAACAATTAGCAGCTTTTCCACCATGAACGGGTACGTATTTAAGACAAAATGGGGGGGGGGGGGGGAGGAGATCGTTCGAGAAACCTCGTAACGCAGAACTCAAAAATATATACAATAATAGATACAATTATGTTTTCAGAAATTCGTCGAAAATGTATGGCAAAATTATGTCTCCCCTACTTTTTCCAAATCTACTAAAAATAAAATTACGAAAAAATTAGAAGTAGTAGGAATTTATTTAAATCTTTCAGGAAAACTATAGAGATTATCCTAGGTCATACAATTTTTCCGAAAATCGCAGTTTTCCTTTATACATAAACTTTCTCTTGCTGGCGCTCAGCGAGGGAGTTGAGGAGAGTTCGAGGTACCTATCGACGCGAAATCATCCAAGGACTGTCGATAATGATTTTCCAAAAGAATTGTCGGTGATTAGCTGAGATATTAATTAAAAACCTATCTAAGACGTGGCATAGACCAAAGTGGCCATGCAACTTTGTAACCTCCTTTCAAACCGTACTTGGCACAATGGCAATATTAAACTTTATACAAGGCCTTTGTTTTAGGTAAGGTGGATCACAATGATAAATAGTCAGCGTTTTTTATTCCAATTGAATTCAATTATTGAAGGCAATTATTGAAAAATATTTAATAAAATAATTCCGAGTTATTTGAAAAGTCTTAGTATTCGTTTAACAACAATATTTTGTAAGATTGTAGTTAGAAATTAATAAATTTATTGTATGAACTCTCTGTGCGCGAGTGAAACTAGCGCTTGATCTATTATAATTTGTTCGAAGCAAATCTATAAAATATCCAATTAAAATTTCAATAAAACGTAATTCATTTTGAGGTTGTTCTCAAAAACATGTTTCCCTACTGTAAATGACATGAAACTTCCTTACATGCTCATGGGCTCGTTTTTATGCGTAAAAGCATACAATGTTAGGCATAACTATTAAATTGGGTTGGAATCGAATGGCGTTTTTCATTTCTTTTTTTTTAAATGCATTGAATTTTGAGCTCCATCCTGTTTTATTTATTTATTGTTTTTGTTATAATGTAGCCCATTGCTGTGATTGATTTGTGCTTTTTTCGGCAATTTACTTTTACATGGAACCGTGCATAACTTGGGGGCTCATGCTGCTTTACCATTGTGCCATTTAATATGCTACTCGTTTTTATGTCGTCAGTATGTGTATCACCACCAATACTACAGTAAGATAGAAGTGTTATATATTTTCAATCATTTGAATAATGGAGCTTTCCATGTTTGCCCCCAACTGTAGTGCGCCCTGTTTTCTGAAAAGTTGGACAGGTCTGATCTAGAGCAGGGATGTCAAAAGGGGCATTCGCGGTCGCCCTTCCGATTTTTTTTATGCTTCTAACACTTTTTTTAAATTTATTTTAAGCGCATGACGGCGCCCTTAAGCCTTCCGTGGCGCCTTACGACCGTGACCTTTCGACACCATGGCACCTTTCGGTTTGAGACTCCCCTCCTACCCTAAAGCTACGCCGCTCACGAACATCTACAAATTTCATATATCTTAAAAATAAAAATGAACTCATAAATGTGTCATCAGAAATGACACACTTTCGATTTTAAATACCGCTTTAATAAATTTAAATTGGATAAAAGTTTTTCAAATTTTTCAGCTTCGCCTAAACTATTTGGCGCCTATACTATTCTGGCGCCTGTGTGCGGTGCACACTTTGCACACTGGGTCGGCGCGCCCCTGTCACCCTTCTCCTACTGTGTTCTAGTTCTAGTCCACTCCGCAGCTTACGAAAGTTCAAGTTAAATTCAAAGGAATTCTAAGAAAGGGGATCCAAAATATTTATGTGTACTCGTGGTTCGGAAAGGACAGCTTGCACAGAAGGAATGTGATAATAAAAGAAAGCTTAAAAAATTAATTTCGCTCAGAAGGAATGTGATAGTAAAAATATTAAAAGCTGAAAAAATAGATTTCGGTTAACCAAGAGTTTCGGTTAAAAGAGTGTCTGATAAAAGAGTTTCTACTGTACTTGTTTTTTGTTCTGTCTACGAATTAAACATGTCTTCCTTCAAGAATGGTTTTCGTTAATTAATACTCCTGGACATCAGGCAAAACTACATAAATGATATTATTAATTAATTATTTTGTTATTTTTGTAATAGTATTTCTTCTAAACTGGCACACACTCTCTTATGTAATCAATTTTAATTAAAACATTGAGGTATGTTACATTAAAATTAAGGTGTGTTGCTGAGATAAGAAGGTTTGGAAACAGTGATTTCGAAAATATCGCTAAATTATATATAGTAGATTTTTTAAAAATTCGAATTCCAATAAAATCCGAATTGTGAGAAATTCTAGGAAAACTTATATTCCTTTTTAAGCGGACGGTGGATGTTAAAATTTTTCTTTTTAATTTTCATCAAAGAGATATGAAATTTTGTGCAAATACACATTTCACTATAAGTATATAGATCACCTTAAAAGAAATATCTAATCTTATTATAATTTTAAGATTTTTTTGAAAATTTAAAATTTTAAAACGAAATTTTAAAAGGCTCTATGCGTCTTAATTTTTGAGATATGTCCTCGATTTTGCATTTTAAACACTTAAAACTCTACTAGAAACAAATCAGTGTATCGCTTTATTAACCTCTTGAATAGTTAATATTTTAGAGATTTGTTTCTGAATTCCATATCAATTTTCATAAAAAAATTTCCTTTTAATAAGTTAAAAATCAAATTTAATCAACTTGTTGAAGTCGAAATTTAAAATGTATACGTAATTTTTTCGTAAGCAATATCAGGATTCTTCCTTATCAATTTCATGAATTTTGATAAAAAATTATGACTCATGGAGCGTTTCAAATATCTAATTATGTCGAAAAATCAGTTTTGAGAAAAACAGATTCAAACTACACTGATGTCCAAAAGTAAGGACCAATCACAAAATGCTAATTTTCAAGTACGCGAATACTCAAAAGGAAATAATATAATTCGAATAATTACTGTCTCTACAGCACAGCTAGTCCATGTAACATCTCATTCATGTCACACATGGTCACAAGTGTCACAGTCACTACGGTGAAGCAAAAAAATAGGAAATTCCATACATCTCATTATGAGTCTCAAATGATCACTATATGTGACTCCACTGAGACGTCACTGTGACTACTGCTTTGTGACAAGTCACCATGTGACTTTACAATGTAATTACATTGTGACTCTCATGTGACTGTCATCTGAAAACTCCATTTCAAAGTCATCGTGAACGCTGCATTGTGATAAGTTACCAAATAATGTCACATTAAAGTTACACGATGACTTTCAGGTGACAAAGAGACTACTGTGATGTCACCATTGTGCTCTTTTATGAAAAGTCATTGTGTGATTATAATGTGATATTATTTGGTGACTTGTTATAATGCAACGTTCATGATGACTTTGAAATTGAGTCTAAAAATGACAGTCACATGAGAGTCAGAATGTATCTGCATTGTAAAGCCACCTGGTGATTTACCACAAAGCAGCAGTCACATTGACGTCTAAGTTGAGTCACATATAGTGATTATTTGAGACTCATAATGAGAGGTGTGGAATTTCCTATTTTTTGTTTCACCGTAGTGACTGTGACACTTGTGACCATGTGTGACATGAATGAAATGCTATATGGACTAGGTGTGCTGTAGGGATAGTAATTATTTGAATTATATTATTTCCTTTTGAGTATTCGCTTACTTAAATATTAGCATTTTGTGACTGATCCTTAATTTTGGACATCAGTGTACATTAAAGGATCAAAAAATTGTTTGTGCACAAAATTAAAACATTTGTAACTTTCCGAAAAAGCATCTCATCTGGATGTTGATTTTCACAAATGTCTCGGTACAAATTACACTGAATAATAACACACGCTAAAAGAAATTTCAATTTTTAGGTCAATTTTTGCTCACATAAAGGTCCACAGTCCCCTTAAAACAACTTGAAAATAAAACACCATGAGCAAAATAATTTGGAAACAACACACATTTATCTAAGAAACTGTCTAGTTTTATGTTATTCTAAATAAAAGTAAGAAATAAATCAAAACAGTTTTTTAGTTTTTAAACACAGCATCTCACTCAAGGCAAATTTTTTCCGAATGATTTAAACAACTATGAAATTCTTGTGTTTATGAAACAGTGAATAGGTTGTTAGAAAATATGCATGACAAATTTCTTTCTCTCGCTAAGGTCCCCTATACAAGAAAAGTTTTTATTTTCTAATTAACTACTACTCCTAACGATCGTCGAATGTATAAAAAAACAACTGTAATTGCTCATCAAGCTTATTACTTCATTTCTGTTTTCTAAAAACATATTTTTGTTTCGGTTCGCGAGACAAAAATTTTATAAACATGTACTGTACATATTACTGTAAAAGTAAACTAGTTGGATGTGACAATCCCAAAACTTTCTTCTATCTTATACATCTTAATATTTCAAAATCTAGTTACACATGTTAATACTTCAATATTATTAGTTCAATGATATACCATACCAACATTCATTTTCATCTTAAATTTCTACTTCAGTCAATTAAACGGAATAAAAACGAGTTTATCTATATCATGATATTTGTTAAAATTATTAGTTTTTCCTTATTCTGCTGTTATCAGCTGTTATCGACTGAGCAGGAAGCGAGTTTCCGCCGCTGCACGAGCCGCCGATGGACAATAGAACTACGAAAAATCAAGGAAAGTATACAAAAATCGCTATCACACAGCCCCTTTAACACGCAATATTTCCAAATTCAAGGAGGACTTGTTGGCCAAAGCCAAGAACATGCACAAAAAATTTTTTTCAATTGTATGCATAATTTTATACACTTTTCGATGGTGCAATAAAGAAAATGGCACAAACATCGCTATTACAGCACACCCTTCTGGTATATTTTTTTCAAATTCAGGGAGGACTTACTTCATAGCCGGAAACATGCACAAAAAATTTGGTTCAATTCTATGCATAACTTCATACACTTTTCGGTGGTACAATAATGCAAATGGCACAGAAATCGCTACTACATTGCCCCCTTCTGGCGGAATTTTTTAAAGTTTAGCGAGGACTTGCTTGCCATAGCCAGAAACATACACAAAAAATTTGGTTCATTGATGTGCATAACTTCATACACTTTTCGATGGTACAATAAAGAAAATGGTACAGACATTGCAATTATAGTGCCCCCATCCAGCGAAATTTTTCCAAATTCAGGGAGGACCTTCGTGCCATGACCAAAAACAAACACAAAAAATTTGGTTCAATTCTATGCATAACTTCATACACTTTTCGATGGTACAATATTCAAAATGACACAAAAATCGCTATTACAGCTCCCCCTACCGGCGAATTTTTTCCAAATTTAGGGAGGACCTGCTTGCCATAGCCAAAAACTTAAAATAAAAATTTTGTTCAATTCTATGCATAACGTCATACGCTTTTCAATGGTAGAATATTCAAAATCGCACAAAAATCGCTATTACAGCGCCACCTACCGGCGAATTTTTTCCAAATTCAGGGAAGACCTGCTTGCCATAGCCAAAAACTTAAAATAAAAATTTGGTTCAATTCTATGCATAACTTCACACACTTTTTGATGGTACAATGGCGACAGACACACGGACAGACGGACAGACAGACATTTTCTATAAACATGTTTTTGGGATCTCTGACCCCTAAAACGTGTAAATCCGTAGAAAACTGGAAGTCGAAAAAAATTTCGATTACAATACTTTCTTCTATTGAAGATAGAAGAAAGTGAAAATAAAATGATAATATGCCAGATTATTTGACATTGTTACGAGGATCACACAGAAATTTTTCAGATACGGCTAAATGGTGCAAGTTAAACATACCAACTTTTAGAAGTATTCAAATTAGTCCCCCTCCCCCTCCCAAAGATCAATACATTTTTGTAGGTGAATTTTACAAAGATTAAAAGCCTCAAGTCATCTATTTCTTCGAATAGATGAAAAATATGCTTTTATAGCCTTACTAATCTCATCTTCCGAATAAAAGCGACGACACCCACGTGACATTTTTTTAAAATTAAAAAATAGCCAAAAATCACACATAACAAGATTAGGAGAATAGGGTCGATTTTTTATCATTTTGAGGTTTTCTCTTTAAGAAATTCAACTGTAATCCTTGCTGAATGGCAATATGGATTGTCATGGTGAAACACGCATGAGCCTCTTAACATTCATCTCTTGAAGAATTTCTAGGACATTTAGTGTTGTACCAGTTATAGCTGTGTCTTTATTCCCTCTATCTTTATGGCTTTGACCAGCCCTATACTTCTGAAGAATACGGCATTATATTATCTTTGACGCTGCTTGTAGTCTTTCCATCATTGTTGGTTTGAAGTCATCCTCAAAGACTTATATTTTACTCACTTGACTTGTTGGAAAATAAAAAAAGATATGTATACGTCATCACCAATTGTGATTTTTTAAATCAGTGTGGTCCAACCTGAGGCCCGCGGGCCGCATGTTGCCCACCTAATCATTTTTGTTGGCCCTTGCCCTTCTTCCTGGAAAAAAAAAATATTTTAATTTAACATTTGGAAAAAAATCGTTTACCCTTCTTAATGCTTTAAGTTTTCAACTAATACTACTTTAGGTTCTTTTTAAAGTTTATGTCAGCAGCACCAGCACCTTACAATCTTCATTTTCTCTATAACGGCCATACTGAAGTTTCACACATCGACCGTTATAATCCGTGGTGTGCCTACTTCGATTTTCACTTCCATTCAGTACTGCTACGAAGGAGGCAGGTGGGAAAGGCGAGAAATTTTCTGTCAATTTGTGGTTTCCAGTGACTGGGTGCCATATGTTAGCGATCGTTCGTTTGCTGCGGAGGATTTTCTGCAAAATATCCATATAAAACGTAGCGCAGGTCAGTAGCGCCAACAGAAGGTGGTTGTTTTTGACGAGAGAGGTTGTTCGAGAGATATAGCATGACGAGAGTTTGTTGTCGTTGTTGTTGCGAGATCGGTATCTAAAGTGGCGGTACTTAAGAAACGGGCGTGTTGAAATGAAAAACGACAATTTCAGTCAAAGTGGAAAGAAAGTTACTTTTTTGTTGAACGTAATAGAAAGTCACAATGTGTTATGTGATCTCAAGTCTTAGGTGTTTCGAAGGAGTATAACGTGAGTAGACACTAATAAATTAAAGTACGATCAATACCAGGGAAGTGCCAGAAGTTGCGTGTTTAATGATTTGAAGCTGAAACTAGCTATACAGAAGAATATCTTGCAACCACCAAACACTGATGGTTTAAATGCATCTTAGGAGGTACGTTTAGAGCTATTTAAAAGTAAAAAGTGTTTTAGGGATGGTGATCTCATTAAGAGATGTGCTGTAAAAATAGCTTCTAATTTGGAGATAGTAAGATGGCAAAAAATTTTGAAACAGTTTCTTTGTCTCATCAGACAGTAAGTAGAAGAAATAATGGTATGTGTGGTGAAGTTTCACATTCTCTCAAGGGCATTTTGGAAAAATGGGAATTTTTTTCTGTAGCTCCAGATTAGAGCAAAGATATAGCTGACATCATCCTGCTCCTTATCTTTGCCAGAATAATAAACGAAGAATTTGAAATTCATGAAGACGTGTTGCAAATGAAATCATTAGAAAACAGCAGAAAAAAAGGTATTGACACATTCAACGCACTGGATGGTGGTCTTTCTAAATATGGACATTTTGTGAAATGCTCTGGCATTGCAACAGATGGAGTTAAATCAATGGTTGGTCATAAAACTGGGTTAGCAGGTCTGTGTAAAGTAAAAGGCATGAATATTTTGTTTTTCCGCTGCATTATCTACCCGGAGTCTCTCTGTGGAAAAATTATAAGGCACTGTGAGACAATGAAAACTGTTCTAAATACTGTAAATTTAATATGAGGAGGCAATAAAGCCCATAGACACAGAGCATTTATTGTATTCCTGGGCAATTTGGAAGCTGAGTATGTTGACATTTCATTGTATTGGGAAGTGCGCTGGCTGAGTGCTGGAAAATGCCTGCAACAGTTTTTTGGGTTGAGGAATGAAATTCTTGCTTTTCTCAGAAATGCGAACATTGGGCATGAGTATCAAGAAAAACTGGAATAAATCCAGTTTTTAATTAATCTTGCTTTTTTGACAGATTTAACATCCATTCTAAATGCTTTTAAACCTGAAACTACAAGGCAGAAAACAAAACATATCCCAGCTTTATGGAAGTATTGAGGTCTTCCGCAAAAAACACTTGATGTAATGCAAATTGCACTTCCCATCTTGTCAGCAGTTGAAAGAAGAAATAAGTGGCACAAATTTAGTATGTTTCAAGGAATAATATTATATATCAATAAAGAGTTCCAGGACCGATTCCAGAATTTTGACTCCCTAAAACCAAAACTTGCGCTGTTCAACAACCCAATGGGTATTGAAGTGAGTGAAGTGCCCTGCGACCTTCAAATAAAAATTTTTGATCTGCAGGCAGATCCATTCTACCAGACTAAAAAGTTTGATGTCCCTGAAAATTTCAGGAAACTGATTTTTAAAGAACTTTTTACAAAACTGCTTAAATTCGCTCTGCAAATGTTATTGTTGTTTGACAGTACATATGTGCGCGAAAGTGCTTTTCTGCTCTCAAACAAATTCAATCAGAAACGAGAAATCAAATTAAAAGTGTTTCACTGGAATCGACCGACAACTTACTTACGTAATGAACTTACAGTGGACATTGATAAACTTGTATCAGGAGAGCAGTGCCAGTCATCACATTGATTTCTCGACAGTAAAAAGATGTAGCATATTAAACTTCTTTTAATATAAATTTTAATCAAAGTTTTTGAATAAAATATGTAATTTTTTTTCTTTCTGGAATGTCTCTGGCCCTCACATTCCTGTCCTAATGTTTGATTGGCACTCGGGTAACTAAAGGTTGGGCCACACTGTTTTAAATAATGCAGCGGCCCAACATCATTAAGTGGCTATTTTTTTTTATTGATTTTTATTGATTTACACGCTCCGTTGTTTTGTGTACTGTGAAATTATGGAGGACCGACCGATAAACTAATTTTTTCATATATAGTTCTTCATGAATAATATTATATACTAGCAGACTGAGCCCGCTGCGCTGTTCCATTTTTTAAATAAACCTGCAATCAAACGAAATGGAAAATTCGACCCTGTTTTTTAAATTAATATGGACCTTCACCTGGAAAGTTCTTCCGCATTTTCTGAACACGCATAGGACCCCATTGCGCTTTTATATTATCTGATGCGTTAGAGGAAATTCGGGCAATTCAGAAGCAACATTTTAGTACATCATGTAGAGTTTGGGAAGGAAATGCGGCCATTACGATCATCAGAAATTAAAATGTTCTGTAATCACCACACTACTAAAAAAGAGAGAATTACAATGATTGCAGAGACTGACCCTTTAACTCAAAGAATGTTCGTGTTATTCACTTTCATTTGTTAGTTCTTTTACTCCGGGCTTCTCTGCTTGGTGCTATGTGTGGATCTGGTAACATAAATACAATCTCTCTCTACGTTACATCACATTTAGTAATATACGTCTTCTTTTAGCAGGTTTTCTACAGTTTCCTGTCTTCGAATTCCAGCAAAGTAAATACAGTCAAAACAATATTTAACTTTTATATTTTAAAAAATTTGAATCATGTAACAGTGGATATTTAAAGCTGAATTGTGTGAATAAAATTAAAACAATGTCATTTTAACTGCAACTATTAACCTAGGAAAATAACCTCGATAACTGATTCAAATAGAAAAGTAAACCTCTAGTTTTCATTCAATAAAATTTTCCCAATCATCCGTAATCGGATTGACAACCAAGTTTGATGTGAAACGTTAGAAATGTTCGTAACGGTATGGCTGCAAATGTGCCAGACTTAGCTACAAAACAGAGTTAATTACGCACCAAACTACATTCCATTAAATAATGTCAAATTGCTGTTGATTGAATTTTAGATCTTTCACTATTAAACTCTTTGCGAATGATAAATAAAGTTAGTTATGCAAAATTTTTAATAATGATCTTTTTGCAAACCGAAGATTTTTTTCGCATTTCCTTCACGTAATAAGACGGAGAAATAAACATGCTTGCTATTTTCAAGATGTCATTATTCATCAGTCTGTTGCCTAAATAAAACTAAAGACGTTAATTTGTGACTACGATCAGCTGCTCGGGCTGTGCATCAGCCAAAATTGCTTTATAATGATTGAAATTTTATTTGCATCAGAGGTACTTTTTTTTAAACCTAAGTTAAATGAACAGATATTGTTCCATTGGCCACCTTTGGCATTTGAAAGGATTTTTTTGTTGTTGTTATTTTGTACATTCAAACTGATGCTTTTTTAATGATAGTAAAATAACTGCAGATGAAAAATATATAATAGTAAATATTCTTTTATCTGTTTGATCCATGATAAAAAAAAACATAAATTTAATAATCGCTAAGTATAAATTTCGTGTAATCTTCTGAAATCGGATTTACCGTCGACGGTTCCTTTCAAAAATAATCAAATCTTCCAACATTTTATAGTAAATTCGCCAACTGTAGGGTGGTTGATTCTGGAAGATTCATCCAATAACTTTTAATAACATAACATTTCTAAAAGAAGGGCGGATATGGAAAAAAATGACGAATTAAATGAAATATAGAAAAGTGATTTTTATTGCAGCAGAAAGCAATTTTTATTGCAAAATGTTTTATTTAGTGACAGTAACAACGCATAATTGCACATTTTCTTAAGAATAATCTTTAGTACTTAACATTGCAAACACATTAAAAATCACTTGATGACGCAACAAACACATGTACCGTCTTTAATGTCAAGTGAATGAAAAATTTACGATCAGCTATTATTGGCATTTAATCTTATAGTTTGGCGATAGTTTTTTTGTCGACGGGATAATCAAGTAATACCGTTTTAAGATTGTTTTAAATGTAGCTGGCTAATTAAAAATGCTATCATTAAACTTTTTTATATTAAGTAGTTGTATCCATATTTCATTATGGCCGACAAGAGAGAAATAATGAGGTTTACTTATCTTTATTCATGCCATTTTTTGATACAAATTCAAAATTGTTGTATAGGATTTAGTGTCGCAAAATCGCATTAGGAGCAAAATATTATATTAGGGGCATAATAACGGAAAATGACATATTGCTTTTGAAATCACACATTTTTCCTCATAAAGTTTCTATTTATTTTTTCTTCTGCATGTGTACTGATGTTAAGTTCCAGACACTAGGCGAAATGCTTATTTAAGTGAAAATGAAATCATATTTAAAAGAAAACGATCATTTTCTTAGATAAAACTAAACATTTTAACACAAATGCGTTTAAAAAACATAAATTACGGAAATTTTTACTCTCCGAAATTGAGATTAGAATCTCAAGTAAAGGGTGCGTCTGTTCACATAAAAGATGTTGCTCACAATCGTGAGTTCAAGGTTTGAGCTAAAATGATTTTAAAATGATCAAACGAAATACAATTTTTTTTAAAATGATGAATATGGATATGAGAAGTGCGTATGCGAATTTTGAGAAGGTGAAAGTTACTGTTTTTCATTCCGAAATACCAAGCATAAGAGCCTCAATTGATAACCACATCCTAATAACTGATCTTTATTATAGTTTACTGATTAAGTATCTATATTATAAAGAACAAACGTATCTGTGCGTAACGATAACGTCATTTTGCGAATGACAACACTTCACGATCAAATTTCAGTCTTGAAATTTTCGCTGCTGCAATTTTTTAATCCCCTGACCATCGTAGATTTTCAATTTTCGTCGCACAGGCAAAAAATTTACTTTCGAATGCAATTTGTTTTAAAACTGTATCTTAATTGACTGATGTATTATATTTTCTAAAATAATTTTTAAGCATGATTTTTTTAAAGTTTATCTTATCATGTGCCGGTTTCAATACATAATAATAATAATAAACATTTTGCACATAAAGCAACAAACATTTTTCAGCATTTGTTTCTGACTGTTTTTGCATAACGAAATTAATACTTCATTTAAACAAATAAAAGAATAATATTAAAGGAACCACCAATCTAACATATTTGTGAAAGATAAATTAACGAAATTAATACTTCTTTTATAAGCAAATAAAAGAATAATATTGTAAAAACACGAATCTAACATATTTGTAATCGTACAATTTAAATTTTTAGATCACCAAATGGGATTTTTTTTATAATGGAAATTGTTTGCAAAGTTCATCTCAGTTTACTGATTGTCTATGGTTTTAAGAACAATTTTAAAGCATGAAATATTTTTTAATTTATCTATATCGCGCGGAGCTCAATTACGAAAGATTAATCCGTTTGCCCTTAAAACAAAATAAAGAGTTCATCATTTTCTTACGGCTAATATCCGTCAACAAAAAATTCCCTATGAATAAATAAATAAAATAATGTAAATAAAACACAAATTTAACAGACATGTATAATCTCTGAAATTAGCAGAACATAAAAGGACGCCATAAGTAGCAAAAACTTAGTCAAATAACTCTTAGCATGCGGCTAATAAGAAAATATCGCTTTTGATAAATTTCAAAAATTTATTTGATTGTATAATTCGTATTTTCCATATGATAAATGCTTTTTTAATGTAAGTGGGCAATCTAAAAAATTTATTGCATATAAAAGAATTATTAGTTTTCAATTAAAAAAAAATGTGTTCACCTATACTCTTTAACCCGGGAAGCCCGGGTACAATCCCCTAGTTATTTTAAAAACCGTAATAACTCAGCCAATTAAGATACAGTTTTCAAACAAATTGCATTTGAAAGTAGATTTTTTTCTCTATTTGACGGTGTAAAAATTGAAAATGTGTAATATTTGGAAACTTAAAAAATCTCTGACATAGCACGCATTATAATTTCAATTTTTTTTCTGTTTTTATGAGAAAATGGCAACAAAAGGTACAGTAATATATTATTTTCTTTCCTCCGCGATTATTTTCCTTCTACTTTCAACCCTCAATGACTTTCAACAGAAATGGAGTACTTCGGTTGCCACAATTACAAAATATGTATTAAAAACAACAAAAATAATAATATCTCAAAATTAAACTGAGATACAGCTTTCAAACAAATTGCATTAAAAAGTACATTTTTTCCCTTATACGACGGTGTAAAAATTTAAAATGTGCGATGTTTAGAATTTTATAGAAGTAAAGAAAATTGCAAAACCAAAATTTCATTTCAAATTTCAAAGTGTTGCCATTCGCAAAAAGACGTATGCGTTACGCACAGATGTGTTTGTCCTTTATAATATAGATAGTAGATAGCTGAAGATCCAATGTTTAGTTCCTTCTAAATCATTTAGAAAAAGATACGGTGATTAACACTGATTAATGTTTTAGGTAGCTTTCTTTACAAAAAGCTACCTATTGCAGCCGTTCGGAGGAAAGCGATTTCAAAAAATTTTGGTATATTTTCATAGATCATGACCCCCAGACCCCGAAACCACCCTCCGTTCAAAATTGATATATATATATATATCTGACCTATGTCACACTGTAACTCTCGTATTTATGAACCGATTTGGATGTAATTCGATGTGTACATAGTACATACCAATGTCTCGACCGAGTTTGTTGGCCAGCTTCATCCGCCATTTTGTTTCAAAATGGCGGCCATTTAAAATTTTTAAAAAAATTTTTAATTTAAAATGTGGTACCAAAAATTTGAAAATGGAAAAATATTTTTTTCTTATGTATTTGACCTTTATACAAAGACTCCGTAGCAGTTTTTGTTTCGTCTATATCTTAAAAAAAGGCTGAGTTATAGCATTTTGAATTTCTAGCGAAGCTGACATTTTGAAACGTCCTGAATTTTGTCACGCGATAAAAGGCGTATTTATGAATCGATTTGGATGTAACTTCGTTTATACATAGTACAGACCAATGTCTCGACCGAGTTCGTTGGCCAGCTTCATCCGCCATTTTGTTTAAAAATGGCGGCCATTTAAAATTTTAAGAAAAATTTAAATTTGAAATGTGGTACCAAAAAATTGAAAATTGAAAAAATATTTTTTTCTTATGGGTTTGACCTCGATAAAAAGATTCGGGAGCAGTTTTTGTTTCGTCTATATCTTAAAAAATGGCTGAGTTATAGCATTTTGAATTTCTAGCGTGGCTGACATTTTGAAACGCCCTGATTTTTGTCACGCGATAACAGGCGTATTTATGAACCGATTTGAATGTAACTTGGTCTGTACATAGTACATACCAATGTTTCGACCGAGTTTGTTGGCCAGCTTCATTCGCCATCTTGTTTCAAAAGGGTTGCATTTTTAAAAAAAATGTAATTTAAAATTTAAAATGAGGTATTAAAAAATTGGAAAATGAAAAAGATTTTTTTATGTGTTTGGCCTTGATGCAAAGATTCTGGAGCAGTTTTTGTTTCTGAAAATTTGTTCTTTTGTTTATATCTTAAAAAGTGGTTGAATTATAGCACTTTGAATTTCTATCATGGCTAACACTTTGAAACGATCTTGTCTCGCGATACCACACGTATTCGCCTATTTCGATGGAAGAAGGCATGTGGATAGTATACATCAATATCTCGACCAAGTTCGCTGGCCAGCTTCATCAGCCATCTTGTTTCAAAATGGCGGCCATTAAATTAAAAATATATATATTTAAAGTGAGGTGCAAAAAAATTAGAAATTGAAAACGGTTTCTTTCTTAAGTATTTGACCTTGATATAAGGATTCAGGAGCATTTTTTGTTTGTCTTTATCTTAAAAAATGGCTCAGATATAGCAGTTTCAATTTCTAACGTGGGTGACATTTTGAAAAATCTGATTTTTTACCTGCGACAGCACTCGTATGTATCAACCGATTCCGATGTGAGTGAGCATGTGCACAGCAATTACTAAGGTCTCGACCAAGTTCACTGGTTAGCCTCATCCACCATGTTGTCTTAAAATGGCAGGCACTTTAAGAAATCGGCCGAATTTGGCAGCGAAATATAAGTTACTTTAAATAAAAGCAGCTTGGATAAAGCTGACTAATTTTGCGAAATTCTCATTCATAATGATTTAGTATTGATAAAAATTAGTATTGAATCTCCTACATTCGGTTTCCACTTAATTGAGCTTCATGTGTTTGAATAATATAAGTTGGCTTTTTTAAAATAAGAAATATGAAAGCTACCCTTTCCTCCCGGCACTGGCCGGAAGGACTTTTTCATATACGATAGGCAGATTTTTGAGGATTACATCTAACAACTCTAGGTCTTGTTGTGTGTTCTTGATCTAGGAGAGAATTTCTTCTAATGTTGACCTCTTCTAAGTTCGGTAAACCATCCGAATTCAATGGCAAGAGATGGAGCTTCATTTTGATACACTAAATGTAGGCTTTGAAAGTATTCTTCTTGATTTAGCCCTACTTTAAAATCTTAGAAAATCATAGCTTGATAATGCTCTAGCGTCAACTCCACTTTCTCTTTTTTCAAAATTTATTCTACGATAGCTAAATTGCAATTGTTGCATAAAGTATTGTCTGCGGACATTCAAATTTAGTTATCCAACCCAGCACACATATATATACAGGGTGCGTCAGGTATTTGAGAACAAATCAACGCCTGCTTTCAAACAGGAATATACACAAGAAATAGAGCATTTTTTAAAAGTTTAACGTTCTGTACAAGTAACCACATACACACTGGATGACATCATTCACTGAAACCACTGCCAACCGCAATAACTGACTCTACAGGCTGTCAAAACCGACAGCAGGTAATAATCAGATGTGTGTTGGGAACATTTGCCACTGCATACACAACGGCTGCCTTGAGGGCCGCAAAATGTTTGTGTGCATGACTAGTGGGGTCCTCTCAACTACGCCTCATACGTAATGGACCATTCGGTATTTTACTTATATTACTATAGAAAATCTGCTTCACGATAGTGTGACTGTGGAGCAAGGGTACCCCCAAACATAATTATTTTTATTGTCCCCTGACAGGCCGGTGGCATCTTAAACAGCCTTTTCCTCACCTAGAAGACTGGCTGAATAATATTCTCACGTGTCCCCCTCTGCTGGTGAAACTTAGAGCCATCTACAGACTGTCAAGTGACCTCTGTATCAATTAATGTTCTAGCTCATTTTATAAATTTGTGTTGTGTTAAAATTATATAAAAATTTCTACTTTGTAATAATTTAAAGACGTTCTTATTTATGCCAAAGTTGGCATCGCAGCATGGCTTATTATTTTGTGTTATCTTTTATCCAATGATATTAATCACCTAACAAACTATTGTAATAAATTTGTTTCATATCATAAATGCTTGCTATTTTAATTTCCTGTTGCTGCCCATTGCTCGGCTTTTTCGGCAGCCTGTCTTTTGCCATAGTCTGCACATATTTTTTATCTCATCTAATAAATGAAACGACGTTCCGATCTGGAGTAGGCTGCTCTTTGCCGAAGGTCGGGGCGTTTGGCCGTGCCGGTTCTGTGGGGCTCCTGGTGTCGGGGGCCTTGGTGCGGTGGTTGGCGGTTTCGGCGTTCCCGACTGGACTGGGTCTCACTTTCGACCCTCCGTGTGTCGGGATCCCCCGGGTGTGGTGTTTGGTTCTACGCTGGACTTGGTCCTGGAGAACTATCCACACTCAGGCCATCGATATCTGGGTAGCTGGAGGGGGGGGGGGGGGAAGGGAACAAGTTGATGATGATATCGTCATGAATACTTTAGTCATCCATTTTTGGTTTGTATCGGCCATATGGGATAGAGTAAAGTCTTGTTAAAAAATGTACGGCTTCCCATGTGTTACAGAAGTATTTAGTGCTTTAACACCTCGGTATAAGCTACGACGTTGACTCTGGCATCTTTAAGAAAGAAATGTGGATGCATTAGATCGTGTTCGCTTCTCAGGACCCCCCAGAATCATCAGTGAAGCTGAAAATTTTCTGCACGTGTCTGTCAGAACTTCTTCGGGGATTTTGCACCATATCACCCTTCTTTTTGCAGGTCACTTTCTTGACCTGTGCAAAGTTTTTCTCACTGGAAAGGAACAAAAGCCTTCCTGGCTCCTCTAAATGCTTCAGCTTGTTAAGGAGACGCTTGTCTCTTTTCAGGGAGTTATTTCTGGTTCTCTCGGGCAAGAACTGTACTATCCTCATCACGTACGACCTCTCAAGAGGTTCTCATGAATCACACATCAGATTGTGGCCTCATCAACCTGCATCTCTCTAGTGAGTGTTCTTATCGATTTCGTATGATTTTCATCGACTTGACAGACAAATTCCGGTGTCTTGATGATTTCATATTGCTGACAATGTTGTTTCCTGCATGAAACATCTGCCACATGAAGCCGGGCAGTCTTCAGTTCTATCTTTACATTAAATGCGAATGACGGGGCGAGTTTTAAAAATGTGGCAATCTTTAACTCCAAGTGTTCTTCAGCCAATGAGCCAATGACAGCATGCCTCTTCATTTTCTCAGTTAGTCTAGGTTCTGACATCTATACATGTAACAGAAAAATATTTGTAACTATGATATATAGGGTGATATTTCACCTTTCACCGTGTTCTCAAATACCTAACGCACATTGTGTATTGGAGCATATCGCCTGTTCCTGTCTCAAAAATTTTAGTATTACCTTTGTATTTAAATAAAGTTTAAGAGTAAAAGTTTTTTACTTACGCAATGATTGTGTTACCACCCGCTTTTACTGGGATGGGTATGGGAATGGGAAGGGGTACGAAAGGTGTCCGCTGCAAGGAGTTGGCCAGCAACGCAGCAGCCATAATATGATGATAGTGAAAAGCTGAAGAAGCATCCAGTATTGTCAGTACCAGCAGCGCTCCAATAAGGTAGCGAATCCAGTTGAGCATCTTTACGTTGTTCTTGAAAAAGTTAAGTTCCTGAAGAAAGACGGGTAGAAATTAATTTACATATAGTCATTAATAATTATTTAATTAAAGGAAGGCTTTGACCTAAACTGGTAAATAATAGGACATTTTTAGAATTTATTTTAAATCAAAAAAAAAATAAAAACGATCGGAATCTGGCGTTCTTATGTTTTCTTATACATATATTATATATTTAATTATAAAGAGGTAAAAAGTTGTTAAAAAAACATTCTTTTATAAGCATTCAATATTCGTCTTTTAAATCATGCCTAATTTCACGTAGTCCCAAAATATTTGCGTTATAATAGGTTAATTTGGCGTGGGCCCGATTACTGAAATTTAAGTTGTTTTGATTTACGGTTCATACAAACCGCGAGATAATGAATTCATTAAAAAAATAATTTTGCTCTGTTTCCAGAAAACATAAAACTCGAAAATTTAAACAGTTAAATCATTAACTGTCATATTTTTCTAAGAATAAAGTTGGTTCATTAAAACAAGCTTTAATGGTTCTTTTGTAAATTAATGCTTTTCTTTTAGTATTAAATTTAAATAAAAACAATTTAAGAAACGGCTATACATTGTCTCTCCAGTTTTTAATTCCATTTGTGCAGGGTAGTTCAAAACTACATATCAAAATGTAAAGACAGATAGAGAGGACCTAAATAAGCAGATTTCGTATAGGAATGGGGGTGCAGAAATGCAGCGCTGAGGCAGTAGAGGGCGCTGTTAAGTTCGGTGGTGTGACGTTCCATGTAGCCTCACCAGATTGCCACTTAAGCAATATTACTCAACACTTTTTTTAATTGAATCTGCAGCTTGAGTGGTATGTCGGAATTACAAAAGCCAGATGTACGTTATAAACATTCTTATTGAGGTACTAAGTTTTGGTGAAAGTGGCTTCTAACACTATGGAAAGCAATAAAACTTATACTATAAGAACTGTCACGTAGTCACCACTTAGAACAAACTCCTAAGTCAAGAGGCCCCGTGGGAGCAGTTGCTGGTTTCTAACAAGTGCGGTCGCTGTTAGCCCGACCGCACGATGTTAGAAATGTTCATGTTAAATGTGTGTGTTGTCCGTATCGTAGAATAAATGTGCAGAAAATGAACTCAAAGTTCTACTCATTCAGTTTTCAAGATTAATTATTTAAGTTTAATTTTATTTACGGTACAGTGGATAAAAGCGCTTCGCTAGCTTGAATCGTCATTCCCTCACTGATTTCGGGTAAATTGCATCGCTTCATGAATGCGGACCTTTCTGACATGTATTTTATGTATGGGGCTAACCAAGAAAATGACTCACATCCAACGTACGTCCAACAGCTTTTGAGCTTGTCGAAGGACTATCCTCTACTGTGCGTAATAAATACTGCTTCTTCCACTGCAGTAATTCTGCGATATCTTACAGTGTCCTTATCACGTCTGGAAGCATAAAACGATCCACTCGAGCATAACTCTTAATGAAGACGCTCAAATGTTCGGGGATCCGGTAGAATCCTACACGGGAATCGTTCATTCTAAATCCTTTGAGCAGCCAATCCATTTCCTTGCGCAATCCCATCCATGTATGTATGTCGGCAAGCTTCGCACTGGTATAATAATCCATGTTGCTCGAAATCCGTGCGGGAAATGATGATTCAAGCCAACGAAGAGCATTCATCCGCCGTAGAGATCCTACATTAGAGAGAGATTGGACATTGAAAAAATATCAGCCATTTTCGTTACAAAGTAGATGGAACGCCGTACAACGCAATGCATTTTCATCAGCGTCTAACACTTTTTATTCTATTAAAATTATGAAAATTTCATTTTATATGCCTTCAAAGAGTCTTTCGGTACATAAATATAAGCAAATTTTCATTTTAATGAGTAAGAATTCTCAGAAAATGCATTTTTTTTACTCAACTGTTTCACGCTAAGCAGCAGTGCGATTTTACTTAGTTATCGGATTTTGATTTATTTTTAGAACTAGGGGGCTCGGCCCCCTACGAGCTGCGCTCGCCAACCCCCGTCCAGACACCGTAGACTCTAAATGCACGCTAATTTGATCGACTTTAAAAAGATTTCGAAAGATTGAATGATAATTTAAAAAACAGTGGCGATCTCTCTATAAACGGATTTCTATTCATTTCTCTTTGATTGGGCAATTTTAACTCCAAATCCGTTGCGGTACTACTTGATTATACCGTCGACCAATTTCGCCAAATTATATAAATCGCCAAACCACTCGCCAAATTATACAAATTGACATAATTTTTATTTTAAATAACGAAAAAACAAATAAATTAGTGCAACATTAATAAAAATACAAATAAAACGTCGAAATAAAAATAACTTGATGACGTAGACGCGTGTAACAACATTTCAAAATAAGCTAATATAAAAGGAATTGAGTAAACAGAGTCTTTGTCTCCTGGTATTTTTTAACAAAGTGAAAAGAAAGTTCTTTTAAATGAGACATTTTAAATTAATCGTTTTTAATCTGACGTAATTTTGACCAAACTATTCTTTCTCTTTCTAATATTCACGTGAAAATACTTGTGTTAGAAATTAAATATTATTTACGCTTTCCTAACAAAAATAGTTGAAAAGTATCCTCTTAAAATATCAAATAAACGTCTAGCGCAATTTCTAAATTTAAACCGTTTTGCAATATTATTTTGTGTTCATTTTATGTAATAACTGTAATGTGACGTAAATATGACGTAATTTCTCTTATTTAAGACTTCTAATGCATGTTAATAAATTTATTGCTTTACAAATTCCTTTCTCTCTTAAAATTCACGTGTAATTATAGTTTTTATGACGTAATTTTTAATAAGTTCCTGCTTTTTGTACATAATTGTTCAATTCTAATTCCAAATGTTTTTTTTCTGTTTATAATAGTCACGTGTAAATAAATTTTTAATTTATTTACACGTATAAATATATTTTTTTTGAGCAAACATTATTGTTTCCGCTGTTTATACAGTTGGCAACAGTTTAAATTATTACCACTTTCTAAAATCTGTTAAAAATATCTCTAGAAATGCTGAAAATCTGAATTTAAAATAGAAATAAAGCCTCAAAAAATGAGTCAAAATAAAAAAATTAATGCAATCTGCACTCCGGCAAATTCTAACGCATAAAATGATTTAAAAATGATTAAATTCCTATGAACAGTTTTTGCTCCTATAAAACTTTTTTAGTGGAACGATTTTGTCCAACTTTAGCATTAAATATATCTTGAAATAATTCTTCTATCTGAAAACTGTCTGCATCAGCGTTTTTATCAAATATTTCTGTACAATACTTTCGATTTTCATATTTTTGTATGCCTTATTTTTCTTAATATTAACGAAGAAAGACCTCCGGTCACAAAAAATTCAAAACCGGTGGCGGTGACAGCGGTAGTTACTTTTTTTTAGAATAGAGAGATTTGTTTTTCATATTTTTTATTTGTTTCTTTTAACAGCAGTGCCCTTATTTTAATTTTTTTTCTAAACTTTCATTTAATGTTTTGATAGCAATATTCATTCTAATACTATATATATTTAGACTTCTGTATTTAAAAAAGAATATCAAAGAGAAGTAGCAGTACGTAGAAACTTATCATAAAACATTTTCAGTGCACATATTAAATCAACTTTGGTACATACGTAGTTAAATATGAGTGGTATGTGATGCATTCAAATTTTATTGTTTCTGAAATTATGAATGCGGAGATGGTGAAAATTATAATAATTACTGTTGTTTTAAAACGCGTAATAAATTATAGATAGTTTTAAAAAATTTGAATTCTATGGCTCATTTTCAATCTAATATACGTTAAAAATTATTTTATCAAATATTGCGAGATTAAAATAAAGTTCTTACATGCCCAATCTTCCTCTGCCTGCTATTTTAGTTAGGAAAAAAAAAGAAAAAAAATGTATTTCCTGAGAATTCTTACTCATTAAAATGAAAATGTGCTCATATTTATGTTCTGAAAGACTCTTTGAAGGCATATAAAATGAAATTTTCATAATTTTAATAGAATAAAAAGTGTTAGACGTTGATGAAAATGCATTGCGTTGTACGGCGTTCCATCTACTTTGTAACGAAAATGGCGGACATTTCGTCAATGTCCAATCTCTCTCTAATGTAGGATCTCTAATCCGCCGTATTCAACAGCACCCTCTACTGCCTCAACACTGCATTTTCGCATTCATATTCCTATTCGAAATCCACTCATTTAGGTCCCTTCTACTTGCATTTACATTTTTGACATATAGTTCTGAACCACCTTGCATATGCATTCTATATTAAGAAAAATATTCACTAAGAGAAGTAGATGGCTATACTATGCAAAAAGTACCTTCTGGCTTATGACTACTAGCACAAATTTCTTACTTTGAACTTTACCAGAAGGTATTCTTTATTCTTTATATTTTGTAACAGTCATATATATATATTAATTTACAGATGGTGAGACACTTGCATGTGTGTTTAAAATAATGTAAATTTAAAAAATAAAGCTCTGACTCTTATTCAAGTAAAGCGCTCTAAAAATTCGAATTTTTTTTTAAATAACGTGGAAAATGCAAAATTTTGTATAGAATTACAACAAGTTCAATATATTTTATCATAATATATTAAGGAATAAAAAGCAAGGCACCAAATTTTTTTATGCACTTGTTATGAGGTGTGTTTATAGGGAATAATTCACAGCAAATTATATTGCACAAGATATTGCAAATTATATTGCAATTATATTGCAAATATATTGCAATTATATTGCAATTATATTGCAATTATTTGCAAATTATATATTGCAAATTATATTGCACAATTATATTGCACAGCAAATTATATTGCACAGCAAATTATATTCACAGCAAATAATAATTCACAGCAAATAATAATTCACAGCAAATAATAATTCACAGCATATATAATTCACAGCAAATTTTCTGAAAAGTTACAGCAGACGGGGGGGGAGGGGGGTCCACTCCCGGCCCTAACTATGCGTTTTTTACGCGGCCATTTGACAAAATTCGAGGTTTTTCGCGATCTTTTGACGAAATTTGCTGTTTTTTCGCGATTTTTTGGCGAAATTTGCTGTCTTTCACGATTTTTTGGCAAAATTTGCGGTTTTAATTGCGATCTTTTGACGAAATTTCCGGTTTTTTCGCTATTTTTTGACGAAATTTGCGGTTTTTTTCGCGATTTTTTTACGAAATTCGTGGCATTTTCGCGGTCATTTGACGAATTTCGTGTTTTTTCGCGATTCTTCGACGAATTTTGTTTTTTTCCCGCGATTCTTTGACGGAATTTGCATTTTTCTGCGATTCTTTGACGAAATTTGCATTTTATTCCGTGATTCTTTGAAGAAATTTGCATTTTTTACCCACGATTCTTTGACGAAATTTGCGTTTTTTTGGCCACCATTTGTCGATATTTGAGATATTTTTTATATCCGAATTTTTGGATTGATGACCGATTTTTTTTAATTTTCAGAAATGAATGCCTTAAATTTTCGGAAAATTCGGAACAGAATCACCCCTAGTGTGTTTCTTGATGAAATTCCTTTTGTAACACGCTTCAACATAGTTGAAAAGTGTTCATGACTTCGGTTTCTCTGTTTGTCTGCCGTCTGCCGTTTGTCTGTCCGTGCTCAAACTCGAGTAAATACACTCGGATTGACATGTAAATGATATGTATTATTGAAGTTTATCGTGCCGTGTTTGGTATTGAAAATGAAGTGTGCAACATTTATGGTTCATTCACAGGTGCACTCAAAAGTATTCCGTTAGATTATGGTCCATGGGGGGGAAATCATTTGCTGCTTCTTTTAATAATGTTACACAGTCTTAAACATAATGAAATTTATACACAATATTCAGGAACAATAGAAGATAGTTACTATCGAATTTGCTATGATTAAAACTTACAGTAAGCATACAAGGAAACTCAAAAATATTCTGTTACATAATGGTCTATGAAAAAAAAAATCATTTGCGGCATATTTTAATTATGTTACTCGGTGACAAACATAATGAAATTAGTATGACGTTTCCATTTACGGTATGCATTTTAAGCAGGGCTGCGGAGTCGGTGGGAAAAATGGACGACTCCGACTCCAGGTATTTTAACAGATCCGACTCCGACTCTTTCGCTCAAAATTGGGCCGACTCTGATTCCGACAACGCAGAGTGCTTGTGAAATGCACGACTCCGACTTCAACTCTGACTCCGGGAATTTTAACAGATCCGACTCCGACTCTCTTTCGCTCAAAAATGGGTCGACTCCGACTCGACTCGACTCCACGATTCCGACTCCAACTCCGCAGCCCTGGTTTTAAGTCTAACTAAATCTTTGCACACTTACTGTGCAGAAATTTTATAGATCATATACAGGGTTACATAATTCACAACCATTACTGACAATGCTTTAAGCTATTCACATCGTGAATTTATTAAAGCATTAAAGCATTATTTTTAACAATTTTCAACATAGTTGAAAAGTGCTTATGAATTCGATTTTTCTGTCTGTCCATCTGTCTGTCTGTCTCTCCGTCTGTCTGTCCTTTAACTCGCTTAATATAGTTGATTTCATGGAATTTATATAAGTTATTGAGGTTTACCATGGCATTTTTGGTATTGAAAATGAAGTGTGTAGCGTTTACGGTTTATTTATAGGGACACTCAAAAGAATTCTGTTATATTACGGCCTATGGGGAAATATAGTTTGAGGTGTATTTTAATGATATTGTATTATTTTAAATATATTGAAATTTATGTATGTCACTGAGATGTACTACAAAGCACTTATCGTAGAATCTGGTGTGCATATAATTTATCATTCATTTAGAGGGACCCACAAAAATATTTGGCTACAGTTCTACCTATGAAGAATAATTGCTGGAAGTGCGTTTTCAGTTGTGGTACACGTTTTAAAGTTTAACAACTTTTTTGCATATTACTTCGTGTATATAAATTTTATAGATCATATTAAAAGTTGCACAAAAGATTTTAAGTACATTTCCAATTATTGACAGAAATTGCAGAATAAGAATTTTCAACTGCGTTTAAATGAATTAACTTTTAGCATACTAGACTGTAAAAAATAAAAGCGTAATACGTATACGTGTAAATTTGTAACATTACCCCCTTTGTTATAAAAGTTACACTCTTGACGTTGAAATTTACCTGTATTTATGCACGTTTATTGGCTTAATAGAAGTGTGTAACTTGTTATCCCTTCAAAAACTCAAACAAGTGTGTAAGTGGTAGAAAATTTTACGGATTTACTCCAATTGGTGTGTTAATGTGATTGACAAATTTTGCATAATTACACAAGTATCTGTGCATTTTGCATATTACACCGAAATATGTGTAAGAATTTTACACAGGTATATGTATAAAAACAGACTATTACATAGAAGTACCTGTACGAATTTTACACAGCTATATGTGTAAGAACAGAACGTTACGCAGGATTATACATATCAATATTACGCAGAAATATACGTAAGAACAGAATATTACACCGAAATTTATGTACTTATGTGAACACAATACATATCGATACTTGAAAACTGGCTTGTGTAATAGTAGCTGAATGGTAAACTTAATGACTTAGAAAGTCGCAGATCGTGAGTTCAAATCCCGTTTTGGTAAGTATTGCTTTTTTTCCGTGTTTTAAATAAAGAATTTCTCCTCTTGATGTAGATGTATCTTTCAAAACTTGTAACTGAAATTGACAGAAAAAAAGTCCTACAAAATAATACGGAAATAATACCGCCGGCGTCGCGATTTCCGTATTTTTCAAAAATTTATTTTTCTGTATAATTATTTAGACTATACAGATTCTATTCATAAATTATGACTATGCTATTTTTGGTCTTCAAAACAAGTTTAACAGAGAATGGCATACAGTAAATATAATTTCAGACTATTCTGCTTTTTGAAAATTCAAGTTACAATATATTTTAGTCTAAAAACAAATCTGCTGGAAAGAGAACAAACACACAAAGCACACGTGTTTGTTCTTCATGCAAATTTGTTTTGCGGCCATAAAAAATATTTAGTTCAAGATTTACATCGCGAACTATAAGGCTATGTACTATGTACATAAAATCCATCGTTTTTGTATATTACACAGATTTATGTGTATGTGCATTTTTGAGTTATCTGATAACATTTTACACACTTAAGCCGCTTAATGTGCCATTAAAATACAGTAAACTCCCGACTATCCGGCTCTCCGTACTATCCGGTCTAGTAAAAAGAATGATGAATGTTGCAAGCGGCCGAGACAGGCAGGTTCTTGTCCGTAGGAAACAGCTAATACACGACAAGAAGGAGCAAGAAGGGATTACAGAATGCAATTTCAGAGACAGACAGGAAGGGGGTGGGAGTTAAGGCGTGATAACCTGTTTCGTCAGTTGTGCAACGGAGTTTAACAAGTGCGGACGTTATTTTCCGCTTATGCTGGTTACTTTCGTATAGTGTTTTGGTGTGCTTTGTGTTTATTTATTGATGATTAAAGAAATGGGTGATAATGGTTGTAGTGACTATGGAGGAGAAACTACGAATCAGCAGGAGGAAGCGACGCCAGCTGACATTATCTGCTTGCGTAAATGGAGGGGCATTGCGTCGCGGAAGGAAGCTAATAGGGTTAGGCAGTCATCTATCAACTACTTTTTCAAAAACTAAAAACTAAGCTTTGACTCTTTTATCTTATACATAACATTTTATATTTGTGTAATCATTTATTTTTAAACAGTAAAATAAGATTTACGCATTTTTTTACGAATTAGGCTTGTGTTTTACTTTAATGTTTTGCTTATTTTGAAACTGTATGTACTGTATATATAAAATTTATTTTAAAATTGTAACATGTGTTTTTAATATAATAGGGGGGGGGGGGGGGTGTTGCAATAATTGAGCAAATATTTATAGAACCCCGGCCTATTTGGCTTTTTTGTTATCCGGCCTACCCTTCCGCCATATTAGGCCGGATAGTCGGGAGTTTACTGTACCCTGGAAAATGTGTATTTTAAAATTGACACACCAGCGCGTGTATTTGGCAATTTACAGGTCTTTTTACACATATAGACAAATCGTTTTTGTATCCTCAGTATACCTGTTTTAATGTGTAAATTATTTTTTTGCACCTTTTATTTTTTTACGCCTTTATTTTTTTCGAGTGTACGTAGTATCCATACAAATCTATTGATCATATACAGGGATGCACATAAAATTTGGATATTTTCCCGACTATTCCAACTATTGATGGTAATTGCAGTAATAGGTTTTTCCACTTCTTTATGCATTTTCTAAACTGCTTATTTCTATTTCTTTCATCTTAATAAACTATGAAGTTTTATTACAATGTTCTGAATGTGTTGAAAAGTGTTACATAACATATGCTGGACACATTATTTTTGTTCTTGTTATTTATAGCCTGCGTTTTAAAATTAACTAAATTTTTGCACACTACGGGGTGTGTGTAAATTCTATAGATCATATACAAGGCTACACAAAAGAATTCGTAACAAATACTGAGAAAGAACGTGAATTGCTTAAAGGTGTTTTTAGTACTTTCCAACATAGATGAAAAATGTTTATAAATTCGGTTTGTCTATCTGTCCACCTGTCTGTCAGTCCGTCCGTCTGTCTGTCCATGCTCTAACTCCCGTAAATACTGTCGGATTGCTGTGAAATTGATATATGTTATTGGGGTTTACCGTGGTATGTTCGGTATTGAAAATGAAGTGTGTAGTGTTTATGCTTCATTTACAGGGGACACTCAAAATAATTCTGTTACATTACAGCCAATTGGGAAATATCGTTTGCAGTGTATTTTAATGATATTGCACTATTTTAAATATATTGAAATCTATGAATATCACTGAGATGAACTAAAAAGCGCTTATTGTAGAAACTGGTGTGCATTATAATTTATCGTTCATTTACAGGGACAAGCAGAAATGTTTGACTACAGTACTGCCTATGAAGAATAATTGCTGGAAGTGCGTTTTCAGTTGTGGTACGCGTTTATAAATTTAACTATTTGTTTTGCATATTACTTGGTTTGTGTGAATTCAATATATCATATGCAGGGATACACAAAAGATCTCAAGTGCATTTCCATTTATTGACAGAAATTGCTGAATAGAAATTTTCAATACTGCTATGCGCTTAATTGTATTAACTTTTAGTATGTTACATAGTATACATATAAATCTATAGATCATGTACAGGGATGCACAAAAAATCCGATATTTTTCCGACTATGGAGAATGATTGCAGAAATAGGTTTTTCATCTGCTTTATGCATGTCCTAAATTGTTTATTTACACATGTTTCCTCTTAATAAATTGTAAAGTTATTACAGTATTCTGATTCTGAATGTTTTGGAAAGTGTTACATAATCTATGCTGGACGCATGATTTTACGTTCTTGTTACCCTTTTGTGAAAGGAAAAACTCAAAATATATTTGTAAATAGTAGTCAGAAGTGTGTAATAAATATTTTCTGCCCTCCCTACTATTTGCGTAAGATAAATATATTATGTGAAATTATTAATGGTACAGAAAATTTTGCATTTTTCTCACTAATAGAAAAAAAAATCTAATTTTTACTGTGTTATAGTTGAATAATGTTAAAGGTGCTTTTTTTTTATTCATATATTATTTTCTATTTTTTAGTTTTGAAAAAGAATTTTAGCCTGTAATCTTTTATTAATATTTTGTAAAAGTGAAGATTTTAAATTATGCTTTTATGGTCTATGTACGCAAATAAAAAATAGAACTAAATTTATGCACCGAACTAGAAATTATCTTAGAACTCATCTATGCAAGTGCTTCTTTTATCCATTTAAATATAAACTTAGAATGTACTTTAAGTAACAAGTAACAATTTATTAGTATACCCAACTGCGAAAAAGGGCACATTACATTACACTAATTATTTTAAATTGAAGCGAAACAAAATAAGTGAAAAGACACAAAAATTTCATTTCTATGATATTGTCAAATTACTTCGATATTTAGAGCTGTGCGATTTCATGTCGCACTCCTAATTTGTATTCTTTAATTTTTTTATTATTTACGGAGGATGTTCGCATAGACATTTTCATGGTACTTACAGAATTATTTTACATAAAATATTCGTGTTTTAAATGTTCAATTTGGTAATCCTTATTCATAAGTGATCTCAGGACTCTTAAAATTGGAAAAAATGAAAAGAAAAGACCATTTTCAACATTTAATATCTTAAAATGCATATGATTTTAAAACACAATTTTTATTGGGATGAAAGATATAAGTATGAATAAAATATGTGAGATTAAAATTCTGATAAAATGTACTTAAAACGTGCTTAAATATACATGAAAAGGTCTTTATAGCATAAAAACGTCAAAAGATATTAAAAACCCCAAGCGCTTTCAACTGCACTATAACAAGCCGTCATCAGACATCTCTGACTTTTTCCCCTTGATGACGGCTGTTATAGTGTAGTTGAAAGCGCTTGGGGTTTTTTAACATCTTTTGACGGTTTTTATGCTATAAAGACCTTTTCATGTATATTTTAACACCCTTTAAGTAAATTTTATCAGAATTTTAATCTCACATATTTTATTTGTTAATCAAGGTGAACATGACGTTCAATAATTATAGTTTGAACTATATTTTATGATATAAGTATGTTCTTTTATTTCATGTATTTAAAAAATTGCAAGATTCAGAATTAGCATTTATAGGGGGCTCCAAACTGCCAGACATTTGACGAGCAGAAAATTGGTATAACAGCTTACGCGCAGGATTACAAAATAAATTTTGCAACTAGAATGAAAATTTTGCTGCCTATACTTATACTTCAGTTTGTAATAACTACCCTGAACCTAAATAAATTTGTATTTAAAGCCTTTTTATGTTATTAATACAAAGTTGTATTTATCAAATACAAAATTTTGAAATTTTTAAACAATAAAAAGGAATTTTTAGGTTTAGTTTATACAGACTAACATGAAACATATGTTTTGAAAATTTCATGAGAAAATATTCAGAAGTTTTTGAGATATCCTGCGAGCTAGGCCCAAACACGTTATTTGGAGAAAAATGATTTTAAAGTTTCAGAAACAGTTCAGCTATTGAGCGGGTATAATTCTAAAAGCTATAACTTCTGTTCTAATGGGAATTTCAAGGAAATCTATATGTCAAAATATTTAGAAAAGATAGGAGTTTAACATCTAAAAAAATTTTTAATTTTGCAGCTTTGAGTGTCTACTCTGTAATTCCCGTGACAATAATGCCTTTTGTAGTTTTAGAAGATTTCTTCTTGAACAGCATTCCAAAGTCCAGGAAGAGTTGTAGGTCGACGTTTGGATAACGTGCTTTTTAAAAAAAAGTCCAAAAGAGTAAAAATCCATCAACATCAGGAAATTAATAGGTATATGTCAGACAGACGCTGCACAAACTGAACAGCCTGAAATGGGATGTCCTAACTCATCCCCCATATTCTCCTGATATTGCACCACCTGATTATCACTTGTTCCGGTCATTGCAAAATCATATAAATGGAAAAAAACTTGACTCTTTGGATGCCTTAAAAAACGTTGTGTCTTTGTTCTTCGAATCTAAACCGCGCAGTTTTTATGATTGGGGCATCCGTATGCTGCTAGAACGTTGGAAACAGATCATAGAAAACAATGGAGCACACATCATTGATTGAATAAAGAACTTTGTTTGCCTAATCACTGTGTGACTTTTACTCCCAAACTCTGCATGAACTTTTGAACTCACACAATATTTTCACATAACATAGAATGAAATACATGTGTATGTATGAAATATTCTTTTAAAATATTTTTCATTTAGAATAATCGTTAAATCGTTATAATCGCCCTGATACCGTTTCTCCTTCCACTTTTTCCATGAAGGAAGGCGGGGTTATATAAATTGTATTTTACAGCTAATGGATGGATATTAACGCCCTCTGATGGCTTTAAAAAAGTGGTCATCACTATTTCTAACAGAATTAACAGAGGATTGTGATGTGTGGCTGCTTGATTTATTTTGATGCAGTTCAACAGTTTGATGGTACTGGAGATAAAAAGATGGTGTTTCATGTTGGAGGATTGGGAGTAAAATATGTTTCTGATAGTACGTGGAGGATCTTAACATTGGCCGACATATGCAAAGTCAGCAACAATCACAAATCCTTTGCTAAAACTTTCTTTAGGTACATTGAACCACGCTTTAAGATTTTTTTCTCCTTTTCGTTGGTAATATATGGATTTCTTTTTATTATAATCATTTAAATAGATCCAAGCTTTATATATTGTAAAAACATTTTTCCATTTTTCTTCTGATAAATTCAGACTACTACGGTGATATGCCGTGGAGAAAGACAATGAACATTGTGTTTTTTGAACTTTTTAAAATTTAAATCAGTGTCAGTGATTTTGTTAACAGTTAACAGAGAGCAGTTTAACAACTTAGCACCAGTCATTTGATTTGGAGGATTTTCTTTTACCATAAAAAAAAACCTTTGCAATATTCCAAGAATTTTTTTTGTTCTTGGGTACATATTTGGAACAATTTTTCCATTTAAAGCCAGACATTCAGATTTTTTTTACATGTCCTATAGACAATATTACCTATTGGGGCTTTAGATATCGAAAAACCATGCCTTTCACAGTGTTTTTCAATAACCGAATATGAAATAGAAGGTGCAGAAATATAGCCTTCGATCCATCGGTTCTTTAAAAGTGCCATTTTGCACGTAAACAAAAATATCAGTTGCCAGGCGAGAATTTTTGCTTTCAAAAACATATTAGCTGTGAAAAATAATTTCTCTATGCAGACGTGTTTTTTTACACCAAAATAAACTCGTCTAAAAAATCTGCGAACATTCCTCTGTATTTATTAAAATTTTTATTATGATTGGTGATAAATAACTGTTAATTTTTCACAATTCTAATATATCTTCATGATGCAATGAACAGGAAAACAAATGGCGTACACATAATTTAATCATTATTTAAGCGTAATCATTATTTAAGCATAATCATTATTTAAGCTAAGTGCTCTTCTACGATACACAACAGAATATCCGCAGACTGAAAGGAAATATTTTTTTATATTGCAGTCGAATTCTCCAGAAACTCTTAATGAAACGACTAAACAATGTTCTGGAAACTTTCAGAAAACAAAAGAATAAACGAAGATTAATTTTTTTTTTATTTTAAGGGTTATCCTGCAATTAAAACAAGTCTATTTTACTTTGGATAAAAGAAAACGTCGATAGCCGGAACGATTCAAGCGTGAGACGTTACACCAATAATAATAAAAAAAACAAACAGAGATACCGGTCTATTTAAAAAGAAAAAAAGCAGAGATACCGGCCCATTAAACTGATAGTATTTTCTTAACAGTAATTTAATTCAAAGATCATCTCGAGTAAACTTAAAGAAAAATTATTATCAGTGAGTTATTTAAAATAAAATTGCATTTAAATAATATTTATGCACATATTTTTCAGCCAGATAAATTTTATTTTCCCTAAAAACATACGGATAAATATTATTTAAAAAATTCTTGAATGTGTTAATTTTTTAAGGAATTTATTTTAAAACAACAAATCGTCGAAAAAAAAAAATTATTTTCACGAGTAATATCATATTTTTTATTTCCGATTATTTGACGGATTAATTTTACAGGTCATATTTACTATATTTTCACAAGTAATATCACAATTTATTTCTGATTACTGCACGGATTAATTTTACAGTTCAGATTTAGAAACTTTTCGCAAGTAATGTTGCATATATTTTTTTCTGATTATTGCATGGATTAATTTTACAGCTCAGATTTATCAAATTTTCTCAAGCAACATCGTATTTTTTTATCTCTGATTATGGAACGGATTAATTTTACAGCTCAGATTTATCGAATTTTCACATTTAATATTGCAATTTATTTCTGATTACTTACACACCAGATTTAGCGATTTTTCACAAGTAATATCGCATTTTTTCTTATTATTGTCAGATTAATTTTCCAGTTCAGATTTATTTAATTTTCGCAAGTAATATAGTAAGTTTTATTTCTGATTATTGAACACATTGATTTTACAGGCCAGATTTATTGAACTTTCAAAAGTAATATCGCAATTTATTTCTGATTACTGTACGGATTAATTTTACAGTTCAGATTTAGCCATTTTCCACAAGTAATGTTGCATTTTTTCTTTTGACTATTAGACAGATTAATTTTATAGCTCAGATTTATCAAATTTTCTCAAGCAGTATCTTATTTTTTTTTATCTCTGATTATTGAACGGATTAATTTTACAGCTCAGATTTGTCGAATTTTCTCATTTAATATTGCAATTTATTTCTGATAACTGGACATAGTAATTTTACACACCAGATTTAGCGATTTTTCACAAGTAATATCGCATTTTTTCTTATTATTGGACAGATTAATTTTACAGTTTAGATTTATGGAATTTTCGCAAGTAATATAGCAAGTTTTATTTTTGATTATTGAACAGATTAATTTTACAGGTCAGATTTATTGAACTTTCACAAGTAATATCGCAATTTATTTCTGATTAATGTACGGATTAATTTTACAGCTCAGATTAGGCCACTTTTCACAATTAATGTCGCATTTTTTTTTCTGATTATTACACAGATTAATTTTACAGCTCAGATTTATCAAATTTTCTCAAGCAATTTCTTATTTTGTTATCTTTTATTATTGAACAGATTAACTTTACAACTCAGATTTATCGAATTTTTACAATTAGTATCGGAATTTCTTTATGATTACTAGGTAGATTAATTTTACTTAAGATTTAGCATTTTTCACAAGTAATGTCGTATATTGTTTTCTGATTATTGAACGGATTCATTTTACAGTTCAGATTTATCTAATTTTCACAAGTAATATCACGTTCTTTATTTCTATATCGCTACTCAAATAGATTTTAACATTTATAAGCGTCACCTGTGATCCTATTAAGTTTAAATTTGACAATTATTATTATTTATTATTATTATTATTATTATTATTATTATTATTATTATTATTATTTTTTTTTTTTTAGATTTTTGTATTTGGCTAATTTTTATTATTTTATCGGACATGACTTTTTATCTTTTTTAAGTTATATAATAGTGTGAAAAAAAATACCAGAAACTCTTTTTAAATTTAATCGTGACAAGTTTTATAAGGTTACGTGGGGCAACTGGGCCATGATTTTACAATGCGACTCTGGAGATTCTGGTAATTGAGCTTCTAAAAGCTAATGTTCATTTGAATTAAAGTCTGAACCTTTGTAAATGTGTTCAGTTAGGTTCACTATAGCAGATAGAAATGTTCAAAATTACATTTTAATGTCTATATATATATATTATATATATATATATTATATCTATGTTCCACACTCCTTTGTTTTTTTTTTAATATGGAATATCAGGTCCTGTTTAAAAAAGTGTAAATAACTTTAAAAAAAATTAAACCAGGCAGATCATGTCAATTATATATCAACTAAAGAGCGTTGTAAGGAAAACTTTCGCTGTCAAGATGTCTAAAAAAAGCATAAAATATGAAATTATTATATTTATTTATACAATAAACATAAAAATTAATTAAGAACATATGTACTTTAGTATAGGTATGTATAAAAATTACATGGGTATTTCAGGAAAAAAGTAAACAAGATAAATCTATGAATAAACGGGTACGTAAGTACTTAAGTATGGCATACTCTTTTTTATTTACTTCAGTGAAAGCTCGATAATTCCAATAAATCTTTGGAGAATGTAACCATGTTTTTATATCGAACAGAACTATTTTTTATTGGTTTCGATAATTTTCTAATAATGTCACTTTGACTTATGTACCTCTCTTCATCTGTATCGTAAAATTTCGAGGTTTGGCTAGCTCACTTAAAAAATTTGGCTTAATACTGGTCGACATGCTTTTTAAAAATTTTATTATGTAATTTTAATAATATATTATATAATTTCCTTTACTGAAAGCAAAAAAAAAAATGGAGAAATTAATTTCCCGTAGTAAGAGAAACTAAAAAAAAAAAAAATATTTATAACTGTTAGGGTAACTGGATCCCACACGGTCCAGTTACCCCTGATACATGTCCCAGTTACCCCATTCTTGAAAAATTCATGGAATAACTGGAATACCGGCCTTACATTTGAAACATGAAGTAAATATGTATCGATACCCAATAATATTAATGTATTTGTCTGCCTGATCTTTAAAAAAAGTTATTGTTTAATAAAAGTACTTACCGTATTTTAATAAGATACCGAGGGAATTCCACAAAATCGACGTTGTTTGTAAAAAAAAACTATGACTGATTTGACACACATTGTTTCATGAAGTAGAGATGGGAGTGCAATGTTGACAAAAGTTAAAACTTAAAAGTCATCAACGGTTTTTTATAAAAAAGCCTATGTCCTAGTTACCTCATGGGCCCAGTTACCCCAGCTTACCTTATATAATTGCAAAGTGGATCTTTATATTGCTGAATAACTGCAAAATATACTAACTCTATTTATAGTAGTTTAATGTTCCATCGCACGCTTTGATGAAGTGGCTTTTTTTTAAGACACTGACAACGTATGATGTAAGAAAGCCCAAGTTTATGATTAAAAATGCTTTATTATGTAGTTTTTATAAGAGTTAATTATTAAAAAAAAAATCTAATAAGGTTGGTGACGAAGCAGGTTCCCCCCCCCCCCCCCCCTTAGTCTTTTATTCAGTCAAACACCGCTAACTGCCAAAGTCGCATTTTGGCGTAGGTAAACCTAACGTTTCAAATTCCTGAAATGTCGTAAGAAGAGGACTTTACCAACCATTTTGTGGGATATAGTAGGATCTTAACTTTATAAGACATAAATATTGAAAATAATAATAATGTCAAGAAACATAAGTAGCTATCAAAACCCAACTAATTAAATATATATATATATATATATATATATATATATATATATATATATATATTTAGGTTTAGAATATTGTTCACAAGACAAAAAAGAATAATTTACAACAATATAAAAATTGGATTTTCATATGAAAAAAGAAAAAATCAGTTACTTATTTTTGGTTTTCATCCATTTTTCCTATACTTTTTCGGTACATTTCCAGCTAAAAGCGGGGCTGAGCACTACATAAAGGGGAGTGGGGACATACAGGGCTTCTCATATTGTGGGTCTTATAGAACACCTCTACATAGTTGACAAACCCTGGGAAAATGCATGGAATTTTCGCCTGTGTAGTGGAAATTTTTCATTTCGGCACATTATTGTCCTACCTATTGGACATTTTGTAAAAAAGCAAATCCATAAAGTTTGGTATTTTTTTGCATTTAATATTTATATTTGTTATCTCATTTGTCTGTGACAGAAATTTTTTCTGAAAATTATTAATTTCAAAAATAGATGTTAAAGAAAAATCCTTAAAAAAATTACAGTGAGTGATTTCCATATTGTTCTGTAACCATTTATGCCCTGAAGGTACTTTAAAGTACCGTTAAACTAACTTGTCATAAAATGCATATGATGTATCGATTAGTAGTAATTCCGTTTAGAATGAATCATAGATACTTTCCTTTATCTTGCTACAAAAGCATTATTGGTTGCACAAAACAAAAAATATTTTTAAAAAGATGATTTATTTTGCCTTTGCATCTTTTCAGCTTTCTTGACGTTGGAAGATTGGGAGGGGGAGAAGGGGGGTTGAGTTCCCAAATATTTCAATATTTCTACTGTAAGTATATTTGTACATTTCCTAATTTCACAAAATACTAAAAAAAATTTTAAATAAAAGATTTGAGTGGAGTTATAAATATTGCACAAAATCCCTATAAATTAAAATTTAATTAATTTAAATTGGCAAAATCCTTTTAAAATTTATTAAATGATTGTGTAAATCTTCTAATGTAGTTTCAAAAATTCACGAAAAATGCTTTAGGAGATGAAATTTTTATGAATTTATAATTTGGTACATAAAGGGTTAAAAAGAAAATCGAATACTATTTTCTACATAACGAAAATGCAATACCACATTTCTTACCTGCGGAAGGTGAAGTAGTGTCCATTGTTCGTGACGAGGTGTCGTGTTCTCCTTTCCATGTCGTAAAGAAATACCTTTTTATCAGCTCACACCCACCTTTGCTTGCGGCCCATTTCCTGAAATGGAGCGGAGGGATTGCATTGTCGCACCACTGGCGAACCGAAACCATAGGTATAGTACCAGATCTATGACCGATACACGGATTATCCACAGGAGCATCAGGAATTATCTTGTATTTGCAACATGATCCCCGTTTGAAGAGAACAGTAGAGCCTCGATTATCCGAGCTAATATGGACCAAGCTCACCTCGGATAAGTAGAAAACTCGGATAAACCGGATTTACACAAATCGTCTCCAACTAAGGAGATGAAATATAAATTTTCACTTAATTCATCCTTTTTTATGGTACTAGTAACATTTCTTTGATGTACATTTCCGTTACTTTTAAGAAAAATGGGGAATGAAATGTTTATTTGAAAAAGCCATTGATAGTTTTTTATTTGTTGAATGTCAATTTTGCTGAAGTTTTTTTCCCCTACAGTATTATGGTACTGCATAGCTACCAATTTCTAAGATTTTTTCTTAAAACTACCAGTAAATTTTGCCTAATTCAATCGCCGAAATCTGAGAATTGTCAATGATTAAATATTGTAAAATTTTGCATTAAATTTTAGAGGTAACAAAACCGTACAAATTGGCAGCTATGTGATTCTATCAGTGCCATGAAAATTGCAGGTGTAGCCTCTTCTTTCTGCTCATATTAAATAGTTTTATTTCATTTGAACTTATACTTTTGGAATGGATCATTTTCTTCTGGTGGAGTGATGGCTTCCATTATTATGAAACAGCCATTATAAATGAAGTGTTAGGTGAAGATGAAAGAGAAGTCGTAAAAAGAAAAAAATTATGGCCATTTTTTCCCCGTTCTGGCCAAAAAATTAAAGTTCTAACTTTGTGCGACTGCTCTTTCATCTTCACCTAACACTTCATTTATAATGGCTGTTTCATAATAATGGAATACACCAGTTCATCAGAAGAGAATAACACGGTTAAAGCGAAAACTCGGTTAAGCATGACTCTTCTGTACTACTACATCTATGACCGATACACGGATTATCCACAGGAGCATCCAGGAATTACAGTAAACTTTGTCTGAGGCGGAATCGATCGGGACCAAGAAAATTTTCCGCAGTACACAATATTCCGCCTAATACAAATTTTACTCTATGTCTGTGGGTTCGCAGGGATTCGAAAATCTTCCCGAGTTAGTCAGATTTCCGTCTTACACAGAGTCAGCCTTACAGAGAGTTTACTGTATCTTGTATCTGCAACATGATCCCCGTCTAAGGAAGACCTCGGAAGAGAAGATGGCAAGATTGCACATTAATTCCCACTACACGCTAATGCGTTTAGAAAAATTAAAAAATAATAATTTTGTTTTTTAGCCCCCGGAATGCTATTTCTTTCTCCCAGCTTATTTTGTCTCCAATAAATAACGTTACCTTGTGTACGCTAGTCGTAAAACAAAAGCAGATGTTTCATTGTGCCATTAAATACTCTACAGCATTTTTTAAAACTTCTAAGCATCGCACATTTTCAATGTTTATACCGTCGTACTGGAAAAAAAAGTACTTTTCAATGCAATTTGTTTGAAAACTGCATTTCCATTTGTTTTTGAAATATTAATTTTTTTGTGGTTTTTAGCGACATTTGTTTCATTTTGGCAACTCAAGTTCTCCATTTTTGTAGAAAGTAAAGAAACAATTGTTGAAAAATAGCAATTATATCTTTTTGTTGCCATTTTCTCATAAAAATTGAAAAAATAATTTAATTAAAATACGTGCTATTTTGAGAAAAATATAAATGAATGATTTATGATAAAACATGGAACTATTATGAACTATATTTAATTTTAAGAATCTATATTAATGCAAATGACGTCATTTTACATGAAATAAAAGCGTTTGCTTTAAGTCTTAAAATTGAAATATGTTTTGCAGTAGAGTCCCGATTATTCGAGTCCCGCTTAACCGAGTTATTTTCTTCTGGTGGACTGGTGGCTTCTATTATTATGAAACAGCCATTATAAATGAAGCGTTAGGTGAAGATGAAAGAGCAGCCGTAAAAAGTTAGAACTCTGATTTTCTGGTCAGATTGGAAAAAAAAAATGGCCATAATTAAAAAAAAAAAAAAAAATATGACCATTTTTTTTTTTTTTTTTTTTTTTTTTTTTTTCATTCTGACCAAAAAATCAGAGTTCAAACTTTTTACGGCTGCTCTTTCATCTTCACCTAACGCTTCATTTATAATGGCTGTTTCATAATAATAGAAGCCACCAGTCCATCAGAAGAAAATGAAGTAATGGAAATGCCGGGGGTGACACTAAATTCTGAAAAAGCAAAATTCCTGTTCTCTAGTTTTTTTTTTTTTTTTTTTTTTCCTTCAGAAAACACTTTTAACATAAGAACTTGAGACATTATTAAGAAAATCAATAATATAAGATATAATTAAGAAGATACTCAACTTTAGGAATAAAATTCCTAAGAACTTTTGACTATTATAAAATAAATAAAAATAAAAAATAAAACTTTATACGTATTTCAAAAACTTATGTAAGATTGGCTTTTTCTTGAGTATAGTAATGAAAATTTACACTTCATTCAAGCAAATTGTGCTAGTATTGGGCAAAAATATAAATAATATGAGAAGTTTTAAGATATATATTTTGATTTAATATTGTAGTTGTATGTGTGTTAATTTCAGAATGGTAGTTAGTTGAAGAAATATGTACATATACAGTAAACTCTGTCTAAGGCGGAATCGATCGGGACTGAGAAAATTTTCCGTGGTAGACAATTTTCCGGCTTATGCAAAAAAGCGCCCCTCCCCCCCCCCCCCACACACACACACTCAAAAAAAAAATTCTCGAATTTGATGGTTTTTTATTGATTTTGCATATGAAAAAAATGGCACAAGCATAAATTCCTTAAAATTTAAACAGTTTCTGTCCTTTTGAATTAACTTTTTCAAAGTGTTACGGAATTTAACTAACATGCACGACATTGAGTATTTGACTTATCAGTTTTAAAGTTTAATAAACAAAATTCCTTTCATTTTTAAATTATCCTTTTTTCCGCCTTATGCAAAATTTTGGTTTCGGTGGGACCTTAAAATGCTTTCCTTTTCCGCGTTAGACAGATTCCGCCTTAAGCAGCATAAATTAATGTAATTTTCTATGGGTTCGCCGGGACTTGAAAAATTTTCCGCGGCAGACAGATTTCCGGCTTATACAGAGTCCGCCTTAGAAAGAATTTACTGTATAACATTCATTACAGAAAAAAATTATTTATCTACTTAAATAAATTTTTTTACTTAGCAGTTTTTAAACTAAAATTTTTATATTGACGTATCAAATACTTAATACTCATTTAATCGGTATTCTAAAAGTGAATTCTTTAGGCTCTTTTGTTTCTATCATCTGATTAATGTATCCCTTCTCGAATAACTTATTCTTGGCCTACCGACGTCCATTGAAAATTGTTGATATTTTCTCAGCTTAGTCCAAACCTTTTAAATATAGCCTACTCTAGTCGTTTCTCTTAATTTGTTTATCGGCCGACCCGTTTGAAAGTTGGACTTTAATTTGCTGACCGAGCTCGGCCCCCTGCAGATCTCTGTTACAACTACAGAATTGCATGGTTTTGTGTTAAATTGTGTATAAAACTTGGAAAAAAATTATTATTCTATCATATCTGCAGAGAGCGATAATAATTCAATTAATAGAAAAGCTACACTGTAAAAAAAACCCCTGTAATTTTTACGAAAAGAATTGTATATTTTACAGAAAAAAACTGTTTTGAAGAAAATCAGCTTTTTCCTGTAAAAGAAACGGAATTTTGTAATTTTGTAAAAAATTACAGCTTTTGTTTTTGTAAATTAAACGTTTTTTTTTTTTTTTTTTTTTTTTTTTTTTTTTTTTTTTTGCAGTGATGTAATATTTTGCTTCAGCTCAGCATTTGAATATGGTTTACCAGCACCCACATGGAAAATGTAAGCCGTTTTTAGGTGAGTTCGTAACTATATAAATACATAGCACCTATAGTCGTCGTTCAGTTCGTCCACCCGCATATAACAGAGAAAAAACTGCCTAACCGAATGATCTGAAATTTTACATATATAGGGGAGAGTAGCCGAATTTGGACCACTTCACTTATTTTCAGGTGTAACTCACTTACTTTTTGGAATATTTGCAAAACATCATTACAGGGGGGTTAATCTATTCATCTACAAACTAAATAAATCTTTAAATCAATTTCTTTTCGAAAATCTTAAATTTCCTTTTAATTTGAAAAAATTGTCAAAAGTGGTCCAAATTCAGCAACTGGTCGCCTAAGTTGGACCCCCAAACTCCTAAATTGGACCAAATAATACCAGGTTGTTTTAATGACTAGAGAATATAACTAATATTATTAAAAGCAAAGTTTGCCATTAATGAAACAAACAAACAAAATAACACCAATAAAATATAATGAAATCAAATATTTCAAAATAAGAGTAATTATTTTAAATCAAAATGTATTCAAAATATAAATCAAAGTTATCAGTAATTAAGAATAGAAATTATGGAACTAATTGTTAGTTACTTGAATATCATGTAAGTGGTGCAAAACTTATACATGAATTTCGTTTACTGATTTTTTTTTCCAACGCACACAACATGGAACCGTATTTGGCAATCTGAACACTGAAACATTTCTGCTACTTTATTTTTCTTACAAATTAGGCAAAAACAATCATCACTATCTAGATTTTTCTTTTTAGATTCTGAATTATCAGATTTTTTTTTTTTTTTTTTTACAGAAGTTTTCTTTACATTATGTTTGTAGTTCTTCCCTTCCATCATTTTCTTGCTAATTGCATTACGCCTATTTTTTAAAACTTGATGTTCCGTTTGCTTTTGAGCTGTGATAGAATCCTTTTTGTAGTTTTTTTTTTTTTTTTTTTTTTAATTTCAAGGTTTACTTTATATGGCGAAGATGTTAACACAACTGTTTTTTGGCTCCCTCTGTACTTTGATTTAACTGGATTATCAAGGGCGATAACATTTGTAATGTTTTTTTATTTTTATTTTGGGGAGGATTTGTAGCTGGAGCCTTCTTGCAGGTCAACTTCTTCGCAACTTACTCTCTCCTTTTTGTTTTCTATATCTTTAACAGCTTTTGCTGTCACGTGTATTTTTCTTCCAGGCAGTTTGTCTGCGTCTTTTTCAACATTTTCAACATTAGATTAAAAAAGTGTTTAAAAAATATCCTGTATTGAAAAATACGCTACTTTTAATCAAACGCAAACATTATATATTCAAACAGTGTTCAATTCACCCCCCCCCCCCCTTCCCCTCCGGAACCTTGAAATAACCACTCTCCCCGAAAGGTTTGAGATTGTGTTCGTTTCAATGGTAAAAAAGTGTAAATCTACCCACCAGAACTGTAAAAAGTCTGTCATCGCAAATATCCTCCAGGTGGAAAATGTTTGAATTCAACTATGTAAACCAAATACGCCGTACGAATAAGGAATTCAAGAAAATATATACAAATACATACAAGATAAAAGAAATTGGAAACAAAATTTATTGCATAAACATGTAAAAATTTTATGTTTATATGGGCCTAAACTGTATAAAAAAATAATCCAAATATACAAAAAAGAAAAAAAAAAAACTTGCATGGTAATCCTTTATTAAAAAAAAAAAAAGTATACAAAGCGTACCGTCCTCGAAATTCATTACTTACTTTTCAAAGTTATGATCGCATATCTGGTCCAATTTAAGCAACTTAAATTGGTCCAATTTCGGCAACTGCGCCATTTTTTAAAACGCATAATCTCAAGACTAAGAACAAAACGAAATCAAACAAATCCGCGTGAAAAATATGCGCAATAAACAGATAAATTCATATATGTATATGAAAACATAATAACTTACCACAGTTTTAAAGTATTCACTAACGTTTAGTTAAGTGAATACTTTAAAACGTTTAGGAAAAACGTTTAGTAACGTTTAGGAAAAAATTAGATCAAAACAGCTAACTTTAGGTTTTTTAAAATCGTCTGAAAACAGCATGTGGTAGGCGGTTGATTTTTCTAATCATGGGTGACGTCATTCTGATGAGTAGGATTTCAGCGGTAGATGACGTCTCTTCCGGTAAGTAACGTCAGAATGGCAACGGTCCAATTAAAGTTTCGGTCCAAATATGGCTACTCTCCCCTAATTGTTGCAATATTTTGTCGAGTCGTTTCAAATTTTATGAAAATCGGATGTATAGTTTAATTACAGGGACCGTCAAAAGTTTTCCGTTACATTACGGCCAATTGGAAAAAATTATTGCAAGTGCATTTTAATGATGTTATAGTCTTTCGAACAGAATGAAATTGATATGCACTTATTGAAGTGCACTAAAATAACATTCAGTACAATATGCGGTGCAAAAAATATTTATAAAACTAGCTATAGTACGAACGCACCTCATTTGCCACGTTTGACGTGCACTTTCCAACTTGTTAATAATTTCTTCTATAAAAACATTTAAATTAATTCATAATTAATTTAACAAAAAGAAATAATAGACGCACAATTTTATTTTCGAAATTTTGACGACTTCGATCCTAAGCTTTAAGTGCGTTTTTTTTTAATGTGTAAAATAACTCTAAGATATCGAAAAACTTAGCTAAATCGCATAAAGTAGGCTATTTTGGCAGGTGATAGGTATTACCAGGGGCTTATTAGGTTATAAAGTATCATTGAACTCATATATCAGCTTATTAAGCTGAGTTTAAAAGCACTTAATTTTGATATACAAAACGTAAAATTTGTTATGAATATTTTTAATCCTTACATAATTAAAGCATTATTTAAAGCAGGTAAACGTCATAATATTTTAATCAGCTTTTAAAGAATTGACATACAAAGATGGTAATAAAAAACATTTTTCAATTTTAATAGTAAATTTTTTGAGCTTCTTAGTAAGTTTTTAGATTTTTGAAATGATTAGATTTTTGGAAAGCATAGAAATACAGCACAGAGAGCTTGACAAAAGAGCCAAACTTTTCAATGACAAATAGAACTTACTTTTCAAAATAAATTATCAAATAATTAAATTTTCAATATTTTTTACTCAGTGAAATTTGAATTTTGGAAAGCATACAAATATAGCACAGAGAGCTTGACAAAAGAGACAAACTTTTCAATAACAAATGCAACTTACTTTTTAAAAGAAATTACCAAATAATTAAATTTCCAATATTTTTTACTCAGTGAAATTCAAACAGAGGTTTAGAATATGGGAAAGTAAGATCTCAATACCAACTTACTAACATCTCATTACCAAATATCTATTCGCCAAATTTACGAAGCTGAAACAAAATTGAGTTTACAAACTTTTCTTTTTTTAACTTTAAAGACTAGTATGATAACATCAAATTAAAGGGCTGAAATTGTCATTATATAGATGATAAAGAAAATTATATTGTTACAGATTATGATATTAATATCTCTACTTTTATAGGAGTTGACCATTTATTACCATTTTTGGTATTTTTGGCTGGATATTGTTCTCGTGCTTCACTAAACAAATTAAAATGTTGATCATTGATGATAATGAATGGATGCCTGATGAAAAATATCTATCTATATTATAAAGGACAAACATATCCGTGCGTAACGCATACGTCATTCTGCGAATGGCAACACTTTGAAATTTGAAATGAAATTTCGGTTTTGCAATTTTCGTTACTGCAAATTTTTAAACTTCTAAACATCGCACAGTTTCAATTTTTACACCGTCGTATAGGGGAAAAAAATTACTTTTAAATGCAATTTGTTTGAAAGCTCTATCTCAATTCATTTTTGAGATATTATTTTTTTTTATAGTTTTTAGTACCAATTTTGTAATTGTGGCAACTGTAGTACTCCATTTCTATTAAAAGTAAAGGGAAAATAGTCATGGTTTATTTATTTTTATTGATTATATCCTTATTGATGCCATCTCACATTACAAATAAAAGTAACTTTTTCCTAATTTTTGAACAGAAAATGACGTCAACCATTTAAAAAAATACTCATTCTTCTTCATAAATCAAAAGATTGAAGAAGATATTTCAATATTTTTACATTACGCTGATACTGAGTTTGAGACGCTAGGCAAAATGATTCAGTGAGTAAAAATGATGTCATATTTAAAACAAAGCGATCATTTTCTTTGATAAAAACTAAATATTTGACCAATACTAAAATGGCCAACACTATGACAACTAAAGGCAAATTTCTGAATTTTTTATTCGTGGGTACTGAGATTAGAACTTAAAGTTTGTGAGAATGTTCACATGCAAAGTTGTATTGGACAAAACATGACTTTAAGTTTGGAAATACATTCATTAATAATCTATTGCGCGTTAAAAAACTTTTAAATTGTGAATTTGAGTGGTGCGTATGTAAATTTTGAGAATGTGAAAATAGCGTACAGTTTATATTTTATGCGGGAAATTTTTATGATGTGACAAAGAAAAATACCTTTTACTGACTTTTCATCCCGTAAAAACAAACGTAAGAGCCTCAATCGATAACTACAACATAATTACTCATCTTGATTACGTATTCTACTACAGTTTAATTTTTCAATAATTTAAGCAGTTGAAGTTTGTGGAAATAATATTTTGGTAATTTTAGGTTAAAAACATCATTTATTTTAAGAGTTAGAAAATCAATGCAAGATGAATTTTTTACTGTAATTATTTTTATAGGTTTATTATAATTTCGATCTATCAGTCCATTCTAAACATTTTAATTCGTCGAGTTTCGACGGGTTCCAACTCGTATATTTAAAAGGCAAGGCTGTTTTTTTAGTCATCTGTCCTAAGCTTTCTACTGAACCGATTTGATGATTATTTTAGGTAGATTTCGTAAGAAATACTACCTATTGCAGTCGTTACCATGGTGTGACTTTTGAAAAAATTCCTTCATAACTTTTCATTATATGATCCCAGGAACCCAAAACCACCCCCACCTAAGAAGTTTATATGTATATTTTTACATACTGGTTTCCTATGTTCATTTCTAATTCATCTTTAGAACTTTACCAATTTATTCATATATTTGTGATTTCAATTTTATTATATATATATATATATATGTACTAAATTTTGTCCGCATGATAAAAGTCACAATTGTGCACGAATCGTATTCAAACTCGCCAAACACATTGAGATGGCTAATATCTCGGCGGGGATTGCAAATGAGAAAAATCGGCCCAAGCTTTCTAAGCTGTAGCCCAAGGCTGTAGAAATGAGGGAGGGTTAAAAATTTTGAATACCGCCTTAACATGATTCTGATAAAACCAGCTCTTACAGAAAAATTACAGGAAAATTAAAAAAAAAAAAAAAAATCGTTATAGCAGTTGCCAACAATAAAAAAAAAAGCCACAATAAAATTCTTACCACAACAATTACTTTTTCTATTGCAAGATTTCCACGTGAAAAATAAAAATCTAAATCAAGACTTCCTTATCATATATGTATCAGTGGTGTAGTCGAGGGGGGACGCGAGGGGACGGCGTCCCCTCACTTTTTTATGTTATCTCGAGCGTCCCCTTACTTTATATTTTCAAGGGGGACGCCTAGAGACGTGGGAGGACGCAGACTTTCCCAAAGTTTTTTAATGAAGACACTAATAAATTAACAATTTTAGAAATAAGATAATGATTTTTAATACTTTTCAACAAACTTGAAAAGTGTTTATTGTGCTGATTCGCCTATTCACTAAACTTCCATAAGTTTGCTGGAATTACAGCAAAATTTTATGTATTTTTTTAGGTTCAATGTAGTATGTAAATGTTTCACTATTGTATAGCATCATATACTTACATCATATAAAAATTCTCTATTGTATAGCATTAGTATTTCGTTTACGTGAAAACAAAAAGAAAGTTCTTTCATATTACGCTTTATTGGCAAAAATTGTTTGAAATAGACATTAATGAAGTTATATTTTAAATATAACGCAAATGGCATTTGAAATTTGTTATATGTTCCCTATCGGAAATAGCATATATTGTTCGTTTACACGGACATTAAAAAATATTTTTAAATACCATGATCCATTAACGATAATTATTCGAAATTCATGGAAAACTATAGGATGCGTGACGGTGCGTGAAACATTTATAATCATTTTACAATGCCACGCAAAAGAATCCATCACATTGTCATCTATGGGTTCAGCTGCTTGAACATGTTTTCAATTATATTATCAGGGCTCCCAACACATTTTAGTCCTCCAAAGTCGGAAAGGTGCCATTTGATGAAATTCCACGCTTTACTTTTTGGAATAGAGTAGTTAAGAAATTTGTATCGTACATATAGAGAGTATATATCGTACATCAAAAAATTGTCAAATCATATTCAGGTCATCCTATAACGTGTAAATCCATCAAAAAGATTCAAATACTTTCTTCTGATAAAAAATATATTTAAGAAGTATAACAAAAAAAAAAAAAAGAAGAATATTTAATTAAGATTTCCTTTAATAGAGAGAAGTACTTGACACCAAAATCGAAGACAAAACTAAATCTATAATAATAATAAAAAGCCAAGTGCGAGCATTACTCGCGCACAGAGGGTTCCATAGAATAAATATATGAATTTGTAATTGACCGTTGCTAAAAGAATACTAAGACTTTGTAAAAAAACTATACAACGTAGGCTTGAGTATAACTGTATATATTAGAAAAGTGTAAATGGGTATACCATGAAAGTTCAAAGAGATATGGAACCTAAATAATGTCAAATATAGCTATTCGTATAACTCTTTTTTTTAATATTATCCTAATCTGTTTACGATGAACTTAATTCGGTACTGACAATAAAAGCAGTGCATAGTTAAACTTCATTTGGCATTTCATGAAAATGAAATTCAGCGTACTAATAACCTTTATTTCTACAGTGTAGCTAAAACAAAACCTTTGTTCAAAGTTTAAATCTGGCATTGTGCTAAGCGCGCTTCGAATTGAGGTCTCAAAGTTGCAACCCCGACTTGGTCAGTGCCGCGTTTTTCCAGATAGGTGTTTAACTTTTAAAGTCACTCGAGGCATATTGAGAGATACACTCAATGCAAACTATCGCGAATCCCACAATATTTATGCGATTCATTCTAATTAAATCTTTCGAGGGCGATGCCCTTAAAAAACGGACACCTAATTTTAATTCCAAAACAGACAAATTGCGCCAAGAATATTTAATTAAAATTTTCCTTTTATCATGTACGTGAAAATAAGCAAGTTCGCATTTTCTAATAAATTCGTTTATAAATTCTGGTGTCAGTTCATTATTTCAAAGGTTTATAAATAGAATTACTCCTTCCCGGAAAGGATTCTCAAGAAATGTCGCAGGACTCTTAAAGCTTCAAAATTTAAGAAATTAAAATTTTTTTTAGATGTTAAACTCCTATCTTTTCTGAATATTTTGATATAATTGTTTCCTTGAAATCCCCATTAGAACAGAAGTTTTGGCTTTTAGAATTATACCCGCTCAATAGCTGAAGCGGCGTTTCCGAAATCTTAAAGTCATTAATTTCCAAATGGCGTTTTTTGGGCATAACGCGCAGGATGCATCAAAAACTTCTGAATATTTTTTCATGAAATTTTCAAAACATACATTTCGTGTTAGTCTGTATAAACTGAACCTAAAATTTCCTTTTTATTGTTCAAAAAAATATTTTTTTAGGTGATTTTACTGTTGAAATTTTCAAAATTTTGTATTAGCTAAATGCAACATTGCATTAAAAATATAAAAATGCTTTAAATACAAATTTATTTAAGTTCAGGGAAATTATTACAATCTGAAGTATAAGTAAGCACCAAAATTGTCATTCTAGTTGCAATATTTATTTTGTAATCCTGCGCGTAAACTGTTATGCCAATTTTTTGTTCGACAGATGTCTAACAGTTTCGAGCCCCCTATAAATACTAATTCTGTATCTTGCAATTTTTTAAATACATGAAACGAAAGAACATACTTATATCTTTCATCCAAATAAAAATTGTGTTTTAAAATCATATACATTTTAAGACATTAAATGTTGAAAATTGTCTTTTTTTCATTTTTTCCACTTTTTAGAGTCCCGAGACCCCTTAAATTAGTATGTTTTTAACAATTTGACGTTTATTGCTTTTATACTGTTACTGGACATTACATTACACATATATATCATTAAGAGTTGTTAACTAGGCATAGAGTACGCCGCCCCTGTCCTGTGTATGTCCAAACTGACCGTACCTTTAAGGGTTAATATCTCGGCTAATTACCGATGATTTTTTTCGAAAATCATTAGCAACAATGCTTTTATTCTTGTGCAACGATAGGTATATTCAGCGATGCTCAACAATTTTTCTGAATGCCCGTAAATCGAAATTTGTGTATAACAGAAAAATGTTAATTACTCAAAAACTATGTGACCTAGGGTCAGGGTTGGCAGGTTTTTGACATGTGTCAGTTTATGACAGTTTAAACCATGGTTTAAACCGTCATGTCAAAAACCTCTTGTCAAAAACCATCTGTCAAAAACCTAAAATACTATATAGTGATCTGTAAAAATTCATATTAAATGTCACACATTACAACATTATATGTGATATTTTAAATTCACATTACTGTATATCAATAATTAGTACATAGTTAAGTATTATTGTGATATTTTAAATTCACATTACTGTATATCAATAATTAGTACATAGTTAAGTATTATTGTTAAGTGCAATTTTTTAACAGGGTAAAATTTTCATTTATTTTTTTTATTTTTATTTATTTTTTATTTTTTTGTAAAATTGTGTTTTTCTAAAAAGTAGACATTAAGCTCACCTGAGCTGAAAATTTTTTCTCTTACTGCCTTTTACGGAGAAAACGCCGCACTACTGAAAACTGGCCTGAATAACATTAAAAATATCGTAACCTGTGGCAACGCTACTCTTGTCGACAGCGTCACATTGACCTAACTTTAATCAAAGTTTTCTGAACAGTGTAAGCGTAGGGTGCCTCATTTTTAACATCTTAAGATATCTAAAATTTTATTTAAAATATTTAAATCGTGTTTAAAATATTTTTATGTAATTTTTAAATGAAGGAGATGTCAGTTGGTATTTAAAACACCCAGAGCGCGGGACTCAGACCCCCTCCTTAGGCGTTCCATGTTTTTTTTAAGTGGCCGGCGCAACTTGGCACGTTTTTTACGAGTGGGTCGTACTACTTTAGACGATCTTTAGTTCCTATTCGAAGCCCTCAAAATCTGAGTCTTCAATATCAGAATGCATGAGTTGTAAATTTTCTTCTTCCATGCTGTATGGTTCGCTATCATCATCAGAAATGTCACAGTTTTCATTATCAGCAAAGTCAGAAAGTTGTTGGGCAGGGGACTTGAAAGCAGTCTAAAGGAATTTTTATTTTATCTCAATTTTACACGTGCGAAAAAAAAAATCGTAAACACCGCACATGGTGTAAACGCCGCACTTGAAAGAAAATTAACTTTTAAACCCGTAAACGCCACAGCGTTTCTTCCATAAAATACGGTACTTAAAATCGTTTTAATTTCTCTTACTTTTGAGAGCTTAAAGCACTAGCTAGGTTTTTTTTTTTTTTTAAATAAGAAATAAAATGTTTATTAATCTGAAAATATGTGGGTCAATGGTCTTTATTACTTTCCCAAATTTGAACTTTCCATGTTCCATAGTTTACGAGTAAAATGTCTGACAGACAGACGGACGAGCAGACACAGGAGTGATCTTATAATGGTTCCGTTTTTACTTTTTAAATACGGAACCCTAAAAATAGAGTTTGGTCTGTGTGGTCTATGTGCTGAAAAGACCACTGTAACAGCTATGAGATAGAGGCGAGGTACCATTTTGTCTAAAATTATGCACATCGGATTTTTTTAAAATAATTTTTTTATTTTTTTTGCGATTTTTAGTTTTTTTTTTTTTTTTACCTTTGATTGATTTTTTTTTCACATTGATGAAAGGAATTCCGTTTCAATTTTTTAGCCAAGTAGTGGTAAATTTTGTCCTCTTTTCAGCTTTTTCAATAAATTTTATTCAGAATTTGTACAGCGATTTATTTTTGGCGAATTTTTATGCGAATTTCAGCTTTTTTGCGTTTTGTTTCAATTTTATGATATTCGAAAAAGGAAATCGGTTTCGAACTCTCAACCCTAATGTAATAGATTTTGTCATTTCGCGATTGGTACGTTTTCTTAATCAGAAACTATATAATGTACCGTAATGGTCGATTTTTTAATAGAGGCAGAATATGTTTTAAAAAATGCTGTTAAAATAGGCATTTTGAACCGAATTTACCGAAGCGGATTGTGTTGGAAAAATCATTGTATTAAGGATGCACTCAAATCCAAACTGCTTATTTTCTGACTCATTTTTAAATTCATTTTTGCTCTCAAACGCATTTAATTGGTAGATTCGCTTATTCAGAAACTATATAATGTAATGATCGATTTTTTGATAGAGGCAGAATATATTTCAAAAAAATGATATCAAAGTATGCATTTTGAACGGAATTTCCCGAAGCGATTGTGTTGTCCTTCTGAGAAAATAATTGTTTATATATCAAGTTTTAATTAATTGAACAAAAAATAAAAACACAGGTCGCTTATAAATCTCTTCAAAAATCACGTCAGCAAGTTACATATTTTTTTAATTAAAAATGAATCTGGAATTATGCCAGAAAATTTCGAGTTGTTGAGCATGGAAAAGTATTTTTTTGAATACCGCACTAACATGATTCTGATAAAACCAGCTATTATATAAAAATGAAATAAAAACTCGTCAAAAGCGGCCAGATAAAATTGTTAAAGTGGATTTATCTCTAATCATGGTTTAGTTTTTGTTTGTGAAATTAGTATATTTGACTTCGAAATCTACCTCTGCCTGTAGGCCGGGCCGTCAGGGATTTTATTTGGAATTCGTATCATGATTTTTTAATTTTTTTGCTAATTTTTTATATAATTTTTCAGTTTTTTTGTGTTTTGCGGCGATTTTTTGTCACTCAGTTTCAATCTTCTGGTAGTTTAATATAGAAAATTTTGTCCTCTTTAATTTTTGAATTTTTAGTGATTTTTAATCCGATTTTCAATGAGTTTTACGTTTTTCCGCATTTCCTTTACCTTGGTAAAAGTTCTCTTAGAATGCTTTATCCCACTATAGTAAATTTTGTCCTCACGATTTTTAGCGTTTTACGGTGATTTTTTTCCACATTAGTATTTTTTTTTTTCTTAAGTCACCATAAAAGGACTAAGTGGACGTTTTTCTAAAAAATGATTTTTAGGAGGGAGGGGAAGACGAAAAGATATACCAAAATTTTTTAAAGTCTTATTTTTCCTTGCCTTAATTACAATAAATTCCTTACTCTTTATCTGACCATAAAGTAAAACTGCAATAATTTTCAATATTCTCAATAGAAAGCAGTTATTTTATAACTATATTTCCAAAATAAATAATGCAAAACAAATTCTTATAAAATTTTCATTGCTTGAATTATTGCTACTGAATAACGGCTTCTAATACAAAAACATTTCAGTCATGACATAAGGTTTTAAATTTTTGAATTCTATAGCAAGCTTTTTAATGTCCAACAGATAAAGAAACTTTAATTAAATTAATTTAAATTTACATTTATAATTTTTTAACTTAAATTTCCACTTATTTTTCTCTGCAATTGAAAATAAAAAGCAAGATTCAAAATAAAGTTTGCCTATAGTGATACAGACCCTAATGTTCGAAACTGAGCGTCCCCCCACTTTTTTATCCAGGACTACACCAATGATATGTATGATATGGGAGTCTTGATCTAAATATACAGTCAACTCTCTGTTTAACGTGGCTCTACTTAACGACGACCTCTATTTAAGGACGATATTTTGCGGTCCCGGTTCCTTTAAGTAAACAATTCTCTATTTAAAGACGAAATTGTTTCTATTTAACGACGATTTTCACGTAGTTTTTTTTTTCCCTCACCCCTTTAAACATGTTAAACGAGGGAACTTCCGCTGATAGAAAAACAAGTTTTCTTGCAATTCAAATGAGTACAGATAAAGGAGAAGGGTGTAATGAACTTTACCCATGTGACGAAGACGTTTTAACAACCGACTTCAGAAATTTAGATCAAATTTATGAAGACATTGCAAATGAAAATGAAATTTCAGATGCAGAAGATGGTGATGAAGCTGATGATACAGAAAGCGAAACATCACCTCCTTCTTACTCAGATGCGAATTCTGCCCTGGATATTCTTCGTCAGTGCATTGTTTCATCAAATATGGAAGATGACTCATTCAACCTTCTTGAAAAGCTTGAAGCAAGGGTATTTAAAACTAGACCACCATTGAAACAATCTATACTTTTTGATTTTTTAAAAACTTAATTTGTTTAATTAAATGTATTATAAATATTTTAATTGTACTGTAAGTAACATTGCTTCATTAAATGTATTATAAATATTTTTATTGTACTTCAAGTAACATCGTATGCTGTAATGTTGTTTCTGTATGCAGTATAAAAATGCAATTTGTATTTGTGCAATAAAAATATGTAGTATATCTGTATCAATAAAAACAAAAGAAATAAAGCATAAAATAAATTTAAATAAATAAATAAAACATTTCTAAACACGCCAATATATTGAGAAATGTATTGATAGTCCTAAACCTGTAAACTGTGAAGGGAAATCTTTTTCAAATATTATTTTTCCACAAATCCTGTTTAAGGACGATCTCTATTTAAGGACAATTTTTCAAGGTTTCTTGAAAGTCGTTAAACAGAGAGCCAACGTTATATTACGCTATCGTATCTCCATACATATAAGGGAGGTTACCGTAGGGGAACCCTGCTCTGTCGCCAAATGCCACCAAGTTTGTCGCCAACTTGTCGATATCTCTAATATTTGGCTAAATTCCCATAGACTTCCATTGTAAATCAATAGGCTTTACTTGCTTACAGAAAATCACCCAATTCGTATATTTTACTGCAACAAAAACTAATATTGGTACTACTTGATTATCCCGTCGACCAACAATTTATCGCCAAACTATAAGAGTAAATACCAGTAATGGTTGATCGTAAATGTCACATTCACTTGACTTTAAGAAAATTACATCATATGTTTATGTCATCAAGGGATTTTTAATTCGACGTTTTATTTGTATTTTTGTTGATGTTATACTAATTTATTTGTTCTTTCGTTATTTAAAATAAAAATTTAACTTTTAACTTCGAAATTTACCTGAGCCTGTCGGCCTAACTGGCAGGGATTTGTCAAAATGAAAGCACTTTATTTGCAGATGTGCTCTCACTGGCTATTTTTTAAAATAATCCCACATTTTTTATATTTTAATTTTAAACGACTGTTATGAAATTTCTTCACATTGGTGGCAATCAGGTTAGGTCCATTGTTGAAGAGAGAAGGAAAACAATGGAAATTACCATATGAATACGGATGCCATTTTCGTATTACAAATAAAAATAACTTTAAAAGTTTTTTTTAACATAAAATAACGTTACGATTAAAAAAACCACATTTTTAACACTTTCCGACAAAGTTAAAAAGTGTTTATGCATTCAGTTTGTCAGTCCGTCTGTCCACGTTCTAATTCCCTTAAATAGAGTCGGATTTTCATGCATTTGATAAACTTTATTAAGGATCACCAAAGCATGTTTGGTATTGTATATGAAGCATGTAGGATTAATAGTTCATTTACAGGGGCACTCAAAAGAATTACATTACATTACGGTATATAGGGGGAAATCGTTTACAGAGTATTTTAATGAGATTACGCTATTCCAAATCTATTGAAACTGATATAAATCACTGAATTTCACAACAAGATTATTACGATAGAAGCGGGCATTCATAGCATTTGTCATTCATTTTCAGGGACACGCATAAGAAATCGGTTACAGTACTCTTTTTGAGTAATAATTGCTGGAAGTGCGTTTTGAAATTCGGTATGCGCTTTAAAATTTAAATATTTTTTTTGCATGTTACTCGTTGTATATACATTCTATGCCTCATATACAGGGCTGCACAAAATATTTCACGTACCATTCCCCTTATTAGCGGAAATTGCTAGAGGGGGAATTTCCAACTGAGGTATATGTATTTCTTAACTGAGCTAAATTTTGCTATGTATGTAGTTAATAGATACAAATCTATACATCATATACAGGGTTGCTCAAAGAATTTGGATAATTTTCCGATTGTAGATGTGCACAGCTGAAATTCGGGTTTGTGCGTTGAATTAACATATGGTTGAATTAGATATAATATTTTAAGTTATTAAACTGTGCATTTTTGTTACACTATTCTGAATGTATTGGAAAATGTTTCATAATCTATGTTTGGCGCATGATTTTTTATTTCTTGTTACTCATAAAACTGTTACATTTCAATATTTTTTTCATTTCACTGATACTGAGATTGAGATGCTAATCTCAGAGCGCTTCAATAAGTGAAAATGACATCATAGTAAAAATGATGTCATTTTCTGTGTCTTTTGATAAAACTAAACATTTTACTACGAATGCGTCTAAAAGTAAATTTCCGGATTTGGCCGGTACGCAGATTAGAACCTGAAGTCAAGAATACGAATGTTTACATGCGAAATTGTAACTGGCAAATATAACATCAAGCTTAGGAATATAATAATCTATTGCACATTAAAATATTTATAAAATAGTGAATATGAATATGAAAAGTAAGCATGTAAATTTTGCAACGGTGAAAAGGACTTTTTTTTTTTTTTTTTTTTTTTTTTTTTTAGATCTCTTAGAAAAAAAAATTATAACTGTGCATAGTGCCGCAACTTTCGTTGATGTTTTATTAAGTAATACCAAAGTTTAAAGCCTCAATTAATAACTTCACAATTTGTTATCTCAATTGCATGTTACTGATTACATGTACGAATAAAATTTAATTTTTCAATAATTTGAAAAGTTAAAATTAAACTTTATTTAAAAATATATTTGTTTTAAGAGTTGTGCCAGCCAATATAAGATTGGTTAATTATTGTAATTATTTTTAAGAATTTTGTATAGATTCAGTCAATCAGTTTTTTCTTTTAAATATTTTCATTCGTCGAATTCGACGGATTTCGACTCGTTGTTAATTAATTAATTTCATTTACTTTATTTATAGTCAGTTTATTTATTTATCAGTTTTCTCGTGCTCGAATTAGTAAAGAACACAAGTTTCCTAAAAACCCTTAGCGCCGTCTTCGAGATCATCCGTAATCGTGTTGATGATCAATGAAAAATAGTATTAACTACACTATATGGCCAAAGGTGACCGGTCACTTGCGATTTTAGACGTTTTGTTAAATATCTAGGAAAATACATGAGGAATTAACCTGAAACTGCAGGTGTGCAAACAGTATAGTATAGGTCCTATATTTTCGCGAAGATTTTTTTCCGAAACCCCATAGGAGATCGTCAACAAATTGAAAAAGAACGAATATTTTTTTGGATAACCCTGTAAAAACTAATGTAGCAAAACCGTTCAAACTCGAGATTATTAAGAAGTGGCTTATTGTAATGTACTGTGTTCATTTTTATGAGGATAGCATGTATACTTGTAGAGAAATTAAGGTTTTTATAAAAACAGTCCCAAATTTCGCCAAGTTTTTTGCTTATTATTTGCAGATTTATTAATATAAAAAAAGTTCTTTTCAGAAAATATGACAAACAACATTGTACATAATACCCCGCAATCGAATTAAAAAATAACAAAAATTGGATGAAAAATAAGCAGGTTTACTAAAAAAATGCCTCACTGCGCATGTACGAATGCAATCAAAATATAATATGCATAATGTATTAGCTAAGTATATAGAGCAACTTTTGAGAAAGTCTCAAAATCATAGCTTGAAAATTCTGAAAATTATCGTCGATAGAATAACCTCGAAATCCGTTGTTCTCAAAAAGAAGCAAAAAGATGAGGGGTTGTATCAAATATCTGTTGATTAGTGCCAAGATAGCGTACACAATATTGCACGTACTACTCTATTTGGATACAGCCCCTCATCTTTTTCGGAAATATATGACGTATACTATTAGTTTTTACAGGGTTATCCTCAGATATTCCTTCTTTTTCAATTTTTTGACGGTTCCCTATGGGGTTTCGGGAAAAATGTTCGAGGAAATATATGACCTATACTATATTGTTTACACACCTGCAGTTTCAGGTTAATTCCTCATGTATTTTTCTAGATATTTAACAAAACATCTAAAATCGCAAGTGTCCGGTCACCTTTGGCCATGTACTATAGAACTCACACCACAGCTTACACACATCACACTGCTTCTAATTGGTTTTGCCTTCGTAGGAGAAATTAGCTGAACGAGTAATCTTCTGCAAATCTCTGGATAACAGATGTCTTTGGGTATAATCAGTGGCGCGATATTCCCTTTTCACAAGGAAAATGACTCGCTTTAGCAGGCATGGAAAGAAATTTATGAGTTTTTGGACGATGAACTTGTTATTTTAAAATTTCTGTCACGCAGATGGTGTTGAGCCAGATTTGGAAAATAAACTATTTCAAAGTGCTAAAACCAGGGTTGCCAATTTGGCCCCCATTTTTATTCAGAAATTTCGAGTTCATACCTGAAATAAATAATAGTATTTTATGCTTTAATTAATAAGAGACATTTAGCGATCACGTAAAGTAAAAATTCTTCTTTCCAAATGTACGGTATGAATTTAAAATTTCGGGTTAAATCTGGAGGCCAAACTGGTAATCCTGAACGATAAAAATATCTATGTACGTATAGTTAACTCTTTACCTGTGTTTCTAGGTTTTCATAATCCCAGGTATTATAATAATAATAATAAGACAATAGATAACTATAGATTTAATTGTGTATAGTAAAGTAAAACTAATGAATTCGCCTTTTTATGTAAAAGAATGAAATACTTAACAATTCATCTTGCATTTCGAAAATCATACATAAAGCAGTACATAGATCAATACAACATAACATAACAATCATACATAGATCAGTTGCCCGAACGGAGTTCGGGCGACTAGTTTTATTAACGGGGTGGGAAGTGATTTACTTAAAGAAATCACATCATGTAATAATACCCTAAAATACTACCGTCATATATCAGTAGATGTTGAAAGAACGTTTTCATAGCTAAAAAACATATCTCGTCATTCATTAAATGTAGTTTTCTTTTCTTTTTTTTGTTTTGCGTTTTAATAGTTTATGAAGAACAATTTTCATTTTAACACTGACCGTCTTATATTTTGACGAAGTGGGATATTTCGTGTATACATTGGCAAAGCGATTTTCAGGGTTTATCAAGTCTGTTCATAATTCCCAATTGCAGCAGTGTTTGCCAGTTTTATATATGGCGTTAATTTTAAACGTTTTTAATTCAAAAATATATAATTTCAGTTATTTTTACACATTGAACGCCAAAGTGAAATCTCTATACATGCCTGGTCGAGGGAAAGCGGATTCTTTTTTAAAGTAGGTGGTAATAAATTATCAATAGTCTCGTTTCATAGTAATAAACTGTCTTCAATGAAAATATTCATGGCACATGTATTCGCGTGATACGGTGCCACCGGGGAATATTTCTGGCACACATATTTGTGTGCAATGGCCGTCAGCGGGTTAAATAATTTTGTTTGTGGTTCATTGCATATAAACAGTAAACAAAAAAAAAGGTTTATATTTTACAGTTGAAACACTGATAGGTCATAGGTCATAGTTGATCGGTTATTTACTGCGAATCACTGATTGTAAAAATATTTTATGAAATTCCTGTAAACCTCTGTACTGAGGATATTTTTAATTGATTAAAGAGAAAATTAATCTAATTTTAAAATTGTGTTGTGGTTTAAGTTCTGACTTTGTTTTTCGCACTTCACAGTGTTATATGTAATGTATATGATACATACATACATATGTATTTAATAGCATTTATAAAAAAAAAAGTCTGTGAACCTATCAAACAAGGATACTTTAAATGAACTAAAGAAAAAAATAGTTTTACTTTATTAATTGCGCTGTGAAGTCAATTTATGTTTTTTGATTTCGCGTACTGTGAGATGAAATTTATTTTTTAAAAACCGTTATGTACTCACATATGAGGAGCCCAGAAGCCAAGGGGTAGAAGTGACAAAATTGAAAAAATTGAACTAAGTGCACAGACGACCTGGAAATATGCTTTTTTTCATTTCAGGTAAAGAAATATAAGTGATTTTCTAATTATATGTTGTGTTCTAGAGACCAACTACTTTTGCCGAATAATGATCAATATTGATTAATTATAAATTTAAAGAAAATTGCACTCTACTTTTTTCATATTTATTGAAATAAGAGTTCAAAGACCACTGTGAAACAAGCAGCAGGTTCCTATTCAATTCAGAGAATTATTATTGATGTTCAACTTTAACATCAATTATCTTTGAACTCAATTTACTACAAATCGAAATTTTGTCACTTGTACCCCTTGGCTTCTGATGTCCTCATATATATTTAATTGCAGGTGTTAAGGCAGGCCCAGAGCATTTAAGCTGGTAATAGGATACAAAAAATTAGATTTCAAGGCCTAAGTTATTTTTTTCATATAAAATATCATTTCATGCTAAATCGAGGCCATTCCACATCTTTGCAATTAACAATTTCCCCATATCTCGCACCATTTTCGAGATAGGAACGCTAATTTCACAGTTTGCCAATAGGTGATGGTTAAAACACTCTTATGTAGCATATGACTGTAGCTGAAAGACACTTTACCTGGAGCGCAAGTTTAGGGCTACAGCTATCACGGTTCTGATGTTAATGGGGCATGCAGTGGGAAACCTGTATAATGAATACTTGCGGCAGATTGAAATAACAGTTATTTTTTTGTGATTTAAAATTGTATCATATGAATTTATTGAGTACTCATAACAGAACAAGAACTGAGAACTGAGAAATTTAGTTTTAAGAATCCTTGTTTTCCTGCTTTGAAGCCATATGCAATTATGTACAAGATTTAAAATGGTAAAGCGAAATGTGCTGTATCAAGATAATGAGAATATTTAAATTGAAGTTCTTTCCTTGCCATAAAAAAAATCGGGGATGAGAGTTTTTGCTATTCTTTGAATTAAGCAGCATACTAATCGCAAGACTGAATCTTGGTAACGCTTGCTGACTCCACCTAAAAGATTTCCCCCAAATTGACTGCAAACACATCTTCGAGTACGATTTCGCACACGACATTGCTAAATATTCCGTGACGGCCGTTAAGTTGCTATGTCTTCCAGAAATAGTCATTTTTTTTAATGCACGCATGAGTTCAAAAATAAACATCCCTAATCAGATATTTGACCACTACAACTTCTATTCTTAATTTATTTCGCTCCTTCTTTATTCGCTTTTGATTGACCACATGTTTCCCATGAGATTCATAAATTAAACCTCATTTTCAAAAATCTTTTTCCAGATAATTGTAAGTGGAGATGAAGAAGGTTTAAGTAGGTAATTTAGCTGAACAATTATACCTTTATTTTAACTAGGTGATCCAATCCGGACCTCCCAGGTTACGGGTTATGAGAAAAAAAAAACTTTTTTTTATATCTACTAGGGGGCTCTGCCCCCTACGAGCTACGCTCGCCAACCCCCGTTCAGGCACACCAAAATCCAAAAAGCACGCTAATTGCACGCATTTGATCGGCTTTAAAAATATTGAATTAAAAAAAAAAAAAAAAAAAACCAGTAGCGATCTCTCTGTAAACGGGTTTCCATTCGTTTTTCTTGCATTGGGGATTTTTAAGACCTAATCTGTTGCTGTTAAAAGATACAATGGCTGTTTTCGAATTTAATTTAAAAAATTAGTTATTTGAAAATAAGCTAATGTAAAATGAATTAAGTAAACAGTGTCATTGTCTCCCGGTATTTTTTAGCAGCGCTATAAGATAGTTCTTTTAAATAATTCATTTTAAATGTATCGTTTCAAATCTGACGTAATTTACACCAAACTTTTATTTCTCTTATTAATATTCACGTAAAAATACGTTTGTTGTTAGAAGGAAATATTATTTGCGCTGTCTTCGAATTCACGATAATAGTTGAAAAGATTATCTCAAAATATCTCGCGCAAATATATTTTTCAATTTAAATTGTTTTACCATATTTTTTGGGCATTTTAAATATGACGTAAAATTCAAGTGTAAATATGGTTCTTATGACGTAATTTTCCTGCTTTTAACATGTAATCATTTAATTCTAATTTTAAAGTTTTTTTTTCTGTTTGTAATAGTCACGTGTAAATAAATTTTTAATTTGAAGAAATATTTGATATGATAATTTGTTTCGCTGTTTATACAATTGGCAACAGTTTAAATTAATGACATTTTCTAAAATTTGTAAAAAACATCTCTCGAAATGCTGAAAATTTGAATTAAAAATAGAAATAAAACCTCAAAAAATGCGTCAAATAAGAAAAATAAATGCAATCTGCGCATTGGGAACTTATAACGTATAAAATGATTAAATTCTCATGCATAGTTTTTGCTCAAATAAAACTTTTTTAATGGAACGACTTTGTGCAACTTTAGCATTAAATATATCTTAAAATAATTCTTCGATTTGAAAACTGTCTGCATCAGCGTGTTTATCAAACATTTTTCTATAATACCACCGATTTTCATATTAGGTAGCTTTCTTTACAAAAAAGCTACCTATTGCAGCCGTTCGGAGGGAAGCGATTTCAAAAAATTTTGGTATATTTTCATCGATCATGACCCCCAGACCCCGAAACCACCCTCCGTTCAAAATTGATATATATATATATATATATATATATATCCATATATATATATATATATATATATATATATATATATATATCTGACCTATGTCACACTGTAACTCCCGTAATTATGAACCGATTTCGATGTAATTCGGTGTGTACATAGTACATACCAATGTCTCGACCGAGTTCGTTGGCCAGCTTCATCAGCCGTTTTGTTTCAAAATGGCGGCCATTTAAATTTTTTAAAAAAATTTAAAACTTTAAATGTGGTACCAAAAAATTAAAAATGGAAAAATATTTTTTTCTTATGTATTTGACCTTTATACAAAGATTCCGGAGCAGTTTTTGTTTCGTCTATATCTTAAAAAATGACTGAGTTATAGCATTTTGAATTTCTAGCGTGGCTGACATTTTGAAACGTCCTGAATTTTGTCACGCGATAAAAGGCGTATTTATGAACCGATTTGGATGTAATTCGGTGTGTACATAGTACATACCAATGTCTCGACCGGGTTCGTTGGCCAGCTTCACCCGCCATCTTGTTTAAAAATGGCGGCCATTTAAATTTTTAAGAAAAATTTAAATTTGAAATGTGGTACCAAAAATTGAAAATTGAAAAAATATTTTCTTCTTATGTGTTTGACCTTGATAAAAAGATTCGGGAGCAGTTTTTGTTTCGTCTATATCTTAAGAAATGGCTGAGTTATAGCATTTTGAATTTCTAGCGTGGCTGACATTTTGAAACGTCCTGATTTTTCTCACGTAATAACAGGCTTATTTATGAACCGACTTGGATGTACCTTGGTGCGTACATAGTACATACAAATATCTCGACCGAGTTCGTTGGCCAGCTTCATCCGCCATCTTGTTTCAAAATGGCGGCCATTTAAAAAAATAAAAAAAAATTAAATGAGATACCAAAAAATTGGAAAATGAAAAAGATTTTTTTTGTACGTGTTTGACCTTAAAACAAAGATTCCGGAACAGTTTTTCTTTCGTCTATATCTAAAAAAAATGGCTGAGTAATAGCATTTTGAATTTCTCTTGTGGCTGACATTTTAAAACGACCTGATTTTTGTCACGCGATAACAGGCGTATTTATGAACCTATTTGGATGTAACTTGGTCTGTACATAGTACATACCAATGTCTCGACCGAGTTCGTTGGCCAGCTTCATTCGCCATCTTGTTTCAAAAGGGTTGCCATTTAAAAAAAATTAAATTTAAAATTCAAAATGAGGTATTAAAAAATTGGAAAATGAAAAAGATTTTTTTTATGTGTTTGGCCTTGATACAAAGATTCCGGAGCAGTTTTTGTTTCTGAAAATTTGTTCTTTTGTTGATATCTTAAAAAATGGTTGATTTATAGCACTTTGAATTTCTAGCATGGCTAACATTTTGAAACGATCTTGTATTTGTCACGCGATAACACACGTATTCGCCTATTTCGATGTAAGAAGGCATGTGGATAGTATACATCAACACCTCGACCAAGTTCGCTGGCCAGATTCATCAGCCATCTTGTTTCAAAATGGCGGCCATTAAATTAAAAATATATATATATTTAAAGTGAGGTGCAAAAAAATTAGAAATTGAAAAAGGTTTCTTTCTTAAGTATGTGATCTTGATATAAGGATTCAGGAGCATTTTTTGTTTGTCTTTACCTTAAAAAATGGCTCAGATATAGCAGTTTCAATTTCTATTGTGGGTGACATTTTGAAAAATCTGATTTTTTGCATGCGACAGCACTCCTATATATTAACCGATTTCGATGTGAGTGAGCATGTGCACAGCAATTACTAAGGTCTCGACCAAGTTCACTGCTTAGCCTCATCCACCATGTTGTCTTAAAATGACAGGCACTTTAAGAAATTGCCGAATTTGTCAGCCAAATATAAGTTACTTTAAAGAAAAGCAGCTTGGATAAAGCTGACTAATTTCGTGAAATTCTCATTCATTATATTGATAAAAATTAGTATTGAATCTCCTATATTCGGTTTCCACTAAACTGAGCTTCGTGTGTTTGCTTGATATAAGTTGGCTTTTTTAAAATAAGGATTATGAAAGCTACCTCTTCCTCCCGGCACTGGCCGGAAGGACTTTTTTTGTATGCAACAGTTTTCTTAATATTAACGATGAAAGGCCATGCTTAAGCATTCAAATTGGATGCGGATCAACCCGGAATATCTACGCAGATGTTCATTGGTCCATTTCCAAATCAAAACTTTTTTTTATATATAGAAGGATACTAATCTATCTATACTCATCTATACTTTCCTATTATAAAGAGGAAAAAATTGTTTATTTGTAGGAGGTAAGCTCTGGAACTACCGAACCGATTCCAAAAGTAATGGTATCAAAATGATGGTGTTAGTCCAACTTAGAACATAGGCTATATCTTATGTCGGTGCCACTACCCCAAAGGGGGTGTAGAAGCAGAAAACGTTCTAAAAATGCGATTTTAGCGTTACTGAAGGGCCTAGAAATATGAAATTTTGAATATTAGTTACTTATAAGATATGAATGATGTCTAAGAACAGTTCTTAAACAATTCGAAATTTAAAAGGGGTGAAAATGCACAAAAAGCGTTCTAAAAAACGTTCTAAATGGTATTTTCTACACAATCTCAGGACATACCAAATCGATTTAAAAAATATTGGTGTCAAAATGATGGTGACAACGCTTGCTCCAAGATAGGCTATGTTTTATGTCGGTGCCACTACCCCAAAGGGGGTGTAGGAGCAAAACACGTTCTAAAAATACGATTTTAGCATTACTGAAGGGCCTAGAAATATGAAATTTTGAATATTAGTTACTTATAAGATATAAATGATGTCTAAGAACAGTTCTTTAAACAATTCGAAATTTAAAAGGGGTGAAAATGCACAAAAAGCGTTCTAAAAAACGTTCTAAATGGTAGTTTCTACACAATCTCAGGAAATACCGAACCGATTTAAAAAATATTGTTGTCAAAATGATGGTGACAACGCTTGCTCCAAGATAGGCTATGTTTTATGTCGGTGTCACTAACCCAAAGGGGGTGCAGGAGCAAAAAACGTTCTAAAAATACGATTTACGTGTTACTGAAGGGCCTAGAAATATGAAATTTGAAATATTAGCTACTTATTAGATATAAAGGATTTCTAAGAACAGTTCTTAAAGAATTCGAAATTTGAAAGGGGTGAAAATGCGCGAAAATCGTTCTAGAAAAACGTTCTAAATGGTGGTTTCTACACAATCTTAGGAAATACCAAACCGATCTAAAAAATAATGTCGTCAAAATGATGGTGACAACTCTTGCTCCAACATAGGCGATGTTTTATGCCGGTGCCACTAACCCCAAAGGGCGTGCAGAAGAAAAACGTTCTAAATTGCGGCTCTTGCGTTACGGAAGGGCCTAGAATCGTGAAATTTGGAATGGTAGTTAGTTATAAGATATCAGTGATCTCTAAGGACATTTCCTAAAAAAATCAGAATTTAAAAGGGGGTCAAAATGCGCAAAAAGCGTTTTAAAAAACTTTTTAAATTGCGATTTCTATGCAATCTCAGGAAGTACTGAACCGATTTCAAATATAATGATTTAAAAATGATGGTGACAGATCTTGCTCCAAGATAGGCTATATTTTATATCTGTTTCCACTACCCCAGAGGAGATGCAGGAGCAAAATGCGCGAAAAGCGTTCTAAAAACGTTGTAAATGCCGATTTGTCGGCAATATCTCAGGAAGAATGAATCTGATTTCAAACGTAATGGTAGGAAATTGATGCTGACAGCCCCTGCTCTAACATAGACGCTATTTTATATCGGTATCACTATCACCAAGACGTTGCAGGAGCAAAAAAGTGTTCTAAATTTCGATTTTTGTGATCGGTAGGGGCTAGCAACTGAAAATTAGGCAAGGTACATATTTGTTAGATATAAATGATCTTTAAGAACAGTTTCGAAAAATATTGGAAATTTAAAAAGAGGTGAAAATGCGCGAAAAGCGTCCTAAAAATGTTCTAAATTGCGATTTCTACTCAATCTAAGGAAATACGAAAGCTATTTCAAAAGTAATGGTTGCAAATCAATGGTGACAGTCCCTGTTATAACATAGGTTGTATTTTATGTTGCTGTCACTACCATCTGAGGGTTGCAAAAACAAAACATGTTCTAATTTGCGTTTTTTGCACAACTGAGGTGTCTAACACTTTGAAGTATGGCATGGTATTTACTTACAAGATGCAACTTCTTTCTAAGAACAGTTGAAAGAAAATTCCAAATTTAAAAAAACGAAGTGAGTGAAAAGCGTTGTAAATTACAATTTTTAAGCAAACTTATAAATTACCAAACCGGTTAAAAAAAATAATGATGACAAATTTTGGCGATTTAACCTGCTCAAACATAAGCTATATTTTATGTCTGTTCCACTACCACCAGAGGGTTGCAGGAGCTAAAGACTTTCTCAATTGCGATTTCTATGAAACTGAAAAGGCTAGAAACTTTAAATATGACATGGTAGTTACTTGTAAAATATAAATGCCCTTGAAGGAACGTCGAAAATAAATTCGAATTAAAAAGGGGTGAAGCAAAGGGGAGGTGCGAAAACCATTCTAAAAAAGTTCTAAATTACGATTCTAAGCAATTTCAGGAAATATAAACCGATTATAAAAGTAATAGTTTCGAATCAGTGGTAACAGTCTCTGATCCTACACAGGCTATATTTTATGCCGGTGATTCTACCACCTGGGATTCACAGGAACAACAAACGTTCAAAAAAGGGCTTTAAAAGCTTTTTAAATTACGTTTCTGTGGAATATTAGGAAATAACAAACAGATTTCAAAATTAATGTTGGCAAATTAATGGTGACAGTTCCTGTTTCAACATCGCCCTTTATGTTGAGAGAGGTGGTAGGACTTGGAATTTGACATGATGTTTAATTTTAAGATGTAAGAAGATGGTTTCTAAAAAATTCAAAACTTCAAATGAATACTGAAATGATTATATTAATTGAGCATAAAAGTTTCAAAATATTTTCTATATTATCATTTATTTATTTTTATTTCATTTTATTAATTTAAGTCTCATTTCTGCCTAATGCAGTGTAATAAGGATGATTAATCAAACTGTGTTTTAAATAGCAATTTTTGAATTATTCCTGAAAGTAAAAAGTACCTTTTAATAAAATAAAATATTACCTTTTAATAAAATAAAAATTTAGTTAGTACCTTTTGATAAAAATTAGACATATAAATATCACTTGGCATATTTCAAATATTACGCGAGCAAAGCCGCGGGGTTTGCTAGTCATCATACTCCTATTATAAAGAGGTAAAAATTGTTTATTTGTCGGAGATAAGCTCAGGAACTACCGAACCGATTCCAAAAGTAATGGTATCAAAATGATGGTGTTCGCCCAACTTAGAACATAGGCTATATCTTATGTCGGTGCCACTACCCCAAAGGGGGTGCAGGAGCGAAAAACGTTCTAAAAATGCGATTTTAGCGTTACTGAAAGGCCTAGAAATATGAAATTTTGAATATTAGTTACTTATAAGATATAAATGAGATCTAAGAACAGTTTTTAAACAATTCGAAATTTAAAAGGGGTGAAAATGCACAAAAAACGTTCTAAATGGTAGTTTCTACATAATCTCAGGAAATACCAAACCGATTTAAAAAATATTGGTGTCAAAATGATGGTGACAACGTTTGCTCCAAGATAGGCTATATTTTGTGTCGGTGCTACTACACCAAAGGGGTTGCAGGAGCAAAAAACGTTCTAAAATTGCGATTTATGTGTTACTAAAGGGTCTAGAAATATGAAATTTGAAATATTAGATACTTATTAGATATAAAGGATTTCTAAGAACAGTTATTTAACAGTTCGAAATTTAAAAGGGGTGAAAATACGCGAAAAGCGTTCTAGAAAACGTTCTAAATGGTGATTTCTACACAATATCAGGAAATACCAATTCGATTTAAAAAATAATTGTGTCAAAATGACGGTGACAACCCTTGCTCCAACATAGGCTGTGTTTTATGTCGGTGCCACTACCCGAAAGGGGGTGCAGGAGCAAAAAACGTTCTAAAAATGCGATTTTTGCGTTTCTGAAGGACCTAGAAATATGAAATTTGAAATATTAGCTACTTATTAGATATAAAGGATTTCTAAGAACAGTTCTTAAACAATTCGAAATTTAAAAGGGGTGAAAATGCGCGAAAAGCGTTCTAAAAAACGTTCTACATGGTGGTTTCCACACAATCTCAGGAAATACCAAACCGATTTAAAAAATAATGGCGTCAAAATGATGGTGACAACCCTTGCTCCAACATAGGCTATGTTTTATGTCGGTGCCACTACCCCAAATGGGGTGCAGGAGAAAAACGTTCTAAATTGCGGTTTTTACGTTACGGAAGGGCCTAGAATCGTGAAATTTGGAATGGTAGTTAGTTATAAGATATCAATGATCTCTAAAGACATTTCCTAAAAAAATCGAGATTTAAAAGGGGGTCAAAATGCGCAAAAAGCGTTATAAAAATGTTCTAAATTGCGATTTCTATGCAATCTCAGAAAGTACTGAACCGATTTCAAATAAAATGGTGTAAAAATGATGGTGACAGATCTTGCTCCAAGATAGGCTATATTTTACATCTGTTTTCACTACCCCAGAAGAGATGCAGAAGCAAAATGCGAAAAGCGTTCTAGAAACGTTCTAAATGCGATTTGTCAGCAATATCTCAGGAAGAATCAAACTGATTTCAAAATTAATGGTAGGAAATTGATGCTGACAGCCTCTGTTCTAAAATAGCCGCTATTTTATGTCAGTAACACTATTACCTAGATGTTGCAAAAGGAAAAAAGCGTTCTAAATTTCGATTTTTGTGATCGGTAGGGGCTAGCAACTTGAAATTAGGCAAGGTACATATTTATTAGATATAAATGATCTTTAAGAACAGTTTCGAAAAAATTGGAAATTTAAAAAGGGGTAAAAATGCGCGAAAAGCGTTCTAAAAACGTTCTGAATTGTGATTTCTACTCAATCTCAGGAAATACCAAAGCTATTTCAAAACTAATGGTTGCAAATCAATGGTGACAGTCCCTGCTATAACATAGGTTATATTTTATGTTACTATCACTACCATCTCAGGGTCTCAAAAGCAAAACATATTCTAATTTGCGTTTTTTGCACAACTGAGGGGTCTAACACTTTGAAGTATGGCATGGTATTTACTTACAAGATGCAACAATCGAAAGAAAATTCCAAATTTAAAAAGATGAAGTGAGCGAAAAGCGTTATAAATTACAATTTTTATGCAATCTTATCAAATACCAAACCGATTAAAAAAATAATGATGACAATTTGTTTGTGATAGAGCCTGCTCAAACATAAGCTATATTTTATGTCTGTGCCACTACCACCAGAAGGGTGCAGGAGCTAAAAACTTTCTAAATTGCGATTTCTGTGATACTGAAAAGGCTAGAAACTTCAAATATGGCATGGTAGTTACTTATAAAATATAAATGACCTCGAAGGACTGTCAAAAATAAATTCGATTTAAAAAGGGGTGAAGCGAACGGGAGGTGCGAAAAGCATTCTAAAAATGTCCCAAATTACGATTTATATGCAGTTTCAGGGAATATAAACCGCTTATAAAAGCAATAGTTGCGAATCAGTGGTAACAGTCTCTGATCCTACACAGGCCATATTTTATGCCGATGATTCTACCATCTGGGGTTCACAGGAACAACAAACGTTCTAAAAAAGGCCTTTAATAGCTTTCTAAATTACGTTTCTGTGGAATATTAGGAAATAACAAACCGATTTCAAAATTAATGTTGCAAATTAATGGTGACAGTTGCTATTTCAACATAGCCCTTTATGTTGAGAGAGGTGGTAGGACTTGGAATTTGACATGGTTAATTTTAAGATGTAAGAAGATGGTTTCTAAAAAATTCAAACCTTCAAATGAATACTGAAATGAGCGTATTAATTGAGCATAAATGTTTCAAAATATTTTTAAATTATCATTTATTTAGTTTTATTTCTTTTTATTAATTTAAGTCTCATTTCTGCCTAATGCAGTGTAACAATGGAGATTAGTCGAACTGTGTTTTAAATAGTAATTTTTGAATTATTCCTAAAAGTATAATTTCTTTTAATAAAAATTAACACATAAATATCACTTGGCATATTTCAAATATTATGCGAGCAAAGCCGTGGGGTTTGCTAGTTAATATATATATTTTTATATTGCCCACTAACAACATCAAAAAGCATTTTTATCTGAAAAGTATCAATTTTCCATTCAAATAAAGTTTTGAAATTTATTAAAAGCGATATTTTAGTATGAGTTAATAACCGAAGAAATTGCCAAAGATTTCATTACTTACAGCAAGCAGTTTTTTTTTTTTTAATCGATTACATCTCTGTTAAATTTCTGTTTAATTTGTACTAATTTATTTTATTAATGAAGTTTTAACTTTGTTATGGAATATCAGACGGAAAAAAATGCTAAACTATGCATATTAACTTAAGCAGAAACCGATTTACCTTTCAGAATTGCCTGCCCGCGATGGAGATAGATTTAAAAAAATCCCACTTGAAAATTATTTTAAAAACTAAAAAAAATGAGTAAATTGCGACAGTTTTCAATTTCATTTGAAAGTACATTTCTTTCTGTTTTCAACGGTTTAAAAAGTGAAAATATGCAGTGTTTAGAAGTTTAAAAAAAATTGCAGTAAAAGCGAAATTTATTTGTCTGCTGTTGCCAACATAAAAATCTTTTCAAACTAATATCGGCGTTTAAGACGTAAAAGTGTGCAATTGAACAATATGTCTTCCGTTATACCGTATCCCGAACAGTTCGACCGAAGTGTGTTAAGAAAAATTGCCAAACAAATATAGCATTTGGTTGTTCCCTTCTACGGGCTCGAGAAAGTAAGTATATGAAATGAGTGAGCGCGCCTCGCGATTTGCAAAAACGATCGCTTTTTTGATGGATTTTAAATTAATCTCTCAACTAATTATCAAAAAATAAAAAATATGAACCCCAGGTACATCATGACCTGCCTTGGACTATCCTCATACAAATTTTCAGACTTCTACGTGTGGTAGATATCGCTTGCCATCGCCGACAGACAGACACATACACACAGATAGGGCGAAACTTTCTTTTAGAGTATAAATTAATTACGATACTATCACCATAGAATTTTACACTTTGAAAGTGCAGGCTTATATGATGCATCAGGTCCTGCCTTGGACTATCCTCATACAAATTTTCAGACCTCTGAACTACTGTAGATTTTCCTAGCCGTCACCAACAATAACACACATACACGGACACATAGACAGAGCGATCCTTTCTTTTATTAGTATCGATAATAACCTTTGTGATTCTGATTATTTCAATTTTTAAGTGTGTATTTCAATTACATATCGGTTAAATTCCTATTTATTTATTAGTTTCATTGGGGAATTTATTTGTGGAATATTACTCTTATAAAAAACTTGATGTGATTAAAAAAAAAAAAAAAAAAAAAAAAAAAAAAAAAAAAAAAAAAACATTCATAGAATCCAGTTTCACCTTATCATACAAACAAATAACTAAAAATTAATAAATGTTCCAAAAACCCATACATCATTTTATAAAAACTTCACTGAAGGTGTTTGAAAGATATACTTTATATACAAAACTGTATTTTCATATAAATCGAACGCTTTCTGGAAAACACTTTCTCATCATCGCGATTTCAAACGAACCCAAACACACAATGATAAAGTAAATGAAATACACATCATTTAACTGCTGGAAAATGGAACAAACCCTTAAAATGGCACAGAGAGGGGGGTGGGGGGAGGGAGGTACAGTAGAGTCCCGATTATCCGAGTCCCGCTTAACCGAGTTTTCGCTTTAACCGAAATATTTTCTTCTGATGGACTGATGACTTCCATTATTATGAAACAACCTTTATAAATGAAGTGTTAGGTGAAGATGAAAGAGCAGTCGTAAAAAGTTAGAGCTCTGATTTTCTGGTCAGTATAGTGAAAAACAAATGGCCAAAAATTTTTTGAAAAAAAATTATGCCCATTTTTTTTCGACTGCTCTTTTATCTTCACCTAACACTTCATTTATAATGGCTATTTTATAATAATAGAAGCCATCAGTCCATCAGAAGGAAATTACCTATTCCAAAGGTAAGTTCGATCGAAAAACTATTTAATATTTTGAGCAGAAAGAAGAGGCTACATCTGCAATTTTCATGACACTAACAGAATCACATAGCTGCCAATTTGTACGGTTTTGTTACCTGTAAAGTTTAATGCAGATTTTTGCCATATTTAATCGTTGGCAATTGTTAGATTTCAGCGATTGAATTAGGCAAAATTTACTAGTAAGTTTTAGTGGTAAGAAAAAAATCTTAGAAATTGGTAGCTATGCAGTAGCGTAATACTGCAGCGAAAAAAAAAAAAAAAAAACTGCAGCAAAATTGACATTCAACAAACAAAAAACTATCAACGGCTTTTTCAAATAAACAATTTCATTCCCCGTTTTTCTTAAAAGTAACGGAAATGTACATCAAAGAAATGTTACTAGTACCATAAAAATTACTGAATTAAGTAAAAATTTGTATTTCATCTCCTTAATTGGTGACGATTTGCGTAAATCTGGTTTATCCGAGATTTTTGCTTATCCGAGGTGAGCTTGGTCCATATTAACTCGGATAATCGGGGCTCTACTGTACCACAATTTGGGAATATTGTAGGGTAATAAATCATCGCATGTTTTATCTTTTTATATAAAATTTTTATGGATTCATTAATTATTGATTCATAATAGGTTGAAGTACTTTTAATTATTTTAACTCGATCAAAATGTATTTTGTTTTAATCTTGAAAGTGCAGTTTTAGCTCTAATGAATTTAATATCTGAAATACGTTTTTACAAACGAGTTTTGAATTTTCTTAATGCTGTTCTTAACTGATCTGCTCAACAAGCGCAAAACGTTTTGACACATTTACAAATTCATTTTTTAACGGAAAGATATAAAATTGGAAAGCCTGGCCATGGAAGCGATTTGGAATTGAAATGTGTTTTCCATTTTTGATCAATAAATTACCTATTGAGTTATAAGCGATTTTGATCACGTGACAAACACGTTTTTCGCCCGGTCTTGAGTGGTTATTCTACTTTCGCGCAGAAATTCGGTTCAAAACGTCCACATTGACACTATTTTCTGAAAGATCTATTACATTTTCAAAAAAAAAAAAAAAAAAATGGAAAAAACAGCTCATTACATAGTTTCTGAACAATAACACCAGGTAGTTTCATGCATTTTCGAACAAAAATAAATTAAAACTTATGTCATAAAGTTGTCCTTTTGGATTTGAGAATACCCTTAAGGTCATACCTGTATATTGTTTTACCTTATAACATTCTTACCATTTTCATTTATTTCTTTAGTGACTGGAATTCTATAGATTCCTGAGGATTCTTCGATCGGCACTGATCAACTGTATGTGGATATATGGGGCATTCTCACAATCTTTTGACTTCCATGTCCCTGAATAATAATTGTTTATTTAATACACTTTTTGTGTTTTTTTTTTTTTATTTCATATACTGGGCAATATCCCATTGCATGATTGGATAACAATATTAATGAGATAAATAAGTTTTGGATGACGTTGGGGGTCCAAATACCAGGAAAACTCATCTATCGTCCCGTGTCCCTGATGCTGATTTTTAAGTTTGGAGCTGTCTGGATAAAATTGTTTTAACCCCCTCACTGACAAGCCCGTGTTAATACGTTCACTAAGCTCCAGGTTTCACTGCAATACAAGCAATATTTAAAGTAATATAATTCTATTGATTTAATGTATTTTTAATACATTGAACAATGATTAATACTTCCAAGGATTGCATTCATATTCATTATTAAGTTTTTTTATAAAATGTTCAAAGAATCATTTTTTTTTAGCATTTAAAACAAAATGCAGAGAAAACAACATTACAATTTTGCCCTTTTCCAAGACAGTCGGAGGGTTTTAATAAAAATAATTCGATGTAATTTTTTTCTGAAACTGGAACTATTGTTTTATATAAATATTTATTTATACATTTTAGGGTTATAATTATTTTTTAAACTCTGTCCCTGGGTTTTAGATTCCTTACCATCCCTCTTCTAAAATTGTACATAAAATCACTTCAGATGCAGCCACAGAATTTTTTTCAAGTTTTTTCTCATGCAGAAGTATGCTAGAGAAGTAATCTCTAAAATTCTTTGGCAGGAAATTTACTGTAGAATTTAAATCAGCATTTAAATATCAATTTCATGCATCGTGGCTTTATTGGTAGTCTCACCATCCCCAAGGTTTATTCCTGCACTTTTCGAGGTAAATTTAAAAAAAAAAAATTCATATAATCCAGTGTTAACAACTGCTTCTAAAAATCAATGAACATTGTAGCTATCACTTAGTCTTAGCATGATTTTCCTAAAAATAGGTGATAATTTTTCTTACTATTCAATCCTTACCGTCCCTTTTTTTACCATTTCGTCCCTTTTTCCAATACCATCCCCTTTTTTTTTACCTTACCGTCCCTTCTTTAACACACTTTTAAGACAATGTTATACAAAAATTCTGTATTAAAAGTACTACATTGTTATTATTCCTTATTTGAATGTCCTGTGTTTTCTATGCAAATTCATTATAAGTAAAAATTTAGAAGAAAATAAAAAGTTGTAGGGGTAAAATGGTAAGGAAAATTAAACTCGCAAGTTTAACTTAAACCTCAGTTAAATAAAAAAATTTTCGCTGCTGACCATTTTTTTCTTTATTTTGAATCATTAAGGCATTCGTCTATCAGTTTGAAATGTTAGTGTAGCAAGTTTAATTCTGTCAGATTTTTGCCCCAAAAGTCAAAAGATTGTGAGAATGCCCCATATGTGTTTTTAGAACATTTATATAATTTTTAGTTATTCGTTTGGAATATTTCTCGTACACAAACAAATACTGCATTATAAAAAATTTTTTTACTTTTTAAAAAACTATTTAACTATAACTAACTGTTTTTCTATTCTTTAACGATTGTAATCTTGGTACAGAAACTCTTTATGTTCATATATATCTAATCAGCTCCAGAAATGGAAAAATCGACGAACCGGATTGCTATTTGAAAATTATGGTGGGCAAAAAAGTTTTTTGGGGAAAATATAGAAAAAATTACATCTAACCATACGAAAAAAAAAAAAAAAAAAAAAAAAAAAAAGATTAAAAAAATTAAAAATGCATTCAAAATTCTAAATATTTAAAAGAAAGTTACAGAGAGTACAATAAGCTATAGATACAAAACAGTAATAATATGTTTTAATAATTCAACGCACCAGAAAGATATATTCCATAATTTCACGAACCAACAGAATATTGGCAATAATTTTACTGTATCTATTTCTGTTTTTACACTATCACACGTTTAAAGGTTTATGAACTTTTAATACCACTTTTTTTAATAGTACCCCCTGCCTTATAATTATTTAATGACATATTGTATCTAGTTTTTTTAGTGAAAACTGAATTCGAAATTTCTCTGCATGTTCATTAATTTTCTGCCTTATAAATTACACTAGCTTTTAATTACTTATATCTAAATAGTCTATGAGTATTAAAAGAGTATTAAAAGAAAGATAATGTACTAATTTCTTGGCATATAACTCTAAGATAAACAAATAGATGGCAGCACTACATTTTTCGAATTTTCTTTTTGTAGGTGTCAATCCATTTCAAATCACCGAGGTGGTGTCGCTGGTGGACATTGTTAATTTTCCTAATCTTTTGACCAAGTTTTCTTGATAGTTTTCTGAGTCTGAGTCTAAAAACATAATTACATTTTTTTTTTTTGATGGTATACATTTTTGAGGATGGCCATTTTTAACAACCTACACATCCATTTTTGGGTGGAAGAGTGTTTGGAAAATGCTGTAACTGCTTTATTTTTCTATCTATCAAGATGAATCAAAAACCCAAATGTTCACCATAAAATTGTCGACATTTAATGTAATTATAAAATTTTCATTAGACTAATCTAGATCTCTAAACTTAGGATCTAGACTAAAAACATACTTAAAATCCGGAGAAATAAAAGGTCAAAAACCACATTTAGCTGCCATTATTTTTTATGAAGGAAATCAGACTCACATTAACTATTTTTTTTTTTCTTGCACAGATGTCTTATAGGACTACTTATTTTTACAAATTTCAATCTTGAAAAACTTTTCCTTTCTTATTTATTTATTTATTTATTTTTTGTACAGCTCATCAAACACTATGTTACTTCTGCTTTTGGCAATTTTCACCAATCGATATCTCAAAAGGGACTGATTAAAAAATTCTGAAAGCGTAGGATAATAAACATCTTTGTAATATAAAGTTAAATTGTAAATTTTATGAGTGAAACTTAACTGGTTTTGAATAACAGTTCACTAAAAATGCACTAACTACCCCCCACCCTCATTTTCCTTTTTCTCTTGTACCAGATACATAGCATTACAGGTATTTTTTGCTTAGGTGCGTTCAAATTGACAATAAAGATATATTTTACGCATTATTCAGTGGCGTATCCAGGATTTTATTTCGGGGGGGGCTGACTTAAATTTTCATAATGTTCTAAATCTTACGAAACACGTTGAATTGTGTTATAAACAGAAATCATTTTTGCCAATAAGGCCGTAGCCAGGGGGGGGAGGGGGAGGGGCAGGGGTGACTTTGTTCCGAAAATTTGAAAAATTTGGTCCAGTCCGAAAATTTGGACTTAAAAAATATCGCGATTTTTGACATGGTCGCCGAAAAAAATCAATTTCATCAATCGTTCGCTGAAAAAAAAAATCTCCAATTTTTTTAAAGTATCCGAAAAGGAAAAAAACCGAAATTTTGTCATAGGGCCATGGATAAAATGCGAAGTTTGTCGAAAGATTGCGAAAAAAAAAGTCAAATTTCATGAAATACTCGCGGAGGAAACGCTAATTTCGTCAAATGAGTACAGAAAAAACCCGAATTTCGTCATAAGGCCGCAGAAAAAACGCGAATTACGAAAAAAGATCGCTAAAAACACGCATTCCGTCGAAGGGCTGCGAAAAAAAAGCTAATTTCGTAAAGGATCGCAAAAAGCTAATTTCGTCAAAGGGAGGTGGAAAAACGTGAATTCCATCAAAAGGGCTCAGAAAAGCGCAAATTTCATCAAAAAGACGAGAAAAAAACGCTAATTTTGTCAAAAAGCCGCGGAGAAACGCAAATTTCGTCAAATGGCCATAGAAAAAACGCAAATTTCGACAAAAGATCGCTAAAAAAACACGCATTCTGTCAAAGGGAAGCGGAAAAAACCCGAATTTCGTCAAGGGGTCACAGAAAAAACGTGAATTTCGTCAAAAGGCCGCAGAAAAACGGAAATTTCATCAAAAAGACGAGAAAAAGCAAATTTCGTCAAAAAGCCGCAGAAAAAACGCAAATTTCGACGAAGGATTGCCCTAAAAAATGCGAATTTCGGCAAATGACCACAGAAAAAACGCGAATTTCGTCAAAGGGCCGCAGAAAAAACGCAAATTTCGACAAAGGATCGCTAAAAAAAACATCATTCCGTCAAAGGGAAACGGAAAAAACACGAATTTCGTTAAAGGATCGCCAAAAAAAAGAAAAGCAGGGTCACAAAGAAAGGCCACAGAAAAGCGTGAATTTCGTCAAAAAGCTGCGGAAAAAAAGCGAATTTCGTCAAAAAGTTGCGGAAAACATAAATTTCGACGGATTGCGAAAAAACGCGAATTTCGTCAAATGGCCATCGAAAAGCGCGAATTTCGTCAAAGAGCCGCGGAAAAAACGTAAATTTCGACAAAGGACCGCTAAAATAACACGCATTCCGTCAAAGGGAAGCGGAAAAAACACGAATTTCGTCAAAGGCTAACAGAAAAAAACGTGAATTTTATCAAAAAGCCGCAGAAAAACGCAAATATTTCTTGAAAAAGACGAGAAAAAAAGCAAATTTCGTGAAAAAGTCGTGGAAAAAACATAAATTTCGACGAAGGATTGCCTAAAAAAACGCGAATTTCGGCAAATGATCACAGAAAAAACGCAAATTTCGTTAAAGGATCGCAAAAGAAAAAGAAAAAGCAGGGTGGCAAAGAAAGGCCACAGAAAAGCGTGAATTTCGTCAAAAGGCTGCGGAAAAAAACGAATTTCGTCAAAAAGCCGCGGAAAAAAGCAAATTTCGACAAGGGATCTCGAAAAAAACGCAAATTTCGTCAAACGGCCGCAGAAAAAACGCGAATTTCATCAAAAGGTCGCGGAGAAAACGCGAATTTCGAAAAAAAGATCGCTTTAAACACGCATTCCGTCAAAGGGTGGCGAAAAAAAACTAATTTCGTAAAGGATCGCAAAAAAATGCGAATGTCATCAAAAAGACGAGAAAAAAACGCAAATTTCGGCAAAGGATTTCGAAAAAAAACGCAAATTATTCAAAGGGCTGCAGAAAAAAAGCGAATTTCATGAAAAGATCGCGGTAGAAACGCGAAATTCGAAAAAAATATCGCTTAACATACGCATTCCGTCAAAGGTCTGCGAAAAAAAGCTAATTTCTTAAAGGATCGCAAAAAAACGCGAATTTCATCAAAAAGGAGTAAAAAACGCAAATTTCGTCAAAAATCCGCGAAAAAGACGAAAATTTTGACGAAGGATTGCGTAAAAAATGCGCATTTCGGCAAATGACCTCGTAGAAAACGCGAATTTCGTCAAAGGGCCGCAGAAAAAACTCGAATTTCTTTAAATGATCGCAAAAAAAAGAAAAAGCAGGGTCACAAAGAAGGGCCGCAGAAAAACGTGAATTTCGTTAAAAGACTGCGGAAAAAAGCAAATTTCGTCAAACAGCCGCAAAAAATGGTACTTTTGCCAAAGAGCTGCAGAAAAAAAGCAAATTTCATCAAAAAGACGAGAAAAAAAAAACGCGGGAAAGAAGCAAATTTCGACGAAGAATTTCGTAAAAAAAAAAAAAACCGCGAATTTCGGCAAAAAATCCGCGAAATAATACTTGAATTTCATCAAAAACGCGGAAAAAACACAAATTTCGACAGAATTACGAAAAAAACGCAAATTTCGTCACAGATCCGCGGAAAAAACGCAAATTTCGACGAAGGAGTACTTAAAAAAAAACGCAAACTTCCGCAAAAAGTCTCAGAAAAAGCGAATTTCATCAAATGACTGCGGCGAAAATTCAAATTTTGTCAAAAAACCGTGGAAAAACACAAATTTTTGGTAGAGAGATGCGACTGAAAAATCAAAGTTAATAAGCTACTTTTACAGCTGTGATATACGCTCGAAATTCGCCAACCATCCCAGGTGTGTAATCCTTCGGTTAATTTATCACTAGTTTTCTTCACAACATTAAATTATAGTTTATTTATAAGAATGCATAAAGACATGGAAGACAAAACATTTGAACGTCACACTATATACAAATAATTATATTTTTCACATAGCTGCAGACCACCTTCACATTTCACTCCGAAACAACACTTCACTATATTGCTAGATTATTTCACAAAAAACTCAAATTAATATACTTCCGTTTTTATTACATTCTTTCGGTATCTCATAAAAAATACCCGCGCACGCTCATATGCCGGCTTACACAACACTTCTACCTTCCACACTCTGAATAAACAGTGTCCCCCCCACCTCTCTCCGCGTACCCACGTATCACGTGTCAAATGGCGCCAGAGAAATCAAAGGAAAATTATCCAGACGCCTCCAGACACCACAACAGCCATCTCTTCCGCACCGGATTTCCGATTTAGCCGAAATCGACTTTTGATTAGCTGCAGTGTTACTGTGCATTAACATACTTCCGCATTGACACTCTTGGCGCCCGTCGACTGCGAGAGAAATTAAAAAACTCCTTAAATTAAACTACTTTTTGATTTGTCGAATTTACTTGTAGGTCTCTTGAACTGACCATATACGTTATCATTTATCCAGTAAAACAGGTATGGAGCTATTCTTCAGTCATCTGAAAATCTATTTTGTGGTTTCAAGTAAATTTGGTCCCAGGACTGAGGAGAATATTGGATTAATAAGAAATACAAATTCGCGGCATGCCAGAAAATAAAACAAATTTATCTGAAAAAGAAGGAATATCAGCCCTTTTTTCATTTCACTGCGATCTCTTCGGAGGTGGAATGGAGCTGTAACCTCATAACCCCCGTCGCCATCGACTTCTTTGGGTGTATGCGTGGGCATCACTGTGCACTAGTATATGGGACCAACCAGACTAGCTGCGCCGCAGAAAAAAAATTAAATTTTATCTCAAAAGAAAGAAGAAAAAAACAGGAGTTTTTTCTTCATTTTTGATTACATCGAAAGGGGGCCCTATAACCCCATCAGCTCCCTTCCCCTCATTGGGTATACTGTGGTGTAACTGTGCACTGATATGAGACTAGCCAGAAAGCCTAGTTCGTTGTATTGCAGAAAACAATTGCATTACAAATTTATCTCAAACAAAAAGAAAAAAAATCAGCACTTTTTTCATTTCATTTTCAACTATTTTGGGAGAGGTCTGTAACCCCATCACCCCCTTTCTACTTCTTTGGGTATAATGTGGTGTCACTGTGCAGTAATATGGAACTAAACAGAAGAGTGTAGCTAGTCTGTTGAGTGATAGGAGGAAAAAAAATGCAAATTTATCTCAAACAGAAAGAAAAAAAGCATTTTTTTTCGATTATTTCGGGAGGAGGGGACTGTAAGCCCATCAGCCGCCTCCCCTTCTTTCGGTATACTGTGATGTCAATGTGGACTAATATGAATTTAACGAGAATGGCTTTTTCGCTGTATGGCAGACGAAAAATTACAAATTTATCTCAAACAAGAAGAAAAAAATCAGCCTTTTTTTCATTTCATTTTCAACTATTTAGGAAGGGGACACCCCATTAGCCACTTTCACCTCTTTGGGTATAATGTGGTGCCACTGTGCACTAGTATGGAACTAAAGAGAAGAGAGCGGCTAGTCTGTTGAATGATAGGGGGAAAATACAAATTTATCTCAAACAAAAAGAAAAATATCAACACTTTTTCATTTCAGGTTCGACTTTTTGAGAAGAGGGCTGTAACCCCATTAGCCCCCTCCTACCTTTTGGGGTATAACGTGGTGTCACTGTACACTAATATGGAACTACAGCGAAGGGAATGGCTAGTCTGTTGAATGATAGGGGAGAAAAGGCAAACTTATCTCAAACAGACAGAAAAAAAATCAGCACTACTTTTTCATTCCATTTTCTACTGTTTCGAGAGGAGGGGGGCTGTAATTCCAACAGTCCCCTCCCCATCTTTGGGTGTGTTGTGATGCCAATGTGGACTAATATGGAGTTAACGAGAATGGCTACTTTGCTGTATGACAGAAGAAAAAATTACAGATTTATCTTTAAAAAGTAAAGAAAGAACAATTTTTTCATTTAATTTTTTGACTATTTCTGGTTTTGGGGGGGGGGGGCTGTAACCCCGTCAGCCCCCTTTCTCTTCTTTTTTTGTCAATATGGACTACTATGGAACTAAAGCGAAGGAAGCGCATAGTCTGTTGAACGATAGGGGGAGAAATGCAAATTTGTCTTAAACAGGCAGAAAAAAATCAGCACTATTTTATCATTTCATTTTCGACCATTTCGAGAGGAGGGGGCTGAAATGCCATCAGCCCCCTCCCCATCTTTGAGTATGCTGTGATGTCAATGTGGACTAATATTGTGTTAACGAGAATGTCTATTTTGCTATATGAGAGAAGAAAAAATTACAGAATTATCTTAAAAATGTAAGGAAAAATTACTTTTTCATTTAATTTTTTGACTATTTCGGGAGGGGGGGGGGCTGTAACCCCGTCTGCCCCTTTTCTCTTCTTTGTTGTCAATGTGGACTAATATGGGACTAATGGGAATGACTAATCCGCTGTATGATTGAAAAAAAAATAATTTTTTTTTTCCAAAAAAGAAAGACGAAAAAAACAACACTTTTTCATATGACTTTCGAAAATTTCGGGGGGGGGGGCTGTAGCCCCATCAGCCCCCCCCCCCCCACCTTGGGTACGCCCATGGCATTATTGCTTAGTTAAATATAAAATTAATCAATGTTCAAATATTCTAAAAGTTGTACGAAACTTTCTAAATGAAAAATGTTATGATTCAATGTGTAAAATAAATAAATTTTGGCAGTCGAAATAATTTTAAATTACTTATGGGTTCGAATAAAACATAAATTTTAAACATTTTCGTAGGAGGTATGAAAAAACATTACAACATAAAAGACATAAACAGTAACATAAACATACGAAAAAATCATTTTAAGGAGTAAAAATTATTAAAAACGATACTCGACTAAAAGTTTATTGAGCAGGGGTCATATAATTTTTGCAGCAGTGTTTTATATAATTTTTTCTCGCTTTCAAATTTTATTTCAAGTATTTTTAAGGAGGGCCTAGAAAGAACATTTATTAACGAAATTTAAAAGCTATTTTTAATAATATTATTTTTAAAAAAAATTTAATTTTTCAATCTGTGTGTTTATGTAAAAAAATTCCTTTCTTCCATCGTATTTCAGAAGTTTTTAAATATAAAGAAACATTTTTGACCAATTCACCTAATAAAATTTTAATCGACCTAGATATGAACCCAAAAGGTCAGGGTTTTTATTTTGAGATGTGGGTAAGGAAGAAGTCATAAAATAAGCTCTCAATACTATTTGATATACAATTAAATTAATTCTGTTACATTATATATTTAACAGAATGATGAAACAAGAAGAGAAAAAAAAAAAAAAAAGAAGATTCAGACTTTAAGAAAAAATGTGAATCTCGTTAATTCGAATGAAAGGTGTATTTTCAAAAATCAAAATGAGGCAAATATGATAATAGGCACAGGATAAGACAAAGGGTAGAGGCGTATGCAAACGAGATATTATATAAAATTTCATTAATGAGCGGGTGAGTGAAGTAGCCTATTAACGAGTACTTAGACTATTTTCAAAAATATGTCAGAATAAAACTGTATCAGGTGCTCCTCAGCTGTGCACAATAAAATCAAAAGTTTCCCTCCTGTCAATAAAGTTTTAAAAAAGGTGCCACTGCCCTATTTGACTAAGCAATAATGCGTAAAATTTGTTTTTATCGTCAATTTGAACGTACCTAAGCAAAAAGTACCTGTAATGCTACGTATCTGGAACAAAACAAAAAGGAAAAGAAGGAGTGGAGGTGCATTTTTAGTGAACTATTATTCAAAAACCAGTTAGTCACCCCCCCCTCCCCCAAATTCAAGAAAGTTTAGAAAAGGTGCCTCTGCACCTGACATTACCCTTTACCCATTATCATATTTGTCTCATTTTGATATTTGAAAATACTCCTTTTAATCGTATTAGAGAAATTCACATTTTTTTCTTTAATTCTTTTTTTTGTTTTACAGTTTGTTGAATATTTAATGTAACAAGGTTAATTTAATTGTATATCAAATAGTATTGAGAGCTTATTTTACAACTTCCTCCTGCTTCCATCTCAAAATAATAAACCTGACATTTTCGATTATTATGAAAGTCAATTAAAATGTTATTATGTGAAATGATCAAAAATATTTCTTTATATTTAAAAACTTCTGAAATAGGATGAAAGAAAGGCTTTTTTTTTTAACATAAACACACACATTGAAAAATTAGAATTAAAAAAAAATAATATTATTAAAAATAGCTTATTTAAAAGCTATTATTATATTCCTTAATTAATAACCTTTCTAGGCGCTCCTTAAAAATGTTTGAAATAAAATTTGAAAGCGAGAAAAAATTATATAAAACACTGTTGCAAAATTATATGATCCCTGCTCAATAAATTTTTAGTCGAGTATCGTATTTAATAATTTTTACTCCTTAAAATGATTTTTTCGTATGTTTAACTCTTATGTTGTGATGTTTTCTCACATCTCCTACGAAAATGTTTAAAATTTATTTTTTATTCAAACCCATTAGTAATTTAAAATTATTTCGACTGCCAAAATTTATTTATTTTACACATTGAATCATAATATTTTTCATTTAGAAAGTTCCGTACAACTTTTAGAATATTTGAACGTTGATTAATTTTATATTTAGTAAGCAATAATGCGTAAAATATGTCTTTATTGTCAATTTGAACGCACCTAAGCAAAATGTACCTGTAATGCTATGTATCTGGAGCAAAAGAAAAAGGAAAGTGAGGGGGGGGGGGCGTTAGTTGGTGCATTTTTAGTGAACTGTTATTCAAAAAGCAGTTAAGTCTCACTCACAAAATTTACAATTTAACTTTATATTACATAGATGTTTATTATTCTACGTTTTCAGAATGTTTTAGTCAGTCCTTTTTGAGATATTGATTAGTGAAAATTGTCAAAAACAGACTTAACACAGTTTTAAATGAGCTGTACGAAAAAAAAAAAAAAAAAAAAAAAAGGGAAAAGTTTTCCAGCATTGAAATTTCTAAAAATAAGTAGTCATATAAGAGATCTGTATAAGACAAAAAATATTTAAAGTGAGTCTCATCTCCTTCATAAAAAATAATGGCAGCGAAATGTGGTGTTTGACCTTTTATTTCTCGGGTTTTTATGCATGTTTTTGGCCTAGATCCTTAAGTCTAATGAAAATTTAACAATTACATGAAATGTCGACAATTTTATGGTGAACATTTGGTTGTTTAACTTATGTTGATAAGTAGAAAAATAAATCAGTTACAGCATTTTCCGTAAAACACGTTTTCCACCCAAAAATGGCTCTGTAGCTTGTTACAAACACAGACTTCTAATATAAGATTAGAAGTATATTCTTATATTCTTATATTATATATATTCTTATATTAGAAGTCTGTGGTTACAAACGGGCACCTCTAAAAAATATACGATCAATAACATTTTTACTTTCTTCTATCTTCAGTAGAAGAAAGTATTGTACTCGAAATTTTTTTCGACTTCCGGTTTTCGACAGATTTACACGTTTTAGGGGTCAGAGATCCCCAAAAACATGTTTATAGAAAATATATGCCTGTCCGTGTGTCTGTCGCCATTGTACCATCAAAAAGTGTATGATGTTATGCATAGAATTGAACCCATTTTTTTTTTAAAGTTCTGAGCTATGACAAGCAGGTTCTTCCTTAATTTGGAAAAAGCCCGCCCGTAGGGGGCATTGTAATAGCAATTTTTGTTCCATTTTGAATATTGTACCATCGAAAACTGTATGAAGTTATGAATAGAATTAAACCAAAATTTTTTTATAAGTTTTTGGTCATGGCATGAGGGTCCTCCTAAATTTGAAAAAATTCCGCCGGAAAGGGGCGCTGTATAGCGTTTTTAGTGCAATTTTCCTTATTGTACGTTCGAAAAGTGTATGAAGTTATGCATAGAATTGAACTAAATTTTATGTGTATGTTTTTGGCCGTGGCAAGAAGGTCCTCCCTGAATGTGGAAAAATTCCGTCATAAGGGGACGCTGTAATAGCGATTTTTTCGTAATATTCTTACTTTTTCATAGTTCTATTGTACACCAGTGGCCCATGAATCGACGGGAACTTCCCATCCTGATAAGCCGACTATTTTACTCCGATTAATTGACTGAGCAGAAATTTAAGATGAAAGTCAAAGTTGATATAGCATTGAACTGTACTATGAATGAAATATTGACATCTGTAACAACATTTTGAAACATTAAAATATGTGTGATAGAAGAAATTTTTGAGATTGGCACATTGAACAAGTTAATTATGTTTTTAAACTCAGAAAACTATGAAAAAAAAAACTTGATTAAAAGATCAGAAAAATTAAAAATGTCGAGCGACACCTCCTTGGTGATTTGGAATGGATTGACCCTTAGGTTCCATTGAATTGAAAACATATATTTGTGGACATTCTTTTGATGCAGAACTAAGCAAAGCTTCTTTTAAACATTTCTAGAAGTAAAGCTTTTCAAGGAGTTTCATTCCAAAAAATTTCATCTTCGGTAAGTGATATATTTTATGATATTTTTAAAACTTCGCTGAGAAATTTTAGAGGTTTTTTTTTCCTTAAGTGGGTAACAGTCACGTGCGCAGAATTTCACAACTTTTTAGCATTTTCTTAATTTTAGCTTTTTTTTTTTTCTTTCTTTTTTTTTTTAAATAAAAATTACGATCTGTAATTACTTACTGATTTGTGTTAATTTTGCAACTTTAATTAATTAAGCATTAACTTAGTTGTATATTCATCTAAATTTACGTTCCCTGGATATGATCAAAATATCTGCAACGTAAGACCCATCGGCCTCAGCCAGAGCCGTAACCAGTCGGCGAAGGCAGAGGGAATTTTTTTGTTGGTGCTAATACACAGCATCCCCCCCCCCCCCCCCCACTTAAATAATATATGAGCCATCTCACAAAATTTTAACTTTCAGGAATAAAAATCTGGTAAAATTCAACTTAGTAAAATAACATTTTAAACTTATTGACGAATGCCTTAATGATTCAAAATAAAGAAAAAATGGTCAGCAGCGACGATTTTTTTATTTAACTGATATTTAAGTTAAATGTGCGAATTTAAAAATCCTTACCGTTTCCTTGACATTTTACCTCTCTAACTTTTTATGTAAAAAAAATAGTATTTTATTTTTAAAAAGTAGTATTTCGGCGATTTTGGAGATATTTTATAGATTTCGTCGTCAGCATAGGCTATGAACCCAATTATAGAAGATTAGACGAATAAGACAACTATTTTGGATTTTTGATTAGATATTTTGCGTAAGACGTTTTTTACAAGGAAAAGTTTCTTTTAAAATAATTTCATAATTTATATACGAAATACAGTTTCGTAAAACAATATTAAAAAATGTTAAATTACATTAATCCCCAGCAATTCCAAGTATAAACATAATCATCCTCAGGGACAAAATACAAAAAAAAAAAAAAAAAAAGAGAAACGATGTTACTAACGTCTTACTTTTCAAATTTGAAAAACAAGAGGCTAGTAACATCGTTTATTGTATTTTTTGTATTATGTCCCTTAGGATGACTATGTTTATAGTTGAAAGTGCTAGGAATTAATCAAATTTAACGTCTTTTAATATATTAATTTTTATATCATCTTTCATGTAATAAAGCACCTTATGAGTAATTTTAATGGCACTTTAATGTGCTTCATAACTAAAAGTTTGAGCATGTTCATACTTTTAGTGGTTACACTCCATACCTTAACCTGATCAGACCTGATATATTCAAATGTGGACATCTATTCTTTTTCTCATAAAAAATAAACTATTTGATTTTTTTTTAGATTCTAACTTTACTTTGGAAGAAAACCAATAAATATCAGTATGGATGCTGATTCCCTCGTAAAATAAATGTTGTTTTCATCCGCGTTTGCAAAAGCCTTCAAGACAGTGTGGCCAACAATGTAAGAAATTTTCATAATTATTTAACTTTAACTGTTTACAAAAAAAAAAAAAAAAAAAAAAAAAAAAAAAAAAAAAATGAGGATTTGTTGATAATTTACATGTTTAAAACCCTTCTATTTTTTATTACCTGGATTTAAGATATTAATAATTAACTTGATATTTTAAGGGGCTGGTAATTTTAGATCCATATTTGAGAACCTAAATTACCAGGCTTCAGAAGTATCAATTTTAGAAAAAGGGCTCTTTCGGCCATAGGTGGGGTCATTTTGTTTGTGCAAAAGTAATGAATGTGTATTTGTAGTTTTTATTATTATTATTATTTATTGTTCCTGTTCTGAAGAGACTAAAACTACATAGTTTCTGAACTTGAACTGCACATTAGTATTCGCAAATGTTGGGAGTCCCGAAATTGTTTTGATATTTTACTAGTATGGTCAACTCCCGTCAAAAATGGCGGAATGTTGATCTGCGTTTTATTTTCACAAGACTTCTCACAAAAAAACAGCATACAGATTTTATTATTGAAAGGTTTGTATTTTATAAAAGTACATTTTTAAAAATGACAAATGATTTCTATGGTTACAAATGATGAGGTAAGGCTAGTTGGGGCAACTGGACCATGATTTTACAATGTGACTCTGGAGCTTCTGACAATTCAGCTTCAAAAAGCTAATGTTCATTTGAATTAAAGTCTGAACTTCTGTAAATGTGTTCAGTTAGGTTATCAGACAAAAATGCTCAAAATTACGTTTTAATCTTTGAAAATATAAAAATATGCATATTTCACCTTTCTTTCCTCATGCGTCCAGTTGCCCCATAAAAATGGGGTAAGTGGACCAGGAGCGTCTATGTTCCACACGTATTTATTTTTTTTTCATATGGGATACAAGGTCCTGTTTGAAAAAGTGTAAACAACTTAAAAAAATTTAAACCAGGCAGATCATGCAAATTATATATCAACTAAAGAGCATTGTAAGGGCAACATTTGCTGTCAATGTGTCTAAAAAAAGTACTAAAAGTGAAAATATTAGATTTATTTATACCAAAAATATGAAAATTAAGTGAGCACTTATGTACTTTAGTGTAGGTATTAAGTATAAAAGTCACATGGGTATTTTAAGGAAAAAAATAGCATGATAAATCTATGAACAACCGGCTACGTAAATACGTAAGTACTTATCTGTATCCAGGGGTCGCATTATATAAGGAAAATTTTATTGTTCTTACCTGAACCCTTAATGAGTTACCTTTATGATCATTTTATTTAACATATTCTAAAGAAAGGTGCGATGAAGATATTGTTTTCAAAATAGTGGTAGGAACAATAAAAGTTTCCCTATAGAATGCGACCCCTGTGTATCGTACAATTTCAAGGTTAGCCTATCTCGCTTTCAGGGACAAGGTACTTGCATTCGTAAAATGCTGAAATAATTTAATGACACCAGTGTTTACAACAGAATCTATTTGTAAACAAGTAAAAGTATATTTTTGCGTACTTAATAAAGGTGAAATTTTCATTATAAAATTCCGGTGGCAATGTGGCAATTAGGGATTAAAATTATGTGATGCCATAACGCCATCACCGCCTCTCAAGTGATCAAGAAATTTGGTTTGATACCACCCAATATGCCTTTTTAGGTGCGTTCGTAATTATATAAATACGTAGCACCTATAGTCGTCGTTCAGTCCGTCCGTCTGTCCGTCCGTCCGTCCGTCTGTCCGTCCGTCTGTCCGTCTGTTCGTCCGTCTGTCCGTCTGTCCGTCCGTCCGTCCGTCTGTCCGCATGTAACAGAGCAAAAACTACCCAACCGAATGGTCTGAAATTTCAAATATATGATTGTTGCAAAATTTTGTCGAGCCATTTCAAATTTTATGAAAATCGGATGTATAGTTTAATTACAGGGACAGTCAAAAGTTTTTCTTTACATTACGGCCAATGGAAAAAATTATTGCAAGTGGATTTTAATGATATTAGAGCTTTCCGAATGATCTGAAATTTTAAAGATATAACTGTTGCAAACTTTTGTCGAGCCCTTTCAAATTTTAGGAAAATCGGATGTATAGTTTAATTACAGGGACAGTCAAAAGTTTTTCTTTACATTACGGCCAATGTTAAAAATTATTGCAAGTGCATTTTAATGATATTAGAGCCTTCCGAATGATCTGAAATTTTAAAGATATAACTGTTGCAAAATTTTGTCGAGCCCTTTCAAATTTTAGGAAAATCGGATGTATGTTTAATTACAGGGACAGTCAAAAGTTTTTCTTTACATTACGGCCAATGGGAAAAATTATTGCAAGTGCATTTTAATGATATTACAGCCTTCCGAATGGTCTGAAATTTTAAAGATATAATTGTTGTAAAATTTTGTTGAGCTATTTCAAATTTTAGGAAAATCGGATGTATAGTTTAATTACAGGGACAGTCAAAAGTGTTCCGTTACATTACGGGGAATGGGAAAAAAATGTTGGAAGTGCATTTTAATGATGTATCAGACTATGCGCTTTATGAAGTGCAAAAAATTATACATTCAGTACAATATGGGGTGCAAAAAATAATTATAAAACTAGTTATAGTACGACCGCACCTCATTTGCCACGTTTGACGAGCAATTTCCAACTTGTTAAATTTTTATTACATAATTTAAATAGGTATTCTATCATTGTCTTTATTGTGAGCAAAAAACAATGGAGAAATTTATATCCCGTACTAAGAGAAACTCAAAAAAAAAAAAAAAATATTTATAACTATTGGGGTAACTGGATCCAGCATGGTTCAGTTACTCCGGATACATGTCCCAGTTACCCCATTCTTGAAAAATGTATGGGGTAACTGGGACACCGGGCTTACTTTTGAAACATGAAGCAAATATGTATATGCCTAATCTAAAGATTGTTTAATAAAAGTACTTACAGTATTTTAATAAAATGCCGAGGAAGTTCAACCATATTGACGTTGTTTTTAAAAAAAGAAACGTAAATTGTTGACAACCTATCACAGCAAAGTGACAGCTATGATTCAGTTGACACACGTTGTTTTAGGAAGTAGAGATTGAGGTGCATTGTTCACAAAAGCTAAAACTTAAGAAACATCAACAGTTTTTTATAAAATAGCCTATGGCCCGGTTACCTCGTGGGTCCAGTTACCCCAACTAACCTTATTTTTTTTACCCAATATTCAATTTCTGAAATTGTTTAACGATCAATTGAGGCTCCGATTCTAATCTATAGAATTAAGAAATGAAAATTCAGTGAAAATACGTCATGTTGACACAATCATATCAATTATTCTCCTTAGTTTTACTAACCCTTTATCTACTGACGGTACTTATAAGTATCAATAAAATAACTTGTTATAAAATTCCTTTAACACATCGATTAGTTGTAATAGAGTTTAGAATGTGTTATACATACATTACTTTATCTTATTCCAAACACATTATTGGTTACACAAAACAAAAATATTTTTAAAAGGGTGATTTATGTTGCCTTTGCATCTTTTTAGCTTTCTTGGCGTTGGGAGGGGGGGGGGGGGAGGGATTTTTCAATTTGGAAATATTTCTATATTTCTATTGTAAAAACATTATATTTGTACATTTCCTAATTCTACAAAATACCAAGAAAAATATTTAAAATAAAAGATTGAGTGGCGTTATAAATATTCACAAATCCCTATAAATTCAAATTTAATTGATCGTCTTAAATCCTCCAATCCTTCTAAAATCCTTCTAAAATTTATTAGATGATTATGCCAATATCTTCTAATGTAATTTAAACAATTCGCGAAAAATGCTTTAGAAGATAAAATTTTCGTGAATTCATAATTCAGTAATGTAAAAATAAATTTTATGCTAAGAATAACGTCATTGGTGCAAACTTTTGAAACATACTTTTATGCTTAACCACAGTATATTCAAATAAAAATGTATTTCAATTTATTATAATGAAAAAAGTTAAAGAAAACATATTGCATAAAGATAAAAAATAAACCCAATAGACAATATTCTCGAGATGTCTCTACAAACTGGAATTTTTATTTGCTTATAAAAATAAAGAACTCGTGCATAATATTTTTTACCGAACATAACTTACAAATGCATAAATACGTCCGAAAAGCCACAAGTCTGAATATTTTTTCATTATTTCTCTTTCATCTGAGACAATGGAAGTAATCTGATTGTCATCATTTTGAAGAAATTTCATAAAAAACTTTTAAAATTAAAATACAAAAATGGGAATATTTAAAAAAAAGTAGCCAGTGCGGACACATCTATAAATAAAGAGCTTTCATAAAAAAAAAAAAAAAAAAAAAAAAAAAAAAAAAAAAATAGCAAAATTGGTTCAGTAGAAAGTTTAGGGTAGATGACTAAAAACACAGCCTTGTGTTAAATATGCGTATATATTAATGAGATTTTTATTGTTGAACATTTGACAACGGATGAGTTAGCGATTCTAGCTGGCCAAAAGTATTTTTGGCGTCAGTATAGTTGCATCGCTGTGAAATTGAAAAATGTTATTGATATTCACTGTTGAATGTTAGGTATTGCAAAATGTAGCGCGTAGCAGTCATAATTTCGTTACAGGGGCATTTAAAAGTAGTTCATTACATTACGGCCTATGGGGAAAAATCTTTTGCGGTGGTTTTTAATCATGTTTCATTATTTCAATCACTTTGAAATTTATATACATATCTACAGACGTGTGAAAATTATTAGAATAACTGTGAAATTTTCATTAGAATCTTGTTATATTAAAGAAATATTTAAAAAATATTGATACATTTAATATTTAGTGTACAATCGTGGAAAAAAAAAAGTAAACACCCCCTACTAACTTCTCAACAAATTATCGTAGAAGAAAGTTACTGGTACCGAACGATTGGAAATAAAGTCTACTTTTAAATGATGTATATAAAATTTGTTTAAAGGGCCATCTACATATTAAAACGAACCATAACTTTGTTTTTTTCAATAGCAGTACACAATTCTGACAGCATAAATGAACTCTACACCTTTCAATTAGCCTATAAACAAATTTTTATGCAATTCGTGCCATAAGTTTCCGAGAAATTAATTATTTTAAAACGAGCGTATTTTAAGGGCTGTATCCAAATTGATGTTCCGAACTCGATTGTTAACCGAGAGAGCCGCCTTCTTGATCAAGGCACGTTTAAGCGTCAATGAAACCTGTTTGATTACAGGATAGCAGAATAAATTTCAAAAATTTACTCACTTCTATCATAGACGGCCCCTTAAACCATCATTTTGCCGTTTTTTGAGCATAATTTGAAAACTACTTGGAAGAAAAATGTGAAATTTCGGATTTCCATAAAGCAGGACTTAATAAATTTAAATCCATCAAAAAAATTGTATGTTGCAATTCATAATTTTTTCGAATATTAATTTCATAATTCATAATTCATATCATAAAATTATAAAAATTGCAAATTCAACGTATTTATGTTTGGGTATATTAGTATTATTGTTACACAAAAAATTAGCTCATTAGGAGCATAATTTCAGGAGATATAAATAAAAATATGAAAATGTAATTTAACATTAGAAGTACTCAATTTTGAATGTCTATAATTCAAAAACTTATCATTCGAATGACTTGAAATTTGGTTTCTAGGCATATTTTGAACCGAAGATTTGAAATATCTCGTTAAATTTGAGTACTGCCATTGAAAAAAATGAAGTTTGGATTAGTTTTAATATGTATATGGCCCCCTAAGCAAATTTTATACACAACATTTAAAAGTAGACTTTATTTCTAATCGTCCGGTACCAGTAACTTTCGTCTACGATAATTTGTTGAGGAGTTAGTAAGGGGTGTTTACTTTTTTTTTCCACGACTGTACATCCCCTTGTTGTTCATTAAAGAAATGATGGCATACTTGTCAGCATACTTTGTATGAGTTTTTGGCAATTAATTTGTATTTCGTCGTCATGATGCCAAATTTGGATGAGTCTTATTATCAGACCAGTCTTGTTTGTGATGTTGCATTTCTTTAATTTTTTCTTTATAATGGCCCAAAGGTTCTCTATGGGGTTCATATCTGGACTGTTTCCAGGTCATGGAAGTGTTTTCTTTAATTAAATTAAAGAAATGCAACATCACAAACAAGAATGTTCTGATAGAAAAATTTGGCATCATGACAACAAAATACAAATTAATTGCCAAAAACGCATACAAAGTATGCCAAGACGTATCGAATCTTTAATAAAAAACAAGGGAATGCACGCTAAATATTAAATGTATCAATATTTTTTAATGTATTATTTCTTTAATGTAACAAGATTGTAATGTAAATTTCACAATCATTCTAATAATTTTCACACGTCTGTATGACGTGCACTACAAGATGATTGCTATAGAATATGGTATGGATAGCATTTATCGATCATTTACAGAGACACTAAAAAGAATTATGTTACATTACGGTCTATGGAGAAAAAATGTTTGTGGTGTATTTTATTCATGTTCCACTATTTCAAAAGTATTTAAATTGATATATATCTTCGAGGTGCTCTATAAAATGCTTACTATTGAATATGTGTGCCATTCATCTTTCATATATAGGAGCACACAAAATAAATCAGTTATATTTTTCTTTGTATGAACAATAAGTGATGGAAGTGCGTTTTCAGCTGTGGAACACTTTGCATACTATTTAGTGTGTATAAATTCTATAAATAAAATATAGGGCTGCACAAAACATCTGAAGTACATTTCAGTTTATTGACGGAAATTGCTGACGAGGAATTTGCATCTGTGCTATGCCTTCATTAACTGTTCTAGATTTTAGCATATTGTGAATTATATGATAAATCTATAGTTCATATACAGGGATGTATAAAATTTTCAGCTATTTTTTTGACTTTGGTTGAAATTGTGTTTTCAAACGTGTTATATGTTTTACAAATTATTACTTAGACATCGCTTTTCACGTTATTAAGCTATGAAATTTTATTATAGTAGTCCGAATGCGTTGAAAAATATTTCAGAATCTGATCGACGTATGAATTTACGTTCTTCTTGATAATTGTAATGATACTTTCTTAATGGTACGGAAGCTAAAGTGGCAAAATTATTTTTGTATTATTATAACAAATTTTAAAATTTCTTTTTTCTAAAATTTAAGATACGGGGCAAATATTCGACAGCTTTAATGAAAATTGCTGTGTTGTATATTTTTATTTATGCCTGCACAAAGGAACCTTATGTAAAGAATGGGAATCATAAGATATCATGAGAAAACCCCTACATTATGTTTTACATTGTATCAAATCTGAATTTGGAGAATTTGTTCGGACCAGTTTTGTAACCACTCGAAATTTGCAGCCAAGAAATATATTTTAAACCATTTTGTCCTGAGATATCTACATACAACTGGCAAATTTGGTCATAAATTTAAACATTTCACTCTTGCAAAACTTCATGTTCTCTTCATTGTAATTTCCCTCTATAAACAAGATATTTTCAACCAAATTCACATTTTCGTTAAATTTTAAATCTTATAGCCGTTGCATAATGGTGCAAAAGTTTATTTATGTGACTAACTTAAACTCTGCTATCTTTGATTAAAAAAAAAAAAAAAAGGTACTTGAACTAAAATTAAAATTTTTTTTATTTAGACTTAATAAGCTAAAAACAATTCTGAAAACTGGGAGGCACCTAAAGGCAGACAAATTAAATTGGAAAGAAAAGGTAATAATTTAAACTATTTAGTCTTATCAAAAATTGAGCTTAATTGTGCTTTATCATATAACTTTTTCTATATTAAAACTGAAAATTTGTAGAAAAGATACAGAGTTTTTTGCGACATTAAATATGAAATAACAGCTGATAAGTGCAAATTTCATGCACATAAATCCGATAAAATAAATTGCACATTTTGTTTTGAAGCTTTCATAATGGAGCAGTATATTTTATTCCGCTTCAAGCAACGCATTAAAGAACTATATTCAAATTGATTGATTCATTCCCAATTAAGAAGCAACAACTTTGCGCTAGTCTATGGACCATACAATTATATGTATATCAAAACCAATAGCAGGGTACAACGCCCTAACGAATGAGCTATAACAGGCAAAAAATAAATTACGCTAGCATAAACTTTTAAAAATCGACTTTTGGCCAGCAAGAATCGGTAAATCACTCACCGTGCACTTGTTATTTTTAGTGATATACATATAAAATTAATTTGAAGAAGCAAAGCAATTTAAATGTATACAAAAAAGATAAAGTAATTGTCGAAAAAGATGCATAGTATCACAGAAATAGAACATTTTCTAATGTGTGTATTTGTACAAAAATAACTGTATTATTTGTGTTAGTCTTTATATGTTAAACAAATTGTTGTTTGTTGTAACAAAAAAATAAAAAGTAATTTCATTGATGTAATGAATACCGAATTTAAATTTTAAGCAAGCCAGAGAAATAGTCGCACGTGCTGCCACCTCTGGTTCGAGTTTCATAGACTCGCCAATCCGATACTACTAGAATATAATACAAGCCTGCGATGATTGTGTTTCTTAACTTTTAATAATTGTATTTTGCCTATTTTTTTTGCACTGAATCTGAAAATGACCTTTATTTTTAACCATCACGTAAGGATTTTTTACAAATCGTAAACTTCAAAGGTAAAAAGTAAAAAAAATAGACAAAATCTTATACTAAAAAATAGAATAGATGGTTGTGATTTTTAACTTTTGATAATTGATTTTTATGTATTTTTTAGCGCTGAATCAGGAAATAAGCTTCATGTTTAACCATAACGTCAGAATTTTTCGCAAATAGTAAATTTCAAAGTTAAGAAATATATAAAAAATCTTATACTATAAAATAGAGTAGATGATTGTGATTTTAAACTTTTGATAATTTATTTTTATCTACTTTTTAGCACTGAATTTGAAAATGACGTTTATTTTAAACCATCGCCTCAGAATTTTACGCAAAGCGTAAATTTCAAAGTTAGAAAATATTACAAAAATATCATATTAAAGAATAGAGGAGATGGTTGTGATTTTTAATTTTTGATAATTTACTTTTATGTACTTTTTAGCACAGAATCTGAAAAGGACCTTCATTTTTAACCATCGCGTCAGAATTTTGCACAAATCGGAACTTTCAAGGTTGAAAAATAGCGCAAATTTGATACTATAGAATGGATGTAAAGCCTCTTTTATTCAATTTAATTTAATTCATTAATTTATTTACTTTTTTTGGCTTATACTGGGGATTTTTACAGCTAAACAGCTCAGGGGTCCAACGAGGTCTGTGTGTATCTGAATGGGGAGGGGGGGGGGGGTCAATTTTAACTTTTTAACTTTGAAATTTACGATTTGCGAAAAAAATCTGACGTGATGGTTAAAAATGAAAGTCATTTTCGGATTGATAAAAAATACACAAAACTCATTTATCAAAAATTAAAAAACACAACAATTACATTTATTTTATAGTATCAGATTTTCTCTATTTTTTAACTTTTTTACTTTGAAATTTACGATTTGCAAAAAATCCTTACGTGGTGATAAAAAATGAAGGAAAAAATGAATTTTCGGATTCAGCATTACAAAATATATAAGAATCAATTATCAAAAGCTTAAAAAAAAAATGACACAACCCAAATTTTGCAAGCTCGTGTAATTGTATGCAAGCTTTTTTTTTTTCTAACAACTTTATCACGTAGAGTAGTTAATAGATGTATTAGATTTCATAAATATTCACGGAACTAAGATGGCATCTTTGAATAAATTAGCTGAATGTGCATAATCTTTCGCATTCGTAAAGGATGATTTTTAAACTTCTCGAAGCCTTAAATGCGATATTATCACAAACCAACCTATAAGGTAACGAGGTAGAACCCGTCGAACTACGACGAAGGAAAATGTTTAAGAAAGAACTGTTTCATTGATTTATAATAAACCTACAAAATTAGTTATACAATAGAAAATCATCTAAATTGGTTAGACTAACTCTCAAACAAATATTATTTGAACCTAAAATTAACAGAATATTACTTTTATAAAACTCAGTTATCCAGGAGTCGCATTCTACAGGGAAAATTTTATTGTTCTTACCACTATTTTGAAATTAATATCGTCATAGTACTTTTCTACAGCATATTTTAAATTAAAAAAAATATGAAGATTATTGATTAATAGTTCTGATAGGAGCAATAAAATTTCCCCTATGGAATGCGACCCCTTCTTGTCTGAATTATTAAAATTAAACTTTAATTGCATATGTAATCACTAAAATATAATAAAAAACAGTTATTATGATGAAGTTGTTAATTAAGTCTCTTATGCTTCGTTTTCGCGAATCCAAAAGATAAAATTTATTCTAGTTTGATACAATCAGATTTTTTCCCTTTAAAATCTAAACCTTACATCATTTTCACCTTCTCATAACTCACATATGTATCCACCATATGTGTACACATCCGTATTCACCATGTTTTTTTTTTTTTTTTTTTTTTATGGTATTTTAATTTGATCATTTTAAATTCATTTTTTAACTCAAAACTTGAAGTCACGATTGTCAACAACATATTTACATGTGAACAGTCGCACTCTTAACTTCAGCTACTAATCTCAATACCGATGAGTAAAAATTGCCGTAATTTATGTTTTTAGACGCATTTGTGTTAAAATGTTTAGTATTATCTAAGCGATTCATCGTTTTCTTTTAAATATGACGTCATTTTCTATCCTTTTGCATAGTGTCTCAAAATTAGTATTAGTACTCATGCAGAAGAAAAAAATATGGAAACTTTATAAGAAAAAATGCGTGTTTTCAAAAGCAGTATGTCATTTTCCATTCAAAATATTTTGGTGCAATATGTCCCTAATGGGATTTTGCTCAACTTAACCCTATACAACGAAATTTAAATCATAGAAAAAATTTTTATTTTTAAATTTTAATCAAAAAATGGCATGAATGACGATAAATAAGCCTCATTATTCTCTCAATTCTGCAATAATAAAAGCTATCTAATTACGATCATTTTGAAGAAATTTTATAAAATATTTTGAAAATTAAAATATTAAAGTGGGGATATTAAAAAAACAGATAGTGTGGGCACATATACAAATGAACAGCTTTTAATTAACCCCTTAATCGTAGCACCCGAGGCATTCACGGGCAAACCTGTATGAACAAATTTCGTCACGCCCGTGATACTCACGGACTGGACGTCTCATTACTTTAGCTATTTTGTTCCGGTATCTACTTTGCATTTTTCTTTCCCGAAAATATTTTTAAGCCTTAAATACGTGATTTTATTTTTATATTCTGCTTGCACCACTATATTTTCAAAGTATAGTTTTAGTAAATTTCTCTTGCCCTTTTTGTCGGAAATCAAGTTCAATTGTTCCTTAAATAAATAGTGGTGCCCAGGAAATAAACTGTCTTATGCTGATATTGCAGCATCGGTTCGTTAAGGAAGTCTTAAACGCTTAAAAGATGGGAAACTCTGAAATGACAAGTTTGTTTTTAAGATCGTAATACTTAATTTAAGGAATTGCGCGAGTTGAAACACATGTTTTACTTGTTTTAAATCTAAATACATTTGGGTTACCGTTTTATAAATTTCTATGTTGAGTAGCTCAAGTGAAGAGAAAGATTTTAGTGTTGAAATATCTGGAAAGGAAACTGAAGATTCAATTTTTCAGATGTTTTTGCCTTCGAAAAATCGGAAACTGAAGATAGTGATGATGACCCAATATTACGCAACTCCATGCTTGCAATTCAAATCGAAGCCTAAAATTAACTGTTTCGTTTGAAGCTATTTCAAGTATTCTGCAGTACTATGAACATTTTATAAATGATGAATTGGCGAATAATATTGTAATCGAAACTAATCACTATGATGAGAAATGGGGAAATGTTGTTTGAGAAAAAAGACAGGAAGGCAGATTGGAATGGCAACCTATTTCTTAAAATAAAATGCTGTTGTTTCTTACTCTTACTACTGTCGAAAAAATTGTAAAAAAAAATAGTTAAAAGTAAAAGTTAAAGAAAATATATAGAATAAATATGGAAACAGAATTATAAAATAAACTAAATATGAATGCAAGGATTGTAATGTAGGACTATGCATGTCATGTTTCAAAGTTTTCCTTACATTGAAAATTTACTAAATTTTGAAAAATATATTGAATGCCGATTTTCAAATTAAATTTTAATGTAATTACCACCCTTGTAGTAATATAAAAAATTATTTGATTTATATATGTTTACCTTTACATAAAATGAAACCACGGGTTGCAGCATTGCATCGAAGCTTCTCTGGGCGTCATGTGTGTACAATACAATCAAATAAAATATAAATAAAATTGTAAGTTTTAAAAATTTTATCCATGCTGAACACTTTTAGGAACAAAGTTCTTTCATTGCTTAAATGTCGAAATAAAGGATGTCGAAAATGTTCATCGGAATTTATGAACAGATTTATGTCCAAATACGAGAGAGCAAAATTTCGCAAATTCACTAAAGAAAATATTTTGTATTAAACTTCTGGGATTATTGGACTTTGGGTATTAAAATTAAGTGATTTCATACACTTCAAACCACTCTTAAAAGGGTTAAATATTAAGGAAGCATCCTGTTTCTTTTACTAATGAACGTAGAATTTTATGAATGATAAAATCGGGTAATAAAAAGATTCGACGATTTTTGGAGGAATTTTCCCAAAATTACGGCCTAGGGGGTTAAAAGAATATTAGTAAAATTGGTTCAGTAGCAAGCTCAGAGCAGATGCTTAAAAAACAGCCTTATGTAATAAAATTATAGTAGAGAGTCTTAAAGAATAGTAGTAAAATTTTATTAGTCAAGAGAATTTTGGACAAAAACATAGGGAACTGATATTATTTTAAACCTCAAATTATTGCCAAGATCCACATTGTTTGCTTGTATAACTCTACGAAGCGAATTCATCCAGGCGAGGCGATAATCATCAAGTTCTTTAATATATGTCATTATTTTTTAAACAAAGGCTTCCAAACTGAGCATGCACATTGTATGTCACTACTCTTCTATAAAGACACTGTAAATTTTTCAAAAACATTGCGCTTTATCAGCCTGTGATTTCGATTACGTTACTTTTAAAAGAAGTTTTTTTACCTGTGAAGCATTTCAAAGCAGCTTTGGTGAAATGACATATTTCTACAAAACATATTTCAGGTTTAAGAATTAAAGAATACACTTATTTATAAAATGACGTCATTTACCTCCACTAAGGCAGTATATGATATGTGGAAAATACCGTGGTTTAGATTTTTCCAGACTGCAGCGCCATCTGTTGTTGAAAATTGTAACTAATTTCGAAAGTTTGTCTGCCTGAAAATTTACTGTTGTTCCAAGTATATTGCAACAAACTGTGTATTTCTATCGCTGCACGTTTGGTTTTTATTGATTTTTCAAATATACCGGTCATTTTTGAAACACCCTGTATATAGAGCTTCTAGAATTCTTAAATTTTGTAGGTAGTCCTACATCTATAGAAAAGTATTCAAATGACGTCATTATCGCAGAATAATACACAAACACAACAAAAAGCAATATCGTCATTCAAGAAGCTCGGGGGGGAAAAAAATCGGTATTTAATTTTACATATGCCTTCACTTGTTTTTGTTTATAATATCTCCATGTTTTAACAGAAATCGTTATCAGAAATCATTTTTTCAAAATTCGGAAAATATTATTACACACATATAAATAAAATTGCATTCTATCAGCTTTTTGATATGAAATAAGTAATTGCGAAGGAAAGTCACACAGTTATTTAAAATACGTTTTCGTAAAGAGAAAGTGTTATATCGTTTGTAACATACTTTTGCTATAAACTAAGAAATATTTAATTGATGATTAGAAACGAAATAAAACCAAAATTGACCGGATTCAGACGGTAATTTTGATATAGCATGTATTTTAATTTCAACTTTTATGACGAAATGGCAACAAAAATGTACAATAATCTACTATTTTCCATTTACTTTTAATACAAATGCAGTACTTCCGTTGCCACAATTACAAAATTGGTACTAAAAACTATAAAAAAAAAATATCTCAAAAATAAATTGAGATACAGCTTTCAAACAAATTGCATTTAAAAGTACATTTTTTTCCTTATACGACGGTATAAAAACTGAAAATGACGGTATAAAAACTGAAAATATGCGATGCGTAGAAGTTTGAAAATTTGCAGTAGGGAAAATTGCAAAACGAAAATTCATTTCAAATTTGAAAGTGTTGCCATTCGCAGAATGACGTATGCGTTACGCACAGATATGTTTGTCCTTTATAATATAGACATATCAAGTCACCCTAGTTTATATGCATTACTGATGATAGACAAAAATGGTGGAATTTTTTTGATGCGTCATTTACTTAATTAAACAATGTTGAATGTTGCTGAAGAGAAAGTGTACATTCCCCTTCTCTTTCAACACCTGTGCTGATAATGAGAAATCAGTGTAATTGAACTTTTAATTAGTAATATTTCTGAGCTAAACTTTATTCCTTTATTTTTGTATCATGTGCTAATTATTATATCTAATAGGCCAATTTATTGCTCTGGTTTATTGTAATATTGCTAAGAAATTTTTGTTTATCCTCATAAGTTAAGGCTTTCCACGACATTGCACAACGCTTTGTCTTTTAATTACTAACGAGGTGAAACCCGTCGATTTTCTAAGACAGAAAATGTTTGCAAAGGACGTACAGTAGACTCTCTCAAATCCGCACAAGTTAGGACCAAAGGTTATGCGGATTTTAGAATTTTTCCGGATTTCTGGTCATTGCTTTGTTTATATTTTTAAACAGTAATTTGAATGTAATAATACAACCAAAATTATAATGAATGCTTGCAATATAGTAAAATATTAAAATAATTAAATAAGGTATAAAGTAAAATCATAAAATTAAGATAACTTTAAAAATGATTAAATTATTAAAAATAAAGGTCAAGTAAATAATAATAATGTATAATTAAATATGCATAATAAAGATAAGATATATTTTCTTTGAATTATTCAATGAAACTTTTCCCAGAAAGGTTACACTATTAATTGACATAAAAATCATAAAGTAAGGGAGATTTATTTCAGGTTTAGCCAGTCTTAATAACCAAAAACACTTGATTAATACATAAATCTATTTGATAAAAGGCTTGCAAAACCAGTGATACCATAAATATCTTGATTTTTTTCAGAAATAAATTTATACTTCATGAAAAACTACAAGTTCTGTCATATTATTGAGAATTGCATATTAAAATACTTACAGAAGGATACAAAACTAAAAATTTCTGTAATTTTGCCCCTACACCTAAACTAAAAGTTTCATTGTTTACATGTGTGATGATGTGCGGATTTTAGGGTTGCGCATTTGAGGGAGTCTACAGTATTACATTAAATTTATAATAAACATATAAAAATAATTACAGTAAAAAATCCATCCTACACTGGTTAATCTAACTCTGCAAACACATATTTTAACATAAAAAAAAGAACTATTTTCATAAACTTCAACTGTTAAAATTATTGAAAAATTAAACTTTAATCGTGTACGTAATCAGGATCATATAATCAAGATAAGTAATTATGATGAAGTTATCAGCTGAGGCTCTATACTTGGTATTACGGAAAGGAAAATCACCAAAAATGACTTAGTCACTTTGACATAGTCATATAATTTTTCCCCCTTGAAATTTAATCCTTTTAAAATAATAACCTTTTCCAAAATACGTAAAAATTTGCTCTCGAAATGCTGAAAATTTGATTTTAAAATGGAAATAAATCCTCAAAAAATTACTCAAATTAAAAAATATAGGCAGTCTGTACACCGGGAGCTTCTAATTTATTATTATTATTAAAATATAAAAAAAAGATTAAATTCCTATGTTTTGCCACTATAAAACTTTTTTAAAGGAACGATTTTTAACAACTTTAACATTAAATACTCTTAAAATAATTATTTTATTCAAAAATTGTCTGCATTACCGTGTTCATCAAACATTTCTCTATAATACTACTCATTTTCCTATTTTTGTATGCAGTAGTTTTCTTAATATTAACTAAGAAAGCCCCCGGTCACAAAAAAATCATTTACAGCGGCGGTGACAATGTTAGTTACTTTCTTTTTCTTAGAATAGAGATATCCATTTTTTTTTTAGTTTTTCATGCCATTTCTGTAATGGTGGCAATTGAAGTACTCTATTTCTGTAGAAAGTAAATGGAAAATAATAGATTACTATATTTTTTTGTTGTCATTTTCAAATAACAACTGAAAAAAAAAAGTAATTAAAATACGCGCTAATTTGAAAAAATATAAATGAATGATTTCGGATAAAATATGGAGCTATTATAAGTCATATTTAATCTTAAGTATCCATATTAATCTTACAAACAAACAAAGGCGTATGAATCATTACATAGCCGATTTTTTTTTTTTTTTGTCGTGTTTACGACATCACTTTTGCTGGGTTTGTGTATTATTCCCCGATAGTGACGTCGTATGCATACTTTTCTAATGATGTTGTTTAAGACTGGATCGTAAATGTGGAATTCTTCAGCGAATGCAAATAACATAATTTCACATAAAAATTGTGTTTTAAGTCTCAAAACTAAATAAGTTTTGTAGAAATGTTCATTTTCACTCTTGCGGCTTTGAAATTCTTCATGGGTGGACATTGTTATTGAAAGTAACTCAAGCTTTCATTTCTTCCACATCAAACCGAAATTTAGAATCTGTTCTTAACAGGTCGCTTGAAAGCTTAGCTATGACTGAATAATTTCTTAAAAAATTTTGAAAATATCCTGTTTGTCATAAGTAACTTTGAATATCTGTGATACATTTTGGTTCAAAAAAATTCATTACTGCTTTTGTTTTAAATGAGGAAAGATACAATTTACCATTTATGATTCTAAACTACAAAATCAATTTCACACTTGCAAAAATCACACTTTTTAAGATTTAACTCCAACCTGTACTCTGACGCAATTTGAAGAACAAGTTTTAATTTTCCCACATTTTCAGCTTCGTTTTTGGCTGGTATTATCCGGTCATCCATGCATAACACCAGCGCATTGTTTTTTAACATGTTGTGAAATACATTATAAACGTATTTTTTAAATACGCTTGGGCTACCGAGGAGCCCGAATGGACACTTTAAAATTCATACTGATCATCATGAATGACGAAAGGGGTGTACTTCTGGGAGTCCTCTTCAACCGTTACATGAAAAAAAAAAAACGTTTTTTTATATCTATTGTTGTAAACATCACGGCTTAATGCAATTGATTTATAATGTCGTCTATGACTATGTCATACTTCTTCTTACTAAGAGGTATGTAATCAATATAAAGTCTCATCGTGTTATCCTTTTTCGTAACCTTTTTCTTAACTCTTTTTTTCCACCTGCGATGAAAAATCAGAAAAACTTTTTGAATAAATCCCTGAGCTAGACACTCCTCAATTTGGGCTTCTACCATGTTTTTTTTCACACGCCGGTAATCGTCGGGTGGGAGAAGAAATTGGGATTTCATCAGTCAGGTTTAATTTAATTTTAACATCCACTGTTTTCGATTTTGTAGACACATAATTTTCAATTAATGAGGATAATTCTGAATCCAAATCTTTGTCATTAATGTGATTTAAATCTATTTTAGGCTCATCAAGGACATTTACTGTATTAACTGAAAAGCTACCTAACTCAACTTCCGTTTTACTAATTTTTACTTCATTTCCAGAAACTGTTAAAGTTCCTTGGTGAATGACATCGGTGCTACAATTAAATCGAACCTAATTGAACTGTCATTAGCGACAAAAATGTCAGCTTTAAATTTTGAATTATCAATTTTAATATCTGCCTTCAAATGACATGCTGGTTTAATTGATGTTTTCCCTAAGCCGGTAAAATTGATACCTGTAGGTTCTAATTCAACAACGTTCTTTAAATTGCCATAAACACTTTTTTAAAGCGTTTTTTTTGTCTGTTGTCAATAAAGGAGGTCAAATGCTACGAACAAAGCTTTACTTCTTTTAGAATAACATTTTTTGAGATGTAATTGTATTTACTTGTGACTGACAATTTCTATCATTTGTATCTTTAGATTTATTACATTCAAATGATTTGTGTCCATACAAGTTACAACGAAAGCAAATGAGGTCTTTATTAATACTCTTGCGATTATTCCCGCCACAGTTGAAACAGCAAATATTTGAATTTCCATGCTTTGACCTGTTCTTAATTACCGTTTCGGATTTTATTTTAAGCCTAGTATCTACTTCATGTTAAGAGATTTTGCATTTTCAAAATCTAAGCGTAGCTTTTCATAGATTTAAAATTTTTGTTTAAATTCATTTATATTAGAAAAACCGTACAAAGTTGTTTTTTTTTTTTTTTGAAAACACGACCTTTTATGCCATTTATACTTAATTAATGCAGAATCTTCAATATTGCTTTGAGAACATAACTGCTTCATATTTAAGAAATAATCATCTAATATTTCGTTATTCCTCATTTTTCTTTTAGATAAGAATTCATGTAATTCTGCTGAATTGCATGTTGTGCCAAATTCGGAAATACGCAATGAATTTAATTTATGCCAATAATTCAATTTACTTTCACTTTAGATTAATAATGTAGCTTTTCCTGCCCTGCCATACACCGCTTAGCCAATAATAATTTATGTAAGTCATTTAAATTAAACAAAGCCATGACATCTTCAAAATCATTAACCCATTTTTTTACGTTCTGGTATTGACTATCGTCGAATGCAGCAATCATGTTCTCAGCATCAGTTATAGAAATTGAAGTTTCAAAACATAATCAGGAATCAAAAGTTGCGCCATTTAGTTTTATGTATTACCAGAATAATTTCTTTCAACGATATCTTTATTACTCGAAAATCTACTAATATTATTACCGCTAGTATTTTCATTACTTTCATTAGAATCTATTTCAACATTACTAATATAATCTTCAATACGAAATATTTGACTTTAACTCATTTAAATCACAAAGGCTGGAAATTATTCTGTCATTCAAATCATCCTGTATTATTTCATCAATACTTGAAACCTTACAAATCGTAATTAGTTCATTTAAAGAAAAATCTTCTTTAACTTTACGAATTTTTCCCGCGTAATATGTACTATTTCGCATGGAAAGCAAGTAAACTCAAGCAAGTAAAATTTTTGCCTGTTTTTCCCGATCACCAGTATCACCAAAAATAATCTATGAAGAATTTTGAATTTAGAAGACTTTTTCGTCTTTCAAACGACTTCTAATTCAGTGATGTGATTTACTTGTAAATCATAGCACTCACAACAGATAAATCACTGACACTTTTTGGGTTATTAAAATATTATAATGAAATGAAGATAGTATATACATGTTGAATATTTACTGGCACAACTAGGAACAGGGAAATGATGACGCCTTATTATAGGATCATAATAGCCTATATGTCCGCCACAGACAGTTTCGTCGAATATTAACGCAGACCACAAATATACTTCCGCTTCCGATCTAGTCTCCCTTCAACTTACAACTCTATCGCGAATGCATAGCTAACATACATCTATATCTATGACATATTACATGATGTAATTCTAACGTTTTTCCACGGCGACATCCGACTGGAGCTCGGCCGCTCGCTTGCTTCTGACAGTCAATAACTGGTCTCATATATACAAACAAAGATAAAAAAGTGTTCTTTCCTAATACTATGTTCAATCTAATAGACCTTTTATTCAATAATCTATTACAGCTTAATTTTCAAGATAATGGAGCTTTTCTTAAAATATCAAGGTTGACTTTTTTCCACTCCTCGACCGCAATCTTCCAGAATCCATCTATTCTTTTGGGATGTCGCTTCTGAAGAGCTTGTTTTGAAAATCTAAATGCACACTAATTCATAGGAGAAACATCGAGAGATTTGGGTGAGATGCATCAATTCCTTTTTGCATTTCTCATTTTTAAAAAAAAAATACAGCTGTTTGATTTAGAAGTATGGCTGGAAGCCTTATCCTGATGGAACTTAACACGATGAAATTTGTTTATGTAAAGTGATGGAATATCTTTTTGGAAAAAGGTATTAAAACTCAGAGTGTCCCAAAAATCCCTGATACATTTTAAACATCAATATAAAATCATGTAACTGTCGTACAGGAGTGCAGTTTAGACTGAAATGCTTCTCACGATGAAAAGTTTTTTCCAAACTTCGCCAATCGATGGCGCTGTACGTTAAATAATCAGAAAGAAGTATCAAAAACCCAAGACAATCAATCAGTTACAGATCTGTTTATTTTGTTAAAAGCACTTACAGAGCAATAATTTGTGCAATTCATTAGCATAGTTCAATGTGTGCATCCTATGTAGTTCGAGTCACATGCAAACGCAACTACAGTTCAATCCATGTGTTCGCTAGCATTGATTGCGGAATCGACTGGATCATTTGCGTGATTTTCGTCTTCTGTACTTCAATGTCAGTTAGAGCAGGAGCATACCCTGTGCCCTTTTTCGCTGGGAGTCGTCATTTCTGTGTCACAGCATTCAAACTATTCTGAAAATCAGAAAAAAAACTCATGTTTTAAACCAAACATACGAACTAGTAGCGCCATCTATGACCGAACTTTGGAACTAATTGTTTTCATTCGCTTGAAGAAAAGTTTTCATCGTGAGAAGCATTTTAGTCCAAATTGCACTCTTGTAAGACAATCACTTGATTTCGTATTGATTTTAAAATGTGTCAGGGACTTTGGGGACACCCTGTATATTAATGATAGAAATCCGAGATAATTTTGACATTGTTTTCTACTTTTCTTATTTTAAGTTTTCCTCTATAAGAGAATCCAGGAATTACCATAAAAACTTTAGATAAACTTTCTTTGTTTTCTCTGAACCAACATTTTAGGTCTTTTTCTCCTTTGAACATACCCTTGTTGGGTATGCATATTTTTTAAAATCTTTTTTCCAGTCAGATGTAAATTATGACGTTTCTTTCTTTTTTTATTATTTCTGTAATTTATTTTACGTTTAGAATTATTAAAACTATGCTTTTGACGACCCCCCCCCCTTTTTTTAAAAAATAATCGAATATGATTACTTCTCTTCGGAAAGCACAAATATATTACCTTTGATCCATTGTTTATTTACCAGTGACGTATTAAAGAAAAGAATATTTTTAGTGATACAGACGATAATTAAACGCTATTCCAAAATGATACCATGCAGTTTCTTTTTTCGTTTAAATTTAAAACATAGATAAAGTCAAAAAGTTGCGAACTATGCAAACACCATCTGTTCATTGATGGATGTGTTATTTATAGATACAGGGCCGTGCGAAGAGAAAACTGCGCCCGAAGCAAAGTTTAAATTTGGCGCCCCCCCCTCCCCCCCCACACACACTCCTTCATTTTTTCAGGAGACGAAGAGAAAGCTAATTTTGTACAGTTCCGAAAAATGTCATAATTTTCGGAACACCTGAAGCATGAATCAAGCATTAGAGAATGTGTAGAGTTGTTTAGAGAGTGTTCAGAAGATGCTAAAAAATAAGTGAATTTATAAACCATAAAATAGCACCGAGTTCTACAGTTGTGAATGTCGAGTTCTTGGCCATTAGTTTATCTAAAATTTGTTGAGCTAATCTTTCTCCTGTTTTTCGGTAGATTTCGTATGAAATACTACCTATTGGCGTCGTTCCTATGTTGGAATTTCTGAAAATTTTTTGCAGATCTACACCGATCCCCCTAGAGCCCAAAACCACCCCCAGTAAAAAACTTTATCTATCTATCTATCTATCTATCTATCTATCTATGTATGTATCTATATATATCACTTTCTTCTGGACACGATAACTTCCACAATTCTGCACCAATCTCTTCCAAACTGATACATAAAATCAAGGGGCATAAAATCTCGGTCAAGTTCGTTAATGGGCAAAATCGGACCAAGGGGATGGAAATAGGGAGGGGTTTTGTGAAAACCGAAAAAAACCCATAACTTCTTAAATTTTGTACATATCAAATCAGTTTAAAGTTTTTATTACTTCTAAAAATAGGACCAAAAATTTATGTATCACAGATTTTTGATAAAGTTAAAAATGGGCTCAAGGGGCGCAAAAAATAGGGTTTTTGGGAGAAAAAAATTCATAACTTCGTCAATTCTCAAGATATCAAATCCAATTAATTTTATCATGAATCTCCTTAACATTATCTACAACTTTATATTCACAAGTTTTTGATAGGATTATTCGTACCGCAAAAAAAATTAAAAACGGAAACAAAAAGGGCGTTTGAAGAAGAAAAAAATCCATAACTCCGTCAATTCAAAAGATATAAAATCCCCATGAATTTATCATATATCTTCTTAATATTATCTACAACATCTATATAGACAAGTTTTGGATAGGACCAATTCTTACAGCAAAAACAAATTAAAAATACATAGCGGTTGAAGAAAAAAAAATCATCGTAAGGGTGTATTCAAATCCAAACTGCTTATTTTCTGACTCATTTTACAATCCATTTTTACTCTCAAAGGCTTCCAATTGGTATCTTTCCTTACTCAGAAACTATATAATGTACTGTAATGGTCAATTTTTTGATAGAGGCAGAATATATTTTAAAACATGCTGTCAAAGTGGGCCTTTTGAACCGAATTTCCCGAAGAGGATTGTGTTGGAAAAATCATCGTATTAAGGGAGTATTCAAATCCAAACTGCTTATTTTCTGACTCATTTTTAAATTCATTTTTGCTCTCAAACGCATCCAATTGGTAGATTCGCTTATTCAGAAACTATATAATGTACCGTAATGATCGATTTTTTGACAGAGGCAGAATATATTTCAAACAAGTGGGTAAGTGTGATCATACATCGCACAAAGGGTTTCGTTTAATATTCCTTTCAAAACACTTTCTTTCAAAACGTCCAGTACATTTATCGCCATGGAATACCTTCTAAATTTTGGCAAACACATCCTAAACTATGTTAAAGTTTCAAACATATTCGCCTTGTTATATTTCCTAATTTTGTTCGCCCCTCCCCCCCCAAAAATGCTACGATATATCACATGACGGGTATCTCCCAAATTTAGAAAAGTGCCCCCCTTGGGGGGGAGTGGGCAGATGGTCACCATGATTTTTGACGCGGCCTGATTTTAAAAATTTATGTTATGTTTTATAAGCCATATTAAATTTTCAAACAGATCGTCCAGTTATATTTCCTAATTTTGTTCGCGCACCTCCCTCAACCCCCCCCCCTCCTCGAAATGCGACGCGCCCTTCTTCTTTATAATTTATTATCGTGTGTTATAAAGTATCTTAAAGTTTAAAACAGATTGAATTGTTAGATTTCCTACTTTAAATGAAATCGCGGTCTGTTAATTCCACATTCCACCACCAGGGAGCGCACTGTATTCTTAACAAAAGCGTATCTGAACGAAACTCCTTTACACAACCCATTAGTAGATATGTTACTCGAGGGGGTGGCGGTCTTCAGCAAGAATTTAAGATAATTGTTAAAATTACTATTCGGAAATAGTGGTAATTTAACTTTTGACATATTTATATTTAATAAGTATAAGTAGCATGTATATGAGGACTCCATCAAAAAACGCACCTGAAACGGTATGAAACAAAAAAGAAATATTTTGCCCCTCCCCCTCTCCCCACCTTCTCGAAATTTCACGCGCCATTTTTTATAAACTTTTTCTAATGTGTTATAAACTATCGTAAAATTTCAAACAGATCGCCTTGTTATATTTCCTAATTTTAACAAAAATGTTAGTTCCACATTCCACCACCAGGGAGCGCACTCTATTCTTAGCAAAACTGTATCGGAAGGAAACTCCGTTAAACAACCTATAAGTAGATATGTTACTCGAGGTGGTGGCGGTCTTAATAAGAAATTAAGATATTTGCTGAAATTACTATTAGGAAATAGTCGTAACTAAACTTTAGACAATTTTATATTAAATAAGTAGCATATATCTCAGGACTCCCTCAAAAAGTCACCTAAAGCGGTCAGAAACGCTAATTTTTTAAATAGAAATCTAGCGCCCCCCCCCCCCCCTCCCCGGAATTTCGCGTGTCATTCTTCCTTACACTTTATCTTATGTGTTATAAAATATCTTAAAGTTTCAAACAGATCGACTTGTTAGATTTCCTAATTTTAACAAAATCGCGTTATGTTAGTTCCACATTCCACCACCAGGGAATGCACTCTATTCTTAACAAAAGCATATCTGAACGAAACTCCTTTACGCAATCTTTCCGTAGATAGATGGGTCGGGATGGTGGCGGTCTTAAACAAGAATTTATAATATTTGCTGCGGTAACAAACGCTAAGATTTTAAAAATAATTCTAGCTCCCCCCCCTCCTCGAAATATCACACTCCATTCTTTTTTACACTTTTTCCTATGTGTTATAAACTATCTTAAAGTTTCAAACAGACTGAGTGGCGGTCTTAACCAATAATTCAAAATATTTCCTGAAATTACTATTAGAAAATAGTGGTATGAAGTAAACTTTCTGATGATGAATGAGTTGTACTTATCTCATATCGCTGTTCAAAAAGCCCAGGCAAATTATTAGATTTCCTAATTTAAGTTAATTCGTGGTTAAATAAGCGCGTCTCTTCATTTTAATCGACGCATTTGATAGGAATAAACCGATTAATTAAATTAATATTTCAGCTTGTAATTAAGATAGGACTTAGATATGGGTATCAATGAAATCAGCGAGAAATTTGACATCGGGATGCCAAAAAATTTAATCAAAAAATTTAATATTTAAAAAGTTAAAATTTCGTATTAAAATATGCTATTATGGAAAACCGCAGCGTCGTCATGTCTACCTGCTTTCCCGCCGAATTGAAATCTTTTTATTTCATTGTCTTTCCAATTAAAGAAATTAAATTTTTATCGATCGATTTTTAGTGGATATTTTAACTTATACACATCGTAGAAATGTGAACTTTATACCAAATGAAAGTAGATTTTTTTCTGGTCTGTCTATTCCATTTACAAATTTCTCGGACCAATATTTTCTGATATACGATTTCGCTTTAAAATCTCCACTTCATTTTTCGGCTTAATTTCCTCCGTGGTAACCGTGCATTCGGCTGATTTTACTGGCAACCCTTAGGAGAAACACGGATGATTTCGAGAAAGTCCATTTGAATTTGCGTTAAAAAGGTGGATTGGTTAATTTTAGAAGTTAATTAGCCCGTAATTCGGTTAATTACCAACTTTTTCAAAATTTTATGATTTGTTGTTTGATGTGAGGTGTTCAGCTATAAGTACCCAAAATTTCAAGTCTCTAACATGTATAGTTTCTGAGAACGGGCTCTGTGACGGACAGACAGACAGACAGACAGACAGACAGACAGACAGACAGACAGACAGACAGACAGACAGACAAAGGAGCGAGACGAATAGGGTTTCGTGAGATGAACGAAACCCTAAAAATGATGTCAAACTGGGCATTTTGAACGGAATTTCCCGAAGCGATTGTGTTAGAAACAAAAAATGTTGTCTTACTGAGAAAACAATTGTTTATATATCAAGTTTTAATTAATTGAACGAAAATTAAAAACACAGGTCGCTTATAAATCTCTTCAAAAATCACGTCAACAAGTTTCATGTTTCTCCTATTAAAAATGAATCTGAAGTTATGCCAGAAAATTTCGAGTTGTGCATGGAAAACTATTTTTTTTTAATACCACCCTAACATGATTGTGATAAAACCAGTTATTATATAAAAATGGAATAAAAACTCGTCAAATGCGGCCAGATAAAATTGTGGTAAAAGTGGATAAAAAGTGGGTTTATCTCTAATCATGATTTGGTTTTTGTTTGTGAAATTAGTATACTTAACTTCGAAATCTACCTCCACCTGTAGGCCGGGCCGGCAGGGATTTTTTTGTTTTGACTCAACGAAGTCAAGAAACCTTTCCTCGATTGAATAATTTCTACTTTCGGTTATCTTCACTTATAATTTACATCATTTGTTCTTTGGGGGTGGACCTGGACTGCAATCGAGCGAAATTGAAAAAGACTTTGCTTTATGGATTTCTTCTACAATCATTTTTCTTAATTCATTAGCAAGAAGGTTAATAGCTTCATTCTGAATATTATTCGAAAAGTAAGATATGCGGCTTTCTCTCTGTGTTGCAGTCTCGACGGGAATTTCTTTGTCTTTTTTTAAATTTTAAAAAATTGCGAAAAAAATTTCGCAATTTCTTTTATCTCATTTAACGTGCCTCTTAATACCAAATTGTTCTCAGCACAATGAAAGATAACGTTTATTGCTGTTTCTAATATATTTCACCATTTTTTTTTCTATACTCTTTTCAAATTCGCTGTCGATTACATGAATTTATTTTACCCACATCCCTCTTAAGTTCCTTTCAGCGAATGTATGAAAATTCGTGTGTTTCGGAGCATTTTCATGTTTAGGAATTTTAGGATTTATTTTTTTTCCACTTGGAAACTACACAATTTGGATTAGCTAAATTTGGAGGGCATTATAATAAATGCCGAAAAATAAACAGGGAAAACAAAACAACAATCCCTTAATTCGGCTATATATAAGCCAAGCACGTCTAATTGTTTCACAGTTAGGCCATATCTTGAAACCATATCTTGGAAAATTTTGTTCTTCTGCTTCCGCAGATTTCATGTAATCAACGCTGTGCTGAACTTTTTTGTAGATGCAAAGTTATACAGAATATCTATAAGGATGCACAAATGTACAGTCGTGGGGAAAAAAAAGGAAACACCCCCTACTAATTCCTCAACAAATTATCGCAGAAGAAAGTTATTGGTACCGAACGATTGAAAATAAAGTCTACTTTTAAATGATATAGATAAAATTTGCTTAGGGGGCCATCTACATATTAAAACGAACCATAACTTTGTTTTTTTCAATAGCAATACACAATTCTGACAGCATAAATGAACTCTACACCCTTCAATTAGGCTAAAAACAAATTTTTATGTAATTCGTACCATAAGTTTCTGAGAAATTAATTATTTTAAAACGAGCGTACTTTAAGGGCTGTATCTAAATTGAAGTTCGGAACTCGATTGTTAACCGAGAGAGCCCCCATCTTGATCAAGGCACCTTAAGAAGTCAATGAAGCCTGCTAGATTACAGGACAGCAGAAGAAATTTCAAAATATCTAGTCACTTCTATTATAGACGGCTCCTTAAACCATCATTTTGCCGTTTTTTTAAGCATAATTTGAAAACTATTTGGAAAAAAAATGTGAAATTTTGGATTTCCATAAAGCAGGACTTAATAAATCTAAATCCATCAAAAAAAATTGTAGGTTGCAATTCATAATTTTTTCGAATATTAATTTCATAATTCATATCATAAAATTATAAAAATTGCAAATTCACTGTATTTATGTTTGGGTATAATAGTATTATTGCTATACAAAAAATTAGCACATTAGGAGCATAATTTCTGAAGATATAAATAAAAATATGAAAATGTAATTTAATATTAAAAGCACTAAATTTTGAATGTTTATAATTCAAAAATTTATCATTCAAATGACTTGAAATTCGGTGTCTAGGCATAGTTTGAACCGAAGATTTGAAATATCTCGTTAAAATTGGGTATTGTAATTGAAAAAAACGAAGTTTGGATTCGTTTTAATATGTAGATGGTCCTCTAAGCAAATTTTATATACATCATTTAAAAGTAGATTTTATTTCCAATCGTTCGGTACCAGTAAGTTTCTTCTACGATAATTTGTTGAGGAGTTAGTAGGGAGTGTTTACTTTTTTTTCCACAGCTGTACCTGGATTAGAGTAGGTTTGCAATTTGTCTTTGGTTTCACTCCACTTTTCTCTCAGAATATCAGCGGTAATTTTTGTGGCAGCTGCAGTAATATTTGGTTTAAGTAATCACTCTGCGTTGACAATTTCTAATGCATTATCCTGTTGCTGAAAAGTTTTCAGTTTTAGAGATTACGATTTCGATCTCAGAGAGTAAGTTTTGTTTCTTTTTTAGGGTTCCGTACTTAAAAAGTTAAAACGGAACCATTATAAGATCACTCCTGTGTCTGTCTGTCACAGCCATTTTACTCGAAAACTATGGAACGTAGAAAGTTCAAATTGGGGGAAATAATAAGGACTATTGGCCCACATATTTACAGATTATTAAATATTTACAAATATTTTTAGGGAAAATGTAGAGGGGCTGATTAAGTTACTTGAAGAAACAAAGCTTTTCTTTGTATATCGTGTGGGGTATCATGTGAAAGCTTTTGTAACGCCGATCTCAAAAATACACTTGTTTTAATTTTAGGTATTATATTTTCAGAGATATCGTCAGAAATGTAGTGCAAAAATGTCCCCCCCCCCATCTATTTTCGAATCTACTGAAATTAAAATTATGAAAAAATTAGAGGTAGTAGACGTTAATTTAAACCTTGCAGGAAAATTATAGCGATTATCTAAGGTCACATAGTTTTTAAGAAAAGCCCATTTTTCCGTTACACACAAATTTCGATTTTCGTGCATTCAGCAAAGGCGTTGAGGAGCTCTGGAGGTACCTATCGTAGCAGAAGTATAAAGGCATTGTTGATAATGATTTTTGAAAAAAAAAAGTCTATAATTAGCCGAGATATTAACCCTTAAAGGCACGGACGGTTTGGCAATACATAATGAGAGTGGCGGCGTACTCTATGTACCATCAGCTTTTAAAGCCTAAATAACAACTTTTAATGATACATTTGTATAATACAATGTCCAGTAGCAATATAAAAGCAATAAACGTCAAATTGTTAAAAACAGACTGATTTAATTAGAATTAATCACATAAATACTATGGAATGCGCAACTAGTTAACATTGTGTGCATATCTCAATACGCCTCCCGTGTTTTTAAAAGTTAATTAAAAACCTAACTGGAAAAACGCAGCATGGACCTAGGCGGCGTTACTTCTTTGCGACCTCCTTTCGAAGCGCGCTTAACAAAATGACAAGTTTAAACTTTGAACAAGGGTTTTGTTTTAGCTACACTGTATAAAGAAAAGATTAGTATTACTACGCTGAATTTTTATGAAATGCCAAATGAAGTTTAAATATGCACTACTTCTATTGTTAGTGCCGAATTAAGTTCATCATAAACAGATTAGGATAAGATTTAAATAAGAGTTATATAGAATAGCAATACTTGATATTATTTAGTCTTCATATCTCTTTGAACTTCTACGGTATACCCATACCCATTCATACCTTTCTAGCATATATATACAGCTATAACAAACCCTACATTTTATAGTTTTTTACAAAGTCTTATTTTTCTTTTAGCAACGATTTTTTAATAATATAGTTAATAATTCATATATTTATTGTACGGAACACTCTGAGCACAAGTAATACTCGGACTTGACCGTTTATTTCTTTTGAAGTTGGAGAAGCATATCTGGGATTTGTGTTTGGGTTGTTATTTACCATTTTTGCCACTTCCTCTTCTTGTTGTTTTCCTAATTTACAACGATAAGCAAAAGATTTTTTTGCCATGTTACTTTTATGGGTACTTACTATAACTTAAGTAGACGATCACTTAAAGCAAAAAATAGATAGGAAAAGAGACATTACAAAACTAGATTAAAAAATTAAATTATTTTTTAAATCTTAAAACTTGCTAAATATAGTAACTTACTTTATTTGACATTAAGACCAATGTCAGACGGCATTGTGAATGGATAATGCGTAAGCAAAAAAGCAGCAAAAAAGACGCCCGTCTGACAATGGTCTAACAAGTTAAATCTTATTACCCTTAAACTGGAGCGTAGTTGAGAGGTGTTAAACGCAATGGGGCTGCAAGCCATTTTTCATATTGGTATACCATGGCTCGCGCGCAGTGACATAGCCAAAAAAAAAAAAAAATCGTTGACGGTTCGGAATTTCTGACGAAATTTTTATTTTATTTTCTAAAAAAATTATTTCCTTAAACAAACGAAATAAAAATTCTCCCACAAACAGATAAAAAAAATTCATAATCGCTGTGGAACGGAGGGGGCGCGACATTAGTAGATGATGTAAAAGGGGGGGGGGACGCAGAGTGCAAAAGGTTGAGAACCACTGCAATAAGATATCTCAAAAGTATATTATAAAACCATCAAATCTAAAGAACTTAATGAAAAGTAAATGTGAACTTACTAATATAATCCAAGGAAAGTTGTAGATCCAATAAGAAAATGATACTTATAAATGAATTAGAACGTTCTGCTAAGAAAGTCACAGTAAATGATCGACGGCCAAAATAAAAAATAAAATAAAAACAAGACTGATAGTCAAAATTTGGCGCCCCCTCTATTTCCGCGCCCGGGGCGACCGCCCCCTTCGCCCCCCCTTTCGCACGGTGCTGTATAGATATGTATGTCTGTCCTTCAATGTTTCATTAAAATCCAGACATATACTTCATATTGAGAACTTTTACCATCAGACATGGTACATTTTGAACTTTTATGAAAAAAAAAGTTAAAAAAAAACTTTGAATTATAATAATAATTAATTTTGTTACATATGTTTTCTTTTATAAGGTGTAAGCTTGTCAGGAAAATCTCGAAAAACATCTGAACGGATCCTGGCGTTGCTCTCCGGCATCAATCGGAAATGAAATCCGAGGCCTCTTGTAATTGCATTTAGGCCCTAGTGATTCCCGGTGGCTTGAATGTGACAGCCCGATATGGGTGGCTGATGTGAAGTCATTGGAAAATAATGAGTCGGAATTAAAATTTGAGAAGAAGATCGACTAAAAGAGCCCGTCTTTGCCAAGTCCGCCTTTTAGGAGAGACCATTAGACTTATGGCACAAGTGTCTTGTCTATCTATAGTAAAACGACTATGCGCTATCATATAAAAGTGATTCCAGTGCACCTTAGTGACGAAAGTTGAAAGTTATCGTCATTGTCTTTAAAACTATGAGAGATGGAGAAAGAATGTCAATTACAAAAGTGCAGGATGTCCTCTATTTAGTGTAAGATGGGTGTTTTACATGAAAAAAATAAATATGCATCTGCCTTATAATGTTTAACTTCTACTAGCGATTAGTAATTTGTTTTAACCTGTAATATATTATTGAAAAACTTAACATTTCAGGGCTTCTAATAAAGTTACTTTTACATGTAAGACGTCATTTTATAGTAAATTGAGTACACTCCATACTTTTGCATATGAATTTGTTTTCGCTGTCTCCGACAATTTTAGGCATAGAGTCAATAACTTCCAAATTTTGCCACGGATCGGTACGTTGCATGCACTTTCATATGATAGTGCACAGTGGTTTTACTATAGGTAGACGCTTGTATAGGTAGACGCTATGTAAACACTTTGCTTCAAAGAATTTGCAAACAAAGGTGTTGAAGGACATTTTATTAAATTTTCCAGAGAACCTTATAGATAGGTACAAAATTATTTGTCTGAGAACAAGCTAGAATTTTTTGGTATGAGGTTTAAAAAAGAACGCCCTAGAAAAGTGTTGGTTGAGGGTACTCCCGTCTATATTCCCATTACAGAGGTAAAATCAGAGATTATTGCTTTTGTATTTGATATCCATCGGGTATCTCAATTAAAAAACTTTAAAACGAAACTGCCAATGCCCATATTCCTGATTGATGTCTAAAAAAATGATCCATTAAAAAATATTTTTGATATCAGAAACTTAGCTGCCTTCTTTGTAAAAGTTGAAATCTATAAATTTAACTGCTCAAACAGTATTATAATTGGCAAGTGTTTCATCTTAGTTCAGAATTTTAATCTTTGCAACCTGTTTGTGTAAAATGGAGCAGGAGCCATTAAGTCTCGCGACTGTCACGAAAGGGAAAGATATCAAATGAGCAAATTGAGGGGTAACCAGACAACTAATTTTGGTAAATGGCCTAAAACCCTCACAAATGTGAAAAAACTGTAGTTTAGTTACCACGAGGATTTAAACTCAAACTTTGTGCTTAAACTGTGCAGAATAATTCATGTTTTGAGGATTCTGTAAAGGGAAAAAACATCCAACGACTGATAAACCAATTCCTGTTATGTCCAAAGCTACCAATAGAAGTAATGCTTCTACTTTTAGTGCAGTAAATATTGTTATTAATAAGAAATCTCTAAATTCTATTTTCAATGATGGTAGCAATAATTTTGATTATAATGTATTACTAATTTTATTCTGTCAAATTCCACTAATTTTGATACTGTTTTAAAAAAATCGAATAGTTAATGTAATATCCTAGCAAAATTTCATAAATTATCTGCTGTTAAAAATGTGCCCATTGTTGAAAGTTTTAGGTATTGATGTCCAACTAGACCTTACAAGTCATCTAAATCAAATAAGGGGTTTGTTAAAAATTCTATTTTGGAATGCCGTTGGCCTCACATCCAAAGCTTTCAGTGCTCGGGGATTTTAGTATTGATAACCCTCTTGATATCTTTCTGATACAGGAGATTCGTGGGACTATTTTTATGGGCTTCCATATTCAAACTTTAACCTTATTTTACCCCTTGTACTGATAATAATGGTATTTTGCCTTTCGAAGGGCTGCTATATTCGTGAGTGGGTTTACCCATGCAAATAGTCCCTCCGTATCCCTTAATTTACAGGAGAAAATACTAATATTTAAATTTACTTGGTCAAGAGAAATTCTTTTTTAGTCTATTCCATCTCCGTGTTCTGAACCATTTGAATCTTCCTTAAGACCTCAGCAATCTATTCAGGCTAATTCTTGCAGGGGATTTCAATTCCCATCATCCCAATTGTGCGCCCAAATAGTAATATAGACAATTTGGAAGAAAACCTCAATATTATTGCATCAATAATGTCACTGAAATTCCTACCCTCAACCGCTATGGCCACCAGGGCGATGGAACGACTATTGATCTGGCTTCACTGAATAATATCCTTTCTCCCTGTGCTAATACTCCCACTTCGACTCTTTCTTCTGATCACCTCCCAATTCAAAATAATATATCATTCAAAGTAACCCTTCAATCCAGGAATTTTATACCAATCAATGAAGCTCCCTTTCCTTTCGGCGATATTAATTCGGTAGACGAGATTGAAGTGGATATCACTAACTTAACCTTTAACTGATGTTACAGAAATTGTCAGATAGATAGTGTGAAGCGGTCTGTGAGACCGCTCCATTGAAAGATAAATAAAAGCCGCGATTAATTCATACGATGTTGCTTTTGTACTAAACTTTTTGTACAGGAGTGTTATAATTAAAATTAACCTATTCAAAAGTCTCTGGTGTTAGTACTAAAGTTCCAAACGAAACAAAATTTCAGTATTGTTTGTAAATAAACTGAAATTTGCAAGAAAATTGAAAAAAGCACCGGTCTGTGAAACCGGTAACATCACTTACAGGTTAACGAAATAATTCAAAATACCCTGGGTGCATCCAAATATCACCAGGCACTTAAAAACTACCGAACACTTCCCCGTGATGTTGAATTTAATAATAGAAATCGCCTACGTAGATTATGGCCGGCCTGTAAGGACTCCGGTGTCGGTTCTAATATAAACGGTCTAAATGCAATTATTAAACGTGATATTCGAAATTTTATAAACGACAAACGGACGGATTTTAATATTTCCCTAACTCCTACAGATAATTCTTTTACTGTTATCTGAAAAGAGTTAGAAAATATTTCACCTCATATCCGCACTCTCTATACGGGCATTTGATATAACTGCCTCGGCGCTGAAAAATTGGAAATGCTCTCTGACCAATTTCAAAGTCAGCTCAACCCGCATAGTGATGTTTTTAATGATGACACTATCCACAGGGTTGATTATGTTGTCATTATTTTTTTTTTGTTTTGCGCGTACGGCTGTCAAATCAATTAACCGACGACCCCCTGAGAGAGTGATTGTGATTGTCGAAATTCTTCCCACTAGGAAAGCCCTGGGCATGATGGAATTATAAATTAGGTCATCAAAAATATCCCAATTCAGTACTCCATTTTCCTAACCAATTTCATAAATGCTGTTTTCAAATTCCAACAGATTCCTACTGCCTGGAAAAAGGCTGTTATTTATCCTATAAAGAAATTTGGAAAAGACCCTTCACGGGTCAGAAGTTATCGTTCTGTGTGTCTACTTCTTGTTCTTAGCAAACTGATTGAGCATATTTTTCTTACACGACTTCAAAATGTTCTTCCTGACATTCTTTAACAATTTGGCTGCAGCCCAAACACTCCAATGGACATCTATTGCTTAGGATGGTTGAATACATTCATGACGGATTTTTACAACTTTTAGTATGTTGGTGCGCTCTTTATTGATGTCGCGAATACTTACGCGAAAGCGAAAACACCCGCTCGCTAATGAAATTTTGTAAAATATCTCGTAAAGGGCAAGAGGCAGTGGCCTATGCAAACGAGATATTTTATAAAATTTCGTTAGGGAGCGGGTGTTTTCACTTTCGCGTAAGTGAAGTAACCTCTTAGCGAGTACTTGAGTTAATTTTAAAAACATGTCAGAATAAATCTTTATCAGTTGCTCCTCAGCAGTGTTGCCAGATTGGGGACTTCTTTGTCCCGAGATTGTTGCCTGTCACCGCTTTTTTAAAATAAAAATATTCGGCTTATTTGAAAATAGATTAAACATTCTGAAAAAAAGGCGAACTATACTGTTTTTAAAAAGTGGTGACAGTCGAATAATCTGAATTAAAAAACTCCCCAATCTGGCAACACTGCTCCTCAGCTATGCACAATAAAATCAAAAGACCGCCCTCCTGTCAATAAAGTTTTGAAAAGGTGCCGCTGGCCTATTTAACTAAGCAATAATGCGTAAAATTTGTTTTTATCGTCAATTTCAACGTACCTAAGCAAAAAGTACCTGTAATGCTATGTATCTGGAACAAAACAAAAAGGAAAAGAAGGGGTGGAGTTGCATTTTTAGTGAACTATTATTCAAAAACCAGTTAAGTTTCACTGATAAAATTTACAATTTAACTTTATATTACAAAGATGTTTATTATCCTAAGTTTTCTGAATTTTTTAGTCAGCCTCTTTTGATATATTAATTAGTGAAAATTGCCAAGACTTAACACAGTTTTTGATGAGCTGTACAAAAAAAGGAAAAGGTTTTCAGGATTAAAATTTATAAAAATAAGTAGTCCTTTAAGAGATCTGTGTAAGAAAAAAATATTTAAGGTGAGTCTGATCTCCTTCATAAAAAATAATGGCAGCGAAATGTGGTGTTTGACCTCTCATTTCTCCGGTTTTTAAGCATGGTTTTGGCCTAGATCCTTAAGTCTAATGAAAATTTTATAATTACATAAAATGTCGACAATTTTATGGTGAACATTTGGATTTTTGATACATTTTGATAGATACAAAAATAAAGCAGTTGCAGCATTTTCCGTAAAATACGCTTTTTGCCCAAAAATGACAGTATAGCTTGTTAAAAATGGCCACATCCAAAAAACTATATCATGTTTTTAAACTCAGAAAACTATGTAGAAAACTTGTTTAAAAGATTAGGAAAATTGAAAATGTCGACACCACCAGGGTGATTTGAAATGGATTGATCCTTTTGACAATGTTTAGGCTCTCTTATTCTGATTTACAAGCTTCTCAAACTGAAAATTCCTACTGTCCATATTTTATTTCTTTTTAAGTGCCTTTGCGACAGAACCTTCTGCCTCCGTTGTACAAATATCTTTTCTATACATAGCTCATTTTTAGTGCACATTTTTAGTGCAGAAAGTTTAATGTTTGCAATTTACTAACGTAAATTTTTGTTTTCATGTTTAACTTTGAAAATTTAATGTACTTTTAAAGATTAAGTCATTTATTTATGCTGTAGCCATGCAGCTTTCCAGATATAATATCCATGTAATACGAATAAATGTTTTTACTACTGCTCGGGATTTTTATTTAATTATTAATTTAATTTCTATTGTTTCTTGTTTCTTATAGAAATTTATCCAAACTTCTTGTTTTCATAGTTAGAAAGATCAGTCGAAATATAGTAGAAAGATTACTTGTCGATATTTTAAGTGCGGAAAGTTTAATGTTTGTAAATTACTAATGTAAATTTTTGTTTTCATGTTTAACTTTGAAAATTTAATGCATTGAATACATTTAAAATTAATGTTTTAAAAATTTGGGAAGAGGGTGGATGAACACCTTGAAGGAACCATCCAATATCCAGTATTTCTGTTATAATTTTAAATTTGATTTGGCTCTGTCATGCGTGTTTCGATAACGAGGTTTAAAACTCTCGGCTAATATCCTTCAAATTTTAATATATGTAATTTCAACATCACATGTTGGGTTTTTCTCAAAAAAAAAAACAAAAAAACATTCAAATTAAAAAATAAATTGAATATTTTTCAGAAGTCCAAACAGGATCTTCTCTTCGCTTTCATACTTGCAATATGTATATTTTCTATTTTGTTAAATTATGTATTTTGGAGTTATTTTTATTTGTTTAAAAATGAATTGCGTCTCAATGAGCTGCTTCAAAAAACATATTAGGCTTTGGAAAAGTTATTTAAAAGTGTTTTTCATTTAGTCATTTAAAAGAAATTTTCAGAAGCTTATAAGTGGAAATCACGTAAACCCGTCAAAATGGTAAAATGCAAAGTTGGCAATGCTAAAATTCCTCCCTGTGTGTATCTTATTTCTTCAATATATTCTCTATTTTGTTCTATTCCATTAATATAAAGTAAAAAGTGTATACAAGTGTAAACATTCTATTTTAAAGTCAAGAAGTATAAATACCACTTATGAAATAATTTTTGCAACTCAACTTTTGCTGGCCATAAAAAATTAATGTGCAAATATTTTTTGGAGAACATTATATTTTCATATACGTACACTTATAAAATACTAAAAAACATATTTTTTATGCTTCCCAAATGTCGCATACCAAACTTAATTTTTAATTACTTTTTGAGCACTTGTCCCGTGGTCTATCAGTTAATGCAGGCGTGCTACAGGGTTCAAAATAGGTGTCCTGGTCCTGGTTTCGCAAAACTTACAATTTTAATAACCCAACTCTACACAGACGTTATTGGCTATTTATGCGGATGACACTACTGTAATGTCTTGTGACAGAAATTTTCATTCTATACATGTTGGATCTTAAAGATCACATACGTAACTTTTTCACTAAATGGCGTATCAAAATAAATCTCAGGCCGTCATTTTTCAACCGTAATCGCTCTCTTCCTCTCCAACTACATTTTGATGGCTCTGAACGGGAAGGGAAATATCGGTGTGTTTCACTGTACAGCACTCTCACTTGGTGTAAGCAAATTGAATATAGTGTCCGAAAATTTTATAAAGCTTACAGAACCTTGCTCATCATTTGTGTAACGATGAGATGGGTATGGGAAGCAAAATACTGTTTTATAAGACAGTGCTTTTTCCAACACTTCTTTATTTTGCACATAGATCTGATTCTCTGCGCTAAAACAAATATTTAGAAGATACAAGTTGTACAAAGCATGAAACTCAAAGTGGCAAAACCTCCTTTGTTCCCGAGGAATACGACTATTGATAATAATCTTAAAATTCCTCCAATTGGAACTATCACCAAAAAGCAAGCTGAAAATGTCTTTGACAATATCCCTGTTATTACAAACACTTTTTAATATTACCTACCGCAAATCTATATCTTCCGGAATCTTCTATATCTTCCTGAAGTGAACTAAATTTTTGCATGCATGTAGTTAATAGATGCAAATATATATATCACATGCAAAAAAATTCGGATAATTTTACGATTGTAGATGGTAATGACTGAAAATGACTTTTGAAATGTGTTATGCATTTCCATATGGTTGAATTATATGTAATATTTTGAATTTTTAAACGGTGCAGTTTTGTTACGTAATTCTGAATGTGTTGGAAAGTGTTTCATAATCTATGCTTGACGTATGATTTTTTCTTTCTTGTTTTAATTTCAATTTAAAATTTTATCTGTGTTTAAATTTTATTTTGTATTTATATTTTAATGTACGGCGCCTTTAAATAGCCTTTTTTGGTATCAGGGATCCTTACTTTTTCCCCTTACGTGCTTCCAGAGCTAGGTTTCTGAACTTTGGCTATAGATTTGAGTTTTTCTCTTCTACAGTACTATATCAGATGTGAGGAGTATTAGATTCCAAGAACTCTTCTTCATTACCTCATTCAAGTTTAAATGTTGAGTAATTATTTATATAGCTAACAGTGTTATTATTATCTTAAGGACCATATATGAAATGTAAAATTCTCTTTACCTTGCGTGTGTGTAATGTGTAAAGATGTGGAGGTAGAAGTTATCAGGTTAAAAAGTTTCGTGCTTTTACCGCAAAGTTAATTGTTAGAATATTTGCGAATTACGTCAACACAGTAGGATCATAGTTAGGATGGATTTAAAACGTTTTTGTTTTGGTCCAAGTAAAACTCCAACTTATCATTTCCGAAGTATGGTAATTTACATAAATACTAAACAAGAGTTATTATTTGGGAAATATCTAACAAAAAACATCTGTTTACTGCCAGTTTATCAGGCTTGTTAAAAGTAAAGCTCTAAAACACATAAATCTTATTAGACTTGTCAAAAGTACAGTGTTAAAACACGCAAAACTTTCAATTACAGTCATAAATAATGCAGCAGATAATATAAGTGTTGAAAATGCTCAAACATCTGATTTGGATGAATAAAAACTAATGGCAGAATGTATGATGAATGCTTTAATAGAGTTCTCTTAATAAAACTTCTTAATCCGGTAAATATGTATTTTTTTTTTTACTCCACCCCGTTACTGCTCTATTGATGTCATTAACTATGAAACCACCTGCGAGCGAGACAGTAATTCGTGATCAAGGTTAAAAATTGAATAAATATCTTACATTCCGATGCACAAAATAATAAAAATTATTATTTGATGAAACGCTTAATCAGTCTGAAATGAAAAATATAAAGATAGTTTTTTTTTCCACAACACATTTTTATCAAAGCAGAATTTTTCCTTTAATATGTTTTCTAAATCACAGGGAAATGAAATTTTCTAATTACAAGAGTCCTCCTGGTTCACTCGGAAGTGTAGGTTGATTTCTTTTCTTTCTAGCCCCCGATATGCTATGTCTTTCGCGCAACAATTAAAGTGTCGTCCCTAAAATAATCCCTTATCATAATAATTACAGTAAACCCCCCCCTAAAGCGACCACGTTCCGTTCCAATAAAAATGGGTCGCTCCGAGAGGTGGTCTCTTAATGGAGGTCATGTTTAAATTTAGATTTTAATTGTTGAAAATAGGTAACAATTAATGTTACTAAAATTTATTTTTCACATTATAGGAAAATATATCAAAATTTAAGTATCAAAACAAAAGTTAATTACATACGTTAATTACTGCAGAGTTTAAAAAATGAATACATTGACATTTGATTTGATTTTACATTCGAAATTCAGTAAATAAATGCAATTCTTTTTTTGGACGAGAACAAATAATGACGATTTCATTGATTTATCTATTTCTTTGAGAGTTTCCTGACAGAATAGGGCAGGGGAGTTTATTGGCCGTAATCCTTAATTTGTCATTAGAGTTAAATTCATTGCCTAAAAAGGCACAAAGGGGTTTAAACACTTAAAAGTTATCGGAATAAATAAAAATTCTGAACTTAGTTTAGAAGCTTGATGAATAATGCGCTCTCCGGAATTATTATTCTAATAAAAACTTCTTCAAGCGTCCAGGAAGAAATGGAATTTGTTTCATTTTCTTCAAAGAATTTGGTCGCTCATGGAAGGAGTTCAACTGGGGTGGTCTCTGAATAGAGGTAAAATTAGTATTGAGCCTACGGGAATAAATTTCGTTAAATGAAAAAATGGTCGTTTAGGGAGGTGGCCGCTTAATGGATATGGTCGCACAGGGAGGTTTCACTGTATATGATAAGGGAGTCTTGTCCTGATAATACGTAAGTACCAACAAATTTCCTAAAAACTAGTAAAACGAGTATGAGAAACGTGCTATTATAACAAGTAAGATAAAGAAGCAACGGTACTTATTGATTATTATCTCTGGCGATATTGTCTTGGTGATTAAAGAAATATCGATGAAAATTATTTAACAGGGAAATTATAATAACGATTAAATGTGCAGTTTTTAACAGATTCAGATTTAATTAGCTTTTAATATGGAAGAAATTTAAGTTTTCTGTAGATTGAGAACCATTTGTCTTTTTTTACTAATTGCAGAATCTCTCTTTTCTGAAAAAGTCCTTTCAACATTTGCCGGGAGGAAAAGGTAACTCTTATATTTTTTAGTTTTAAAATTTTACAAGTTTTACTTGCAATTTTACTCAAATTTTAAGAAGCTAAAACGTGGCAAACCCGATAAGAGAATATTCGTTAATATTGAATTTGAATGAGAATTGAGTCAAATTAGTATGCTGTAGCCAAGTTGGCATCATTTATGGTTACTTATTTTTGGTCGCCAAACGGATATTAATAATATTTAAGCATTGCGCGGCAGTGCACGGTGCAAATGGTCGCCATTTTGAAACAAGATGGCGGATGAAGCTGGCTAACGAACTTAGTCGAGACATTGGTATGTACTATGTATAGAATCAATCTCATCCAAATTAGTTTATAAATACGAGAGTTACAGCATGGCGAAAATCAGATTGTTTCAAATTGTCAGCCATCTTAGAAATTCAAACTGCTATATCTTAGCCATATTTTAAGATAAAGACGAAAGAAGATATGCTCCGGAAATCCTTGTAAGGTCAAACGCTTAAGAAAAAAATATTTTTCAGTTTTTAATTTATTCGCACCGCTTTTTAAATTTTTAATTTTTTTAATTTCTTTAAATGGCCGCCATTTTGAAACAAGATGACGAATGAAGCTGGCCAACGAACTCGGTCGAGACAGTGGTATGTACTATTCATACAATTAATTTCATCCAAATCGGTTAATGAATACGAGAGTTGTCGCCAGACAAAAATCAGATATATATGTATAGGATGGTCATAAAAGAATTTTGCCGATATATGGACCTCTAGCGGCCTATCCGTTCAACCGATCAAGATGAGATTTCAGATATTGTTATTCAGAGGTATGAGCTTGGGATTTTGTAAACGGCAACAAAATGGCGTTCACGGTTACGGTGATAAATACAGAAACTCGAAATTTTCGAATGGCAATGCCCATTTTTTCCCATCGCAAAATGCTCAGCGCATGCGAAAACCCTAAAGAGCGTTGGAACAGTACGTGTACCACAAAAAATGGACGCGTTATGCTCGTACAAAAAACAGCTCTGCGAACGGCCAAATAAAACACGATCGGGGGCGCACGCAGAAAATTTGCATATGACAGAGCCAATACTCCAATCACTGATTAAAATACAGATTTTATTTGGATTATATATCTTTAGCCCAGTGGTTAGGGAGTTGAACTCGGAAATAATTAGGGGAAAGCTGGAAATTGTTTTAATCCCTTCACTTTAGGTCTAGAATGAATATGCTACGTTTTCCCCTTCGTATTAGATGAGCGTTAAGAATTATGCATAGATTTATAGTCAAAAAACACGTTTTTTTTTCTAAATACCATCATAACACTATCTCGAAATCATTAACTCTTTCAAAAACATTGCCAATACAAATGTTGTAGAGCTTAAAATTCTGAATAAAATGAGTGCCTACACTTAATACTTTTGTTGAATATTAAGGTCACATTTCTACTTTAAATTTTTACCCCGTGAGTTCAGAGAGTTGAACTCAGAATTAATTAGAGGAAAACTGGATATCATTTTAATCCCTTCAGATTAGGTCTAAAACGAACATTCTATGTTTTCCCCCTCGTACTAAGTGAGCGTTAAGAAATATGTACATATTTACATTCAAAAAACATGTTTTGCCTTAATTTTTTTAACAATATCTCAAAACAGCTAAGTCTATCAGAAACATTGTCAGTGCAAATGTTGTAGAGCATAAAATTCTGAATAAAATGAGCGCCCACATTAATATTTTTGTTCAAAATTAAGTTTTGTTCAAAATTAAGATTCAAAATTAAGGCAATTCTATTTCAAAATTTTGCCCCAATCACTAATCAAGAGCTTCAAGCTAGGAGAGACCAGATTACTTTAACAATATCACAAAACAGCTAGCTATATCAAAAAATTGCCAATACAAATGTTATAAAGCTTAAAATTCTGAATAAAATGAATACTCACATTATTATTTTTGTTCAAAATTAAGGTCGCAATTTCAGATATTGTTAAAAATATTAAAGAAAAACGTGTTTGTCGAATGTAAATGTGCACATATTTCCTAACGCTCACTTAGTACGAAGGGGAAAGCATAGAATATTCATTTTAGACATAATCTGAAGGGATTAAAACAATTTCCAATTTTTTTCCTAATTAATTCTGAGTTCAACTCTCTAAACTCACGGGGCTAAAATTTTAAAGTAGAATTGTTACCTTAATATTAAAAAAAAAGTATTAAGTATAGGTACTCATTTTATTCAGAATTTTAAGCTCTACAACATTTGTATTAACAATATTTTTGAAAAAGTTAGTGATTTCGAGATAGTGTTATGGTATTTTTTTAAAAAAACGTGTTTTTTTACTATAAATCTATGTATAATTTCTAACACTCACCTAGTACGAGGGGGAAAACGTAGCATATTCATTCTAGATATTAACTGAAGGGATTAAAACAATTTCCAGCTATCCCCTAATTATTTCCGAATTGGGCCTTTTTTTGCCCCCCTACTACTGAGGTATTTCTACTGGACTGGCGGGAGACTGTGGATAATACAACCGAAAATAACATAGCATGAGGGATGTTTGCAATCTCACGTTTGTTAGAATCTTTTAAATACGGCAGAGTTTGTGGATTGCACATGTACACTCCAGATTTGAGGTATCCCCAGAATCAAAAATCCATAGGAGTGAATTCGGAGCATCGCGGAGGTCACGGAAATGGTAAATGGCGTGTGATGACGTGATCGCCAAAATGCTGTTCCATGATCCTGCAAACAGCTTCGATGTAAGTGGAGGTGCGCCATCTTGCATCCAAACGATGTCATTCAGTGCATTCTACTGCAGCAATTCTGGTATGACGTAGTTTTGCAGCATGGCTCATAGCAAGATCCCGATACAGAGCACATTACAAACCCCGTTGATGTCGCTTCTTCAAAAAAGTACGGGCCGAGAACAATTGTGCCAACAATGCCGCACCACACAAGTAACTTTGGCGTCGTATAAAGGTACTGGTGTCACAGAGTGCGGATTCGTGTCTATTCAGTGCACATATCTTTTGGTGTTGACGTTGCCAATTAAGGTAAAATGTGCCTCGTCCGTCAGTAATATGTGAAGAGATAATTCGTTATCGCCATAATATCGGATAAGAAACTCATTTGCAAAGTGCATACGTTGTTAATGGTCCAGCATTTGAATGCACTAGTACCGGTATGGAAACATGCGGATTACAGAGCGCAGTAGCTTAGGAAACCCTTGTTTTCGGTATATCCAATACATGAGCTGCATCTCTTGCAGTTTGCATGTATCCTGAAATCACTATATGCGATGGACTTCCATAACAGTGTCCTCAGGAATAGTTTGTCGTCCGGATCGCGGTCTATCACAGATGCAGCCAGTTTCTTCGAACTTCTTTACTAAATCACGCAGAGCTTGTGGAGTACATGGACCTGGCGATTGTTTCGACGGTAAACACGCAAGGTTTCTGTAGTATCCATGCCTCTGTCATATGCAAATTTTATCCGTGAGCCGCGATTGTGTTTTATTTGTCAGAGCATAACGCGTCCGTTTTTTGTGATACACGTACCGCTTCAACGCTCTTTAGGGTTTTCGCATGCGCTGAGCATTTTGCGATGGAAAAAATGGGTGTTGCTATTCGAAAATTTCGAGTTTCTGTACCTATAACAGTAATCGTGAGCGCCATTTTGTTGGCGTTCACAGAATCTCGAGTTCAGACCTCTGAACAGCTATATCTGAAATCTCATCTCGATCGGTTGAACGGACCGGCCGCTAGTGGTCCATATATCGGCAAAGTTTCTTTATGACCACCCTGTATATATATATATATGTGGAGATTTCGCAAGCAACACCTGCATTAGACTGAGTGTCCCCGTATTTTCCGCTTCGAGATTAAAAAGGAAACGAGCCTTAACGAAGCTGTGTGAAGTGGAAATGCAGAAGAAGTAAAGAGAACGAAATGAGTTCGACGACGGAAGGTTTTGTTAAAAAAGAACAGAATATATTGCGGTGAAATAAGATTGAATATTTACACGACGTAAGAAAATCTCAGAAATATATTCAACGACGTCCTGAATTATAGACTTTAAACTAATTAAAGAACGAGAAGAGTGTTTATATCTGTATTTTTTATCTGTGTGTTCGTCCCAATAAATATCAGTGCTCGTCCTAAAAGTGAGTTGTGAGTTATGTATGGAGTCTCACCCCCATAAATTGGCGTCAGAAGTGACAGTTAACCCACCAATATGATTAATTAGAGTTATTCATCCTACATATTCAAGCCGGATATTCTTCTAACGGTGAGTTCATTGCTATTATTTTATTATGAAGTTAGTTGAAATACCAGAACTGGAAGTTGCATTTAAAAACGAACGAACGCATAAAATTAAATTGCTGCATAAATTCCTATTTGATGCTGACGGTGATCGCTCTAATAGAAAGAGAATACGTGATTTTACTGGTTTCGGTTTTCAAACCGACAGCACCGAATTCAAAAATAAAATAACTAAAGTTCAAACTGATTTTTCATTAAATGATCTGATTACAGTGTGCAATCTACTTTGTATTGATAATGAGGGATCTTTAAACGATCTCGCAACCCGATTAGTGACATACCTTTCAGACTTGACCTTACTACAAAATAATATTATACAAAATGAAAGTGACACCGACTCGGAACCCGAACTGCCTTCAAATAATATGACTTCAAGTAATAACACTCAATTATCAAATTTTGACAAACAACAGCAATTTCCAGTTCAAAGTTTTATGCAATCGTCTATTAATTTTACTGATATTGAAAGTGTAATACCTCCTTTCGATGGTAGTTCTTTTAGTGATATACAGGTATGGTTTAATAATTTTGAGGATGTTACTAATATGTTTAATTTATCTGACTTTCATAAATTCATATTTTGTAAAAGATCATTACGAGGAAAAGCCCAGTTATTAACACAAACAGAATTTCATATCAATTCATATGACAAACTTAAACAACTCTTAATATCAGAATTTAGCACCACTTATAATTCTGCCGAGTTACATGATATATTAAATAAACGAAAATTGCAAGAAAATGAATCAATAGAAGAATATTTTCTTATCATGAAACAAATATGCTCGTGTGGTAAAATCGAGGATTCCGCATTAATGCAATACATCATAAACGGCATACCCGACCCCGTTTTCAGAAAATCAATGTTATATGGATGCCAATCCATTGTAGAATTCAAGCAAAAGCTCAAAACTTATGACAAAATTCGACATGACTTTGAGAACACTAAATTTCGTAAAGTCAAACCTGAAATGCCAATGAAAGAGAAATCCTTTCGACCAAAATCTGATCTTTTTTGCTTTAATTGTGGTTTGTCAAATCATAAAAGTAGCCAATGCAGACATAAAGATAAAGGCCCTCGTTGTTTTAATTGTTCGAATTTTGGCCATAAATCGGCTCAATGTGATCAACCAAGAAGGCCTAGAGTTAAGTCAGAACCCTCCAATGTTTCCACTGTCACGTCGAACACTTTCATGACCAAACAAGTCATTATTTCGTCTGTAAATGTTACATCATTGGTAGACACAGGTAGTGAAAGAAGTTTACTAAAGGAAAGTATTTATCGCAAACTCCCTACAATTTCGAACCTTGAACATTGAACTATCACATTAACTGGATTAGGAAATACTATAATCAAACCCCTAGGTTTTTTCTCTACGAACATTATGATAGATGATTTTAATTATACAACTAATGTTTATGTAGTCCCAGATTATTCCATATCTTTTGATCTTATTATTGGTACAGATATCATTCAACAAAGTATTTTAACAATTTCTGGAAATAATATTTCGATGCAAAAAATTGAGAAAAATGACGACACGTCCAATAATTTTTTGATTAATATTGCTCATGTGTTAGACGATCTTAATCTTAATTTATCTCATATTACCGATGAAACAATACGTTTAAAAATTTCAGAACTTATTCAAAATTATTCTCCTAAAAAAATAAAGACAACTGATGTTAAATTATAAATTCATCTGGAAAACGAAGAACCTGTTACTTGTCCTCCCAGGCGCTTGGCGCAAATAGAGAAAAACTTCGTCGAAAAACAAATTTCTGAGTGGCTCGAAAAAGGAATTATTCGTAAAAGCACTAGTAATTTTTCATCACCTATTGTCCTAGTAAAAAAGAAAGATGGTTCATATAGATTGTGTGTTGACTATAGGAAGTTAAATTCTAAAACACATAAACAACGTTTTCCCCTCCCAGTAATTGATGACATTATTGATCAGTTGCATTCTGCAAAAGTATTTACTACTCTTGACCTTAAAAATGTTTTTTTTCATGTCGAAGTAGAAGAAAATAGTAGAAAATATACTTCTTTCGTAACACATTCTGGTCAATTTGAATTCTTATATATGAATTATGGCTTTAGCGATGCACCGTTAGTGTTTCAAAGATATATTTATAACGTTTTTCGAGACCTCATTAATGAAAAAGTACTTCTTGTCTATATGGATGACTTCATAATACCAGCTGAAAACGAAGTCGAAGGACTCCAGAAATTACAACGCGTCCTTACAACTGCATCCGAATATGGTTTAGAACTGAATCTCAAAAAATGCCACTTTCTACACCGAGAAATTAATTTTTTGGGTTACCACATTAAAAATGGTCAACTGCACCCATCCCCCTTAAAAACTAAAGCTGTCCTTAATTTCCCAGAACCTAAAAGTATAAAAGATGTACATTCATTTGTCGGATTAACTTCATATTTTCGTAAATTCATTCAAGATTACTCTTTAATAGCTAAGCCTTTAACAGATCTTCTTAGAAAGGACACTAAATTTCACTTTGGCGACCAGCAACGAAATGCATTTAATCAGCTGAAACACATCCTTTCTTCAGGTCCTGTTTTAAGCATTTATAACCCTAGTAACGAAACAGAAGTTCACTGTGATGCATCTATTGACGGTTACGGAGCAGTCCTCCTTCAAAAGTCTTCTATTGACAATCAATTTCACCCTGTCTATTTTATGAGAAAAAAAACCACAGATGCCGAACGTAAATATTCGAGTTATGAATTAGAAGTTTTAGCTGTCATAGAAGCCCTTAAAAAATTTCGCGTTTACATTCTAGGTATTCCTTTCAAGATAGTCACAGATTGCAACGCATTCGCCCTTACTATGAATAAAAAAGATCTTTGCACCAAGATTGCTCGATGGGTTTAATGTTAGCTGACTATAACTATACAATCGAACACAGACAAGGTACACGCATGCGCCATGTCGACGCTTTAAGTAGAAATCCAATATGTATGGTCATTCAAGATAGTTTTACTACCAAAATCATACAATCACAGAACACTGACGAACATATACAGGCCATCAAAGAAATTTTGAAAACAAAGCCATATGACAACTATTTCCTTAAAAATAACGTTCTCTATAAAAATCATAAAGGTATCGATCTGATAGTTGTGCCGGATGAAATGCAGCTAAATGTCATTAAACACGTTCATGACAAAGGACATTTTGCCCGTAAACGCTGTGAAGAACTCCTTAACGAAGAATTTCTCATCCCTAATATGTCAAATAAAATTGATAAAATTATAGCGAATTGTGTAACATGCCTTTTGTATAATCGCAAACGTGGCAAACAAGAAGGTGAATTACATCCCTTACCTAAAGAAGAGACTCCTCTCCAAACCTACCACATTGATCATTTAGGCCCTCTTGAAACAACCAACAAAAATTATAAACATATTTTGTCTTTAATAGACGCATTTACTAAATTCGTCTGGTTGTATCCATGTAAAAGTACTTCTGCTACCGAAGTTATATCAAAACTACGACAACAAAGTCATACTTTTGGCAATCCTTCCATTATCATTAGCGATAAAGGTCTTGCATTTACAAGCAAAGAATTTGCTGATTATTGTCAAGATGAAAATATAAAGCACGAGACAGTTACAACTGGCCTTCCCCGTGCCAATGGTCAAGTAGAGCGACTTAATTCCACCATAATTTCTGTAATCTCTAAAATGTCCAAAGACGAACCGACCAAATGGTTTAAACATGTTCCTAAAGTTCAACAAGTCATTAATTCAACTTACCAAAGAAGCATTAAGAGAACACCGTTTGAAATATTATTTGGTACAAAAATGAAACAGAAGGAAGATGTACAAATTATTGACCTCTTAAACAGTGCAGTCGAAGAACAATTTATGAAAGACAGAGAAGAGCTCCGTAGAGAAACCAAGAAGAATATTCTGGAAATTCAACAAGAAAACCGCAAGCACTATAATTTACGACGTAAGAAACCCCGTAAGTACAAGCTTGGTGACCTTGTAGCAATTAAGAGAACCCAGCAAGGACCAGGTTTAAAGATGAAATCTAAATTCTTAGGTCCGTATAAAGTAATCAAAGTGAAGTCTAATGACACCTACGACGTAACGAAAATCTCATCAACTGAAGGACCGATAAATACTAGCTCCTGTGCTGAATACATGAAACCTTGGCCTGACGAAAGCTGAAACTTAAAAAAAAAAAAAAAAAAAAATACGATGTTACGCTACTTCAACTATGATGTGCAGATTAATTTTTCTTTCTCTCTTTTCCCCTAAGAACAGTTACTGGTTTTTGTTTTTTGTTTTTCAGATTCTATTTTACCACATGTCGCTGCGGCAGCTCCAGATGTCAGGACGGCCGCTTGTGGAGATTTCGCAAGCAACACCTGCATTAGACTGAGTGTCCCCGTATTTTCCGCTTCGAGATTAAAAAGGAAACGAGCCTTAACGAAGCTGTGTGAAGTGGAAATGCAGAAGAAGTAAAGAGAACGAAATGAGTTCGACGACGGAAGGTTTTGTTAAAAAAGAACAGAATATATTACGGTGAAATAAGATTGAATATTTACACGACGTAAGAAAATCTCAGAAATATATTCAACGACGTCCTGAATTATAGACTTTAAGCTAATTAAAGAACGAGAAGAGTGTTTATATCTGTATTTTTTATCTGTGTGTTCGTCCCAATAAATGTCAGTGCTCGTCCTAAAAGTGAGTTGTGAGTTATGTATGGAGTCTCACCCCCATATATATATATATATATATATATATATATATATATGGCCAAAGGTGACCGAACACTTGCGATTTCAGACATTTTGTTAAATATCTATAAAATTAGATGAGGAATTATTCTGAAACTCCAGGTGTGTAAACAAAATAGTACAGGTTATACATTCCTGTGAGGATTTTTTCTCGAAACCCCATAGGGGACCGTCAACAAATTGAAAAAGAACGAATATATTTTGGATAACCCTGTAAAAATTAATGTAGCAAAAGTGTTCAAACTGTAGATTATGATTAAGTGCCTTATTGTAATAAACTGTGTTCATTTTTATGAGGATAGCATGTATACTCGTAGAGAAATTAAATTTTTTTATAAAAAGGGTCCCAAATTTTGCCTAGTTTTTTGCTTATAATTTGTAAAGTTCTCAATATAAAAAAAAGTTCTTTTCAGAAAATACGACAAATAACATTGTACACAATATCCTGCAATAAGAATTAAAAAATAATAAAAATTATATGAAAAATGAGCACGTTTACTAAATAATGATTCACTGCGCATGCCCGAATGTAATTAAAATATAATTTACATAATGTGTTAGCTAAATGTATGGAGCAACTTTTGTGAAAGTCTCAAAAACATAGTTTGAAAAGTCTGAAAATTATCGCTGATAGAATAAGTTCAAAATTCGTTATTCCAAAAAGGAAGCAAAAAGATGAGGGGTACTATCCAAATACCGAGGCTAACGAGAAAGACAGGCTACCGCTGTGGGTCCGATTCTTCTTTTTTTACAGACCGCTGGAGTCACGTGATGCTCTTTTCGCACACTTTCATTGGTGCATTCGAGCATCACGTGACTCCAGCGGTCTGTAAAAAATGAAGAATCGGACCCACCGCGGTAGCCTGTCTGTTTCGTTAGCCTCGTCCAAATACAATAGTACGTGCAATATTGTGTATGCTGTATTAGCACTAATCAATGGATATAATGGATATATGGCATTGTGTGTACAAGTACATATAACACATAATTGAACACATAATTTTTTCTAAGGTTATACATTAGAAACTCGCGGTATGCAGATTGCACTTATTTTTTTAATTTGACTCATTTTTTGAGGTTTTATTTCCACTTTAAATTCAAATTTTTAGAATTTCCATTGAAAGTTTTTACAAATTTTAGAAAAGGTTATTATTTTAAACTGTTGCCAATTGTAAAAATTTCGCAAGAATAAAATTTCCCGTTCCATAAACAATTTATTTACACGTGACTATTATAAACAGAAAAAAACATATGAAATTAAAATTAAATGATCACGTGTCAAAAACCGGAAAATATTGAAAATTATGCCGTAAAAATTGTTTTACACGTGAATATTTGAAACGAAAAAAATTATATAATAATGAATTACTTAATATGTGTCAAAAGCAGTTAATGCAGGTGAAACTACATCTTATCTCAAATTGCCAAATAATAACATTGCCAAACAGTTGAAATTAAAATATACAGATGGAGGACAAAATAATACGAACACCTGTGAAGCAGTATGACGTATTTCACACCTGCAGTACTGCCGCGCCACCTGCAACAGAAGTCTGCCACCTAGTGAGCGTGAAAGAGGAAGGTATCAATCTCTTAACAGCAGTCACCTGCGTTGCATACGTCTATCGAACTGTTGTGATAAATTGAAATGTTAGACCTGTCAGAGTTCCAAAGAGGAATGATTGTCGGAGCGCGTTTAAGTGGACCATCGGTTGCGGAAATGGCAAACCTTTTGGGGTTTGCAAAGAGTACGGTATCAGCTGCTATGACAGCATACACGAAAGAGGGTAAGACGAAGTCTTCAAAGCACAACAGTGGCCGAAAGTCAAAGCTTGGTGATAGGGATATACGGGTCTTGAAGCGCATAGTAGTCCGAAATCACAAGCAATCGTTATCCGAGATAACATCCGAAATGAACAGTCATCTCCAGGACTCAATTTCAACCAAAACTGTCAAAAGGGAACTTCATGCTGAGAACATTTATGGCAGAGTGGCAATTCGTAAACCCTTGGTGACAGCAACTAATGCTTTCAAGCGACGCCAAAGGTGCAGAGATCACAAAGGCTGGTCCCCACAGCAGTGAAAACAGGTAAAATGGTCAGATGAATCGTCATTCACAATATTTCAGACGATTGGACGTGTTTATGTCTGGAGAACGCCTAGAGAAGCGTTTATTTCTGAATGCCTCTTACCGACTGTGAAGCATGGGGGTGGTTTCATTATGGTATGGGGTGCGATATCTTGGCGCGGTCTTGGACCACTTGTTAGTCTGCATGGGAGAATCAACTCCAATCACTATCTAAGCATTCTAGGGGATCATGTCCATCCTTTTGTCCAGACTGTATTCCCTGGAGAGCGACCGCTTTTTCAAGACGACAATGCCCCTACCCACACTGCTAAGTGTGTTCAAGCATGGTTCAAAGAGCATGACGAAGAAGTTGAACATCTTCCTGGCCTCCTTAGTCTCCGGACTTGAATATTATTGAGCATTTATGGGAATATTTGGAGTTCAAACTTCATTCCCGATTTCCTCCTCCATCCAGCCTTTCGGAATTAGAGACTGTTCTGCAGGAGGAATGGCTTAATATACCTTTAAATATTGTCCATGACCTTTATGAATCTATCCCACGTCGCATTAAATCTGTACTTCAGTCAAAGGGTGGTCCAACCCCTATTAATAAAGATTTTCCATTATTTCACAGGTGTTCGTATTATTTTGTTCTCCACCTGTATATTTACACGTACACGAGAGATTCATTTCATATTTCGAGATGGTCTTTTTAACTATTGTTGCCAATTTTAAGACAACGCAAATAATAACACTTCTTAAGAATAAGAACATTTTCAGGTGAATACTACAAAGATAAAGAAAAGTTCCGAGAAAATTACGTCAGATTTAAAACGTCACATTTAAAATCCTTTTCTTATAGCGTTACTAGCAGCCTTCGCCCGCTACGCTGGTCGGTTTTCTATATAAACCTTGAAACAAAAGAAATATATCAGAGAATTTGACAATGCGTTTGAAAACAATGTTGACACATTTACCTAGAATGTCCATGCGAATTGCTGCAAACGATACTGGCGTCATTATGCTATTATATCGTCTATTGAGTTAGACAAAATTTGGGCTGTTAAGAATGAACTTCTTTAGTTCATCCTTTACTGTAGGACTTGGTAAATGACGATAGAATAGTATGAAATATTCTAAAACCCTCCCCGAAAAATTATCAGTGCAAATATTATAAAAATCCATTCAATAAAACCTATTAAAAAGGCTAATCTTTCACAATTGGATTCACTTGATTCTAGAAATTTCAGCCATAAGTCTATAACTAAGCAGCCTAGAATAATATGTATTTTATACTAAAACATTCCCTGAAAAGTTAACTAACTGAGCAAGTTCTGTCAAAATCCATTTAGCAGAATATTTTAAAATGACAAATATAGCAAAACTTTCCCAAAAAATTATGTAATTAACAGCTTAAGCACCATCAAAATCCATTCAAGAGAGCATTTAAAAAAGCCAATCGTTCGTAATCGGGTTCATCTGATTTAGAATTTCCCCCATAATTATTTAACTAAGCAACGTAGAACGATATGTTACATACTAAAATATTTTCTGAAAAATTATCTAACAATGTAAGTTCCGTCAAAATCTATTCAGCAGAAATAAAGTTCTATGCAGCCGGAAGAAATTTTCCTTTGCGTATATCATCATTCATACATATCGTAGATAGTTAAATATATCTTTCATAATCGCATTAACATGATCATAGAACTCTCAGGGACGTAGGGGTAGGTACAGGTTATGTACCCTCTGGAATTTTTAAGAAACTATGCAAACTTGCCATAATTACAGAAAATTTATTCTCTAGTACATACTCTCTACCTATAGCGTACATCCTCTAGTTTTTTACTACACCACTGAGAACTTTCTCGCATAGCATCAAAATCCATTCAGTAGAAGTTTAAATAAATGGTAATCATTCATACTTGAGTTCGCCTAATTTTAGAACTCCCGTATCTATAACTAAGCATCGTAGAACTATGTTTTTTACATTAAAACATTTCTAAAACAAACTATCTAACAGCGTAAGTTCTACAAAATTTCTGTTCAGTAGAACCTGAGTTATGATCAATCGGAATGAAATATGAATTTGCGTTTTATACATCTTAGCAAATGATGATGTGCAAGTGCTGCATTTGTGATTTCAAAAATGCTATTGGTAATATTTGCGCATGGCTAACATAAAAGTAACAGTTTTGTGTTCTTATCCAAGAGCAAATGACAAATCGCGAAACATTGTTTCGATTTAAACCTTTGAAAATGAAAACATATTTTAAGCAATACGAAAACTGCATTCATATTTAAATTAAATATTTTCATTTTACAATATTTATTTCTCATTATTCTATTTCTTTGAAACATATTGAAAAAAAAAATTGCTGATACAAAAATGAGGATTTAAAAAATATATTATTTAAATATTACAAACTTTACATCAACTACTTTTTAAATCAATAAAAATAAATAACTAAAATAAAAGAACAAATAAATATTTTACAATCTATACTAATATTATAAAGAAGTAAAGTTTGTTTGTTTGTTTGTTTGTCGGGTGTAATCTCTGGAATTACCGAACCGATTTCAAAAGTAATAGTATCAAAATGATGGTGATAGTTCCTGCTCCAACATAGGCTATATTTTTTTATGTTGTCGCTACCACCTGGGGGTTACAGGAGCAAAAAAGTGTTCTAAATTGCGTTTTTGTGATACTGAGAGATCTAACATTCTGAAATTTCGGATGGTAATTACTTAAAAAGATGCAAATGCTTTCTAAGAACCGTAAAAAAATAAAAATAAAATAAAAAATCAAAATAAATAAATAAATAAAATCCAAATTTTATGAAGTGAGCGAAAAGTGTTCTAAAAACATTCTAAATTACGATTTTTTAAGCAATCTTATGAAATACCAAACCGATTACAAAAATGATGATTGAAAATTGGTGGTGATAGAACCTGCACAAACATAAACTATCTTTTATGTCGGTGCCACTACCACCAGAAGGTTGCAGGAGCAAAAAACATTCTAAATTGCGATTTCTGTTATATTGAAGAGGCTAGAAACTTTAAATATGGCAAGGTAGTTACTTATAAAATACAAATGCCCTCTAAAAAGTGTCGAAAATTAATTCGAAATTTAAAAGGGGTAAAGCGAAGGGAAGGAGCGAAAAGCGTTCTAAAAAGTCCTAAATTGCGATTTCTATGCAATCTCGGGAAAGAATAAACTGATTAGAAAAGTAATGGTTGCGAATCAGTGGTGTTACTCTCTGATCCTACACAGGCTATATTTTATGCCGGTGCCACTATCATCTGGTGTTGGCAGGAACAATACACTTTCTAAAAAAATCTTTAAAAACTTTCTAAATTACGTTTTCTATGGAATACTAAGAAACACCAAAACGATTTCTTAAGATGTTTTGCGAGGTTACGATTAAATATAATACCAATAAAAAGAAAATATTCACGCTTAATAAATAGAAAATCTGAATGTTTGGTACGGTTTACAATAAAAATCCTTTGATCGGTTAGAGTTGAAAGAAATGGCGCAATACATTTTGGCATGATTCTGGTATAACAAAAAAGGACTGAAAAACGAATTTTTTTTATTTTAGCTTTTGAGGAGTTTGTAATTTTTTTTCTAACTGATATAGCTGTTTTAATTTTTTAAACAACAGAATTAATTAACAAAATTTGTCAATTTGAATTTCTGCACTTGCTATAGTAACGGATGTACTTATGTACTTTCAGAAATTGTCATTTGAAAATTTGAGGTTTTGGCGCAAAAGACATCGCCAAAGTAGAAAAATGTGAAATATCTCGCGAACGATTGGAATTAAAAGAATTTGGTTAGTACCATTTGATTCAGAATACAAGCTTACACTAAAATATGTTATTAGTTGAAAAAAAAATATAAAATAAGATTTTTAAGGAATTTTTTAAAAGTTCGTTCTCTTTTTTACCCCATTTAGTGCTGGAATTTTAGTAAATCCTTTCTTAGCGGCACTCTATGTCATAAGACGTATTTTTACTCTAATTTTTAAGACTTTAGGTTCAGTAGTTTGGGTGCGCGTTGATTAATGCAAAATCCAGACTTTCTTTTATATATATAGATTAAAAAATACCGGGAAGCAAAGACTCTGTTGACTTAGTTCATTTTACATTAGCTAATTTTCAGATATTTAACTAATCTTATTTATCCAAACACGAAAATAGAAATGAACAGCAACTGATTTGGCCTTAAAATCTCTCAGTAAAAAGAAATGAATGGAAACCTGTTTATAGAGAGATCGCCACTGGGTTTTTAATTATAATTCAATTTTACGTAATATTTTTAAAGCCGATAAAATTAAGGGATTTTTAGAGTCTGAACGGGGGTTGGCGAGCGTAGCTCGTAGGGAGCAGGGATCCCTAGTATTATAGAAAATAGTCAAGTGACTGAAAGACCTGAATTTATACTTCAAAGGCTCACACGAGACTTTATATTCCTATACAAGAAAAGTAGTGTATTCTATCATCTGTTAAAGTTGTGACTGTCATCTAAAGTTGTGATTGTCATCTCTAGTCATCTAAAATTCCGTAGTTACTTTTCACTGTCTTCAGTGTAATAGATTAATATTTATATAAATTTTTCTTTAAGCATTCTCGCTAACACTTTTCAATTTATACCCGAATATCGATAATGCGGTAAAAAGTCAACTGCGTTTCACACATTCATACATGCGTTGTTTATAAAATTAATTCTGAAAAATTCTAGATCTCTGGTTGGATCTTGTTTGTGAATTTATCAAACATATTCACTACAATTTTATTCTAAACCTACCGCATTTCTCAATTCATACTCGTGACTAAAGTAAATATGAAATCTGCCTTTCAAAATATACGCATTAACTAATTTTAAATTTGAACGTTCTAGAATTAATTCAAGGAGTCGGTAATTTTAGTCTTGCAAAATAAACAATACTTTCGTTATTTTAAGCTCCGACTACCTTGAATTCAAAGCTGATTAATCACAAAAATTTGATGATTGACACTATACAAGCTTTACGATCTTATCAAACATCGAAACTTCCATTCTAATTAATTGATCCCGCTTAATAAAAACGCAATATAATTACATTAATTACGTAATAAATTTCCGCCTAGTCCATTAAAAATTTTTTTTCTATACCACAAAAACTCATGTGTAGAATTTTTTTTTTTGTTTTAACCAGACTGCATTTTAGTGGGAAACTTTAAGAGACCTTGACAGAATTTGCGATGAATTTTAAATTTTCCAAACTGATGGTAATCAAACGAGACTATCTGTTAACAGATCCACGCTTTGGTCCGAAAGCAATCAAAGCGAGTATGCATAATTTATGAAATGGAATTCTGTCCCAAGAACCGAAGGACACAGGATAAGCTAGTTTCCTTGTTAATAGATGGGGCATTCTCACAATCTTTTAACTTTCGGGAATAAAAATCTGGTTAAATTAAACTTGCTAAAAGAACATTTTAAACAGATAGACGAATGCCTTAATGTTTCAAAATAAAGAAAAAATGGTCAGCAGCGAAATTTTTTTTTATTTAACTGAGGTTTAAGTTAAATTTGCGAGTTTAATTTCCATTACCATTTTACCATTACAACTTTCTATTTTCTTCTAAATTTTTACTTATAATGAATTTGCATGTACCCACAGGACATTCAAATAAGAAATAATAACAATGTAGTATTTTTAGTACAAAATTTTGGTATAACATTGTCTTAAAGGGGTGTTAAAGAAGGGACGGTAAGGTAAAAAAAGGGAATGGTATAGGGAAAAAAGGGGGCAGTAAGGATAGAACGGTATGGAAAATTACCACTTATTTTAGGCCAATCATGTTAAGACTAAGTGGTAGCCACAATGTTCATTGATTTTTAGAAACAGTTGTTAACATTGGATTAAATTAATTTTTTTTTTTAATTTACCTTGAAAAGTGCAGGAATAATCCTTGGGGACGGTGAGACTACCAATAAAGCCACGATGCTTGAAATTGATATTTAAGTGCTGATTTAAATTCTGCAGCAGATTTCCTGTCAAAGAATTTTAGACATTCATTCTCTAGCATATTTCTGCATGAGAAAAAACTTGGAAAAATTATGTGGCTGCATTTGAAGTGATTTCTGTATAATTTTAGAAGAGGGACGGTAAGGAATCCAAAACCTAGGGACAGAGTTTAAAAAATAATAACAACCCTAAAAATGTGTGCAGGTTAACTTTTTGCTACATATTTATATAAAACAATAGTTCCAGTTTCGGAAAAAAATACACCGCATTATTCTCATTGACACAATTTTATACAGACAGCTCCATACTTAAAAATCAGCATCAGGGACACGGGACGGTATAGAAGTTTTCCTGTCATTTGGAACCCCAACATCGTCACATCAAACTTATTTATCTCGTTAATATTGTTATGCAATCATGGAATGGGATGTTCCCCAGTATATGAAATAAAAAAACACATGAATATGTACTAAAATCAAAATTATTATTCAGGGACATAAAAGTCAAAAGACTGTGAGAATGCCCCAGGTATGTCTTCTGAAGAAAATTGCTTGCCGCCTTTCTGACATTTAACGTTAGTTGCAATTAAACCGTTTTTATTGATTGATTCCGCCATAAATTTCAGCTCTACGTGATAATTCAAACAAGATTAAATATTCTTTAAGGCATAATGTATTTCTGACGCTCATGTGAGGTTCGAACCCAGACCATTCAATAGAAGCTATCGATTTATATATATACAGTGAAGCCTCCTTGTGCGACCACCTCCCTGAATGACCATTTATTCATGGAACGAAATTTATTCCCATAAGCTCAGTACTAATTTTACGTCCATTCAGAGACCATCCCAGTTGAATTCCCTCCATGTGCAACCCATTTCCTTGTAGAAAATGAAACAAATTCCGTTTCTTCCTGGTCGCTTGAAGAAGGTTTTTTTAGAAAAATAATTCCGGAAGCGCATTATTCGTCAAACTTCTAAACTAAGTTTAGATTTTTTTTTTATTCGGATAACTTTTAATAAACCACTTTGTGCCTTTTTAGGCAATGAATTTAACTCTGATGACAAATTCAGAATGACGGTCAATAAACTCCCCTGCTCTATTCTGTCAGGAAACTCTCAAAGAAATAGTTAAATTAATGAAATCGTCATTATTTGTTCCCGTCCAAAAAAAAAAAAAAATTGCATTTATTTACTGAACTTCGAAAGAACTTGGAAATAAAAGTTGTAAAAGATAAAACCGTAAAATCAAAGCAAACGTCAACGCATTCATTTTTTAAACTCTACAGTTATTAACTTATGTAATTAATTTTTGTTTGATACTTAAGTTTTTATATTTTTCCCTAATGTGAAAAATAAATTTTAGTAACATTAATTGTTACCTTTTTTCAACAATTAAAATCTGGATTTAAACATGACCTCCATTAAAAGACCACCTCTCGGAGCGACCAATTTTTATTGGAACGGAACGTGGTCGCTTTAGGGAGGTTTTACTGTATTTTTAACGTTTTTGCATCCCTTAACCCTTTCAGGGGCGGTGATACATTTATGAAAACACTTAAATTTTATTCCCAAATGCCACATTGGCACCAGAATTTTGGTAAAATTTTTCAGGTTTATTATATATGTGAAATATAGCTTTTTCTTATTTCCAAATAAATTTTTTCTTAAATTCCGCTGTCATTCACTCATTTCAACATTTTAGGAATGGAAGTGCGGTGCCCCTGAAAGGGTTAAGGGGACAGTGGACATTAAAAATCAAATCATTCAATTTTCAACAGATTCATTTGAAAATTGGCAGTCTTCTTAATGGCAAGCTGAAATAGTTATATTCAAAATCAGGTGTTAAAATAATAAATAAAATTAAAATTATTTAATTTTTTAATTTTAAAATAACGAATAATTAATACGTTGAGTAAAAAGTTTCCCGCCAAATTTTTTTAAATTGTAAAATGATAAATACATACGAAATTATGAAATCTAATGAGAATAGAAATCTCCGTTTAAATCTACAATCGTCTGCCAACGTTTTAGCAACTTTTCAATCCCTTCTGCGAAAAATTGTGGCGTGCGTGAGTCCAGAAAGAGACCAACATCATTTACGACCTCCTCATTTGAATCGAAGATTGCGCCATCAAGATGCAGCTGCAGATGGGAAAAGAGATAAAAATCTGAAGGAACGATGTCGGGGCTGTATAGTGGGTGTTGCATCAAATCCCACTCCAGCTTGTAGAGCGTCCAGCTGGTAATCGTACTAACGTGTGGCCAGACGTTACCGTGATGAAAGAGAACCACTTCCTTCTGAACTCGTTTCTTCATTTTTCGCGAATGGCATCGCGAACTTTGATTAGCATGTTGCTGTATATTGCACTATTGATAGTCTGTCCGCTTTTCAGGCACTCTTTGTACAGAATTCCACGACAATCCCACCAGAGAAGCACCTTCTTGTTAGTTAGGGAACGCCTCAAAACCGAGTCTGCTAATTCCCCAGGTGCTGACCACCCTCCTTTATGGCTTGTATTGTTGTAGTACGCCCAATTTTTATCACAGGTCACAATTCTGTCCTCTTTCCTTTGATCTCTGCGCAGAGCCAAATAACAGTTTTTTCTGTTGCGCTTGTCTTCAGCAGTCAATTCGTGAGTGACCCAGCGGTTGAACTTAAACGTTAGATTTATACGTTTCAGAGCATTAACTATTGTTTTTTGGCAAACGCTAAGCTCTAACGCAATAGTTCGTGTTGAAGCATTCCTGTCTTGATCAATGATTTGCTTTAACTGCTCACAGTCATTTTCAATAGGGCGGCCAGAACGTGGTTCATCTACAATGCCAAAATTTCCAGCTTTAAACTTCCGAAACCAAGCTTTGACTGTATCATAAGAAATAGTATTGATGCCGAAACTTCACACATTTTTCTGTGGCATTCAGTCGCACTGAGTTTGTTACGGAACTCATAGTACATAATCGTTCTGAGCTGCTGACGTGATAGCTCTATTTTAAACACTTTTTTGAAGCACAAACAAATAAAGTACACGGACCTGTAGTTCCCATGCTATGCCTTAAAATGCAAAAATTGGTTGGTTGGAGAACTAACAACAGCACAAATATTCCCCTTGGCGGCAAACTTTTTATTCAACGTAATATTATATTTAAAAATGTTCCCATGTGCATTTCTTTTGCAGAAAATATGACATGAGATACATTTTCACAGGACAGACATGAGCACCTCCATGGTGTGATCAATCGATCAACGTCGAACCAGGACGCAGGAATGGCGTCACGTCAAATTTTCAGATATATCCAGGTTCTGTATATAACATCAAGATGGCCGTATCCGCGTTTGGCGGCAACGTGGAGAACGTACATTGTCAGCTTGCATTCCACATCGTCATACTGGCCCATCACCTGGGGGTGATAATATTGGGTGCCATTGGATACACGCCTCGGTCACCTCTTGTTCACATTGCCGGCAATTTGAACAGCTGCCGTTACGTTTCGGAGGTGTTTATTACCTATGACTCTGCTCTATTTCCGAGGCCTCCGTAACTCTACGTTTCAGCAGGGCAATGCACGGCCGCATGTTGCCCCTACTGTCTTGACATTCCTTGATACAGAACATGTTCGGCTGTTACCATGTTCAGCACGTTTTCGTGAACTTTCACCAATTAAAAACGTCTGGTGAATGGTTGCCTAGAGACTGGCACCCTTCCATACTCGCCAGTCACTACGGTCGAAGAACTGTGGCATAGTATTGAAGCTGCATGGACTTCTGTATCCGTCCGTACATGACATTGAATCCCTGTTCGACTCCATGCCTTGGCAGATCAGTGCTGTTATTGCTACAAGTTCTAAAACTGATCGCTCTCTCTAGTACATTTGAAACTTAATATATAAATCAAAAGCAGCAAGAAAGGTTTTTCGGCTTAGTTGCCATCATTTGAATAGTGTATTTTTCTTACTTTAGTTCTTTTCTGACAAATTAACACTATATGACTGTCAAATTTTCCTTCAAGGTCCTTAAAAATCTCTTTTAGGTAGATTTCGTATGAAATACTACCTATTGCGATCGTTCCTATGTTGGGATTTCTGAAATGATTTTGCAGATCTTCACTGATCATGACCCCTAGAACCCAAAATCACTATCAGTAAAAAACTTTATATATCTATCTATTTATCTATGTATCTATATATATAAAAGCCGTTCTCTGTGTGTATGTCCTTTATGCAAATCTTCAATTTTTGTCCGATTTGCACGAAACTTCATGTACATACGTTTTAGACCGTGGAAAAGATCACTGTCTACTTTAAAAAATCATCAGACCACTATTTATCCCTTTTTTTTCTACGACCATCCATAATTTAACATTATAGAAATATCTCCATTTTTAATTTTATAATTCAATCGTTTCTTTCCTGTTGCCACACATCTAAAAAACTGCTCAATAATTAAAAAAGAAATTATAACTGGAGTATTTTGTTTTATTAGCCAATAAAAATTCAGATTGTCTCACTATATTTTTGCTGTTTTTGAAATTGACGTCATTCAAAGAAGAAAATGCACATTTTTCATATATTTGTGTAAAAACTTTAACTAAGCATGTATTAAAATGATGTAGTACCTTAGTTGAGTGTTTCTGAAGTTAAAAAATCTATTTTAATGAAGTCGTTTACAATATCAAGAAATAAATTTAGGAAAAAGATAAAACAAATCGTTTGCTAGATATACGTCAATGTCGTCAATATGATTTCAAACTGGTTCTCTAAAAACCGGCGCGGCGGCTACAATTTATTTCCTATTTCTTTCTAATGCTGAATCTTTAATTATATCATTTAGATAACTATTTTAATACTTGAAATGCAGTGATAACATTCTACGATTGATATCGAATACGGTTATATAAAACACGATTTTTCTACGATTTATATTAAATAGAAATTATAACATAGCTGCTATTTTTTAGAGTATTTTTTTTTCTTTTTCAAACAAAATTTCATGACTGACATTGCGATTGAACATTGCTGCAGATTTGGATTTTATGAATGGAAATATGAGTTTCCATTTAAAAATTATCGGCAATGAATCTTTGTATACATGTGTTAAAGATGCCTGATATACTGTCCGTTAATAGGACATAAATAAAAATCGTTTTTAATTTGAAACACGAATATATTTTTAACCCTTAGTATATTTGTTAGATTTCTCAACAAAGTACTTTTGGTATTTTCGTTTTAGCGATCACCTATTTATCTGAGTAGCACATTTCTTCCGCTGCGGACAAATTCTACGAACAAATCTGGAATTAAAGGAAATATATGGGTGAATTTGATCTTCCATTTTAAAGCAATATGTATCTTTATATCAAATGTCCTTCCGTATGGCTGAAAACGATACGATCATCACTGCGCTATTATATTTTCTAATGTGTAAGACAAAATTTCAGCTGTTAAGGGCCTAATTTTTTAGTTGATCATTTACAGTAGGATTTGGTCCAAGAATGATAGACGGATATGCAATATATTAAAACTGTTCCTCAAAAATTATCTAACTTTTTTAAAAGGCTAATTATTCAGAATTAGTTTCGCCTGATTGTAGAACATTTTAGCTAATTCTAAACAAAGCATTTACAACAAAATGTTATATACTAAAACTATTTGGGTGCAATTTAATAGTGCAAATTACTTCAAAATCTGTCCAGTAGAACTTTTCAAAAAGGCTAATCTTTTATAATCGGGCTCACCTATGACTAGTCTATATATATATATATATATATATATATATATATATATATATATATACTAGGGGGCTCTGCCACATACGAGCTACTCTCGCCAACCCCCGTTCCGACATCCCAGATTCTAAAAGCAGGCTAATTTCATCGGCTTTAACACCTTGAAAGGCGGTGATGCCGTCAAGGTATCACATAATTTTAATCCCTAATTGCCACATTCGCACCGGAATTTTATAATGAAAATTTCCCCTTTATTAAGTACGCGAAAATATACTTTTACTTGTTTGCAAATAAATTCTTTTGTAAATACTGGTGTCATTAAATTATTTCAACATTTTATGAATACAAGTACCTTGCTCCTGAAAGGGTTAAGAAGATTGAATTATAATTTAACGAGAAGGAGGAATTCTGCTTTTGCAGAATTTAGTGACGCCCCCGATCAAAAAAAAAAAAAAAATGTATGTATATATAAATAGTACAAAACATATTTCAGTTTTAAGACACAGCACACGCTTTTTTTTAAATGTAAAATGACGTCATTCGCATCCGCTTAAGAATTCCACATTTACGATCCACTCTTAAACATCTACAGTACACGTCATGCAAGGACGTCACTATCGCAAAATAATACACAAATGTAGCAAAAAGCATCATTAATGAAACTCGACAAAAAAAGTCTATTTAATGATTCATAGGTCTTCATGTGTTTGTAACATTAATACAGATACTTAAAATTAAATATAGTTTATAATAGCTCCATGTTTTAACATAAATCATTCGCTTATAATATTTTCTCAAAATAGCACGTATTTTAATTACATTTTCTTTCGGTTGTTATGGAAAAATGGCAGCAAAAATATATAATTAATATTTTACAATTATTTTTCCTTTACTTTCTACAGAAATGGAGTACTTCAGTTGCCAACATTAAACAAATGGAGCTATAAACTACAATATATATATATATATATATATCAAAAATAAATTGAGATGCAGTTTTCAAACAAATTGCATTTAAAAGTACTTTTTTTTTCAATACGACGGTAAAAAAAAAAAAAAAAAAAAAAAAAAAAAAAAATGGAAAAATGTGCGATGCTTAGAAGTTTTAAAAAATACAGTACAGATGATCCGTATTGAACCGTACAATGATACATATTCTTTGTTTTACGGGTAGCTTAAATAGCGTAATGTTATTTTTTAGAGACGGCACTTTAATTACTGGTCGAAAGAAATAGCATATCGGGAGCTAAAACTCTATAATGTCCCTCTCCCCCGGAACCACAGAAATCCCTCCCGGAGAAAAGTGTCTAAATTCAACACTGTTCATAAGGTAATATTGTTGCGTAAAATAAAATATTTTAATATTTTGAACCAATCTAAATTTTATTGTAATTTTTTTATGTGTTTCAGAAAGCTGTATACCTATTTTATTGTACTGTATTTTATATTTTGTAAATGTTAAAATATTATCTAAACATTTCAGATTTAATTTATAAGAAATTTAACTGCATTTACTTTGTATCAAAAATAAATAAATGAAAAATAATTTTTTCTTATTACTTTTTCTCAATTATTCTAATATTTTGAATACGAGCTGAATATCTACGAATTTTCTGAAAGTTTAATGACTTGTTCATGTCATTATAATGCATTTGCCCATTAAATATCATTTTGTTATTTGCATTACTTCCAGGTGTAGCAATTTTAATAGCCAGCAGTGTATTTTAGTCAATAAATCATTAATCACATATATATATTTATTTATTTATTTATTTAGAACATTATTTTGCATACCAAAGTAAATTATCTCTTGAATTGAAATTCTTAAGTATTAATAAAGAAGTAACGTTTGTTTATTTCTTTGTAGGGGTAATCCACGGAACTACCGAACCGATTCCAAAAATAATGGTATCAAGTTGATGGTGAAAGCCTCTGTTCAAAATAGGCTATATTTTATGTTGGTGCCACTGCCTTAGAGGGGGTGCAAGCGAAAAAAGTTCTAAAATTTTGATTTTTGTGATACTGAAGGGTTAAGAAACCTTAAATTTGGCATGGTAGTTACTTATAAGATGTAAATGTTCCCTAAGAATAGTTTATAAAAATTCAAAATTTAAAATGGTGAAATGCACGAAAAGCTTTATAAAAACGGTCTAAATGACAATTCTTATGGGAGTGTTAAGGATGGATTTTTAAAATTTGACATGACAGCTACTTTTAAGACACAAACGCATGCGCAGAACAGTTTTTAAAATTTTTTTTGAAATTCAAAAGAGTGCAAGGGAAAAAAAAAATTCTAAATTACGATTTTTTTAAATACTGGATGGCTAGAAACTAGAAGTTTGGCATACAATTATTATTTAGATAAAAGTGCTCGCTAAGAATGGTTTCTTAGAATTTTTAAAGGTGAAATGAACTGAAAACGTTCAAAAAGCGTTCTAAATTACGATTTTTATGAAATTGTTAAGGATAGAAACTTGAAATTTGACATAGCTATTACTTTTAAGACATAAATGTTTGCACAGAACAGTTTTAAGGAAAATTCGAAGTTTAAAAGTGTGTCATGCGTTCTAAAGAGATTCAAAAAGACGATTTCTATAGAATTGTTAGTGATAGAAACTCGAAATTTGTCGTGGTTTACTTTTAAATTGTGAATGCACACATACATAACATTTTTTTTTTTAATTCGAAATTTAAAAAGTTGCATGTTAAAAAAAGTCCTAAACTTACGATATTTGTAATACTGAAGGAACTAGAAACATGAAATTTGGAATATTGGCTATTTTTAAGATGCAAATGATAGCTAATAATTGTTTCCAAAAAAATATTCGAAATTTAAAAGACTGGAATGAGCGGAAAACGTTCTAAATTTTGATTTCTATGGGATTTCCCATAATATTTGTTAATTAATTAATTTCACATCCATTTCAAAAGCACGCAAATACCACTTCGCATATTTAAACAACTGCTCGTGGAAATCCGCGGGTTGTGCTTGTAATTTGTAAACGATTAAGATTAGCAAGAAGGAGCACCACGTAGAGTAATCTGGGACTCCGGGACCAGCATCATTCTCCACTCACCCCCCCCCCCTTCTACAAGTATCTATCTATTGAAATTATCAGTGAATTATGCTGAAGTTAGTAGTATTAAACTTCATATCTATTGTATGCATACATAAATGTCGAAAAAATGTACCATTCACACCTATATACAGGTATCACAAGAAAGACTGTCACAACTTTAACAGATGATAGAATACACTATTTTTCTTGTATAGAAATAGGGTCATTTCACGTAAAAAAAAAAAAGTCGTGGCCACATAATAACCGATTTTAATAAAATTTGATACACTGGTTAATTCATATTAAAATAGAGCTCTGCAAAATATCTTCACAAAAAATTAATTATTTTATCAGTTTTGGACATTTAAAAAACTTGTGATAAAGAATGGCATGTGTGCAATCGTCCAAAGTTGCAACTTTGAAGTTCTGTATCTTGAAAACTATTTAACAGAAATGAAGATCAAATTCTCCAAGTTTGAAAGTTACCATTTATTTCCTTCATCTTCAAAAAAACTTAGAAACTTTAAAAAAATTACAAAATCAGAATTTTTCCTCTTATGTATGAGCTAAAAGATAAATAAAGGAATGGTCCGACATTAACAATATTGCACAGACATAAAGATCAATAAGTCCATGATATTTTCAAAAAAATTCAAGATTGCCTTTTGATTCCTAACATAGCAATAATGGGTTCAAAAAGACAATATTAATTACATTCCATGAGCTATTCCTCTTTAAATTCGCGCGCGTTTCTTAAAATATTGCACGATTTCAAGGTGAAAAAATTTAGTGATGCCATCTATTTTCTGTATCTGGATTTAGGATCAATATATAATGTTTTTGTTCTATTGAGTCGTTTTTTCTATTTTAATTAAAAATATTCTTGAGGCAAAAATAAAGCAAGAATAAAAGTTTCTATATTTAAAATATACACTTTTATCTATAATATATAAAAATTTAAAAGTTTTAAAAAGCTTTCCTTCACGTCCAAACAAGTGATAGAAATACTGCATTTTACCCTCAACATTTTTTAATGTTTATTTTTTTTTCTCATTAAGGAATAAAAAGGCAAGAATGAAAGTTTCGATATTTAAAATATATACTTTTAGCTATAACGTCAATTAATTTTAAACTTGTCAGAGCTGTACTTTCTGCTAAAAAGAGCAATAGAAATATTGCATTTTTCCCTCAAAAAGTTTCAAAAAAAATTTTTTTTCTCATTAAAGAATAAAAATACAATTACTAACTTACGCCAATCTGTTACTAATTATTCATTATAGTCTTATTATTTATTATTATATGTTACTTATTATAGTCTTTCCATTCCTAAGGCTAATAATCAAAATTGAAATTTTAAGCATGCAGACAAAACTTCGATTTTGCATCTAGTTTTAATGTAAGTTTTAATACTTATATAAACAATCCTGAAATCTATTATTTTACATTGATTCATAAATAGATATGATCTATTTATATACTAATTTTCATTAAAATCTGTGACATGTCTGCCACAGCTGATTTGCTCATTTTGTATGGAATGATTCAATATAAAGTCTCAGGGGAGCCTTTGAAGTATAAATTCAAGTCTTTCAGCCACTTGACTATTTTTCATAATATAAAATTTTCTACCACATTTTAAAATGTAATCTTTGTATTGCATCATCATGCGTTTGGGTAATTCCATGATATGGAAAAGCAACTGCAGGTATGCACTTACACTAATAGAAACAAATTTCAAAATTCTTGTGCTGTTAACGCATTCCTCATGCACTAAAGTACTTTTGTGTAAAATTTTTAACATTAGTTTTCGGATGACGTAGTTCGTTCCTTTTTTGGGAGCCGGGAGGAAGCATGGATTGGTGGAAGCAGAGAGTAGAAGTTGAGAGCTACTCTAGAGGTCTGCACGGGCCCGGGCCGGGGAATTTTAAAACGGGCTGGGCCGGGACGGCAGAATTAGGACAATTTTTTCAACGAGCGGGCCGGGCCGACAGACAAAATAAACGGGCCTGTCCGAGTCGGCAAAAAAATTGAACGGACCTGCAGGACCGGGCCGCCCGATAAAAAATATAATCGGGCCTATCGCCCGATATAAGCAGCAGATAAAATACAGCAGATTTTCAATGAATATGATTTTCTCTAGAAGTATAAATGTGTGTCACGAGACGATGCGAGTTTAACAACATCAATACAGAAATGTAACATGTCCATCGTAGTGATCGGCATCTTACAGTTACAAGATGTCTGAATCCGGGTTTAATTTTTTTCAGCAGACTCATGCCGGGACGGAGTTGGTCTTAATCGATCTCAGAATGTGTAGGACTGGCATTATGTTTTGTAAAAGTATTAATAGCGATAATTGACTTCTGTTAACAGTATCTTTGGAAATATACCTTAAAGTGGTTCTCATATTCACTGCTCAACAATGCAGAACTTTCAGACACATTTTCTGACTCATTTTTAACTATAAAGGCATAAAATTGACAGGCATTTGGCATTGAAGGCACTATTCACAGGCACTATTGAAGGCATCTGGAAACGAATAGATTTCTCCATATTTGATAAATTACTTACATAGATAAGAGAGATTCTTGTCACGTGACTGTACGTTTTTCTCCTTTCCTGTGCTATCGCTTCCGGAAATTCAATTCAAAATGCTAACTTTAGCAGTATTTTCAGAAAGATATATTGCTTTTATCTATGAAAAAAATGGCATTTATATAGCTTCTGAATAAGAATACCTGCCAATGTTACGCGTTTCCGAAAAGAAATGAATGCATAAATGTGTCGAAATGTAGCTCCTTTGGATTTGAGAAAAGCCTTAAAAATGAGAGAAATATTTTCACAAATCTACTTTTTATTATACAGCTTCAAAAGTTATCATGTTTTTAATCCTTTATTCTGAACTACATTAATATTTTAATGAATCCTTATTTGAATTTTGAAACGTCTGTAGAGACGATGACTAAAACACTGTAAGTAATCGTTAATGTTTACTATTGTGTGTTTTCTGTTTTGCGAACACATAGTAATCTAAAATATACTGTAAAATGTTCCCATAAATATGTATGTAGTATTCATTAAAAGAATCTTAATTATATGTCGAGAAAAAAACGGATTTTTTTTGCAGAAATTCAGTCGGGCCGGGTCTGGAAATTCCGGCCCGTGCAGACCTCTAAGCTACCCTCTAACCTCTCTAAGTACACCTCTAATCCTTTGAAAGTGTAAGAATTGTCGTAACTTTTAGCCAATTTTAACAATTTGGCACTCTCTTAACAAAAATGCTGATGAAGTCCATAGAGACTCCCCTCGGAGGGGACAGCTGCCCCCTGTGCGGCTGCATTTGTCAGGCCGTGCTAGAAAGTAGCTATTCTGATTTTCTTTTCATGAGTCATTAATTAGTTACCCACCATATTAAAAAAAAATTATCTTTTGTTTCATTATATTGTCTTATGAAAGCTTCAAAATATAATGCTTGTACGATAGAACTGATGAGAGTGATTTTTAAAAGGAAAGCGTTGTTTCAATTGTGTTTTATTATTTTGTAACGAACGACTAAACAACTTCTTTACACACATCTGATTAAGGGAATTCCTTCGACACAAGACTTCACTCAGATTACCTTGACATATTAACAGAGCATAACTGGATTTTCAAATCCAACCGCACGCAATTTTAGGTAGCTTTCTTTACAAAAAGCTACCTATTGCAGCCGTTCGGAGGAAAGCGATTTCAAAAAATTTTGGTATATTTTCATCGATCATGACCCCCAGACCCGAAAACACCCTCTGTTCAAAATTGATATATATATATATATATATATATATATATATATATATATATATATCAATATATATATATATATATATATCTGACCTATGTCACACTGTAACTCTCGTATTTATGAACCGATTTGGATGTAATTCGGTGTGTACATAGTACATACCAATGTCTCGACCGAGTTCGTTGGCCAGCTTCATCCGCCATTTTGTTTCAAAATGGCGGCCATTTAAAAATTTTTAAAAAATTTAAAATTTGAAATGTGGTACCAAAAAAATTAAAATGGAAAAATATTTTTTCTTATGTATTTGACCTTTATACAAAGATTCCGTAGCAGTTTTTGTTTCGGCTATATCTTAAAAAATGGCTGAGTTATAGCATTTTGAATTTCTAGCGAAGCTGACATTTTGAAACGTCCTGAATTTTGTCACGCGATAAAAGGCGTATTTATGAACCGATTTGGATGTAATTCTGTGTGTACATAGTACATACCAATGTCTCGACCGAGTTCGTTGGCCAGCTTCATCCGCCATTTTGTTTAAAAATGGCGGCCATTTAAAATTTTAAGAAAAATTTAAATTTGAAATGTGGTACCAAAAAATTGAAAATTGCAAAAATATTTTTTTCTTATGTGTTTGACCTCGATAAAAAGATTCGGGAGCAGTTTTTGTTTCGTCTATACCTTAAAAAATGGCTGAGTTATAGCATTTTGAATTTCTAGTGTGGCTGACATTTTGAAACGCCCTGATTTTTGCCACGTGATAACAGACGTATTTATGAACCGATTTGGATGTACCTTGGTGTGTACATAGTACATACAAATAACTCAACCGAGTTCGTTGGCCAGCTTCATCCGCCATTTTGTTTCAAAATGGCGGCCATTTAAATAAATTTAAAAAAAATTAAATTTAAAATGAGATACCAAAAAATTGGAAAATGAAAAAGAGTTTTTTCGTATGTGTTTGACCTCAATACAAAGATTCCGGAACAGGTTTTGTTTCGTCTATATCTAAAAAAATGGCTGAGTTATAACATTTTGAATCTCTATTGTGGCTGACATTTTAAAACGACCTGATTTTTGTCACGCGATAACAGGCGTATTTATGAGCCGATTTGAATGTAACTTGGTCTGTACATAGTACATACCAATGTCTCGACCGAGTTCGTTGGCCAGCTTCATTCGCCATACTGTTTCAAAAGGGTTGCCATTTAAAAAAATGTAATTTAAAATTTAAAATGAGGTATTAAAAAATTGGAAAATGAAAAAGATTTTTTTTTATGTGTTTGGCCTTGATACAAAGATTCTGGAGCAGTTTTTGTTTCTGAAAATCTGTTCTTTTGTTTACATCTTAAAAAATGGTTGAATTATAGCACTTTGAATTTCTATCATGGCTAACACTTTGAAACGATCTTGTATTTGTCTCGCGATACCACACGTATTCACCTATTTCGATGGAAGAAGGCATGTGGATAGTATACATCAATATCTCGACCAAGTTCGCTGGCCAGCTTCATCAGCCATCTTGTTTCAAAATGGCGGCCATTAAATTAAAAAATATATATATTTAAAGTGAGGTGCAAAAAAATTAGAAATTGAAAAAGGTTTCTTTCTTAAGTATTTGACCTTGATATAAGGATTCAGGAGCATTTTTTGTTTGTCTTTATCTTAAAAAATGGCTCAGATATAGCAGTTTCAATTTCTAACGTGGGTGACATTTTTAAAAATCTGATTTTTTGCCTGCGACAGCACTCGTATATATCAACCGATTCCGATGTGAGTGAGCACGTGCACAGCAATTACTAAGGTCTCGACCAAGTTCACTGGTTAGCCTCATCCACCATGTTGTCTTAAAATGGCAGGCACTTTAAGAAATCGCCGAATTTGGCAGCCAAATATAAGTTACTTTAAATAAAAGCAGCTTGGATAAAGCTGACTAATTTCGCGAAATTCTCATTCATAATCATTTAGTATTGATAAAAATTAGTATTGAATCTCCTACATTCGGTTTCCACTTAATTGAGCTTCGTGTGTTTGAATAATATAAGTTGGCTTTTTTAAAATAAGGAATATGAAAGCTACCTCTTCCTCCCGGCACTGGCCGGAAGGACTTTTTTTCGATCAAATGTTGCTATTATTATTTATATTTTAAAATATTTGTCTGAAACTAATTTAATCTTATAAATTATGGTTACGACTCTTTTATGTAATCTAAATACATATTGATTGAAATATCTGGGTAGAGCGAATTTTAATTTTCTTCAAAGCCAAATGGGCCAGTTTGGGAAAATTCCTCTCTCTCATCCTCATTCTGAATGTAAAATATCATAAATATTTATTACTGCCTGAAGGTCAATTGATATTTAATTAAAACATGAAAGTTCTGTATTTTCCAATTTTTTTGTCAAACCTATAAACTACTGAAATATTATTAATTTTAATTTAATTTAAAAGTATGATCCTTAAAATATTATTATTATACTCTTATCATAAAATTATGTAATATTTATATCAAATTCAAGTTTCTTATACTACCCCAATGATTTCAAAATATTGAAAAACTTTGACAATTGGGTAAAGCAAAATCAAAACAACAAAATGGTTTTTTATTTTTTACTTAACCGTTGTAAGAAAATAGTATTTGAAATTATTCTTAAATATGAACAATAATAAGGTAAAAATAATTTACTGTTACAATTTACAAGCAATAAAATTATCATTTTTTTATATTCTGCTTTATCTATGAAATTGTCATTTATTCATTCTGCTTTTTCAGAATTTAGTGTTGTTCCCGATGGAAAAAAATATATATAGATAGATAGATAGTACAAAACACATTTCAGTTTTAATCCCTTGAGGGGTGGTGGGATATATTACATCCCACCTAATTTTAATCGTGATTTGCACCAGAAACTTTTAATTAAATTTTAATTTTTGAACTTTGGTGGAAAAAAAGTTGAAAAATTGCTTTTTCTTTTTTCTTACAATTTTTTTCGAAATTTCCGGTGTGACTTCAACATTAGAGAAACACAATAGCTTGCCCCTGAAAAGGTTAAGACTTAACACACGCTTTTATTTTATATAAAATGACGTCATTCGCATCCGCTGAAGAATTCCACATTTACGATCGAATCTTAACCCTAGAAAACTCCTCGTGTGTTTTTAGACCCATACGCATGTTTCAGCTTGTGTTACTCAAAACTACTCATAAGAATTTTCTGAAATTCCATGACTTTTCCTGATTTGTTTTTAACTATTTAAATTAATGGGACTTTTAGTTTTTACACAGCAAAAAAACACCTTAATCTGTCCCTCGGGTCTATTTTGTCCAAGCATAAAAATACATTCACATAGTTTTTAAAAAACGCCGATATTGTTTTATTTCTGCTATACAGCTTCAAAAAAGTTAAGGGGAGGGGGGAGGAAAGGATAGAATTATGGGGGAGGGAAAGAACATTATGACAATGATTATGAGACATTTGGCACCGGACAAGTCATAGCGGAAATTCATTTTGTTTGTTGTTTTTCTCTCAGCTAGAAGTAAAATGTTTACCTTTTAGAATAAGTTCGAATATTTATTTGCGGAGAACGTTAGTGCATTTTTTATTCGTTATATGAAAGTTTTATTTTGCATTCAAGGAAGGCTATACGGATGATGAAAATGTATTTGATTGATAATATTCCTGATAATATTCTTCATCTGATGAAAAAATAGAAACTATACATAAAGTACCTGAGATAATAAAGTCCAGAGATGGAAAAACAACGTGGCATGCAAAGCCATATCCGAGTACTGGTCGATTAGAAAGCAGATATAATTTTAAACTAACCCCTGACGCAACTCGATTTTCAACAGCACGAATAGAAGACGAATATAGCGTTTTTGAACTGCTTTTTCCCTATAATTTGAAAACCATGATAATAAATTATACAAATTTAGAAGGTAAACGCGTATATGGAGAAAATTGGACAGATCTAAATATCGTAAATTCAGATGCATGCATAGGGCTTTTATTACTCACAGGTGTGCACAAATCAAACAATGAATCAACAACAAGTCTATGGGATGCATTAAAGGGAAGACATCTTGTTTAGAGCTACAAAGTCTGTGAAGAAATTCAAAATAATATCAAGAGTAATACGATTTGATGACCGGGAAACTCGACAAAGAAGAAGATCAAATCACAAATTTGCCGCAATTCAAGAATTATTGGATAAATGGGTAGAATGTTTACCCAATCTTTTCAATCCAGAAGCATGTGTAACGGTGGACTAACAACTTATTGATTTTAGAGGCAAGCGTCCTTTTAGGCAGTACATGCCTAGTAAAGCTGCTAAATATGGTATTAAATTCTGGATTTTGTGTGATAATGACACTTGCTATGTGTGGAATATCCAGCCATATTTAGGAAAACAACAAGGAAATGCACTCGAAAGACACCAAGGATTGAGAGTTGTTTTGGACTTATCATATGGTTTACGAGGACATAATATAACTTGTGACAATTCCTCTACATCTTATGATTTGGGTCAAATGTTGCTAAAAAGAAATATAACAATGATTGGTACAATAAGAAAAAATAAATCATCTTATCCCTGCAGAAATTTCAGAAACAAAAGGAAGAGAAAGATACAGTTCAACATTTGCGTTTGCTAAAGATACAACACTCGTGTCTTACATTGAAAAAACGATGTATTGTTCTTCAAAGCAAACAATGAGAAAATTGAATAAAGCATTCAAAGAAAACCAGAGATCATCATTAATTATAACAAAACTAAGGGAGCAGTTGATACTGCGCTGGACAAAATGGTAGCTACTTACGCTACAAAAAGGCAGACAAACCGTTGGCCATTTGTGGTATTTTACAATATTTTAGACATATCTGCATATAACGCTTTTGTACTTTATTGAAAAATAAATAAATCATGGAAGAAAGATTGCCCTCATAGACGAAGAATTTTTTTGGAAAACTTGGGGATGAAAAGCTTGTAAAAAAGGATATGGAGACAAGAGAAAATCTTCCAAGAGGGCAAGGGCCAAAACAGATGGTTGAAATTCGAAGCAAATCCGCAAAGAAATTACTAGTACTTCAGCTGAATTGGAAATTGCTAAGAAGCGAGGAAGATGTCACCTATGCGAAAAAACGGACAATAAATGTACATTTAAGTGTGTAACATGTAAGATTCATTTGTCTTTTTTGGATGTACCTGTAAACAAGATTTTGTAAGTACTTTTTACTTTTATTTCATCTTTTTACTTTCATAATTTATTTTTTGTTTTAATATTCGTCAACAGTTATTAAAATAATGAATTTATTACTTGTAGACTGCTGAATTTAAGCGCGAAACATGCATGGGTCTTTTTAAACCTGAGGGACTACTTCGTAGGTATGGATCGAGGAGCGTTCTAGGGTTAAAAAACATCTATAGTAAAGTATGTACATGACTTCACTATCGTTGAAAATCCAGCAGAAAGGGATGTCATCATTCAAGAAACTCGACAAAAGAAAAAAAATCGGCTGTCTAATGATTCATATGCCTTCATTTGTTAGTAACATTAATATGCATATTTAAAATTAAACATAGTTTATAATAGCTCCATGTTTTATCAGAAATTCTTTATTTATATTTCTTCAGATTAGCCAGTATTTTAATAACATTTTTTTCAGTTGTTATGGTAAAATGGCAACAAAAAGATATAATTACTATTTTCCATCTATTTTTCCTTTACTTTCTACAGAAATGGAGTACTTCAGTTGCCAACATTAAACAAATGGAGCTATAAACTACAATATATATATATATATATCAAAAATAAATTGAGATGCAGTTTTCAAACAAATTGCATTTAAAAGTACTTTTTTTTTTCAATACGACGGTAAAAAAAAATGGAAAAATGTGCGATGCTTAGAAGTTTTAAAAAATACAGTACAGATGATCCGTATTGAACCGTACAATGATACATATTCTTTGTTTTACGGGTAGCTTAAATAGCGTAATGTTATTTTTTAGAGACGGCACTTTAATTACTGGTCGAAAGAAATAGCATATCGGGAGCTAAAAAAAAAAAAAAAAAAAAAAAGACATTAAAAAATTAATCAGATTAAAAAAATTATTGTACACTGCACACCGCAAACTTGTCAAGTATGTACTGCGAAAGATGGTTAAATTGATATGCATAGTTTATGATCTTATAAAACTTTTTTGACGGAACTATTTCGACCGATTTCAACATTAAATGGCGCTTAAAACAGTTCTTCGATTAAAAAACTGTCTGCCTCAGCTTATTTATCGAACATTTCTCTATAAAACTATCAATTTTCACATTTTTATAGAGAGATATAAAATAAGAAGGAAGACTTTTTTTTTTAATTAATTAATATTATTTTTTTAATAAATTCAGAAAGAGGAAACATTCGAGATCTTATTTATACTTGAGTTTTCTTCACTAGATCTTCATATGCCAGCCTGAAGACCAATGGTCACTTTCCGGTCTTACGGCATGTTCTTTTCTAGTTCAATTATTTATAAGAACATGCTGTAGTTTATTCCAACAACAGATTTTGCATTCACGGGTGTCCAAGCATTCCTACGAAAGCTAAAGTGTGCAAGATGGAATAGAACGACAGGCATTTCGACCGAATATTGAAATTTATTGTTAATAATTGACGAATTCTTTAAAACAATCTTTATATTTTGTGTGTATTCTTCTCTTATGCATTAGTTTAGTGGTTCGATTATTATGTATAATGTATTTTTGGTTTGTACTTGATTCATTATTTTCAGATAAGAATTTTTGTGATTTGTATTAGGTTTTAAGTTTAAATTCAATGTAATCACGGACCTCTTCTAAAGGCTATATACTTCTTACACTGTAAAAAAACCACTGTAGATTTGCCAGAACAAACTCGATCACAGTGAATGTGCTGTATCTTTCTTTGGTTTCCCGACTATATTAACATGGAAAATACAGTAGTTGCGTAAAATTAACAGCACAATGTGCTGGCAATTTGGATGCATTTTTTTACAGCACAAACTGCTGGCGTCCAAATTGACAGCACATTGTGCTGTTAATTTTACGCAACTACTGTATTTTCCATGTTAATATAGTCAGGAAACCAAAGAAAGATGCAGCACATCACTGTGATCGAGTTTGTGCGCGAGATGAACAGTACTTTGTACTGTAAAAGTGTCGTTTTTTTTTACAGTGTAGATTGGGCAGCCCTTTGTCACTCTTCTTGCGACGTATGTTTGGAGCTCAATCTGACTGTTTCGTCGTATGTTGCCGCGCTTAAAAATAATTTGGGAACTGAGATATTCCTGCTACATAGTTGAATGATAGATAAATTGCTGTCATACGATGTATTATAATACGAACAAATGTGTAGTCTATATATAAATATTATACATACATACATACAATAAATACAATAAACCCACAAAAGGAGCGAACAATTAGCCAGAGCCAGGAATCGAGCCTCGGACCACAGCATTCCAAGCTGGGTCCCGGGTTCGATTCCTGGCGCAGGCTAATTTTTCACTCAAGTTTGGTTTATTGTATTTATTGTATGCATGTCTGTATAATATTTATGTATACTGTTAACTGTTGAATGCAGGCGTTATTTGTGTTTGTTATATTATATATTGTAGTATGCGTGTTTTATTGTATATCGTAGATCGATGTAATAGTAAAATCTATTCATCGTTGTCCGGTCATCCAAGACTGTCATATTAATAGATTGCTGGTGATTTCCTCAACATGGTTTATTAGTGAAAAATTGCAGACCCACGTATCGGCCGGAGTAGCTCAGTGGTTAGAGCGACAGCCTGGAATGCTGTGGTCCCGGGTTCGATTCCTGGCTCTGGCTAATTTTTCACTCCAGTTGGGTTTATTGTATTTATTGTATGCATGTCTGTATAATATTTATGTATACTGTTAACTGTTGAATGCAAGCGTTAATTGTATGTGTTATATATTGTAGTATGCGTGTTTTATTAAATGTGTCTATGTTTGTATGTGTAAGCAAATTTTATCTAAAAAATGGCTCAAACGATTTTGACTAAATTTTGTATCCTACCGTTTTGGGATACGAGAAGACCATTGGGCTGTGCCACATGCTCGAAACAATTCGGTTAGTGGGTTATTTTGTGATCACTACGAGTCAATGCATTTCAAAAGAAGGAAGGGTGAAAAAGTTATTAAGTTGTTGAACAGTTGACAGTAAACGAAGTCACAAAGTTAGCAACCTTTCGCCAAATTTGGCGATATTTGGCGAGAAAATTGGCTTTCAAGATTTCCAATGCCAAAACATATGCTTGGCGCCAAATGAAAGTATATGCCAAATTTGGCGAAAACATTAACTTTCAAAATCTGAAGGAATTTTCTGGAATTTTTTAGTAGGAGCCGAGATACATGATTCAACAAATCAGAGTCCATAGAACGTTGTAGAAATCAGAATTCAACCAGGGCACATAAAACTTTTTCAACACATGCTTTTAGATGTAAAATTTAAAAATATGAACACAGTTATAATATTGATTAAACAAAAACCTAATTTATAGAACAAATTAAAAATACAAAATTTATTTCCTGCATTGTTTAAGATCGAGAAGGGACAGATATTAAGATATTTCATTCAATTCGTTCTACATTTAATGTTATATTTTTGTAACAAACGAGTTAAACCAATTTAACATTAAAAAAATAAAAATAAAATTCATGCACTATGATACTTTAAACACCCTAAAAACTTAGATTCCGCTCAAATGAAATCGAAATAAATCTTACACTTTTTCCATTTTTAAGTTGTAAATATTTGTATTGCAGATTTTGAATTATATTTATGACGATTGTACATAAAATGACAAAATACATGTAAAATTCAAAACTTTAAAAAAGTCTAAGATTTATTTCGATTTCATTTGAGCAGAATCTAAGTTTTTAGGGTGTTTAAAGTATCATATTGTATGAATTTTATTTTTATTTTTTTAATGTTCAATTGGTTTAACACGTTTGTTTAAAAAAATTAACATTAAATGTGTAGAACCAATTGAATGAAATATCTTAATATCTGTGTCTTCTCGGGCTTCTATCTAAGTTTTTAGAGTGTTTAAAGTATCATATTGTATGAATTTTATTTTTATTTTTTTAATGTTCAATTGGTTTAACACGTTTGTTTAAAAAATTTAACATTAAATGTGTAGAACCAATTGAATGAAATATCTTAATATCTGTGTCTTCTCGGGCTTCTATCTAAGTTTTTAGAGTGTTTAAAGTATCATATTGTATGAATTTTATTATTATTTTTTTTAATGTTCAATTGGTTTAACACGTTTGTTTAAAAAATTTAACATTAAATGTGTAGAACCAATTGAATGAAATATCTTAATATCTGTGTCTTCTCGGGCTTAAACAATGCAGGAAATAAATTTTGTTTTCTTAATTTGTTCTGCAAATTAGGTTTTTGTTTAATATGTCATGTTTTTTAATAACTGCTGCATTCAGACGAACACATTTCAAAATTATGGAGGGTATTATCAGGCTCTGATTTATGCGGTATCGGATCACAATTTGTAATGCAATTGACCTATGTATAATTCAAAATGTTTCACCCGTGCAGTAATGTAGATTATTGTAGTTTGGACAAAAACTTACAATCTGAACTTAAAAAATCTGTTTGAAAATGCTATTTTCAATTCCACTATGATGTCCATATTCATCTTCTTTTTAATTCTTAAAAAAACTATTTTTGTTTCATTTTTCACGTGGAAATCTTTCAACTGATAATAGACAAATTATTATTACGGCTTTTGAATTATTTGTAGCAATGAAGAAAAAACGTTAATCTTTATAGGAAAAATGTCCGTTGATTCTTAATGAAAAAGCAAAATTTGGAATTATTAAGAAAAATATTTGAACAATGTAAATAAAAATTAACCCATGTTACTCTCTGTCTTATAATTCACCCATATGCAAAGGCCTTTTTTCATTCGCTTTGACTTTGACGTCAGGTAAACATTTTCATACTTTAAATTTATAATATTACTAGCTGTACCCGGCTACGCGTTGCTGTGGCTCAGCCTGGCTAAATGGAAATGAAAGAAAAGAGAAAGTGTATGTTTCCGTGGGTATACAATATTTTTTTGTTGTTACATTGTCTGTGCAGATATAGAGATTGTCTGGTTAGCCGATTCTAGAACACGAAACATATACAGCAAACTCTCTGTAAGGCGGACTCTGTGTAAGACGGAAATCTGTCTAAATTGGAAAGACTTTCAAGTTACTGCAAATCCATAGACATAGAGTAAAATTTGTCTAAGGCGGAATATTGTCTACTACGGAAAATTTTCTTTGTCCCGATCGGATTCCGCCTTAGACAGAGTTTACTGTAATTGTTCGGGTGAGAAGCAATCCATGTCTAGATCTAAATCACAAAATTCTAAAGCTTAGACCTAAGATTTGTTGATGGAGATTGCAAACGCCAATCAAATTGGTAATTGCAATATCTCAAATTGAAATGGCACATCCATTGGAATAAAAAAAATGCGAGGAATGTGGACATCTTCAGCTTTGAAAGCTACTGTCAAGATTGTTGCTTCTACGACGTTGCTCATTTTTATTTTTACTACAAGCCACGGCAAAGCTTTGGCTGGTGGATATTTCGCAACATCATAATTGGCACACCGATTGTCAATTGCAGTACGTGCGATGTCATCCCTAGCAGATCGAGTGAATTAAACAGAAAAGTGCTCAGTTAAACTGATGGCATTGATCTCACAGGCTATTCGAAAAAATTGTACTTTATACTCTTATTTCAAAGAATAATGCTCATTGAAAAATAAATTAACGGGGATTATCCCCGCGTTCCCCCCTTTATACTTAACCAATGAACCTCCAAATCTAATCAGGGAAGCGCCTTATCAGAATAAACCAGTATACCAAATATGAAGCAAATTAGATAATTCTGCATGAAAATCCCATTTATCTAAATTAAGGGGGATTAGACCCCGTTACCCCCCTTTATACTTAATCAATGAATTCCCGAAACTAATCAGGGAAGCGCCTTATCAGAATGAACCTATTCACAAAATTTTATTCAAATTGGATAATACTACATGAAAAACCCATTTATCTAAATTAAGATGGGTAATTAGCCCCCTCTCCCTGTTCTCCCTTTACACTTAACCAATAAAATACCAAAACTAATCAGGGCATCACCTTATCAGAATGAACCTATTTACAATATTTGAAGCAATCGGATAATTCTGCATGAAAAACCCATTTATCTAAATTAAGGGGGGATTTGCGCCATGTTCCCCCTTTTATACTTATCCAATGAACCCCCAAAACTAATCGCAGAAGCGCCTTATCATAATGAGCCAATTTACAAATTTTGAAGCAAATCGGATATTTCTATCAAGAGTTATCGGGTTACGCACATATATACATAAATACGTACATACAGAACCTGCGCCACATTAGCTCTCAGGTTTTAATAGCCTATGAGCTAAAAAGAAAAAAACGCGAACTAAAACAAAGAAAAAACCTTATAAATACTGACGAAATATTTCAGTAAAGTGCCCCCCAAGGGGGCAAAATGGGGGGAGGGGGACGGGAGGTGCATAATATGAAAAAGTTATCAAATGGCTTTCTAACGATATACCACATAATGAGTGTCGAAAAAAATTTAAAAACTGCCCCCGGATGTAGAAAAATTAGGGAGAGGGAGAAGTGAGGTTCATAATTGGTATATTAAAACATGCGCGAATTCAAATGCAAACGCAGTCTGTGAATTTCAAAGCAATCAAGGAAGAACTTTCGGAGCTTTAAGATTTTGTACAAACGAACATTTACATTTTTATTTATATAAAAATGTGCCTCCCCGTGGGGAAAGTAGGGGGAGAGGGAGGGGAGGTGCATAGTGTGAAAGAGTGGTCAAAGAGCTTTCTAATGATATATCAGTTGACTGGTGTCGGAAAAAAATTAAAAAGCGCCCCCTGGTGGTGGTGAGGAAATTGAAGTAGGGGGAGCGAGGTTCGTAACAGGTATATAAACACACGCGCGTATTCAAATACAACGCAATCCTTGAATTTCAAAGCAATCGGGGAAAACTTTCGGAAGCTTAAGATTTTGTACAAACGAACATTTACAATTTTATTTATATAGAAATGAGACCCCACGGGGGGGGGGGGGAAAGCGGTGGCAGGGGGTTCTCAGGTGCGGGGACTCGAATCGCACGGACGTTCTACCGACTAAACAACATGGAACGATACGCAGTCAGGCTGGGTATCGTTCCATGTGGTTTAGTCGGTAGAACGTCAGTGCGCTATACTGATAGCCCGGGTTCCAGTAACGGCATGAAATCTTTTTCACTAGGTTAGCCTTTGCACCTTTTAAGCAATTAATTTAAAATTTGATTTTCATTAGAAAGATTTAAATTTTTGTCTGGCCTCTATAAACCCACGTTAAATTTAACAAATGCAATATACAGGGTGATTCATAAAAATGGGATCAATAGCCTATTTCTTTAAATATTGGCCTTAGATACGTACTTCCAATTGCAATATTTCATAAAAAAGGTCCAAAATTAGATGACATAAGTTACAAACCCCTGGCGGTCTATTTGAGAAAATACACAAATAACATTTTTCTACGGACCCAGTAGGATAGGGTAACATCCCCAGTGATTGCAGGTTACCAGTGATTGGCATATCTTACAAAAATGTCCTAAAATAAGATTTACATCCAGTCTTTTAAAAATGCAAGACCATATTCCAGCTATATGTACATTTACTTTAAAGATTATAACTTTGATTTATGCTACTAGATGACAATAGTGCATAAGAAAGAGAAACAATTATGGCTTGTGTCAAATTAGCCATTTTCGTTGCAAATGCTTCTTCTCTGGCTTAAGGTAGCATGCATATCAATTCATTATTATCTGATGTATAATATGTTATAAATTTTGACTGACAGAAGTTTTGTTTAGTTGAAAGGGCTTACTTTAACTGTGTAAAAGTATTTTTGACATAAATATTTGGATTTTTGAATTAATGATAGGTGCCATTTAATGGTGCTTCAGTTTTGCTAGTTCCAAGTAATTGGCACATGTGCCAATTACTGGGGAATCATGAAATTTGGCATTAAACCACTTATTTTGGCAGTTCTTTTAAAGTTATAAACTAATTTTGTTTAGCAATTGTTTTTATTTGAAAATATGAAATATTACCAGTAATTGGCATGCATTAATGCTTCATATGACAATTACTGGGGATGGCATGACAATTATTGGGTATTAATATAAATATATTGTATTATTTTAAAGTGTTCACATTTAGAACTAATTATGCTGCTTTCTTTCTCTCTAAAACCTGAAATATGGCATCTTCATCTACAGTAAATTCATTGAAAGGGATTAAACCCAAATTCTTGTATTCTGAAGAAGCAGTGATGAATACAATGTATGCTACACATACTCAAAACATGAGCTTTCATAAAGCCAGTGTTACATTTGGTGTGCCTCATAATACTTTAGAAAACTAAGTTAAAGAGAAAACTCCAAGAGAAAGAAGAATGAGAGCATCATCAGTTCTTACAGCAGCAGTAGAAGCAGCACAGTAAAATGAATTTTGAGCATTACCAAAGATGGTTTTCCCTTGATAAAAGAGGATTTATTGTGTACAGTTCAAAAAATTATTGAACTGTCAAACAAGAAAACTCCATTCACAAATAATAAACCTAGGAAAAAATGGTTTAAATTATTTTTAGCTTATCATCCTGAAATTATTGTGAACGTTCCAGAAACAGAAACTCTTACTCATTCAATAGCCAAACTAACTGAGTTAGATTTGCGAATTACGTTTAAAGAAATGGTAGATTATTTTTGCAAAGAAAATCTCAAAGAGCTTTTCAAATATCCCCTGAGAATATACAATAATTGTGATGAGGCTGCATTTTTGCTTTGTCCCAAAACTGGAAAAGAGAATGCAAAAATGTTTATGAAATTGTGCAAGGCTCAGACAAAGAATCTCTTACTGTACTGATGACAGTTCGAGCTGATGGAGTTGTTTGTCCACCATTTATAATTTATTCTTATCTGAGATTGCCATCAGATCTCGTCAATAATGCTCCTAAAAGTTGGGGTTCAGGGAAAAGTAAAAGTGGCTAGATGAATGGTGAAACATTTTATAAATATATAGCTAATATATTTTTTTCCATGGCTGCAGCAAAATCAGATTGATTTACCAATAATAATTTTCATGGATTTTCATCAGAGTCACCTTACATTGCATTTAAGTAATTATTGTGCTGAAAAAGTTATATTAATGATTTCTCTCTCCCAAATGCAGCACATACAATGCAATCATGTGATGTCAGCTTGTTCAAAGTGATAAAATTGAAGTGGAAGCAGGTAGCTCATGAACGGAGAGTAACTTTCATGGAGTTATTACAAAAATTACGTTTGCAAAAATGTTTGAAGTGTTGTTGTTAGAAGCATTAGTTCTGAATGTATTTCACATGGCTTTAGACATTGTGGCCTATATCCCTTTAATCCAGATGGAGTTGATTACAGTTAATTTGAAAAATTAACTGATTCTACTGCTCCTAATAATAATAATGTGTTTTATGATGTTTTGTAGGATGAACAATATTATATGGGCATTATAATTGATTTGATCCTGCAGAACCTACTGTTAAATTTTTTACAAGAAACAATGGAAAACATATATTTGGTCATCAAAGTCAGATATTAGTGACTGTAGACAATCGTTTCTTTTTTTATTGTTCCTTGGAATTATTAGGGAATTTTCTTTTTTCTCTTGAGTCATTCATTATTCTAAAAATCAAGACTCCATATCGACAGATAAAAGAGCATTAATTTCTATATTACTATTTTTCCATGTAACATTTCAAATTATGTTTTTATTTTATAACTAAAGTCGACTATTTTATAACTTTAAGCCTAAAACAGTTATAATATATTACCAACATCAAGATGTGTGAATTAACATTAATTTGCTTATGCAATGATTAATATTTTCAGCATAAAGTTGTTACAATTGATATTATCAAGCTATGTTATCTCATAACCAAGATTTTCTGCTTATATTGTGTTATAATTAATCTTTTCTATCATATGTTTCTCATAGCCATATTTTTCATATAATCTAAAAGTAAAAAATAATGTGATTTTTACTTATATACACATGTGCCAATCACTGGATCACAAGGTGTCATACATTGGTGTACTTGGTGCCAATTACTTGTGATTATAGTAGCTTTTTATAAATATTTTTTTATAAAAATACCTATTCAAATATTTTTGATTTTAGTTGGCAAAATAGATGCACAGATATGCACTCTTTGATTTAAAAATATTTGCAAGTAAATATTTTTTCCCTAAGTACTGAAAACAGGGGTAAGTTTAAGGACAAATTCTTAAGGTGCCAATTACTGGGGAAGTTACCCTACAATTTCCTTATCCATTCCTGAATGAAACAAAATATAAATACATCTTGATGTCTTCAAAACTCACCAGAGATATGCCCGTTTAAATAATTCGTCAGGTTTTAAAAGATTAGACATAAATTGAAATGTGAAGAAACATGCTCAAGAAACAATGCCAATTTAAACCAGTCGGATGTGCAAATCCCAAGACTTTCTTCTATCTCATACGCGTTAATACTTGAAAATTCGCTATCACAGTCCTTAAAATAAATGGGAATCTATGCCCATCATGCGGATAATAAAGATATGAAATTCCGCGCATTAGTTTTTTAAGTATGACTATTGCTAAAATTGTGAAAATTCTGCAAAATTCAGCTTAGCAGTGTTAACTGTTGGGTGATTTACACCCAAACCTAACCAGCAACAACTTATGTCAACGTCTAATTGAATCTGAAATTAGATGAAAATTCGTGGTTGAGATAGAGCTCTTGCGGAAATCATAAAAAATGCAGCATAGCAGTGCCACCTGTTGGGATATTTATACCAAAATGTAATCAGCATCAATTCATATCAAGAACTAACTGAATCAGAAGTTTGAAGAAAATCTGTGCTTTAGTTCTTGAGATAGAGCTATTGCGGAAATCGTGAAAAAATGCAGCATAGCAGCGCCACTTTCTGGTTGATTTACACCAAAATCTAATTAGCACCAATTTATACCAGGGACTAACTGACCGCAATTTTTTATTAAATTCCGTGCATTTGTTTTGGAGATAGTGTGTCCATAAACATTTTTTCCTATGCAGACAGACTCACAGATTCAAAGACAGACATTTTGTAAAAACATGTTTTTCGGGATCTCTGAAGCGTAAAGCGTGTAAGTCCCTCGAAAACCGGAAGTCGAAAATTTTCATGAATGCAATACTTTCTTCTTGTAAAAATAGAAGAAAGTAAAAATTATTCCGAAGAAGACAATGATGCATTGGCGTCAGTGGTGACCATTTTGAATAATTTATGTAAAAATCCCAATTCTTGTTCTATTCTCTGAATATTTGTTGTATTATCTTAATTTACGATCTATTCTATTATGTTCTAATCACCAAAGAGACGTGATTAAATACTGTAAATGTCTTAAATCGTCTTCTAATCACGTATAAGTTTAAGGATGACCCCTATTTTACATTCTAAATGCATCAATATCACGCCGCGTCGCTCAGAGATACGCGTAAGTAGTGTAAGTCACGAATTTTGGCTTTTAATATCTATGTAAGTTTTGCAGCTATCAAGATGTAATTTTTTTGGTTTCATCCAGGAATGGATAAGGAAAAGATCACTAATTGGAAATTTTAAGCTACGGGGGTCATATAAAGGTTTAATTTATGTATTTTCTCTCTTTTTAAATTTGGACTTGATCCTGTTTGATTCTAAACGCCTCGCCCCATTTATGAGGAATCTAATTGTCCCAGCAGTTTGACCGCTAACCCTCACATAATTTTTAATACTTTCTAACATGATATAAAAAAACTGGTGGAACCAGAGAGAAAAGTAAAGATCGATCTAAAAAAGTTACAGTAAAAAATTGGTAAATAGTTTCAGCCTGAGAAAGCAAGTTATGTGTAGAAAAGTAATGGAACCAGATTATCTGTAAAGCTCATGAAATTACCCAAATTTTTTTTAATAGCTGAAAATGTGGACCGAGCTTTACTGGTGCCTTAAAATCAATCAGGAAATAAATTTCATTTTTAACACATTCTAAATTCCAAGCATTCACAACCAGTTTAAAAATTTGGGTTCATAAGAATGGGTTGGTTAGAGTGGGTTATTGCAACGCTTCTCATCCTTGAAATCCTTGTTGCCGAACTGATTTTGCTGTTTATCGCAGGTCATTAGATCGAAATATTATTTCCAAAAAATATATAATTTCCAAATTATTTTTTGAAAAAAAAATGAATTTCAAGTAATGGATTTAAAAAAAAAAAATCAGAAATCGATTTCAAATATGCGAGACCAAAATTACAGCTCATTCCGCCAAGTAGTTTTTGAGTTATGCTGAAAAAACTACCCACATTTCAATCTGTTTTGCCAATGATAATGAAAATGATATTAACTTTAAGAGTTCCGTAATTGAATTTTAATAATTCCTAAACTACTATGTTACACATTGGGGAAAGTTATCATCAGTTATATCGGTTAAATTACTCAATAAAATAGAGGCAGCAAAGCTGCGACCAATTTTACAGAGTTACAGTAGTGGGAAAAAAAGTAAACATCCCTTACTAACTCTGCAAAAAATTATCGTATAAGAAAGTTAATGGTACCACACGATTGATAATAAAGTCTACTTTTAAGGGATGTATATAAAATTTGCTTAGGGGGCCATCTACATATTAAAATGAATCATAACTTTGTTTTTTTCAATAGCAGTACACAATTCTGACAGCATAAATAAACTCTACACCCTTCAATTAACCTAAAAAAAATTATGTAATTCGTACGATAAGTTTTCGAGAAATTAATTATTTTAAAACTAGTGCATTTCAGAGGCTGTATCCAAATTGAAGTTCCGTACGCGATTGTTGACCGAGAGATCCCCCTTCTTGATCAAGGCGTCTTAATCACCACCCAAGCAGTCATTGAAGATTGCTTGATTACAGGATAGCATAAGAAATTTCAAACTATCTAGCCACTTCTATCATAGACGGCTCCTTAAACCAACATTTTGCCATTTTTTAAATATAATTTGAAAAGTACTTGGAAGAAAAATGTGAAATTTTGGATTTCCATAAAGCAGGACTTAATAAATCTCCATCAAAAAAATTGTAGGTTGTAATTCATATATTTTTTTAATGTTAATTTCATAATTCATATCATAAAATTATAAAAATTGTTAATTCAACGTATTTATGTTTGGGTATTTTAGTATTATTGCTACACAAAAAATTAGCGCATTAGAAATATAATTTCAGGAGTTATTAATAAAAATATGAAAATGTAATTTAACATTAGAAGCCCTAAAATTTGAATGTTTATAATTCAAAAACTTATCATTCAAATGACTTGAAATTTGGTATTTAGAAATAGTTTGAACCAAAGATTTGAAATAGCTTGTTAAAATTTGGTATTACCATTGAAAAAAATAATTTTTGCGTTCGTTTTAATATGTAGATGGCCCCCTAAGCAAATTTTATATACATCATTTAAAAGTAGATTTTATTTCCAATCGTTCGGTACCAGTAACTTTTTTCTACGATAATTTATTGAGGAGTTAGTAGGGGTGTTTACTCTTTTTTTCCACGACTGTACGTTATATAAATTTGCTACAGTGTATACAAAGTAAAAACTTTTTCGGTGTATTTTATTGATGTTACACTATTTCAAACAGATTCATATTGATGTATATCACTGAGGTGCATTAGAAGAGGCTTACTATAGAAAAGGGTGTGGTTAACACTCATGGTTCATGCAAATTGCTATTTTACTTTTTTTAAAGATTAAGTTTAAAATGTACACGTTACTTTGAAATAAAAACTACAAAATGTCCCCTTTGCTCGCCTAGTCTGGGTAAAGTGACCCAGCCATAGTTAGATGAACAAATCACATTGATTCATGGTGTATATTTAATCAACACAAGCTAAAGTAACATACATTAAGAATAAGTATAATTTTTTGTAATATTTTAAGTATTAACTCGTTACAAGATAAAATAAACAGTAATGAGTATTCGACAGTGGATGACAAGTGGATGAATACAAGGTGACCCCAGCAGACATGCAGACTGCAAATGTCGAGATTAAGCCTTTCTCTGCAAAAGTTATTGCCCTGACATGTCTTCTTCCCTTTAAAAAAAGAGCAGCATTTTGTTATGAACAAGGAATAAAAAATCGTTTATGGGCAAAGTGGTCATCTTGCCATTTTGCCCGATCTCTTTGCGGCCACTTTGCCTGGAATGACGCCATTACAAAAGAAAAAAAAAATGTGGCTTAGCATTTAATCTACATGACTTAGTGCTTTCAAGTATACATCATTTAAAAGGTTATTTCACGCTGATCAAAAAACATTAGAGTAAACAATTATAATACTACATATTATTAAACTATAATTAAGAAATTGCACAATTTGCCTGAAATTGAAAATGCAAATAAACAATTAAATTTAAAAAATCAAAAAACCCGACTGCGTAAAAAGCGAACTAATTAATTATTTCTCATCAATGTGAAACAATTTTTTTTTCAATTCCTCCTATTAGCTCACCCTATCGCTATATATAACTCGTTCAAATTTTCAGTCGTTAATGAAATGCTTATTATTCATCCAATCAAGTTCAAATAATTTCTTTTAAACTTGTAGTGGATGACACTTGATGTTAATCCATTTTTTTTTCAAATATTAATTCATTAATTAAATTAAATTAATTAATTTTCAATAATCGAGAGAGCCCCCTTCTTGATCAGATTATTTTAAGACCGAGAGAGCCCTCTTCTTGATCAAGGCATTTTAAGCGCCACTCAAAAGAAAGAAGAATGGGAGAAAAAAAAAATCTCTTATTGACCTAAGTAGGAATTGACTTAAAATATTTTTTTTTTTATATTACTTATTTATATTACTTACCTATTTTTTTTATTTACTTGTATTGATGACTTTTAAGTTGTGTTTAACTGTTAGTTCCTATCTATAAACACTGTTTTGATGAGGTCAACAGATGTCTATGATGGTTAGAGTTGCAGTAAACCTAGAGATCCACGATACATACACAGCTTCCAGGTTGTATAATATTTTAACAGAGCTTCTGACTATAAAATAATCAATGAAACATCGTCTTCATTTTGAAAGACCTATCCAATGACATGCCACTCAATAGGGTGGGTACATTTTTTCGTCTCTACCGCCATTTTGTATTTTACGGCCGCCATTTTAAATTTATAAAAATAAAACCTAGCCTATAACCACCGGGCCGTTAAGACAAATCGATAGAGACTTCATTCATTAAAATCCATTCAGCCGTTGGGATGTTTCGAGGGTATAAAGAAATCCACATACACAGATACGCGTGAAACACATAACCCTTCTTTTCAGTCGAGTAAAAAAAAAAACAACAAAATGAGTTCAGAATTAGAAAAATGTATCCTTCCGATTCAAAGTCGAAGAAATACTGCTAGCATCTTTGACGACTTTTTTGCCCAGTTTCTGTGTGGCGGGGTCACTCCACAGTAGGGTGGATCGAAAAATCGAAATGTGGATAATCGAATGGGCGCGGGGTGCTAAAGTTGCCTTTTATGTATACTAGTTTACATGTGTTTTTAGTTAAAATCCATTTATATCTTCCGGTGTCCCAAGCGCCCTATAAATAGATAAAATTGAAATGAAAACGTGCATTTTTTTAAAATTGCTTTTGACGCGGGGTATGAAAGTTGTCTTTTATGTATATTAATTTACATATTTTTTATTGAAATCCATTGATATCTTCCGGTACCCCAAGCACCCCAAATGTAGTTAATAATTGCAAAATTTTGTGAAAAATTATAATTTTTTTGTTTTTATTTTTTTTTAATTAAATTACTTTCGGCGCGGAGTGCGAAAGTAGTATTTTAAGCATATTAGCATACATGCAGAAAATTTCAAATTCGATAAATTTCTTCCAGTGTCCCAAGACACTTAAATATTTGCCGAAAGTCGATTTTTATGCAAATTTCGAACAAAAAAACTTAAGTAAAAATAAGAGTTAAAGAATCATTTGTATAGCGAAAAAAATACTCTCTATAAAATGAAAAATTGTTTATTATTAAATGCATAAAATTATTTTTTATACTCTATAGAAAAGACCACACAAAAGTGCAAGTGATGAAGGGCACACAGTTTTACACAAAAACCACAAAGGAGGAACATTTCACTCTTGTAAAGGAACGTTACTCTCAGTATATTGGTCACGTTTCAGTTGCAACAGGAGAAGCTAAAGCCCTAAACGAGCAATAACATTTTTTTAAAAATCAAATAACATACAATTATATAGGCTTACAGTAATTGGATACAACGGAACAGCTATAAATATTGGGTACAAAGGATAAGTTATTAGCCTGATGCAGCAAAACGCAATAGACACTTACAGTAATCGTTTGTTTGCTTCATATAAATTACACTGTAAAAAAAAAATCTGTAAAGTTACTAAAGTTTTTCTAGGAAACTGGGATTCCTAGAACTTTTTATGTAACGGCAACAACAAATATTCATGTAATAGACACACTTTTGCGCCGAAAATCAAAAAATCTGTAACGTTACTAAGAATTTTTTAGGAAACTGGGATGCCTAGAACTTTTCATGTAACTACAGCCAGGTTTACAGATAAAATTTTAGTAAGATTACTGCAATTTTAATAGATTCATTTGTAAAGTTACAGATTTCTGTAGCTTTACAAAAACTAGTTTTGTAGATTTGCAGCTTTTTTTGTACAGTTACATATGACAGTTTAGTAAGCATGTAACTTTACATCTGTAGAGCTACAGAATTTTTTTTACAGTGTAGTTGCCTTTAAGAGATTTACTAAATTGTTTGCATGGTGCAACAATTGGTTCTACAGCATTTTGTGGGCCAATTGGTAGAGCAATCAAAACCTGCGAGGAGCCACCTGTAGTTTCCTTTTCTTCAATAAGTGTGGAGAATATACCAGATAACATAGAATGGTTCTCAGCAGTGATCAGCCATAGTTGTATGATACTTGCATATCAATATCGCCTGGTGAATGTAATTCTGACCCGGCATTAAAGAAAACCTGGTCCAGTTGTTCTCTCAAGATGGCTGACAACTGCAGATAGAATTTTAAGGTTGTATGTGGCCAAGAAAATCCATTTGGAAATCTCATTATTCTTAAATCATATATTATGGAAGATATTTGCCCCTGTATGGCTCCATATCAAAACAAATAACTTCATAACAAAAGGAGCGCGGCATATTTGGAAGCTTATCATGTTTTCTAGATTTTTTAACTCAATCTAAGAAGGATAGTAGACGCTGTTGATCAACGATATAGCTTCTTTTGTCATCCTGAAAATTTGTTATTGTGAATGCTCTCAAACAGAGAGCATATCAGATCTTCAGCAACACGAAAGCTAATTTGTGCTAGAAATTAAAATAGAGGAACACCAGAAATAAGGATTTTTCAAGAACCAAAAATACACTTCGAAGCAAAGGATTATTATGAAGTTATTAACTGGCAACGAGTTACACATTTTGAACCGCCTCTTTTGATGAATGTGCCTTGCGAATAAATTGAAGCCATGGTAAAGGTAGGTAAAACTGAGGAATGGTCAAAATATCCATGCCATACCCACGCTGTTGAAAGATGCATTCGCCTAGTGTCTGAGGCCTAGTGTCAGAAAACGTATCTGGCCAAGAAAAGAGACAAGATTTCACATTGAATAGAATAACATCAAGAAATCATATCAAACATTTTAACATAAAAAATTATTACAAACTTCAGAAATATGTAAATCTTCAGAATCAAAGAAGTAAAAAATTTTCTATGTAAGGTCAAATTTTTTAATTTGTATGATTTAGTGCTTTTATTTTTAAATTTATTCTTCATGTATTATTATAAAATTATTATTATTTATAAATTTATTCTTTATTAACTAAACAATTTGCGAGATTTGTAAATAATTTATGTAAATTAAAAATTTTTAATACATTTTCTAAAAAATTACAATCTTTATTTATACTTGGGACACCAGAAGATATGAATGGATTTAGATAACGAATTATCTAAATTACACAATTATGTAGCACAATCAATACACAACTTTCGCATCAGGCGCTAAATGTAATTTAAAATAAATAAATAAATAAATAAATAAATAAAATCAAACAAAAAAAAATACAAATTTTCATAAAATTTTCAGTTTTTAACTATTTTATGGAGGCACCAGAAGATATGAATAGATTTCAATAAAAAAAAAAAACATGTAAACTAATTACATAAAAAACAACTTTCGCACCCCGCGCCAAAACTACTTTTAAAAAAATAAAAAAATAATAAAAAATTACACATTTACATAAAAATTTCAATTTAACTATGTTTGCACCGCTTGGGGTACCGGAATATATGAATGGATTAAAAAAAAAAAATAGGTGTAAACTAGAATACATAAAAGGCAACTTTTGAACCCCGCGCCAAAAGCAATTTCGAAAAAAAAAAGTTTTTTCGTATATTTTTCGATCCACCCTACTCTACAGTGGGAAAAACTCAGATGGCTACTTTACCCGTCCTACCCCTATATATTATACACGTCGTGTTTAGGTAATTATGAAGAATATCCTTTTTATTATTGTTTGAAAATAAAACACAACACATAAAAATGGAAAATATTTCTTTATTCAGCCTTTAAGTATTTTTGTGTATTAGCAAACTTTTGTAAATCAAAATATAATTTTAATGTCCGATACAACAGCATTTATAAAATTCAAGGCACAAAACTATTTTAAAATAGCTTAACAAGTAACGTTCATTAACAAAATATGCCATTTAATTCATTAAAAATGTACAAAGCGTGCTATGTAAAAAAATATAAGCCGTTTAAAAAAAAATTTAGTGACAAAATATTATTAAACGTAAAAAACATCACAACATGAAAACTTATAAAGTTTGTTAATACGGAAAGTGCATTCCGTTTAATAAATATAAAAACACATTCATTAAATGCATTTGACATATACCATCCGATGAATTTATTTATAAAATAGTAACTAGTCTTTCTTGTAACTCATAGCCATATTGCATATATAAGAAGCTCTGAAAATTACTATCTAGCAAAAAATCACAAGCCTATTTCAAGTAGTCATAACAAGCTATGAAAAGCATCTATACTCTCGAGTCTTTCATTTCAAAATAAGTTCAAAATTGACAAAATACAGACTTTGACGGAACCATTTTGCTTTTTAACAATTTCCAACATAGTCAAAAAGTATAATAAAACACACATACTACAATATATATTAAAACACACATACACACATAAATAACGCCTGCATTCAACAGTTAAAGGTATATATAAATATTATACAGACATACATACAAGAAATACAATAAACCTAACTGGAGTGAAAAATTAGCCAGAGCCAGGAATCGAAACCGGGACCACAGTATAAAAGACTGCTACATGCCATGAGCTACTCCGGTGCCTGGGTCTACAATTTTTCACATCTATTGATCGTTGTCCGGTCATCCAAGACTGTCATATTAATAGATGGCTGGTGACCTCCCCAATATGGTTTATTCGTGAGAAATTGCAGACCTAGGCATCGGTAGGAGTAGCTCAGTGGTTAGAGCAGCAGTCTTTTATACTGTGGTCTAGGGTTCGATTCCTGGCTCTGGCTAATTTTTCACTCCAGTTGGGTTTATTGTATTTATTGTATAATATTTATATTGTCTGTATAATATTTATATATACCTTTAATAGTTAAAAAGTGTTTATGAATTCGGTTTGTCTGTTTGTTCGTCTGTCCGTGCTCTAACTCTCGTAAATATAGTCAGATTGCCATGAAATTTATATATGTTATTGGTGCTTACTATGGGATGTTAGGTGTTGAAAATGAAGTGTGTATCATTCATTTAGAGGGACACTCAAAATAATTCCGTTACAACCTATGAGAAAAAATCGTTTGCGGTATATTTTAATGATATTACACTATTTTAAAGATGTTGAAATTTAAATATATCACTGTGGAGTACTTCAAGACGCTTACAGTAGAAAATCTGGTGTGCATATAATGTATATCGTTCATTTGCAGGGACACACAAAAAAATTTGTCTACAGCACTGCCTATGAAGAATTATTGCTGGATGTATGTTTTCAGTTCTTGTACGCGTTTTAAAAAGTAGCTATTTTTCTTTTTTGCATACTAGGGGGCTCAATTCCCTACGAGCTACGCTCGCCAATCTCCGCTCTGACTCTGAAAATACGCTAATCTGATCGGTTTTAAAAAGATTGCGGAAGATTGAATAAAAAAACAGTGTCCCTGTCGATCTCCCTGTAAACGGGTTTCTATTAATTTCCCTTTAATTAAGGGGGTCCGGGACACAATTTAAAATAATTTTTATTTATTGAGTTAAAATTTTGAATTTTTTGAGTGATGGTTAACCATGCTATTTGTAAACAAAATCACACGATAAAACTTCTCTTATATATATATATTTTTTTAATTAAAATTTAAAATTCATTAAAAAGTGGGGTAATTTAAAATCGCTATAACTCGAAATAGTATTTGTAGAATTTCAAGTTTTTTTCATTTAAATAAACAGAAATATCTAAGTTTTAATTTAGATTCAGCCTTTTTAAAAATATTAATTTAAAAAAAATTAAAAATATTTAAAAAAAATGGTGTAACTTTTAAAAAAATCATATTTTCAAAAGTAAATATTTTTTTCTAATTTGCTGAATCAAAATTAAAGTCAAACAATTGAAAAATGTTCCAAATTTGAACCATTTATCTTTAACAGTTCTTGAGTTATAACGATTTAAATATGAGTAATGGTGAAAAAGCCATGAAGAAAAACGCATTTTCACAAGAAATCGTTTTCATGATAACCATTGCTTGGAAGCTAGATTGTGAAAACACACCAAAACGAAAAATTTAATATCTCCTGCTCTAATTAAGAGAGAAACATGATTTAAACGTTATTTTAAGCAGAAAACACCGAGAAATTTTTAATGTAATAAAAGTTTTTTTTTTTTTAATTTTGAGAGTTTTGTGTCCCGGACCCCCTTAAAGAATTTTAAGGTAGAATCAGCTGCTGTTAAGGCATTTAACGACTGTTTTCGTGTCTGATTAAATAAGATCAGTTAAACATAAAAAAAGGGCTAATATAAAATGAACTATGTAAGCAGAGTGTTTTTCTATCGGTATTTTTTAACAACACTATCAGATATACAATTTTTTTCTCAAAAATATTTGTATCATTATAAATCTTGAGAATGTCGCCGTCTGAGCAATGAAACATGTCGATCTTAATAAAGGTGTTTATTTGCCTTGTAAGCGTATTTTTATCACTTTTTGAAATTATTAACTTAGTTTAATGATTTTAAGTGATTTTCAAACATAATTTTATAAAACTATTTTATTTTCACATCTTATTCTTAATAAGAATATTTCATTTTGATGCTCTGAGAATGCTAATGAATATCAGTTCGTTCCGCCAAAGTCAGTAAAAAATTATTTTTATCTTTTAAAAGAATTGTCTTATGTATGAAAGCATGTTTACAGTTAACAATACTAGCAAAAATTATAAAGATAAATTCAGAACGTCATCAAGATAAAAAAGTAATTCACAAAAAGACGTCTAAAATGAGATGCACTGTACAGAATATGCGATGCAAAAAATCGCATTCATATAATAATAATAATGATACAAAAAAGCAGAATGTAAATACCGATCACAAAATGCATTAATTGAATATTTGGTAAATTGAAATTGAGTCTAGGATATATCTACAAAATGCTGGGAAGAATCATTACAGCGTTCGAAATTCGAGGAGTCAAAACTGCGTACTTTTATTTTCTTTTAAAACTCAAATCGACTTTTCAGTATAAATGACTAAATTCAACTGAAGGAATCAAACGAACATCTGTGAGCAGGAAACATTTCTGACAATTACATAGCAAAATACAGTAGAGTCACGACTATCCGAGTTAATATGGACCAAGCTCACTTCGGATAAGCAAAATTCTCGGATAAACCGGATTTACACACATCGTCACCAACTAAGGAGATGGTATATAAATTTTCGGTTAATTCATTCATTTTATGGTACTAGTAACATTTCTTTGATGTACATTTCCGTTACTTTTAAAAGTAAAACGGGGAATGAAATTGTTTATTTGAAAAAGGCTCTTGATAGTTTTTTGTTTGTTGAATGTCAATTTTGCTGCAGTTTTTTTTTCTTCTTTTGCGGCAGTATCACGCTACTGCATAACTACCGATTTCTAAGATTTTTTCTTACTACTAAAACTTACTAGTAAATTTTGCCTAATTCAATCGCCGGAATCTAACAATTGTCAATGATTCAATATGGCAAAAATTTGTATTAAATTTTAGAGGTAACAGAACCGTACAAATTGGGAGCTATGTGATTCTATTAGTGTTATGAAAATTGCAGATGTAGCCTCTTCTTTCTGCTCAAAGTATTAATTTTTTTTTTTTCAATTGAACTTGTACCTTCGGAATGGATCATTTTCTTCTGATGGATTGATGGCTTTCGTTATTATGAAACAGCTATTATAAATGAAGTGTTAGGTGAATGGTCATATTTTTCTTGTATTATTATTGTCACCCCCCCCCCCCATTCTGACCAGAAAATCAGAGTTCTAACTTTTTACGACTGCTCTTTCATCTTCACCTAACACTTCATTTATAATGCTGTTTCATAATAATGGAAGCCATCAGTCCATCAGAAGAAAATAACTCGGTTAAAGCGGAAACTCGGTTAAGCGGGACTCGGATAATTGGGACTCTACTGTAACTAACAAAAGAAGCTGTAGTTTTGTTTTCATTAACATGCATTTAATTAGTATTTGACATATATTGCTAACCAATAAATATATACAAAGGAATAATTAAAATCTAAAAATGTGATGTTTTTATACTAGAAGGTTAGTCTTATTTATTAATTCGAAAATAGATGCATAAACTATAAAATGATTTACTATATGAATTAGAATAAAGTCCGTTATGAGTTATAAATAGTATATGAAATTGTAGATAAATATTCATTATCAGTTAGACAGAAAAATTTGTAATTTCTTAAAAATCATAAGATTAAAATATATATGTATATTTTTTAATTATTATTGTCAAATAACGTTAAAAGAAACATTTTATAATTTGTGTAAATAATGTAGAATTAATAATAATTTAAATCTAAAATTTAGATTTGTTTTCTATATTGTATTTTCTAAAAATTAGAATATGAAAAATTTCTATAAATTCTATGCTATTTTTATATACATTTCAATAATATACAGTGGATTCCCGTTAGTGCAGACTTAAAATTACCGCCATTTCTCTTCCGTACAAACCAATGTAAACAAATTTGAATTATCATCGTTCAAACTATTATACATACAATGTACACATTTCAATGTATAAAAATAAGCCCTTGAGATGAATTAATTGAAAATTCAGTTTTTAAAAGAAATTAAACAGTTTTTAGCTAAAAGAAACTTCGTTTTCATTTAATCAGTAATCTCAGTAAAAATCCAGATTAAGTACAATAATTTAATACTAAGAAACAAATTATTCAGAAAAAAAAACAAACAAACAAAAAAAACATGCATGTTAATTGGTGTACTTACATAATTTAACTTGTTTAAATCAATATGTCACTTTTGATTGCGATTAACGAGAATCCAGTCATATTTTTTGAATAAGACATATTTTTTGAATATGTCTTCTTTTCAACGATTAATTATTGAAAAAATTATTCTTTGGTTGTTTACACTAAGAACAAATTATATAAAAGTGATTTGTACGATTTAAGGTTAAACAACAGTAACTACTTACGTATATTTCACAAAACAAATCCTAAGCGATTCACTTCTGTTACCCTAAATCCCCCTCTCTACTTTAAAACATTATAAGCTTGGAATGCATTAAAATTTCTGTTCAAAAAATTAAAAATTTTAGCATTTTTTTAGATGTATATTTTTGTTTAAGGTTGTCTCTTTCTTTTTGTTAAAATAATATTTCTAAAATATGTGTATACTTAATTTTATTTAATCTTATTAAATCTTATTCACTGCTTCTCAACTTCGTTTAGATTTTAACTGACAAAATATAAAATTAGTAGACATATCTTTTGTCAATTAAATAAGAAAAAAAATATTTGTGATGAGTACACAGAAAAAAAAATAGATTAAAAATATTAATTTTCTTATGATAAATTTGGAAAACGCTGATGCATTGTTAGGCTATAGATTTTATATTGGAGAGGAAATTTTTAATGTAATTTAAGGTTTTCTTTTTAACTTAAGTTTTTTTTTTTACTCGTTTAAAACGCTAAACAGTCTTCCCAGCATGGAGTGTTGTAAAACACCCGAAATCTAACTGTACAGGAGGTTGTCACTAAGTATGTATCACAGATTAATAGGAACAACATCGCCCCTCAAACTGACGTCAGCTTCTCGGGCGGAATAAATGACTGCATCTCCTCTGCTTTGCCATTCGCCATCTTCTCCATCACTGGAATAGCAACCACTGAAAGAATGATAAAGAGAAACTTGTTAATGATCAATAACTCCATTGAAGATTAAGATTAGGAAATCATTATAAAAAATAATTATATAGATGTCACATGTCTCATTTTTTTGTAGCAAAATAATATTTGTTTAGTGTGAATAAATATTCTATCAAATTACAGACAAGCAGACAAATGCTCAGTGTGACAGCCACCATTCATTGGCCGTAAGACGGAGCATAACCAACACCATCCGATACATAATGTCTCAGGACTTGGCAACGCTAAACCGTGTGACGTAGTTGTGGATTGGCCGACTTTTTAATGTGCACATGAGCACATGAACATTCGTACTGCTACACATTAGCTTGTAAATTCTTTGCGGGAAAATTTATTTATGATTATCAGTTTTTAAAATAATCTCTTTTATAAGGGTAATTATGAAACAGACCCTAAAGTAGGGAATTTTGGTTTTCCTACAAATAGAGAATTGAAAATGAAATGTACTACTGCCTATTCATTGGAAGATTATATTCCAACCAAAGAATCTCCATTTTGCAATATACATACATTTAACGTCTGAATTGGAAACTTAAAAGACTAAATAAAATAAATAAAGCAAGACAGACTTGAATACAGTTTAAAATAAAATTTATAAAAAGTTTAAAATACTAAAAACATTAAAAATACATTTAGTAGCCGTTTCGCCAAGCAACCGCAAGGCCCCATCAGTACAATTTAACGATTGTAAAACAAACAACAGAACAAATCAGGTACAGTTAAAGTTAAAGTTATTTTTTCAGAAACAAACAATATTCACCAGGAATGGAACAGGCTTCATTCAATGTTGGCGGTCGTAATTGTGTAAACCAGCCTTTTAGAAACAATCTATCATGATAACTGTTATAACCTGATTTTAAAATACAAGCGTTCGCAAATAGCGGGATGTGATCCGTTTTTTTAGAGAATGCTGGGCTATTTTTGAATTTAGACTTCCTCTTTTGTAAGTACCAATATGTTCCTTCAGGGCGAATTTCTATCAATCTACCCGTTTTACCAATGTAAACGCTATCGCAATCTTTACAGGTAATGGCATAAACAACAGCGCTTAATTGTGACTTATCATATTTAAATTTATGCTTATTAAAAAAGGAACTCACTTTACTAATTGATTTAATAGAAACACCAACTTTGAATGATCTTAGAATCCCAGAAATTTTATCAGAAATGTTATTATAATAAGGGATGTAGATAAAATAATTTGGTAGAATTAGCTACCCTATAGGGCTTGTTAAGAAAATCGCTAAAACTACTTTAGCCTTTGTTAATTCTACTCCTCCTCCATTTCACGTAGAAAACCAAATTCATTTTATAGTAATTTTTTTAATTGCATTTATAGTTTACATACGGGGACACTCAAAAGTATTCCACTACATTATGGTTTATAAGAAAAATCATTTCCAGTGTAGTATTTTAATGGTGTTACTCTGTTATAAGCATAATGAAATTGATATGAATTTTTGAGGTGCACTAAAATTTTCTTTTCGTAGAGTATGGGGGCAATGAATTTATCATTCATTTATAGGGTCACACAAAAGAATTCGTTTATATAATGGTCCAGGATCTGTTTGAAGCAGAAAGCATATTTTAATTATGTTGAACTATAGTGTACTTAGGTATCGTCTTTCACCATATTATACAGTGCAATTTCGTTACAATATTCTGAATATGTTAGAAAGTGTTTCATAATCTCTGCTTGACGCATGATTTTTCTTTCTTGTTTCATTTTAATTCCAGTATGATTTGACTGAAACATGTATCATGAACCGTAATTTTTAAAAATATATTTGTTTAGTTTTTACACCTTACTTCTTAAAATTGCTAACACTTTACTTCTTGAAATGTTATATAAACAACTTTGAAAGTTGCAGGATGGTTGGATGTAATCGGTACAAAGAAATGTTGATCGATCGGCAGGTCTGTCGTGACGTCAAAATTCAGCTCTTACTCGTCGTTATCTATTTAGGATGGTGTTGGAACGACACTGTATACAGTATCAAAGATGGTTTCAGTTATCTCCTTACTTACAGCTTGTGAATTTTGGTCATGGTGTTACTTGTAGCAGCCACGCATCAGCCAATGTCATTTGATAGGTTGAACGAAGCTATTCGCTTGAGACCTTCTTCGATGTTTTGGCAGTCTCGAGTCCAGTCTGACGACAATTTTCATGAATGACATCCACCACACTGAACAGTTGCATTGCTAGCTGCATTGTAAATTATGGTCCATGACTATTCAAACTCATCGCGAAAGAATTGCAGCGCCGCCTGCCTGTGATAAATCTAAATATTCTCGAAATAAATGTTTTCGATAGTAAAGAAACTGTTTCAGTTTTCTGTGTATTTCTATGAAAATAGTCTTACTGTCTGTACTTATTAGATCATTGAATTTTCATTTCTTATGTGACTTTTTAATCGCCCTGTATTTTTTTTTAAAGTTACTGATATTTTCCCATTTACGTCCACTTACTGGGTATAGTTTCAGTTTAATATCAATAGTCTCCATCATTGAATAAATAACGGCTGTTGATATTTTTCGAAATATTATATAATTTTCGGCGAATATTTCTCTTTTACTTCTTTTTTACTAGCTAGTAGCCAGTATTTGAAAAATTAATTTGAAATGACCAAAATGCAGAATTTTAATCTTCATAATCTAGCTTTTATGAGGGTATGGATTCTCGTCTTTTTCTTTTTTTTTTATTGCAATTAGACTAAATAAATTTATTAATCACCTTGGAAACACTGTAATTGCTGTTGTGAAATTTCTTAAAATCCGATTCTTCCAACCACAATATTTCTGTTTATGATTTGATAAAGAGTAACAGTACATTTGATCGAGTATTTATAACACAAATCAACAAGCTAATTTTTTTTTATTAAACAGTATTAACCAAATATTCTCGTAAATTTTAAGCAGTTGTTCTGAAAACCATATAAAAATGTAAAGCTGAATTTTCTTCCTGTACAGAAATAAATGCGTAAAAAAGTTTAAACGCGACTTTACATTTGTAAATTAACTTTGTTTTCATATAGGATTTCCTTAGTCTTTATTGTGGCAAAACAGAAAAAAGATATTTTAATTTCAAAAAGTTTTTTCCTGCACCTGTACCCTTATTTTACTCTCCTTTGTTCTGGTGATTTTACACGCATTTAGGTTATTATGGTGATTTTACGACCATATTTATTGCTAGCTTCTCTTCTTTTTCCTTCAAAGAACATAATCTACTTTATATTTGGGCTAATTCCATGATAACGTGTCATGTCTGTCACATACGAAGATTTTTGGCTACCAGTAATTTAGAACGGAAAAATGTGATTTATTTTATCGGAGATATCTCATCAATTTAATAACGCGAAGCAAACTTTTCAAAAATAACGGTGGCCAACAAGCATAGCGATTTTCAGCTGTGTGACAGACATGACAAGTTTTCATGGAATTAACCTTTGTTAAAATCTACATGGATATTACCAATAAGAACATTTACACAATTTTATCAAAAACATTCCGGATTAATACTCTATAAAGCCAAGAAGTGGCAACGCAAGGATGAGCTTGAAGCTGATAGTGATCGCAGCCAACTAAGGAGGCAAGCCGCGATACTTCCACCCATCTCAGCTGTCATGTGATCAAGATAGGCTGGTTTCCGCCAATTCTCGATCCGCCACATGGTTGATGTAGGTTGAAAAGATACTTCAATCAATGGAGTACTGCGGCCTGTCTCTTTCGTTGGCTGCAATGGTGACCTTCAATCTTGATATCACCAAGAGTGTGTGTTGTTTATGATGGTCAATTATCTGCTCGAGGGATATGGGCCCAAAAGTGGAGAGTGACCTCCGTGGTGGTCTTTCTAAAGAAACCTAACCCGTATTTACGCAAGGAAATCCAAGGTTTGAAGAAAACCACGGAAAACTCAGAACGATTAGGCCGACGGGCGCGATTGGGTTCGAACCCAGCATCTCCCGTCTACCAGTTTTGAGAGCAGAACCTCTCGGCCACTGGTGGGGTTGGTATCAACAAGCTACATCGCCTAAAAACAAGATATATCCTGCTAGTGACTTTTTTCGTAAATTTGTACGGTAGATTGGGCTTTTGTCATCAACAAAATAACAAAACTGACCATGATTTTTGTCGAAATTTCTGACGACAGAAAATGGTAAAACAGATAAGTAGAAATAATGTTATCACTTATTTATTTCTTCAGCGTGGCATTAATAGCCATAAACTGCTACCTCGTCTGGATAAAAATGAAATTGAAATTCAAAATATTTTTTCACACTCAAGGAAACATTGCTGTTCTTCTCAAATTAGTCTCCAAGTGTCGGGCTGCCAGTATATAGTTCAACTGCGAATGCATGCGGCATTTAAAATAGAGTATTTTTCAAAAATCATCGAATTTACGTCAGACAAATAATCTGTTTTTCCATGAACGCAAAGCAGAGGTCTGCACAGGCCAAAAATTTTAAACACCGCACCTGACCCAGCTCGAATGCAAGCTACCTTATATTCCGGCTCAGTCAGTTGAAAAAGATAACTTTTCGGTTCTGGCCCGTCTCACAACGTTTATATTATCGCAGTTCAAGGATTGGCACAGCAAAAATTATTAAAATTGGGCTCGACTGAGTTTCTAGAAAATATACCGATGTATTTTAACTTATAATTCAGAATTTTTAAAATCGAATACTGCATGCATATTTAGGCCAAAATTTCATAGCGTATTTCAACTTTTATTTCCGCAAACCATGGAATACAGGGTAGCAACATTAATGATTACGTAGACCAAACTTTTAACATCTGCGTGCCAATTTTCTTTTTAAATATTTTACATGGCGATAACATGCCAACAACAAAAAAGGTACATCAAAATTACTTAAGTTTTTTATTAGAATTTAAAAAATATGCGGTAACATACATGTAGGTAATAAACTGTAATAATGGTAATTGCAATCATATTTTAGAGAATTTAAAAAAAGTAAATGTGATTTCTGTTGTTGCATGCTGGATGCCAAATAATTAATACCGGGTTCACACCAGTTACTTTTAACGGCATGTAATCTGAGTTCGATAATCTTAAAAGTCGTTTCTATTTGAGGTTTTTAAAACATTCATGTATTCAAAAATAAAATCCACCCAGAGTATGTAAAAAATATACATATATGTGCGGACTCAGCATTTTAGCGAACTTTCCTTGTGTGCACATTTCTCGACAACCATACGGCAGGAGACACATAACAACCTTTATTTCGGATTGTTTAGAGGACACTTTAAGTGATAGAAAGCATACCTTCTTCTACCGGACAATGTCATATGATAAATCGAACAAACTATCTTTTGATTTCATTGGTTAATTTTATATACTATCCTTTAAAAATGTATTTTATGACTTTGCGATTTGTAAGAACGAAATCTTACTTACAACTTTTTGTGGATTTGCATCTTAACATGTTGCCGTTTTTAACACTTTCCAACAAAGTTGAAAAGTGTTTATGACTTCGGTTTGTCTGTCCGTCTGTACGCGCTCTAACTCCCGTAAATATACTCTGATCGTTCTGAAATTTTTGGATGATAGTGACCTCTACCATAGCACAAACCCTATTGAAGTTTGTAGAATGTTTCTTTCATTTACAGGGACAGTCAAAAGTTTTCCATTACATTACGGCCTATAAGGAAAAACGTTTAAAATGATTTTTAATGATGTTACATGCTTTTAAACATAATAAAATTGATATGCATTTATCAAGTACACTAAAATATGCATTTTCTGTACAATATGCGGCCCAAAAAATAGTTATTATTAATTTACAGGACCACACAAAAGAATTCCGTTACATAATGATATAGGGGTGGAGGGAATTTTTTCCGGCGTATTTTAATTATGTTAAACTATCACATGTATAATGAAATTGATATACTTAGCTAAGGTTTACTATAACTTATTTCATGGATAATACGAAATGCAGAGCATTTACAGGGACACACAAAAGATTTCATATACTACATTGTATCCGAAGTACTGTAAAGTAGCGATGATTGCTGGAAATGCATTTTTAATTATGTTATGTGCTTTTATGTTTCACTATATTTATACATTGTATATGGTGTGTATAAATGCTGTAATTGATATACAGGGCTACTCAAAATAATTCGTAATGGTTCCTGGGTATGATTGCAAATTGCTTAAAGGGGATTTTTAAATGAGTTAGGCATTTTTACGCTGAACTGCATTTAGTTTACTAAGAAATGTTTGTAAAACATATATAAAATGACATACAGGGTCACGCAAAGAATTGGATACATGGCCGTCTATAAATGATAATTTCTGGAAATGTGATTGTGGTAGTTTTAAAAGTGTTTTACTTTGAATTAAACTTAAATAGTGGCGTGTCATAAAGGTACTAGGTTAACTACAGGGTTGTACAAAAGTATACAAGGATGTTTCCATCTATTAGTATAAATTGCTGAAAGAGAAATTTCAACCTGTTATGTGTTTTCTTGCTAAACTAAATTTCTCCATTATATAGTATATATATCAACCTACAGATCAAATACAGGGCTGTTCAAAAGAATTGGAATACATATTTGCTACAGACGGTAACTGCTTAAATCAGTTTTTCAAATGCTTTATGCGTTTTCTAAAATGTTTACTTAGTTCTCTTATATACCTTATTTCCCTAAATAACGAAGTTTTGTTAAAGCATTCAGGAAGTGTTGGAAAGTGTTTCATAATCTATGCTTAACGCATGATTTTTCTTACTTGTTTGCATCTTGCATTCTTTTCATCAACTGAGTCAGTTCGGGAACTTTTTGATACACCCATATATTTGAATCATTCTCACTTTAAATGTTGAATGTGTAATTTGGGGAATTCTACATACCTCCAAGTGTGTTGAGTTTCTTTTCACAGGAACCAAGTGTGTTCTTGAAACAAGTGCGTTTATAAAGCTGATAACAACAACAACTGACTGTGACTGTCGTGATCAAAGGAAGAGAGTAAAGCCAAGGGAAAGCCAGCACTTTTTTCTGCATCTGAAATACAACGATTTTATTTTTCAAATTAAAAAAGAAAAACGGAAGATAATATGAAAAAAAAAAAAAAGATATTGAAGAAATCTAAAATGCTGTTTTCCTAGCTCATATAGACAAAATTTACAAAAATCTTTCAATCAGCAAAAATAGGGTCACATGACGGAATAAGGTGGTGCAGTGAGTATATTGAAGAATGTCTTTTTCGACATAAATTTAGATGTTTTAAATAATTTTTTTATGTGGAGATATCTTTAAAAAACAGAACACACATTTTTATTTGCATTTTCAGAATCTACCAACAACATTAATATGAGCAAAGTATATTGGCTACGTTCATTGCATGGTACTTCTTAATATGTACTGAAACATCCAGTGAAAATACAATTTACTGTATTGTAATAATAACAATTGTTTTCGAATGCTTTTTTATGCTTATATTATCTATTTAGTTTGACAAAATCAATTTATATGGTTTATATGTGTATTACTATAATTATATTTATTTTTTAGTCGATAAAATATCAATCTATCATTTTGCAGGCTAATGTATATCTAAAGATACAAAGGTATTAAATCCTTGGTTTTGACGCTGACTTCAGCCAAACATTTCCCATTTATAATATTATCAGGATTAGGATTGTCATAACACTTACCTCAATCGGGAAGGACAATGAGATGACTGTGAGAGCTGTACCAATATTCTGTATCGAGCATTCGATGGCAATCGTCTTTCTCACAGGTGGGGGTTGACGGAGGCAGAAGGCCAGGCCGTAACCTAGGGAAAGTCCCACAAAAGGCAAGATGACCAGTGCCACGTAAAATTGCCATCCAATCCCATCGAAGATGTCAGGGAAGATGATAAGCTCCATGGTCTGACAAACGAAAATGATGGCGAAACCCGCATAACTACCAACCTGAAAAAAAGAAGACGAAAGCATTATGACATGCTTAACGGACTTCTTAACGACTTCAAACAAAAATGGTTTTACAGTTCGTTTGCATACGGGATAAAAGCTCTAGCAGTCAGCCTGTTGCCAGCTTTACAACAACCCGATATACTTGGCTGTAAAAATATAAATGATGCTTTTCTGGTGGTTGAACACTTATGAAAGCTGACTGCTCATTTTAAAATTACAATATTTCATTTTGAGCCCCCCCCCCCCCGTCCTATTTATAAAATATTTTAACTCACTGGGGGATGCTGAGCATAGGATCATTTACCTCATATGCATTTCAGCTTCCATTAATAAAAGTTAGAAGCCGTCTTTTAAAGCTTGAAAGAAAGAACGTGGACACTTTTGAAAAGAAAGAAATATATCAAGAAATTTTAAAGAGAGTTAAAAATTCAAAAATAGAATTGAATAAATTTAGAAAAAGAATAAAATTTTCCTTGTGGTTCCCATACTTTTTGCTGTATTATATTTAAATCGTAAAGTTTAATCAAGTTTCTCCAGAATGGCAGTTATTAATTTCAGAGCAATAAATCAAAGTAAATATGTTTAGAGTACAAAGTTAAATTAGTGTCAAAATTAAAATTGATGATTACATTATAGGATGTAATTCATAATTAACTGTTATCTGACTCACAGTTAGTAGTATGATTACCTTATAAATAACATTAAAATTAGAATTAGCTCTTGATGATGCAAGATATGTGTAATATCAGAAAACCCACCATTAAAAATACTCTCATCCAATAAAACTAAAGTTTCCCCCTCTTATGAAAAAGTCTGACCTCTGTCAGAAATAATATGAACTACCTTTTTCATATGCTGAAGAGCAAGCTTTACGTGTGGCTTTTACCATCATGCCTTTTCGAAGGGAAATACTTCGCTCAATGGAGCGTTTCCCCAGAATATTGGGGACTGTTAGGCCATCCAGCTGGACCTGGTTTCAAAAGGAGTTTGTATAAAAAGTATAATAAACCAGATTCCAAGAATTCTTCTTTGTTTTTAATGGGTCTCCCCTCGGCAGAAAACACCTTTACGTAACTCTTAAACAGTTCTATGAACTACTACCAGATTTACTTTCAGTATAATAACAAAAATATTAAGAGACAAACCCGTGTAATATTCAGTTAAGATATTTGTTTTTAAGATCACCCCATATAACTATATGCAATTATGCAATGATAAAACGTTGTTTTGTAAATTACGCGACTCGTGAGAGACTTGTTAAATAACCTTTCGAATAAAAATAATAAGAAGAAAATACAAAGAGGTGATTGTGATTAAATATTCTTCAAGTTAGACTTTAAGGCTCCTGTCCCTGCCAGCGAAGGCACTCACGAGCTAATGCTAATCCTATGGGGGGGGGGGGGATTTTTCTAATATCTCGTTTGCATTTCGGCATTTTTAAATAATTTCTTTTGCATTGGATAGCCGATATCTCTACATCGCACCTTTTTTACTTTTTCGATTTTGATTGCAGCTATTTTTTGGAATGACACTTTCATTTTCAGAACTGGTTTTGAAAGTGAAAGTAACTTTATAAAAAATATCCGCTACCAAAATCGAAAAAGTAAACAAGGTGCGATGTAGAGACGGACCTCGGCTATCCAATGCAAAAAAAAAAAAAAATAATAATAAAAAAAAAATAAAATAAAAAATAAAAATAAAAATGTCGAAATGCAAACGAGATATTAGAAAAATCCCTTCCCATAGGATTAGCATTAGCTCGTGAGTGTCTTCAAAGGTAGAGACAGGAGCTTTAAGTACAGGAAGGAGAATTTGAAGCAACGCTGTGTGCTGAGTCTCAATTCGAGAACTGACTCGGTTGTTGTGAATTTCGAGTTTAGTTCGATTCAATTTTACAAAACTGAACGTGGGCTGAATTAAATTCAGTTGTACTGCTTGTTTGAAACTACATTATTTGCCAAATCTATTTCTAGTATGTAAATTAAAATATTTATAAATAAGTGATTATTATCTTTGAAATCGTTAGTCGCACACTACGAAGCAGTTTTTTAAAAATGGAACATATTTTTTAAAAATAATATGAATTACATTTTAAATGTTTCAACTAATAGGATATAATTAAATATATATAGAAAACTATATGTAAGAGAAACGACACATTCACCTTAATACTTTAAGTTAAAACATGAATACATTAAAATGATTCTCAGTTTTTATTACTAAAATAGGTGCTAAAAATACAATTAACAGGTTTTAAAACATTAAAACCAATAATCAGATGGTAAAAACTTCCCGAGCGCTTTCAACCAAGCCCTGGTCATCATCAATGGTGTGAAAAATGAGAAGAAGACCTTCAGAATGCATACTGGTATAAATAAGGCAGGGCGATTCCAAAAACTGTAAAAAAGGGGGTGGGGGTTTCCTTTTTAGTAAAGCAAAGATCATCACCCATACAAATCAATTTAACACATGTATTTTGAGAGAGTCTATTGAAATTTTAACCAGAGGTAGAAACACTTGTAATGATACATTGTCCTGTCATATACCAAGCATTTGGTTTGGTTTACTTGGAGTCAATGGAATCTTTGGATTGGAATGATCAATGTAGCTGTATGGACTCATCCGTCCCCCCTCCTCCCCCACCCCTTTTTTACAGTTTTTGGAATCGCCCTGCGTTGTTTATACCAGTATGCATTCTGAAGGTCTTCTTCTCATTTTTCACCCCATTGATGATGACCAGGGCTTGGTCGAAAGCGCTCGGGAAGTTTTTACCATCTGATTATTGGTTTTAATGTTTTAAAACCTGTTAATTGTATTTTTAGCACCTATTTTAGTAATAAAAACTGAGAATCATTTTAATGTATTCATGTTTTAACTTAATAGGATATAATTAAATAATACTTGGATTGTGCTTTGAGTTGGTCCATTTCTTTAACATGAATAAAGAGAACTATTATTTTAACACAACTAAACTGATTGGTAAAGTTATCATACGAAATTGAATATTTCCAACTGAGCGAAAAAATGCCCAGGCCGGGAATCGAACCCAGATCCTTGGCTTACAAGGCCAATGCTTTTCCGTTTAAGCTAACTGGGCCGACAACCAGCCAGCATATTTCGCTCTGGCTGGTTGTCGGCCGAGTTAGCTTAAACGGAAAAGCATTGGCCTTGTAAGCCAAGGATCTGGGTTCGATTCCCGGCCTGGGCATTTTTTCGCTCAGTTGGAAATATTCAATTTCGTATGAATAAAGAGAGTTCAGAATTTTACATCTAAAAGATTGTTTTATATTTTCAAGCGCACAGAAAATGAGTTTGCAAATAAGTGCGAGTAGTAAGTCAATGATATGAAAATGAGTTTGTTGTGAAGTTCGCTCCTTTTGATTTTAGTTTCAGTTGAGCGGATTGATTTTGGAAACTGTGTAGGATCAGTTGGAGTAATGATCATATGATAATTCATAACAAGCGCTACTGACGCTCAGGTGAGAGTAGCTGATATTAAAGTAAAGTAGGAATCAAAGGTTTACATCCCTGTTGGCAAGATGAGAGAGTTCCGGTCGTTTTTGCCCTACTGTTGGCATCCTTGCTCGCAATTCAAAAATCAAATTCTTTAACGGTTCAAAGTGGCCTACAGTTTTGTAATTAATGTAAATATTCTTCATTTCTATCAGATAAAATCTAGGTAAATCGTTGTTCTTAATCAATATTGGCTAAATTATAATTACTCTAACAGAACATAAATAAGTCTTTGATCCAACAAATTTTGAAGAACCTACGGGATCATGTCCATAATTATCTACACACTTTTTGTGATATGGGCAGGGTTCGAAATGGGGAAATCCAGGAACCAGAGCGTTATTTCAAAATCATTGTTGACTAAAAAATTTTTTTTAATGTATGCACGTTTGTATCTGACCATACTAAAACAATCTAAAAAATGCATTCAATATTCCAAATAATAATAAAAAAGTAACAGAGAGCAATAAGCTATATATACGAGGAAAAGTCAGTAAGTAGGTCACAAACTGATATGAGAAGTCGGAAATTAGTACTAAATTGTTTGCCAAATATTCCAATAGGTGGCAGCACTGTCCAACTATAAGATGGCAATTTCGAATTTATGAGACAACAGTTGTACAAGATGAGCAAAGGCGTTCACAAGTTGCTGACGAAGAACGAAGTGATCGTCTTGTTGAGATTGCGATTATATAGTGATTATATAGTGAAATAAATATGCCTTATAAGTATGTATCTTGGTTTCCCTTTTTTTATTGGCTTTTGTGACCTACTTACAGACTTGCCCCCGTATAACTGTAATAATATGTTTTAATAATTGCCGGAATACCGTTCCGGTTTGCTCCGGTACATTTCGAGCACAGGATATAGGATGATTATAAACAGTTTTTCACTAAGTGTTTTGTTCCATATTACGTCGTATTAAGCCTCATATAAAGTCATAACTGCTTGTACAAGTGAAACAGTATCTTTTATCAGGAATTTTTGATTAATATTGGAAGTTTAAAACACTTAAATGTCATAAACTAATTTAGCAATAATTTTAACGGGGTTCTTTAGTTTGTTTGGATAGATTTTCATTAAAAATATAAGGCAGCGGACCCCTTAACATTAGGCTCGTTTGGAAAGATTTTTGTTTAAAAATATAAAAACATTCAACAGTGAATTCAGGTATATTTTAGACTATTATCACGGGTCCAAGAAACGCCGGCCGGGAAGAATGCGTGTATGAGCTTGATGTTCAACAAATGTTGTGTGTGAACTTGATATGTTTTACGGTATACCATTCCGCCACAAAAATAGATGTTCAAAATCCCCCGTGGCCTTTGGAGTAACTACACCGGTTATCAAAAATTAAGGAAAAGTCACAAAATGCTAATTTTCAAATACGCGAACACTCAAAAGGAAATAATATAACTCGAGTAATTACTATCTCTACAACACAGCTAGCCCATATAACATCTCATTCATGTCACACATGGTTACAAGTGTCACAGTCACTACGGTGAAGCAAAAAAAAAAAAAAATAGGAAATTCCATACATCTCATTATGAGTCTCAAATGATCACTATATGTGACTCCACTGAGAAGTCAATGTGACTGCTGCTTTGTGACGAGTCACCAGCTGACTTTACAATGTAGTTAAATTGTGACTCTCATGTGACTGTCCTTTTTAGACTCAATTTCTTAGTCATCGTGAACATTGCATTATAATAAGTCACCAAATAATATCATATTATAGTCACATGGAGACTTTTCCGAAAAGAGCACAATGGTGACTTCACAGTAGTCTCTCTGTCACCTGAAAGTCATCATGTGACTTTAATGTGACATTATTTGGTAACTTATCACAATGCAGCATTCACGATGACTTTGAAATTGAGTCTACAAATGACAGTCACATGAGAGTCACAATGTAACTACATTGTAAAGTCACATGGTGACTCGTCACAACGCAGAAGTCATAGTGACGTCTCAGTGGAGTCACATATAGTGATCATTTGAGAGTCATAATGAGATGTATGGATTTTCCTATTTTTTTGCTTCACCGTAGTGACTGTGACACTTGTGACCATGTGTGACATGAATGAGATGTTATATGGACTAGCTGTGTTGTAGAGATAGTAATTACTCGAATTATATTATTTCCTTTTGAGTGTTCGCGTATTTGAAAATTAGCATTTTGTGACTTTTCCTTAATTTTTGATAACCAGTGTATAAACATCAAGGGTAGCTGTGAAAAAGCAATTTTAGGTATTTAATTAGATCCCCACAGCACCAATAACCAATTATAATTGAAGTATAGCTGTGAAACAATAGCTTTATGACAGTTCTACAAGGTTTTGTGTGGGCGCCCCCTTCAGCGCCCCCTTCTGGCCGATTTTTTCGAAATTATAGGACTTGCTTGCCATAGCCAAAAGCTTAAAAAATTTTTTTGGTTCAATTCTATGCATAACTTCATACACTTTTTAATGGTACAATGGCGACACACGGGTACACGGACAGACAGATATTTTCTATAAACATGTTTTTTGGGATCTCTGACCCCTAAAACATGTAAATTCGTCGAAAACCGGAGGTGGAAAAAAATTTCGATTACAATATTTTCTTTTATTGGAGATAGAAGAAAGTAATAAAATCAATATTTTTCGTTATGCTGTTGTAAATCAGTTGCTTGAGAATCGCCTGGTTAGCTGGTTGCGAATTGCCTATCGCCAAATGAAGAGCCGATGTACAAGAACTATGGAAAATCGAGAAAGATCCCTATTACAGCGCTCCCTTTCGGCGGATTCTTACCAAATTCACGTGGGATCTGCTGGCCATAGCCAAAAACATATACAAAAAATTTGGTTAAATTCTATTCTTAACTTCATACATTTTTCGATGGTACAATAAAAAAAATGGCACAAAAATCGCTATTACAACGCCTCCTTCTGGCTGAATTTTCCAAATTGAAGGAGGACCTGCTGGCCTTAGCCAAAAATATACACAAAAAATTCGATTCGATGCTATGCATAACTTCATACATTTTTCGATGGTACAATAATGAAAATGGCACAAAAATCGCTATTACAGCGGCTCCTTTCTGCGGAATATTTCCAAATTCTAGGAGGACCTGCTGGTCATAGCCAAAAACATACACAAAAAATTTGGTTTAATTCCCAGTATAACTTTTTTCGATGATACAAAAAAGGCCACACGGACATACGGATGGACAGACAGACATTTTGTATAAACATGTTTTTCGGTATCTCTTACCCTAAAACATGTAAATCCGTCGAAAAGCGGAAGTCTAAAAAATTTTAAATTATAATACTTTCTTTTTTGGAAAGAAGAAAGTAAAAGAATTACTGGAAATTTATTTTATTTTATTTATTTATCTATGTTTAACACGGTAAATTCACCAACAGCAATTAATGAAACATACTCGTTTTATTACCACATCGTAAAGGTAAAACTTCCTGATATATCTGCATAAAAATATATAAATGATAATGTTTCAAAATAAGATAGTCGTTGAAATTCTGCAGTTCTGTGCAAGACTGTTGTAAAAGAATATCGGATTTCGTGGTTGTGCTTGATATACCAAGTGGAAAAACTCAAGAATCTTAAAAAATGAGATGTGTCAAGGTCTTCCACGTGTTCATATCAAAAGAAAAACATTTGAAGCTCACATTAAATTAGTTCTAATAAATAAATAGTGTATGGATAAACAGTAGATAGATAAGTAATTATATATTATTCTATTCCACTTAAGAATTCGATTCATATTAGAATTTTAACTTGTTTACAGAGAATACGTTACTTATTTCATCATCTATTTGTTTTCGTTAGGATTTGAAAATTACAAATTTAAAAATGATAAGAAGATTTCTTCAGTATTTTAAATTTAGTTTGCAAAACACAGAAATTATCTAATTAAATGCTAATGAAACAACAATTTTTACCTAAGGTAATCATCTAATTTAATTTATGTGAGAATAGCAAGTGAGATCACAATTACATCATTATTTTCCTGTAGTTACATCATTATTTACCTATACTTATAAAATTAGGTGTTTCGTTACTGTTGTTGAATCGGTGCAAATGATTGAAATAATTAAAAGAAAGGAAAATAGTGCGCCACGCATACATTATGAAATACTTTCCGACACTTCCAGAATTTCTTGTAACGAAACCTCCTTATTTAGTAAAGTGAATATATATATATATCTAAATAGAAACCGCAACAATACGCACTAATTTCAATATGCTTGAAATAGTGTAATATCATTAAACTACGCTGCAAATGATTTTTTACCATCACGGAAAAAAATAAGATCTAAAACGGGTAGGAAAATACCCGAATTGGGTAGAAAAATTCTTAGGTATGCAATATAAACCATATACCTGTTTTGGTTTCTACTGTGTATCATGGGCGCCATTTCAGAACTTTCTTGGGGAATCAAAGACTTTTTGAGGGAAGTTAATAGCTAAGGATAGGATCCAAGTGTCTACCCCCCCCCCCCCGAACGAGAAACGTAAACTAAATCATGCTTACTAAAAGAGTAAAAACTTTGAATACGGAAACTCTAGAATCAATTAAATATTCCGTTTTAAACAGGTTTCCATCTTAGCAAGTAAAATTTCAATATATTCAATATGAAAAATGTTCTTTTTAGACAGGATTCACGTATAGGTTCCATTTTTATACTCAAAGATATATACTCAAAGAGAGCAGTGGCGTGGCGTGAAAATTTTCGGTGGTCATCGCAATTATTTAAGTTTGTGGTGAAAAATTATTAACTCTAAAATTCAATGGTTGAATGTTCAAAAAAGAAACTTTAAATCTTACCTTCACTTATACATGAACTCCAAATGTTCTGCTAAAACTGGATCGTAGAGATTTAAAAGCTTATTAAAAATTATTTAAAATATTGCTTGGTCATCGCCGCATCCAGCGATGACCGGACGCCACGCCACTGAAAGAGAGGTATACTCAAAGACTGTTAAATTATCCACTCTATAGTATAGGTCTGAAAAAAAGATCTATTACGGTAAAACTTGTGAAAACGAAGCCTGTTTATAACAGAATTCTTTCTCTAAAGGGGAAAAAATCAAATTTCGATGAAAAACCGTCATACAATTTCAGGTTTTACTACAGGGGCGCCATTTCAAGAGTTTCCTGGCGAAGAACAAAGAAAAATTTTCTTTGAGGAATAGAAAACGTTCAAAATTGCACAACAGGCAAAACTGCACAAATCTAACAGAAAATAGGAAAATCTCGCACAATAAAAAAGCGCTACGTGATTTTATCTCCTTAAATTGTTTCATAGACCTGTTATTATTCTGCGAATTTTATTTTCTTTACATGAAAGACCACGATTTTTTATTTCGAATTTCGCAAAGTCAATTCGTCAATGGGTCACAGAAAAAAATCGCGAATTTTGCAAATTTTGATAAAAAAAAATCCAAATCGTCGCGGAAAAAATCGCTAATTTCCCCAAACGACGTGGAAAATATTGCTACTTTCATCAGAGATCGCGAAAAGAAATGCAGATGTAGTCAAATGGTTGTACAAGCTAGACTCTCGAATTTTGTAAAAGGATTGCGAAAAAAATCGCGAATTTCGTCAAAAGATTGAACAAAAAATCCCGAAAATTTAGTCAAACAATCGAGAGAAATTTCGTCAATTGATCGTGAAATAAGATACGAAATTTGGTGTAGCTATGGCCCAAAAAATTACAAATATTATTAGTTCCCTCATAGCATGCATGGTCACGGTGACGTCGTTGTGACGTCACTGTAAGTCACTGTGGTCACGTCACATCTGTGACCAAAATGCCACCCCTCAGTGATGTCACATTGTGACTGAGATGTGAACTTCTTAGAAAACTTTAAAAAATTACGAAAATTCTTTAAAACATGTTATTTACTGTAAAATTATGTTTTCCTGGCAATTAAAAAAAAAATTGTGAGGTCACTGTTATATCACTGCTATGTAACGTACGTCACGTCACATATGTGACAAAAAAACCACCATATTGTAAGTCACAGTGTGACAAAAATATGAACTTCAAAAATCTTTGAAAATGAAGAGAAATATTTTAAACAGTCACGAGTTACATGGCATAAGGAATAAAATATATTAGTGGATAGCAAATGGTAAATTCTCTCACTAAAGGGGAGAGGGGGGGGGGCATAATAAATAAAGTGCACGATACAATCATTAATAAACTAAATTTTCAGGCTATATTTTATCAATTTGATATCTAAGATAGTGAATGTATACTTTTTCATGATTTAAATTTTATCTAGCATTTGGATAATATAATTAGAATTAGGAATATTAAATTTATACACTTTACATATTTAGTTTGCTGGGAGGAAATTTATTTATTTGTTTCTTTTTTTACCGACCAGGATTATTCGAAACACTTCTGTGGTTTCAAAATAAAAATTTTCTATTACAGTTAAATCTGCACCTTTTAATGAGCACGTAGAAAGAGTCTTCAGAGTTTAGTCATCTATGCATTTATTGCTTTAGAATATTTTTATAATTTGTATTCAAGTCATAAATTCTACTTCTTTCAGACTTTTTAAATAAAATTAGCATTTTCCGAAAATAAAAGAAATATACAAAATTTGTGCAAAACAAACTTTACTTAAAAAAAAAAAAAAAAGAAAAAAAAAGGGGGGGGGGGTGCTCGTTATTACCATTAAATTTATTTTTACACCTTTTGAAAATTTAAACAATGGTATATCTAATAAACTCTAATTATGAATATTATTATTATAATTATTTAGAAAAAATGAACTTTACAATACATTTTAACTTGTATTATTTGGTACGGATAAAAAGAAAAGGTTAAATACATTGGACATTTCTTCAAATACAAAATTTTAATTAACCATACTTTCAGAAAATTACTGCGCATTCAAGTTTCATATCTCTTGCATGCAAAAACAAATAATCTGTACCAGACCATCTGCTTGAAAATCGTCTGCCCACAAAAAAAATAAACATGAGAAGACGCGGGAAATAAATAGTTCACTGTTTTTAGAACATCACCTTCACCACGTCTACAACACTTTAAGATAAGGAAATGACCATTTTTGGATACACGGATATTAATAGAACGTATATGTAAGTTTTATTTAATTTAAATATTTTATTCCTGATTTGTACATATGAGTTAAATAGTTTTATGTTATATTTGTAAGAGACTGATCTTTAAACTGTTAGAAGCGATATTTTAAAATTCGATAACTGTAAAGAAAAATATCTTAATCTGCCATCGCTTGAAAAAAAAAAAAAAACTGCGCAGAGACTGTGCATGCCTACATTTATACTGGAATTAATATAAACATTAATTTACTCTTACTTGAGATTGAAAATGTATGGAACGACAATGATTTGGAATTATTTTATCGGCTTCTTACTATTTTTTGATTACTAACACTTATAGTTATTATTATTTTGGGGTTAAATATGATGTTCGATTATCATAAGATTACGAAACTGTTTCAGATTAGAAATTAACATTATACTGGGAAAATGTATCTTTACATATTACAGTAGTGAAACATTTGAAAGAATTTTCTTTTAGTGCTAATAATATTTTAAATTATCTTTCAAAATCCTAAATCTTCAAACCAATGTTTTCAGATTTAACATTTGCCGAAATTATAAAATAATAGGAATTCCTTATACCATATCGAAATATTTTTGAGATATTGTTAAATCTAATAAGGCATTTAATTTATCTATTGAGTTTGCTGTTGTTTAATAGTACAATTATAAATCCTAATTATTATTTTTAGTATTTTTCAAATTGGTATATTTATTTTTTTAAATTGTATGTAAGCATTTTTTCTTTTCTGTTTGTGATTTTAATCAAACATTTAATTATAGACATTCTGAATCGGTTATTAAATTTTCTTCTATTGTAAATTCATTTTCTACGTTTATGATACGCGTAATTATTGGCACTAAAAAGTAAAATATGATACTTAAGCATTGAAACAAAGCGTTTTTCATGCCTGATGGGAAGTTATAGATTAAACTGCTTTAGTATATATTTTTAAAAGTTCATATAATACAGGATACATATTATAGGACACAAGTTGAAAAGTGCTTATGACTTCGGTTTGTCTGTCCGTCTAGCAGTCTGTCCGCACTCTAACTCTCGAAAATATACTCGGATTGCCCTGAAATTTTTGGATGTTATTGACGTTTACCATAGCACGGTACCTATTTGTAATGAAGTTTGTAGCATGCTTTGTTCATTTACAGGGACAGCCAAAAGTTTTCCGTTACATTACAGCCTATGGAAAAAAATCGTTTCAAATGATTTTTTATGATTTTACGCACGCTTTCAAACAGAATAAAATTTATATGCATTTATGAAGTGCACTAAAATATGCATTCTGATGACTATGCGATGCAAAGAATAGTTATTGTTCATTTACAGGGCTAAAAAAGGAATTCAAATACATAATGATATAGGGGTGGAGGGAATTGTTTGCGGCATACTTTAATTATGTTAATCTATTTCATATATAATGAAATTGATATATGTCGCTGAGGTTTACATACTATAAATTATTTCATGTATAATACGAATAATACGTATATAGCATTTACAGGGACACACAAAATATTTCAGATACTATATTGTATCCGAAGTACTGTTCATTAGCGATGATTGCTGGAAATGTATTTTTAATTATGATATGCGCTTTTATGATTCACTATATTTATGCATAGTATATGGTGTATATAAATGCTATAATTCCTATACAAGGCTACACAAAAGTATTCGTAAGGATTACTGGGTATGGGCGCAAGTTGCTTAAAGGTGGTTTTTAAATGAGTTATGCTCTTTTTTGCTGAACTGCATTTAATTTACCAAGAAATGTTTGTAGAATATAGATAAAACGATATACAGGATCACGTAAAGAATTGGATACATGACCGTCTATAAATTATAATTTCTGGAAATGTGATTTCAGCAGTTTTAAGAGTGTCTTAGTTTGAATTAAATTTTAACTAAATAGTGGCGTGTAATAAAGATTCTAGGTAAACTACAGGGTTGTACAAAAGTATTCAAGTATGTTTCCATACATTAGTATAAATTGCTGAAAAAGAATTTCAACCTGTTAGGCGTTTTCTTGCTAAACTAAATTTTCCCATTATATAGTACATATGCACTTAAAAAAATGGGAAGTCAAAATTGAGTAAAAAGTACTCAAATTTAAATGCGTCAGATACTCAAAATAGCTCCGATCCAAATGTACTCAAAGTTGAGAAACACATGTACTCATTTTTTATTCATTGGTTGTGATCAAATATGAATCATTATGTACTGCCCCCCTCCCCCCAAAAAAAGAATAACCTAAAATTTAAAGTAAAAATGTACTGACATTTATTTCCCGTTCAAAGTTCTTAACAAGAAATGTTTAATTGATTATTTATTAAGAAAAATAGCAAAATTCTTAACAAGATACTCAAATCGAATATTTTTATGACAAGAGCATTATTTCCAAGCACTTTTAAATTATTTTTAAAATGCTGTGCATAATTTAATATTTACATTAATAAACATCATTTATGCCGCCATAAATGAAATGAACCATTACAGGGTACAAAACTATTCGTTTGTTTGGGTTTGATAACATGTGATGTTTCAAAATAGAGAAAGCATGGGTTCATTTTTGATCCAAAAATATTCAATTCGATATGAGTACGTCGGTTTACTTATTTTTGAGTACTTCATTTTTCTCAGTGTATCAACCTACAGATCAAATACAGGGTTGTTCAAAAGAATTGGAAAACATATTTGGCTATGGACGGTAACTGCTGAAATCAATTTTTCAAATGTTTACTTAGTTATCTTATTTACGTCATTTCCCTAAATTACGATGTCTTGTTAAAGCATTCAGAAAGTGTTGGAAAGTATTTTATAATCTATGATTAACGCATGATTTTTCTTACTCGTTTTTTTTCTATTTCCCAGATCAGTCTTTTCCTATAAAACATACCAAATCTATTTAGCTCATATTCACAAAATACAATATACACGGGAATAAAAAATTTAAATAAATATCGCTTATCATGCCGTTCTATAAAGAATAGTTGTATTAATATCCGTGAGTCTCCATGTTCGTATTTAATAAAGCAATGACAAATCACAACAAATTAAAAAATTTACACATTCTAAATATCAAGCTTGAACTCAATATCAAGCATAGAACTTAATATCAAGCATAGAAGTGAATAAAAAAATATGTCAGTTGATAAGCATTGTTTTTTAAGTGGAAAAATTTTAAATGATTTAGAAGAATAGGACTCCAAAATAGGGATATTTTGCTAAAAAGTACGGTAAAAAGATAAGATTTTATATTTACAGCAAAAGGTTATTTCAAAATTCATCGCTGTATTAATACTTAGAAATTTTTCTAGAGAGAATCCTTCGCCTTATATACAATATTTCAAATGAAAATCAAATATCAAATTAATTGCTTAAAAGGCGCAAATAGTGAAAAAGATTCCAAGCCGGGACTCGAACCCGGGCCATCAGTATAGCACACTGATATTCTACCGACTAAACCACATGGAACGACGCCCAGTCTGTAAAATTTCTCACTATTACAGGTTGGCAAGGCTACAAACGCAGCACAAGATGGAATATTTATCGTGAGCCACCGACATGCGGTAAATACGAAACTTAATGAAATCCAGCATCGAAACTATATTAATAATTGGAAATTTTTCCAGGGAGAAACATTCGCCTTCCATACAACATTTCAAATTAAAATTGCCTTTTAAGCAATTAATTTGAAATTTGATTTTCATTTGAAATATTGTATGCAAGGCGAATGGTTCTCTCTGGAAAAATTTCCAAGTATTAATATAATTCCAATCGATACTGGATTTAATTAAGTTTCGTGTTTGCATCATGTTGGTGGCTCACGCTAAATATTCCATCTTGTGCTGAGTTTGTAGCATCGCCATCATGTAATAGTGAGAAATTTTCCAGCCTGGGTATCGTTCCATGTGATTTAGTCGGTAGAATGTCAGTGCGCTGTACTAATGGCCCGGGTTCGAGTCCCAGCATGGAATCTTTTTCACTATTTGCGTCTTTTAAGCAATTAATTTGAAATTTGATTTTCATTTGAAATCACAGTGTTTATGACAAGTTCGTCACAAATGACCCATATTTCACAAATTGGTCACAGTGTGACGTCAAAGCATTGTCGCTTTCGTCACAGGTTCGTCACAAAGTTAATGCCAAAATAGTCACAAATGACACACTTTTCACAAATTTGTCACACCGTGACTTCACAGAGTGGTCACAATGTGACGTCACAAACGACCTCTAAAACGGCCATAACGACCTCGCATTCTAGTCACTGTGACGTCACATCGACGTCACGTGACGTCACATCGACGGTCACAAAATCACAGTGTGACTTCACAACGACGTCGCCGTGACGTCACCATGCCTTACGGGTTGGTGTAGAAAAAAATAATCACGAATTTCAACAAATGATCGTGAAAAAGAATCGCCAATTTTGTCAAAAGATCGCAGAAGCAAATATGGAATTTCGTCAGTTGGTCGCGGAAAAATATTTCGACAAATGGTCGCAAGAGAAAAAAAACCAATTTCGATAACGGTTGCTGAAAAAAATCGTGAATTCTGTAAAACGGTCGCGGAAAAAATCGCAAATTTCATCAGATGATCGTGAAAAAAGAATCATCAAATTCTATCAGTCATGATATAACGAGCCCTCGAACGTCATGAATAGGTCACGAAATCTGCAAATTTTGTGATCTATAGCAATAAGAAAATTTTCATTAGTGATTTTCTGCAAGTAAAGGTAAGGAAAAGTTAATTGTTTCGGATTGCGTTTTCACTATTATGAGGTGAATGTTTTTTAGATAAAAAAGCTACATATTTGAACATTAATGAATACTGTATATATATATCTTCATTTTTCTACATGAAAAGTAAAGTTGTATATATCAAAGATATAATTGTAGAGTTCTTTTACAATAATTGTATTAAAATATGGATTCATTTTCTTTCATTTCGATCGGGTTGCCTTTCAATGTATAAATCTTTTTAGCGGATTGCGTATTTACTTAAAATTACACTCCTGCGACAGGATAGGTTGACGTATTTTGTTCGTTGCGAGTGAGGTACACTTTAAGTTTCTCGGATTGTGCTTTATCTCTTTCAGTCGGAGTCCGGATGACCTGAATTTTAACAAGGAAGCCCTGAATATTTTTCAAATGAAAAACTATAGATTTGATTATTAATCGTCGCCCATACCCATGTGTTCATTTCTGTACATAAGGGATAAAATTATAGACTACTTTATTATAAACGTGTTAAAATATGGAGCAATTTTCTTTTATTTTGGGATTTGGTGTTGAAGAAATTGTTGTGTCGGATGCGCGCAGACTCCATTCCTAGGCGTTGAAGAATTTTGAGGGTGTAAAATATATAATATGATTTAATAAAGCAAATAAATAATTTAATAACGTTGCAATGATTGCAATAAATATAACGTGGCACTAATAATCCAAAAAAGTAAAAAAGTCAAATAAATAAGAACTTGATTTATACTCGCCCTTTCATCTCCCCCCCCCCCCACCCACAAAAAAAAAAACTATCTGAAAAAACACTACCCCCGAATTTCTAGCCATGAGGGGACTAGTTTTCCTAGGATCAAGTTGTACACAGTTGAGAAGCAATTGATAAAAGAAAATGTCTCTCAAGTATTTTTAAAATTAGCCAAAGTATGTATATGTCTCACTTTAAGAAAGTTCGAATAGGAATTTTTTTTTATAATTATTAATTTCTATGCATAATGTATTTCTTTAATGCGTACATTTTTATTACAATCAAATCTGATAAATTATTTTAGCGTTTAAGCAATTTTTATTTTTATTTATTTTTTATTTTTTTGAGTCTGACAAATTGATGGTTGATGAATTTTCTGAAAAATCAAATTCCTTGGGGGGGGAGGGGGGTATCGCCCCCCTAGCCCCCCTCAAATGGCGTCTCTGCTGTGTATTCATTTTCGGATTATTATTTTTTTTTTTAATGGATACACAGTGGTAACCAAAACAGGCCTATGAACCCAAATTGGGTGTCACTCATGCCTAAGAATATTTCTACGGAATTCGGGTATTTTTGTACCCGTTTTAGGTCTTTTTTTTCTGTGAATCAGTAATACAACGAAATCCTTTTGTGTGTCCCTGTAAATGAAAGATAAATTCTATACATTTTGTATTCCACAGGAAGAATACTGTATTGCACGTCAGTAAAGCATATCAATTTAATTATGTTTGAAAAAGTGTAAATTTACTAAAACGCACTGCAAACAATTTTTTTCCAATAAACCACGATAATCTAACGGGATTCTTTTTTTTATTTATTTATTTATTTTTTTTTTTGTCATCGTAAACAAACCATAAATGCTACGCACTTCACTTTTAATAGGGAACGCGAGTTATAGCATAGCCGAACGGCCAGCCAGCCAGACATACGGCCAAACAAACTGAAGTCATAAACTCCTTTTAACTTTGTTAGAAAGTGTTGTAAAGAGAATAGGTTAAAAGGGAGCAATATCTTATTTCACGAATAAATTGTGATATGCTTTCCGATATTAAGCCTATATTATACTGAACATACGTTTCACGTTACTAAAAGACATACATCAGTTTCGTTGGCATTAGGCTTTAAATGTTCATTTTAGCACTGCTTCAAATTCTTTTGGCAAAAATAACATTAAGTAACAAGAAGAAAAAGAAAGAAATCTAATTTATACTAGATTTTTTTTTTTTTTTTAATAGAGAACTCAAAGAAAGAATCCTAAATATCATATAAAAATTTTCGGCAGTTAGTTTGACCCACTACTATATAAAGTCGAGTAGACAAGGAAACAAACAAACCAAATTATGCCTTTAACCCTGACAGTAACGCCATAGGCGTTTAAGGCTTATGATGTTGATTAAACGACTTACTTACCTTGCAGTCCTATGATGTTTGCTAATAATATTTCTTCCATAATATCTCTTAGCATAAAATGGAAATTATGGAATTTTTCTCAAATCTCATTGAAGAAACCTCAGAGGCATCGAGTGTTAAATGAACGGGAAAAATATGTTACAGTCAGGGTTTATTGCACAAAAGGCAGGGGGTCCCACTCCCCGGTCTCCCTTTAGGCCCTTGTGCCACTGATCCAGACGGCCCGATGCCCGCCCTTCCCGAATGCGCACTGCCCAGCGCACGTCACGCAGCCTATCTTCCAAACGAAGAGACGACCGGTCGATAGCAACAGTTTTCATTACCCAGCAGGAATAGAGCCAAGCGGTCCCTTCGCTTGGTGCCCCCCCCCCCCCCCCGGTTAACTCCAGCGAACCGCAGGAACCGAACACCTATAAAGGAGTCGGGTCCACGAGTCGATGCCGAGGATTCCCGAGGGGTGGTTGCTTTACGGAAGCCTTCCAAGATCAACTACTATAATGAGTAAAGACATATATGGTCGGCAGCTGATAGAAAGAGAAGGATCACACTCACTTAGTCTTGCAGTTTTAATCGTTTTAACGATAAATGACAACACCCGTGAATGAAATTTCCACTTTAAAATGAAAATAATCTGTTTTCTTCTTGCGACCCGTATAAAGAAAATCAAATGAAGCGATGGAAAAATTTGCAGCTGTAATACAGATTTTGATGCGAACTCCCCGAAAGGTTCTCTTTTCATAAAAATTTACAGCTTGTAATTTTTTTTAATCTGTCCAGAAATCAAAAGTCAGTCATTCATTAAACATCGTTGACTTTCCTTTGAAATCCTATACTAAAAGTTTCAGCATTTTGCAGGGCACGGAAAAATATTTTGGTGCATCGAAAAGTATCATTTTACTCTAATTTAAGCATTTAAATACTGACAATATATTGATATTATATGATGATGTAGATCTTTAGTAACACCTTTCAAGTACGTATTGATTTTTATCCTTTGTTGAGTCAAATCATGAATTGAAAAACTTAAAAAGACAAAATTGTCTCACATAAGTGTTGTGAACAAATGAAAAAGGTTTTTAGAGTTGAAAGATCATCCGAACAAGGTATTCAAAAAAGATATCCGAACACCTTTAAAACGTAATTTTTGATCAAAGTATCAATTTTTTATTTTTGCAATAATATTAAAATTGAATCTTTTATCTATCGAAATCTGCTTAAATTTTGTCTTTATCTAAAGTAAAATCCGAGTTACAGCCGTTTAAAATTACACCTATTACGTTATTTACATTACGTTACATCTATCTTAAAAGTTATTTTTAGTTTTTTCTCAAAATAGAGTTTTTCAGATTTTTACTATTTCGCAAAACATCCTAAAACAAAAAATTATGCATGAAATGCCACGAAATTTTCTGTACTTCTTTTACAAATGTCTTTTGAGAGAATACACTTAGTCCAGTCATTTGGTAGAAAATAGGGGAAAGTTTTGGTGTAGTTTTGATATTTGGTGCCTTTATGGTTTTTGGGTCGCTGAACACGAATCTGAATTTTGCTAACAAAACGTATCCCGGGAAACACGTTTTTTTGGCAAAAAACTGGAAAAAAACGGGATTTTCTTTGTTTTTTCAAAATAACTTCATAATTATGCATTTTACGCAAAAGCTCTAAATACATAAATTAAAGAGGATAAAATTTCCTACATTTTACGTATTAAAAGTTTTTTTCTCTGATCAATGGTTTAGCCTTGACAACGCCGCAAAAATGGGTGTGAAAAAAAAATTCAGAAAAAACGGGAATTACGGCAGTGCACGGTGGGTGATTTACCGATTCTAGCTGGCCATAATTATTTCTGGCGTCAATATAGTCGCATCGCCATGAAATTGAAAAATGTTATTGATATTCACTATTGAATGTTAGGTATTGTAAAATGTTGCGTGTAGCAGTCATAATTTCGTTACAGAAACATTCAAAAATATTTCATTATATTACGGCCTATGGGGAAAATCGTTTGTGTTTTTTTTTTTTCAATAATGTTTCATAATTTCAAACACTTTGAAATTTATATACATATCTATGAAGTGCACTACAAGATGATTTCTTATAGAATATGGTATGGGTAGTATTTATCGATCATTTACAGGGACACTAAAACGAATTATGTTACATTACGGTCTATGGAGAAAAATTGTTTGTTGTGTATTTTGTTCATGTTACACCTTTTCAAAAGTATTTAAATTGATATATATCTCCGAGGTGCTCTATAAGATGCTTACTATTGAATATGATGTGCCATTGATCTTACATATACAGGGGCACACAAATTAAATCAGTTATATTTTTCTCTGTATGAACAATAATTGATGGAAGTGCATTTTCAGTTGTGGAACACTTTTTAAATTTTAAAAATTGCATACTATTTAGCGTGTATAAATTCTATAAATCATATATACGGCTGCACAAGGCATCTATATACCCGCTTATTGCCGGAAATTGCTAACGAGGAATTTTCAACTGTGCTATGCGTTCACTAACAGTTCTAAATTTTAGCATATTGTGAATTATATGATAAATCTATAGTTCATATACAGAGATGTACAAAATTTCCAGCTATTTTTACGATTTTGGTTGAAATTGTGTTTTCAAACGTGTTATATGTTTTACAAATTATTACTTAGACATCGTTTTTCACGTTATTAAACTATGAAGTTTTATTATAGTAGCCCGAATGCGTTCAAAAATGTTCCATAATCTGATTGACGCATGATTTTACGTTCTTCTTGATAATTTTAATGATACTTTCTTAACGGTATGGAAGCTAAAGTGATAAAACTATTTTTCTATTATTGTAACAAATTCTAAAATTTCTTTTTCTAAAATTTAAGGTACGGGACAAACATTAGACGGGATTAATGAAAATTGCTGTGTTGCATATTCTGTTCTATATTCATATTTATTTCTGCACAAACTTTATAGGAAACCTAACAGGAACATTATGTAAAGATAGGGAATCATAAGATATCATGATTAATATATCATGAGAAAATGCTTACATTATATTTTGCATTGTATCAAATCTGAATTTGGAGAATTTGTCTGGATCAATTTTGTAACCACTCAGAATTTGAAGCCAAGTAATATATTTTAAATGATTTTGTCCCGATATATCTACGTACAACTGGCAATTTTTGTCCAAATTTGGTCATAAATTTAAACATTTCGCTCTTGCAAAACTTCATGTGCTCTTCATTGTAATTTTCTTCTATAAACAAAATATTTTGAACCAAATTCACATTTTCGTTACATTTTAAATATTGTTTCCGTTGCATAATGGTGCAAAAGTTTATTTATGTGACTAACTTAAATTCTGCTGTCTTTGATTAAAAAAAAAAAAAAAAAAAAAAGGTACTTGAACTAAAATGTCAAGAAAAAGTCATGCCAGAAGGTATAAAATATTTTTTTATTAAAAAAACATTTATTTTATACTGTTGGTAGTAATAAAAACACCCACTAATTCTAGACGTCTATTTTCTATGTTGTAGATGTCGGTGAAAAGCAGGGACCCTCAAGTAAAAGAAAGCGGAAATAGTATTTTTTTTTTGTTTTTTAAATAAATGTACTTACTAATGTACATGTTTATTTATAATTAAATAATGATTCATAATGAGTCGTCCTATTTATTATCAGCAACTTCATTGTGAAATATAGTAATTCATATAATCTTTAGTATAATTTATAGTCAATGCTTGTGTAAAATGGTCACTTTTCATGTTAAATCTACGTACAGCGGCGTAATTCCCGTTTTCTCTGAATTTTTTGATTTTCCCTCCCATTTTTATGGCGTTTTCACGGCTAAACCATTGATCAGAGAAAGAAACTTTTCATACATTAAATATAGGAAATTTTATCTTCTTTAATTTATGTACTGAGAACTTTTACGTAAAATGTATAATTTTGAAGTTATTTGGAAAAAAACAAAGAAAATCCCGTTTTTTTCCCGTTTTTTGCCAAAAAAAAGTGTTTCCCGGGATAAATTTTGTTGGCAAACTTCAGATTCGTGTTCAGCGACCCACAAAACATAAAGGCACCAAATATCAAAACTACACCAAAACTTTCCCCTATTTGTCCTTTTTGAGCACCTAATGCCTGGACTTTTGCGAATTTTTCATTACATTAGTACTTTAACTGCCATATCATCTGAGAGAGAGATGCGATTATAATGTGTGTAGTCTAAGTCCTAGAGAAAGTTATTCCGTTTATTATGCAATTTACAAAATGGCAATACATTGTTTTATTTTTGAGTTATCACGTTTTGCGAAAATGCCAAATATTGACATAATTTTGAATATTTTTTCTCTTAAAAAATTATTTCTGGGTAATTTCTAAAATTTATATATTTTTCTTCAAAGTTTTAAAGTAAATGTCATTATAAAAAATGGATAACAAGAGAAAAATTCAAAAATTTCAAAAAATCACTTCCGAAGGTGTGCGGATATCTTAACGAAAAATATTACTAGAACACTGGTTCCTGTTCAAATATTTGAATATTCCACTTCAATAATACATCGGAAGGCGACTGCACAAACCAACATCTCATCAAGTTCGCAGCTGAAATTCCTGGATTAGACAGAACTCGATTAGCATATTAAAATGCATCTGGTCTGCTAAATCATATCTTTGTAGAAACCGCCTGCAGACCCAATTTTAGTAGTTGATCGGGGTAGGTTTATCATTGTGTTTTCCAGTACCCAAAGGTTATGAAAACTTGGAGGACTGGGAGCAGGAAAACTCAATGGTAAATCTACCAGTCAACCACTAAAACCGGGTTTGCAGATGTTTTCCACCAAGAAATGACTTGGCAGACCTGTTGCATTTTAATATCTTAATCGAGTTTTAACTTATCCTGGAATTTCAGTTGCCAACTCTATGGGGTGATGGTTTGTGCAGTCCACCTCCCGGTCTTTAATAGTTTGGAGTGAAGAAATATCAGATGAAAAGCGCTATTTCTTCTTGTGGAAAATGAAGTAAAAATCAATCAAAAATTTTATAAGGAACATATCCTTTAACAAATTGCACCAGGTGTCTAAGTGTAACTCAATAAAATAAAATAGATTTTTCAGCACTACCTCTTTTTGTTCAATTAATGATTGTTCTTCCGTAAACGATTCATGCCTCATGCACCCATTGTTTTGGTGAATATGTTCGTGCCATGAGACAATTTTGTCTTTGCAATTCATGGTTTTACCTAATAAAAGGGAAAGTAAAAAAGAAAAAAATCATCCCTTAAGTGTAGATTATGAAACCCTTTCCAACAGATTCAGAATAATGTAACAAAACTGCACCGTTTAAGAAGTTAGAATATGATATCTAATTCAACCATTTGAAAACACATAACACATTTGAAAACTCAATTTGAGCAATTCTCGACAACAATCGGAAAATTATGCGAATTCTTTGAGCAGCCCTGCATATGATATATAGATTTGTATCTATTAACTGCATGCATACAAAAATTTAGTTCAGTTAGGAAATACATACCTCAGCTGAAAATTTCCCTTCAGCAATTTCTGCTAATAAGGAGAATGGCACGTGAATTCTTTTGTGCAGCCCTGTATACGAGGTATAGAATTTATACGTAACGAGTAATATACAAAAAAAATAGTTAAATTCAAAAGGGCATACCGAAATTGAAAACCCACTTTCAGCAATTATTGCTCAAAGACACTACTGTAACCGATTTATTTTGTGTGCCCCTGTAAATGAACGACAAATGCTATGAATGCCCTATTCTATCGTAATCATCTTGTAGTGAAATTCAATGATTTATAACAATTTCCATTCATTTGAAATAGCGTGATGTCATTAAAAAACTCTGCAAACGATTTTTCCCCATTGACCCTAATGTAATGGAATTTTTTGAGTGTCCTAGAAATGAGCTATTAATGCTACACCCTTCATATACAATACCGAACATGCCATGGTAAGTATAATTAACATATATCAATTGCATGAAAATCCGAGCATAGTTACGTACAGACAGCCAGACGGACAGAAAAACCGAATTAATAAAGATTTTTCAACTTTGTTGGAAAGTGTTTAAAAAAAAAATCAATGATCACTTGAAACACATAATTATGGTTTAACATGATTATATTGTCAATATTTAATTATCTAAACAAAAATAATTACTTTTTCCTGTATCAAAATATTTTTCGATCCGTTTGCTTTTATTTCTCAGACTGCACTCTTATTGAAACATTTGTATTAGAACGGTAAAAAGATTGCTTCTCTAGATATGGCAATTCGAAACTCTAACCTCTAAACATTTATAATTGAAATTGAAATGTGATTGGATATATTTTTGTAGAATTTCCTCTACAACTCTGCGCTAAAAACTACTAGGCCATCATTATAAACATTTAGCTACACAATCTATGAATTGAACTTATATAAATATACCCATGGAACTAAAGACTGATGAACATAAGAAATACACTAGAGAACAGGAATTATGCTTTTTCAGAATTTAGTATCGCCCCCTATGAAAAAAAAATATGTGTATATAAATATAGACAGAGTCCCGATTATCCGAGTTAATCGAACTTATACCTTTGGAATAGATCCTTTTCTTCTGATGGACTGGTGGCTTCTATTATTATGAAACAGTCATTATAGAAGAAGTGTAAGTGATGATGAAAAAGCAGCCGTAAAAAGTCAGAACTCTGATTTTATAGTCAGAATGGGGAAAACAATGGCCATAATTTAAAAAATATAATAATAACATAATAATAGAAGCCATCAGTCCATCAGAAGAAAATATCTGGGTTAAAGCGGAAACTTGGTTAAGCGTGACTCAGGTAATCGGGACGCTACTGTAGTTAGTTTTAAGACTTAAAACACGCAATTTTATTTTATATAAAACGACGTCATCCGAATCCGCTGAAGAATTCCTCATTTATGATCCAGTCATAAACAACATCTACAATAATGTATGCATAAGACGTCACTATCTCAAAATAATACACAAATCCAGCAAAAAGAAATCAGCAAGAAACTCGATAAAAAAATCGGCTCTCTAATGATTCATATGCCTTCATTTGTTTGTAATATTAATATAGATACTTAAATTAAATTTAGTTTATAATAGCTCCATGTTTCATCAGAAATCAATAATTTATATTTTTTTCAAAATAGCACGTATTTTGATTAAGTTTTTTTCAGTTTTTATTGCAAAATGGTAATAAAAAAGATATAATTGCTATTTTCCAACTATTTTCCTTTTACTTTTTACTGAAATGGAGTACTTGAGTTGCCAAAATTAAACAAATGCCGCTAAAAACTACAATAAATAAATAAATAAATAAATAAATAAATAAAAATAAAAATAAATAAATTGAGATACAGTTTTCAAACAAATTGCATTAAGAAGTACTTTTTTTCCTAATACGACGGTATAAAAATTAAAAATGTGCGATGCTTAGAAGTCTAAAAAATTTCAATAGAGTATTTAACAGTACAATGATACATCTGCTTTGTTTTATGACTAGCTTATAGAACGTATCGTTATTTTTTGGAGACGACACATTAATAGGTGGATGAAAGAAATAGCATACCGGGGACTAATAAAAAAGTTAGATAAAAAAGGGCAGTAGTTTAATATGCTTTAAATCGATTGTACACAGAAACATTTAATTTCTAGGGATTTGTGAAAAAGCATTAGTTAAAGAAAATGCATGGAATATAACCTAAAATTTTCGATTTCGAAATGCACAGAATTTTAAAATGGTTATTCCAATATTTATCCTTGTATAATATAAACAAAGCTGTGTATAATTGATTTTTTATCGCGTTTCGACATAATTTTGACATTAATGAGAAACTCTGTCATTTGTAAAATATGACCGCCTTGTGTTGGCGAACAATTAACCTTTTATTCAACTGTTGGATGATTTCAAATTTATAGCGCTTTTGTTTGTTTCCAACTGAGTACATTTTAGTAATTTATTATAAAACGAATTCTATTTTTTATGCATTGCACGTAGAAATAGCTTGCAACATTAGCAAAGCAACTGGAGAACTTTACGCGTCATAAGCGGCTTTTTTGATTTTCTTCATTTGTATTTCCCGAGCAGCAGGTAAGATAGATTTCACAATGCAACAGAAATAAATAGTTCTTATTTTTGGATAAAGATTACTTACGGCAGTTTATGATGCCTGATAAAATCTGATTTCTTAACATTAAGCAAATTGCCTGTGTGTGTATACATTTAAGATTGTAAGTACGTGTAACAGGATACTTTATAGGTACGTGTAACTTCATTATGTTAGTAGTAAGATTCAAATAATTAAACAACCTGTTCTCGTTCTCTGCTTTCAGGAATTTTTTCAAGTATAAACAAGAAACAAAAATAAAGTACCACACTTACATTATACAACATTTTCTAACATTAGAAGAACTATGTTATAGAATTTCTAACTCTGTCTGTCAAGCATTCCTATTTATATTTTTGCTTTTGCGAGTAATACTTGTAAGTTTTTCAAAGTAAATATGCAAAGTTCTAGATAATTCGTATAATGCGGATTATAGAGGTTTTATTTCTGGATTTATTGAATTGCATGTTTGAAACTAAGTTACGGCAATAAAGCCGGTAATTGTTTAATTAGGTCTGCCATTATTGCCAAGACAGTATTTGAAAATTGTAGATGTAAATACACAAAAGGTCGTTCACACTTTATGGAAAGGATTTTCACAGTTAATTTCTGCACATAAATGACAACTTCTTTGAGAGAATTTGCCTCTATTGGAAAGCCTTGGTTCTTGGTTATAAATTCTGGCTTGAAATTTCCGACGTAGTAGATTTTTTTCCCAGAACAGTTTTGAAAATTTGTTGCCATGCTTCTTGGGAAATCCAAAGTCTATTCAATGTTCGTTCTATCTAAGACTTGCTTTAACAAACACGTAGCTGCGATAAATGGAATTTTAAGATAACACTTATATAAATTGTTTTGTTTAAGTGAATGTAACAAAAAAAAGAGTAATATTTTTATTAATTAATAAAAAAAAAAAAACCCAATGAAATACGTTCGTTAATGTAAAGAGAAGTTCAGAAAATTATTTGTGATTGTTGCTGGATTTTGTCATGAAGTTAAATTAAAACTAAAAAAAAAAAAGTATCAAGTAAAGCTGAAGAAAATGCACTTTATTATCAGTAAAATATTTTAGGAACCTTTTCGTAGAAGAAATTTCAGCTTTATATGGAAAAAGGCATCAATAAATTCAAGCTTCATATGGAAAAAGGCCTAAGGTCACTCCACAAACTGCCGCCGATTTAGCAAAGAACTAATCACAAATAGAAATAAACTATATCCCAATTGAAGAAATACACTATATGGCCATTAATCACCGGACACTTTCAATTTTAGAAATTTTGTCGAATATTTAAAAATATACTTGTCGAATTCTTCTGGAACTTCAGGATTATAAAGAATATGTTTGACCTCATATTTATCAATGTCGATTTGACACGAAGGACAATTAGGAGGTCAACAAAAAAGCAAAGAAAAATAATAACATTTGGGATCCCCCTGTACACTAAAATGCACGAAATGGTCTACCGCTGCAGAATACAAATGTGTGGATACTGTACAACATGTTTACGGATTTGTGTAAAAGTAACACATATATTTATGGAGATATAGCGATTATTTTTTTTAATTCTTGCATGTTTTTAGCTTATAACATGCAGGGTTTTCAACCAAATTTAACGGCAATTTCAGAAAAATTAGCAAAAGGTAATGGAAACAATATAGTACAATTGGAATATAAATATATTAAATATTTATGAAATATGAGCAGTTGTATGAAATATTTTTATCTGCGCTTACGCGAACGATACCAAATGTTTTTTTTTTTTTTTTTTTTTTTTTTTTTTTTTTTTTTTTTTTTTTTACAGAATGTGTCAAAAATCAATCAAATGTTTTTTTTTAATTGTAAAATTTATGGAGCAACTCATAAATAAAAATCCTGTAAAATATTGTGAAAATTCAGAAAGATATCGGAGATAGAGTGAGCAAATTTTTAGTTGCTAAAAGAAACTGAATGATAAGGGATTTTCCACAAATTGTCATTTTTTATTAACTGACTTTCAGAAAAAAGTTAGTATTTAGTAACTATCAACGAGTAGATTTGAAAAAAAAAAAATGCTTCGATTTTGATACTTCTTTTTATCATGGAATAGGCTCGTTCTGGTGGTTATCGAAGATGAACTAAAGCATCAATAAGAGCGGACAAGTATAAAAAAATTAAAATTAAAATTGACATTTTGTGACCAATACCTCTTAGAGAGCAGCAAAAAATCTTGTGTCAAGGACTTTTGGGATACCCTTTATATATCTGCAATAATAAACTAAAATAGAAAATTCGGTGTATTTCTACGCAATAGAAACTGATATACATTTATGATATTCATCATAAAAAGCATCATAAATGATCAGTACGATAATATATGGTATTCATCATAAAAAGCACAGCACAGCAGCACCTTCAACTGAGTGATTGAAACTAATATCAAACCCGAATAGGTTTTCGTAGCAAGAATCTTATATATTAAGTTTAGTGCACTTCCGCATCATAGATGCCAAAGTATGTCTAATACGCACATCGTGAAAAGCATGGCATGGCAGCGTCACTTATGAAGCGATATACACTAATATTTAATTAGTATCAAATTATGACTAAAGTTCCCAAGTTTCATAGAACTAAGTTCGTTGGTTTACGAGAGGAAGTGTGCAGATAATTAGTGTAACTTACAGACAGTCAGGCAACAGTCTAAACATAGTCAGCTGGTATTAAGAGGTTACATGCGTGCGGCGAAAAATTGACATATTTTGGAATTTTCTTTTTAGGAAGTGAGTAAAATTAATTGAAAAATTAATGCTTCCATGTTATTTTTTAATGCTGCAAGTATTTAAAAATATATTTTTTTTTTTTGTTAAATTTGGTCACATATTAAGTCGGAAACCTGCAGCCGCGTTAACCTGCACAAAAATATCCGGGCTCGATGGCCAGCATCCTAAAATCTGCAGAAAAAAAATATTGAAACCTGGGTTTCTTTTTGTAAAATAAGGTTGTAGCCAAGGGCCATTGGCTCAAATTTTTAAATTTTTGAGAAATAAGAAAATTGCGCTAGTTTGAAAAAAAAAATCATTTTTCGTTTATAATTTCGAATTTTAAACTTATTAGAAAAACATAAAAATTAAAATTTTTATAAAATGGCTCGATAGTCCTTAGACTATTTAATTATGCGTAGATGAGCGCAAATTTTTTCCAAAAGTGTTAAAAATTGTTCAAGTTATCATGCTGCCAATGTCGAAAAATGTAGTTCCGAGAAAATCTCGTTTAAAGTTTCAGAAGAAAAAAATGTACTAATATTTTTTTTTCAACTTACACTTAGTTTGTTATTCCTGCGCCATACTGCAGACCATACTGCAGACCATATTGTGCCTTAATCTGCTCGTTTAAAATGTTTTTACTACACCCAGGGCCTCGCTAAGAGGGGTGGGGGGGGGGGGGGAGGAGCCTTCCCTCCAAAACATTCGCGAATGCTATTACACTTGGCAAATTTACGAACTTAGTTGGCAAATTTGTTTAAAAACTATAATACACTTTTCATTTCTGATAGACTTGGCAAAAAATACAAACCTATTTGGGGATATTAAAACTTTTTACAAATAAGAACTATATTACGTTTTTAAATTGTGGTAACTTGGCAAAATTATAAAATTAGTTATCAAATACTGACATTTCACTTGGCAGTTTAAGGTCCTCTCCCCCTCGAAGAAAAAGTCTTAGCGATGACCCTGACTACACCTACGAGCCTCTTTCGTCACTTGTGCCGCTTTCGTTCTAGCATGTCGCAGATTGTTGGCGTCCTCCATATCGTTGTAATTATATAATTGTTGTTCAACTTTGCATCCCATTATTTGTAGTACCTGCATGTAAATTTCTGCACTAGAGTTATACGAGGCAGAGGCAATATCGGTACAATTTGAACAATAGAATTACTTCCGGTTGTGACCTTTGGACAAATTTTTAAAATTTTAGCATTAAAACTCTCGTTAACGTTCATTAAGTGAGTAGAATCTTTAAAATGGTCACTACATTCTCACAAATATAAGGAGCAACAACGAAAACATGAATATTTGTGAGTTTCTACCAGAACGCTACAGCTAGCTTTATATTGTTCGACGAGATCGGTTTTGTCGATTGTGCGTGCGCTCACATTTTTATCATATTTTTCTTAATAATTGAGATATCACTTTAAGTATTTTTTGCTCATAATTCTACACAATAAGGATTTAAATTCCGTCAAAAAATAAAATCGATTTTTTTAAAGTTGAGAACGTATGTAACCGTTTAAGGACATCCCAAAGCACGTAAATCTATCTAAAGCCGGAAGCCGAAAATTGACACTACTTTAATGCTTTCTTTTTATAAATATAGAAAAAAAATGTACATATAAAACATCATTAAAGTCCTGAATCCAGATTGCTCGGTAATGTCATATGATTAAGAAGTTGTTTATTGGAATAATTATATAAATTGTTATTTTTGATTTACCACGAGAGAAAAAATGTAATCTTAGCTCACCTTGGTGATATATGGCGCTGCATTGGGATACTTCCACCGGAAAATCATACCAGCGCCGACGGGGGCTGTAACAGACGCCAAAGAATAGGCCATCTTGTTATACGGTATGGTCAGCGCTCCAGTTTCCAGCCATTGTCCATATACCCACATATTCAAAGGCATCATACCTAATGCTGCTATCGTAGAACAGGTCGTCATAGTTACACTGGAAAAAATAAATTTGTTAAGTTTACAAATATATAAAATTCTTTAAAACTAAATTTTTATGACGTCATTGTTTTACAAGATATCCTTAAAAACAAACTGAAAATGAAGAATAGTTTAAAAGTGTACGAAAAAAAAAACGAAATATTTTTTAAACATTTTCCAGATTTAATTCAAATAGTATTTATTTACTGCTTAATTCCACAAGATCACTGATCAAGGTTATGATTCTTAACACATTGAGTCGGCAAAAATGAGCACGAAATTTACGTTTACAAGTGTCACGACCAATTAAAACCTGCTCACAACCTATCAAAAGAGAGCGCTCTTCGATTACATCTTTTTTTCTCTTCCTTACAAAATTTCCGGTTCCAGTAACAATTACTTTCTCCAGTCCACAAAAACGTATTTTTATGTGTCCCGCGGTCAGCGTGTTAAATGAAATATTGTCTTCATTATCACCATTACAGTGATATATGTTAGCAAAATATTCACATATCAAAAGTGTTAGCAAAATATTCATATTCAGTTTAAGTTTTTTGCATGAACTTTTGATAAAAGTTACTTCTTAAATAAATCCAGAAAAATCATCTAACTAACAAAAAAAGGATTTTTTTTTTTTTTTTTAAATGAATGTCTAAAATTGCGATTCCCATAGTAATTGGACCAAATTAATCTTCTTTACTGCAACGTTAAGTAGTATGAATTTAACCTCTAAGAGGGTGGCCTGTTGTCAATTTTACGACAAACATGATTTTTTCGAAATTTTATTGTCAGAAATGGCACCCAATTAAAAATTAATTTTGTACTGTTGATATGTATAACTGTGCTGTTAACATATCTCATACTGCTGTTATTAAATATCTTGCATTTTTTTTTAATCCTTTGAAAGCTTTATAAATGTTTACTTCATTAAAAAATTCACTCGCACCGAAAAAGATATGTTTTTATTTTGACATTTCTTCTTGGTATCATTAGCAGTAAGAAAGAAGTTTTGTTATCCCTTACACGGGAAATATTTCTTAAATATACATCTAAATCCACCTATCTATATGTTGTATTTTCTATGCTTATGCAATGCGTACTCTGCGCACATATTAATTTGTATGTGTATTTGGAAGGGTGGGGAGGATACTGGAGATAAGACAGACCGAGGTCATAAACGGGTTCGGGCTCTATTTTTATACCAATCTTCGAGTTCGGGCGCAAAGTAAAAATTTTATTTATTCACAAATAAAAAATTGGAAGAAAAACTTGTTATTTTGGAAACAAAATTGCAGTCTAAGTTTCTTAAGGGGCCTCAGGATTCTTAAAGCTTCAAAATTTTCGAAATTTTAATTTTTTTAGATGTTAAACTTCTATCCTTTCTGAACATTTCGATGCAATTGTGTCCTTTAAATTCCCATTAGAACAAAAGTTATCTCTTTCAGAATTATACCCGCTCAATAGCTGAAGTGGCCTTTCCTAAACTTTGAAGTCATTTTTCTCCAAATGACGTTTTTGGGCGTAACATTTCATGAAATTTGCAAAACATATCTTTCATTTTAGTCTGTAAAAACTGAACCTAAAATTACTTTTTTATTGTACAAAAATATTTTTTAGGTGATTATACTGTTGAAATTTTCAAAATACAACTTGGCATTAAAAATATAAAAATGCTTTAAATGCAAATTTATTTAGGTTCGTGGTAGTTATTACAATCTGAAGTATAAATAGGTAACAAAATTTGCATTCTAGTAGCACAACTTATTTTGTAATCCTGCGCGTAAGCTGTTATACTAATTTTCTGCTCGTCAAATGTCCGACAGTTTGGAGTCCCCTATAAATGCTAATTCTGCATCTTGCAATTTTTTAAATACATGAAATGAACGAACATACTTGTATGTATTATCCCAATAAAAATTGTGTTTTACAATCATATACATTTTAAGATATTAAGTATTGAAAATGGTCTTATTTTTTCTTTTTTTTCTTTTAATTTTAAGAGTCCTGAGACACCTTAAGGTTATTAATAATGTTTTGAACATCGATTTGAAAGGGAATTGAATCGATATTGACATATAATAAGGAGAAATATTCTGTCTGATTTCAGAAGTCTTTGAACGGTCAGTGTTAGTAAAGAAATGATCCGTGGGATATCTCTTGTCTCTCCCCTTTCTCTGTTTGAAGATTTTTCCAGAATGGCTGAAAAACAGAACTCATATCGTAGTTGTTCAATGATATTTTAAAAGAATAAGAATTGTGAGATTTGCATATTTCTGCAAGTGATTGGGCATAAATCACCAATTTACAATTTTAAACAAGTTTTTCAGGTACATGAAAAGTTGTTATAAGGGAGTAATTAGGATTTATACTGATTTCTATGTAAGAAGAGATTTTTAGGGTTCCGTACTTAAAAAGTAAAAATGAAACCATCATAAGATCACTCCTGTGTCTGTCTGTCCGTCTCTCACAGACATTTTACTCGTAAACTATGAACGTGGAAAGTTCAAATTTTGTAGAAGTTAGAAAGGCTATTGACCGGTAAAAAACTTTTAATGATATATTTGTGTAATGCAATGCCCAATTACTAATTAATGCATTTATTATACGGAAACCTCTTTACTGAAAGAAAAAATATACCACCTTCATCTAGAACGAATAGGTATCATTTTCCCTGAACTATACAAATATAGATTTCCGAGTAATGCGACTGAGTAAAGGTAAACAAATAAACTGGATAGACGAAATGATCGAAAATTTTTAGTCTATAGTTTTCTAGATGATGAAACGATACATTATATTATGAATCGTTTGAATTGCGAGGAATTATCACTTGATTTCTGGAATTAATTCATAAACTAGAATTATAGTTACTAAATCAGTTATTCTTGTGTTCGCATTTATTTGCAGAGATTTTTAAAAAGGTTTGACCACGATAATATAGGAAAATGCCCTTGATTAGGGTTTCGTTCATCTGACGAAACCCTATTTGTCTCGCTTCTCTGTCTGTCCGTCAGAGAGCCCGTTCTCAGAAACTATATATGTTGGAGACTTGAAATTTCGCATACTTATAGCTGAACACCTCACATCAAACGACAAATCCTAAAATTTTGAAAAAGTCTTATATTTAACCCTCTGGGCTCCAATTTGTGTAATTTAATCTTTTTGTTCTAACTGAGCCCCTAATTAAGTTTAAGACTTAAAATTTTGCATACTTATAGCTGAACACCTCGCATCAAACGACAAATCACAAAATTTTGAAAAGTCTTATATTTAACACTCTGCGCTCTAACTTGTGTATTTTTAGCTTTTTTTTTTTCAAATTGAGCCCCTATTTAAGTTGAAGACTTGAAATTTTGCATACGTATAGCAGAACACTTGCAATCACACGAAAGATCATAAATTTTGCAAAAGAGTCTTATATCATTTACCCACCAGGCGCTAACTTGTGTATTTTAAGCAATTTTTCTAACCTCCCCCCATTGCACCCGGTGGGTACTTTTCTAACTTTTGCCGACACCAATTTGACCACTCTTTCATATTATGCACATAGCCTTACATATTTCAGTTCCACTTTTTACCGCCAGGGGGCGCCTACCTATCTCAGGTGCTATAGAACCGATCCCCTCGACTATAGAGGTTTGTGTAGAATAGAGTGCGCTCCCTAGTTGCGAAATGTGGAACTAACAGATTTCGCAAAAGGATAAAATGTTTTGAAAGGAATATTAAGCGAAACCCTCTGTGCTATCTGTGATCACACTTACCCACTTGTTTTTAATAGAGATAACTAGAACTCTGTAGCAAAGGGAACTAGAATTTGTAATAAGGATTATAATTAAGGATGACAAGGAACTATTTTTTCTAGAGGCACAATTTATTTTCTAGATGCCAATAGCAGAAATTTTTTTCAGTGTGTGCACGAATAATACTCGCAATTCACCGGTTATTAAATAAGAAAATTAATTTTGAATCAATTATTATTATTATTATTATTATTATATTTTTTTTTTTTTTTGCAATTTTTGACTGCGTACTTTCAGCATCGGGATCGGGTTCATGGTCAAAAATTTTAAATTCGCTTATTAATATTGAAAAGTTCGACGACCCCTTTTACTCGTTATAAATCATTTTATCGTTGGTTCAGGTGATTATACAAAACTAGAGAACAGGAATTCAGATTTTTCAGAATTTAGTGTCGCTCCCAGCATTTCCATTACTTCATTTTCTTCTGATGGACTGGTGGTTTCATAATAATAGAAGCCACAAGTAACCAGTCCATCAGAAGAAAATAACTCGGTTAAGCGGGACTCGGATAATCGGGTCTCTACTGCAAAACATATTTCAATTTTAACACTTAAAGCACGTGCTTTTATTTTATGTAAAATGACGTCATTTGCATTAATATAGATAGTTAAAATTAAATATAGTTTATAATAGCTCCATGTTTTTTCAAAATAGCACGTATTTTAATTATTTTTTTTTTCAATTTTTATGAGAAAATGGCAGCAAAAATAATTAATTGCTATTTTTCAACAATTTTTTCTTTTCTTTCTACATAAATGGAGTACTTGAGTTGCCAAAATGAAACAAATGTCGCTAAAAACTACAAAAAAAATTAATATTTCAAAAATAAATGGAGATGCAGTTTTCAAACAAATTGCATTAAAAAGTACTTTTTTTTCCCAATACGAAGGTATAAACATTGAAAATGTGCGATGCTTAGAAGTTTAAAAAAATGGTGTAGAGTATTTAATCGCACAATGAAACATCGGCTTTTGTTTTACGGCTGGCGTTACAAGGTAACGTTATTTATTGGAGACAAAATAAGCTGAGAGAAAGAAATAGCATACCGGGGGCTAATAAAGTGTATATTTATGTATATAAACTGTATCAATGAATTACATAAATCCGCGAATTATTTATGGAAATTGCATTTGCTAGAAATAGTAATGTTCATTTGATTACACGAATGATTACATCCTATTTTCGTATTAGAAACAAGTGTCAACAGGCAGAATTCTATTGTCCTTGCACGGTCCGTTAAAACTTGCCCTTAAAACGTCACGCATCGGCCATTTAAGAAACTGAAATTAAGATTCTCGGTATCCTTATTACAGAGATAGCCAAAGCATTGCAAAATTGGGTTAGTGATGAAGGTAATTATCATTCTTCATTGAGGTAATCAGTGTAACACCTAAAATAAACCTCTGATTTTTAAAGGAGTTTTCATGCTTGAACAAGTCGGAAATTGTACGTCAAACGTGGCAAAAGAGGTGCGTTCGTACTATAACTAGTTTTATAAATATTCAAATCTTGGTGCAATAGCTGTTGCACTCTTACGCAAAAATCCATGAATACAAAATTTATTACGATTATATGTATTAAATTCAGTAATACGAAAATAATAGGGCTCCATATTAAATACGACGTCATCACCACGGCAACCTAGACTCATTACTTACCATGGGATATCATTGAATTAATTGCGAATGACAGGTTTTAATAGAATGAAGAAAACTTTTATTAATATCTTTTTAAAGTTTTGATACGATTTTTATAAAATTTGAAATGACTCGACAAAATTCTGCAACGATTCCGTATATTAAATTTCAAACCATTCGGTTGGGTAGTTTTTGCGCTATTATATTGCAGACAGATAGACGGACCAGACGACAACTATAGGTGCTATGTATTTATATAGTTACGAACGCACCTAAAAATGAGCCTATATTTTGATTTTATAACACTTTTCAACATAGTTGAATAGCGTTTATAAATTCGGTTTGTCTGCCTCTCTCCTGTGCTTTAGACAGATCGCACACTGAGCAGAGAGGCGCCAAAAAAAACGTGAGTCAAGAGACATTTCACCCTGTTAACAAAGAAGAAACCGATTTGAACACTGGAATTTGTTTCCCGTCTCACGTTTTTTTATCGCTTCCCTGCTCAGTGTCGATCTGCCTTTTCGCAGAAATATATTCTGACTTCCAAGCAATTGATATACGTTAATGGGGTTTACATAGCATGTTCGCTATAGAAATTAAGTGTGTAACATTTGCAGAGTTACTCGAAATAATTCTGTTACATTAGTGTCTATTGGGAAATGTCGTTTGCGGTGTGTTTTAATGGAGTTATATTATTTCAAACGTATTGAATTGATATACTGTTAAAAATTCCCTAAAGCGGCCACGTTCCCTTCCAATAAAAATTGATCGCTCCGAGGGGTGGTCTTTTAATGGAGGTCATACTTAAATGTAGATTTTTAATTGTTGAAAAATGGTAACAATTAATGTTACTAATTTATTTATTTATTTATTTTTTTACATTCTGCAGACTTTGAAAAATGAATACATTGACGTTTGTTTTGATTTTATGGTTTTATCTTTTATAACTTTTATTTTCAAATCCTTTCAAAGTTCGGTAAATAAATGCATTTTTTTTTTTTTTTTTTTGACGGAAACAAATAATGGCGATTTTATTAATTTATCTATTTCTTTGAGAGTTTCCTGACAGAAAAGGGCAGAGGAATTTATTGACCGTCATTCTTAATTTATCATCAGATTTAAATGCATTGCCTAAAAAGGCACAAAGGAGTTTAAACACTTAAAAGTTACCGGAATAAAAAAAAAAACAATTCTAAACTTAATTTAGAAGTTTCATAATGCGCTCTTCGGAATTATTTTTCAAATAAAACCTTCTTTGAGCATTCAGGAAAAAACTTAATTTGTTTCATTTTCTTCAAAGAAATGGGTCGCTCATGGAGGGAGTTCAACTGGGATGGTCTTTGAATAGAGGTAAAATTAGTATTGAGTCTATGGGAATAAATTTCGTTCCAAGAAAAAATGGTTGTTCAGGGAGGTGGTCGCTTAATGGAAGTGGTTGCACAGGGAGGTTTCACTGTATATTACTGAGTTGCACTACAAGAGGTTTACTAAGAATAGGGTGTGCATAGCATTCATCATTTTTTAACAGGGAGACAGAAAATACTTCGATTACAGGGACTGTCTATTAACATTAATTACTGGAAGTGCGGTTTAAGTTATGGTACGTGTTTTTATATAAGATGTGAATTTCCAACCGGGCGAAAAATGTTCGGACCAGGATTCGAACCAGGGATCTCCTGTCTGAATCCGCCAGTGCTCTCCCATCTGAGCTAACCTGGACGAATCTGGTGGATCTTTTTCACCCAGCTAAGCTTAATGATTATAGCATCTGGTCTGAAACCGTGGTTCAGCTCAACAGAACTGTTTTTATATCAAATTGCTTTTTTGGCTTGGTGCCTATAAATTCTATAGATGAGTTACAGGGCAGCCCAAAATATCTCGATTATTTTTCCGTTTACTGGCGAAAATTGCTGAAGGGAAATTTACAACCGTGTTATGCGTTTCCTAACTGAACTAAATTTTAGCATACTTATGTAGTACAGTATATACAAATTTATAGATCCTTTACAGGGCTGCAGAAAAGAATTTGGACTTTCCCGACTATTGAGGGGTAATTCCTGAAATTGGCTTTTCAAATGTAAAATGAGTTTCCCAAATTGTTTTCTTAGACATCATTTTTCACTTCACCTTATTAAACGGTGTTGTTTTGTTAAAGTATTGTGGAAATGTTGGAAAGTGTTTCGTAATCAATGCTAGACGCATGACTTTTCATTCTTGTTCCATAACGTCCAACGTCTATGTAGAAATGTGGTAGGTTAATAAAACACACATTTCGAAATTTCAAAAAGCAAATATTTATTAAGGGGACCTTCTACGTTAGGAAACCAAAAAAAAAAAGCACTTGTTTATGATTTTTTTTGTAAGAAAACTGCATCATGGATCTTTTTGAAATTTTAACAGTTTATTATACATATCTTAAGGCATATACAAGAATTTTTTTATTAGATTTTGTTGCTTCTATTCTAAGTTATAAACAAATATGTTCAACTGCTTTGGAAAATTTCGTCTGGACGGTGGGCATGATAGCGCCTTGTAGAATTATTTGAAACACAAAAAAAAATTTTTTTTCGTAAACTTCGTGAGTATAGCTTTTAGTTAAATTAAAGGAACCCATAAATTTATTTAAAAAAAGTTATGTAATGGCTAATTAAAAAAAAAAAAAAAAAAAAAAAAAAAAAAAAAAAAAAAAAGCTGTTTAACAAATTACGACTATTTGGAAAACGATTTTTTCAAAGACTAAAATTTAAGACATAAAAAATCGCACGGAGTTGATCATACATTACGTACGCCATGGATTAAACATTAACATTCCTGGACCCATCATGAACAAATTTTAAAAGAAATTTCAGTTTTACAATTTTCGATACTGTAAATTTTTAAACTTCTACGGAGCTGGTCATACATTACGTACGCCATGGATTAAACATTAATATTCCTGAACCAATTTAAAATGAAATTTCATTTTTAAACTTCTAAGCATGCCACAATATTACTTTTTACACCGTCGTATATAGAAAAAAAAATGTACTTTTAAATGCAATTTGTTTGAAAGCTGTACCTCAATTTGTTTCTGAGTTATTATTTTTTTTTGTAGTTTTTATTACTTTTTTGTCATAGTGGCAACAGAAGTATCCATCTCTGTTGAAAGTAAAAGGAAAATACAGATTACTGTATAGACCAATCAGAAAACGAATAAAATGCGGGATTCAACTAATAAAACGCTTCAGATATGTTTTTGATTTCCTACCCTGACCAAGGACAATAACCATTTTTTTCAAATGGTTAAAAAAAAATTGTTAAAAAAATTCGCTTATTTGTTAATAACCTTTTTTTAATAATTTTAGTAAAAGCTTTAATTCATATTGAAGGCAATTAAATAAGCTTTAATTAAAAAAAAAATCAAGATGATCCATTGAGTAGTTTTTTTTTTTTTAAATCTTGCCCACCATGTCAAAAAATGTGGTTAAACATATTTGTTTATAACTGAGAGTAGAAGCAACTAAATCTAATTTTAAAAAATCTTGTGTATACCTTAAGATATGTACAATAAACTGTTAAAATTTCAAAAAGGTCCATCATGCAGTTTTGTTACAAAAAAAAAAAAAAAAAAAAAAAAAAAAATGATAAAAAGTGCTTTTTTTTTTGTCTCCAAATGTAAAAGATCCCCTTAATTTTGATTGAAAAATGTGCCTTTTAAACTCGCTTTTTCTGAATGTTCTCCAGGGTGTATTGTTCGTACTGTTTGTTCCGCGATGGTAGATATTTATCTAAGCAGTTTCGTCTGAATACATTGAAACTAAAAACGTATTTAAATATACGCTATAAAGCAAAAAAAAAAAAAAAAAAAAAAAAAAAAAAAAAAAAAAAAAAAAAACGTTCGCGATTAACACTGTCGTCACATCGCCGATGGCAACACCTGACCAATAAATTTAATTCTTATTGCAATTTTTAAGTGCGTTCGTAATTATATAAATACGTAGCACCTATGGTCGTCGTCTGATCCACCCGTCTGCCTGTTTGTCCGTCTGTCCGCATATAACAGCGCAAAAACTACCCAACCGAATGCTTTGAAACTTCATTTATAGAATCATTGCAGAATTTTGTCGAGTCATTTCAAATTTTATGAAAATCGAACCAAAACTTAAAAAGGTATTAATAAAATTTTTCTTCATTTTATTAAATCCTATCATACGTAATTAGTTCAATGATATCCCATGACAGGTAATGACTCTATGTTGCCATGGTGATTACGTCCTGTTTAAGGTGGATTCATATTATTTCCATATTACTGAATTTAATACATAGAATCGCAAGAATGCAACGGCTATTGCACCAAAATCTGAATATTTATAAAACTAGTCATAGTACGAACGCACCTCATTTGCCACGTTTGATGTACAATTTCCGACTTCTTGTAACTTCTAGACATCGCAAATTTTCATTTTTTACACCATGGAATAGGTCAAAAAAGTACTTTCAAATGCAATTTCTTAAACAACTGTATCTCAATTAACTGATATTTTTGAATGGCTCTTAAATATCTTTCAAGAATGAATTTTTTTTTATGTCTCTATCGTGTGCAGCCCGATTACGAAAGATCATTTGCACTGAAAACAATAATAAATAGTCTAGCATTAGTTTCCAGCTAATAATAACTAAATCCATTTTTCATGAATAATTAAGTAAAATAATATAGATAAAACATAAATTTAACAGACATGTAATAGAACTAAGCGCTTAAACTACTGAACTGATCATGGTCAAAAAGCCTGCTGTAAGTAGCAAAATCCTTGGTATTAAATATTGCATTAGAGTATTAAATATTGCATTTTTAACAGTAAAAATTAAAAAGAAATTGTATCAAAATAATTTATTTATCAAATGAAATTTTTTTAATACAATAATTTATTTGAAACAATTAGTATTATCAATATTGATTAAATAAAAGGTCAAGTGCGAGCATTACTCGCGTACAGAGGGTTCCGTAGAATAAATATATGAATTTGTAATTGTATTATACAAAAACCGTTGCTAAAATAATACTAAGACTTTGTAAAAAACTATACAACGTAGGGTTGGGTATAACTGTATATATTAGAAAAGTGTAAATGGGTATACCATGAAAGTTCAAAGAGATATGGAACCTAAATAATATCAAATATAGCAATTCGTATAATACTTTTTTTAATATTATCTTAATCTGTTTATGAACTTAATACCGTACTGACAATAAAAGCAGTGCATAGTTAAACTTCATTTGGCATTTCATGAAACTAAATTCAGCGTAGTAATAACCTTTATTTCTACAGTGTAGCTAAAACAAAACCTTTGTTCAAAGTTTAAATTTGGCATTGTGCTAAGCGCGCTTAGAAAAGTTGAAACGCCGCCTTGGTCAGTGCCGCGTTTTTCCAGATAGGTGTTTGACTTTTAAAGTCACTCGAGGCGTATTGAGAGATACAATCAATGCAAACTATCGCGAATCCCACAGTATTTATGCGATTCATTCTGATTAAATCTTCCGAGGGCGATTCCCTTAAAAATCAAACACCTAATTTTAATTCCAAAACAGACAAACGGCACCAAGAATATATAATTAAAAATTTCCTTTTATCATGTACGTGAAAATAAGCAAGTTCGCATTTTCTAATAAATTCGTTTATAAATTCTGGTGTCAGTTCATTACTTCATAAGTTTATAAATAGAATTACTCCGTGCCGGAAAGTATTAAGTGTGGTCGCAGGAATCTTAAAGCTTCAAAATTTAAGAAATTTTAATTTTTTTAAAAGTTAAACTCCTATTTTTTCTGAATATTTTGATATAATTGTTTCCTTGAAATTCCCATTAGAACAGAAGTTTTGGCTTTTAGAATTATACCCGCTCAATAGCTGAAGCGGCGTTTTCGAAACTTTAAAGTCATTATTTCCCAAATGACGTTTTTGGGGATAACGCGCACGATACCTCAAAAACTTCTGAATTTTTTTCATGAAATTTTCAAAACATATATTTCATGTTAGTGTGTATATACTGAACCTAAAATATCCTTTTTATTGTTCAAATATATTTTTTAGGTGATTTTACTGTTGAAATTTTCAAAATTTTGTATTAGCTAAATGCAACATTGCATAAAAAATATAAAAATGCTTTAAATACAAATTTATTTAAGTTCAGGGAAATTGTTACAATCTGAAGTATAAGTAAGTACCAAAATTTTCATTCTAGTTGCAATATTTATTTTGTAATCCTGCGCGTAAACTGTTATGCCAAGTTTTTGTTTGACGAATGTCTAACAGTTTCGAGCCCCCTATAAATACTAATTCTGTATCTTGCAATTTTTAAATACATGAAACGAATGAACATATACTTATATCTTTCATCCCAATTAAAATTGTGTTTTACATTATACATTTTAAGACATTAAATGTTGAAAATTGTCTTTTTTTTTCATTTTTTCCACGTTTTAGAGTCCCGAGACCCCTTAAATTAGTATGTTTTTAACAATTTGACGTTTATTGCTTTTATACTGTTACTGGACATTACATTACACATATATATTATTAAAAGTTGCTAACTAGGCATATAGTACGCCGCCTCCGTCCTTGTGTATGTCCAAACTGACCGTACCTTTAAGGGTTAATATCTCGGCTAATTACCGATGATTTTTTTCGAAATTTATTATCAACAATGCTTTTATTCTTCTGCATTTATAGGTATATTCAGCGATGCTCAACAATTTTTCTGAATGCCCGTAAATCGAAATTTGTTTATAACAAAAAAAAATGCTAATTACTCAAAAACTATGTGACCTAGGGTAATCGCTATAATTTTCCGGTAAGGTTTATATTAACGTCTACTACCTCTAATTTTTTCATAATTTTAGTTTCAGTAGATTTGGAATTAGATGGGGGTAAACATATTTTTGCGCTACATTTTCAACAATATCTTTTAAAATATAATACCTAAAATTAAAAGGAATGTACTTTTGAGTTCAGCGTTACAAAAGCTTTCACAGGATATCCCACATGATATACAAAGAAAAGTTTTTTTTTTCAAGTAGCATAATTAGCCCCTCTACTTTTTTACTAAACATATTTATGAAAGTTTATTAATCTGAAAATATGTGGGTCAATGGTCTTTATTACTTCCCCGAATTTGAACTTTCCACGTTCCATAGTTTACGAGTAAAATGGCTGTGACAGACAGACAGACAGACAGACGGACAGTCACAGGAGTGATCTTATAATGGTTCCGTTTTTACTTTTTAAGTACGGAACCCTAAAAACACCATAAAATTTAGAAACTGACTAAGCCTTTCAAAACAACTTAGTCTTTCTTCATCGGGTGCAAAAAGTACGTGCTTCCTTTTTGAAAACAAAAGCAACCCCCCTCCCCCCCCCCCCACACACCCAGAATCAGGAAAAATACAAATAATGATTAAAACTAGAAAACAGGAATTCTGCTTTTTCAGAATTTAGTGTTGCCCCCGATGGAAAAAAATATATATGTATACATAAATAGTACGAAACATATTTCAATTTTAAAACTTAAAGCGCACACTTTTATTTTATGTAAAATGACGTCATTCGCATCCGCTTAAGAATTCCACATTTACGATCCACTCTTAAGCATCTACAGTAAAGCATGTATAAGGATGTCACTATCGCAAAATAATACACAAATGCAGCAAAAATATGCCGTCATTAAAGAAACTTGACAAAAAAAAAAAAAAAAAAAAAAAAAAAAAAATGCTATCTAATGATTCATAGGCATTCATTTGTTTGTAACATTAATATAAACGATTTCAGTCATGACGTTTTGGTTGGAAACTGACACCAAACAAACGGTTGCTATGTTGTATTTTCTATTTTGTTTGTGTGTTGCAGTTGTATCTTATATCTATATCTCACATCTAAGTGTTTTAATACTTGATATGTACTGGTAACATTTTCCATGATTTATATTTAAAAAGAAATGACGCATAGCAACCGTTTGTTTGGAGTACAACCAAAATGTCATGAATGACGTCACACTGAAAGCGTCTATACATACTTAAAATTAAATATAGTTTATAACAGCTTCGTGTTTTAACAGAAATTTTTCGTTTAACCTTTTTTTCAAAATAGCACGTATTTTAAATTACATTTTTTTTCGGTTTTTATGAGAAAATGGCAACAAAAAGATATAATTGCAATTTTTCAACTATTTTCCCTTTACTTTCTACATAAATGGAGTACTTAAGTTGCCAAACTTAGACAAATGGTGCAGAAAACTACAAAAAAATTAATATTTGAAAAATAAATGGAGATACAGTTTTCAAACAAATTGCATTAAAAAGTACTTTTTTTTTCCCCAATACGACGGTATAAAAATTGAAAATGTGCGATGCTTGGAAATTTAAAAAATCGCTATAGAGCATTTAACCGTACTGCTTTGTTTTACGGCTGGCTTCTGCAAGGTAACGTTATTTTTTGAAGACGACACAAAATAAGCTGGGAGAAAGAAATAGCATACCGCACCAGGGACTAAAAAAAAAAACAAAAAAAAAACATGGTGCTATATGATAATGCCAAAAAGGACTTCTCAAAACACCATAAATTTAGAAATGAGGACCCTAGAAGCCAAGTGGTATAAGCGACAAAATTGAAAAAATTGAACTAAGTGCACAGACGACGTGGAAATATGCTTTTTTCTTTTCAGGTAAAGAAATATGAGTGATTTTCTAATTATGTGTTGTGTTTTAGAGATCAACCACTTTTGACGAATAATAATCATTACTGATTAATTATAAATTTAAAGAAAATTGCACTCTACTTTTTTCACATTTATTGAAATAAGAGTTCAAAGACCACTGTGAAACAAAGTAGCAGTTTCCTATTTCAATTCAGAGAATTATTATTGATGTTCAACTTTAACGTCAATTATATTTGAACTCAATTTACTCCAAATGGAAATTTTGTCACCTGTACCCCTTGGCTTCTGATGTCCTCAAATGCACGAGGCCTTTGAAAAGAACTTAGTCTTCCTTCATCAGGTGCAAAGTTAACTTTTGCTTTCAAAGACGTTTTGCATATGCTTTCAAAATAGAAGAATGTACTTTTTGTACCTGATGAAGGACGACTAAGTTCTTTTCAAAGGCCTCGTGCATTTCTAAATTTTATAGTGTTTTAAGGTGTCTCAGGACTCTTAAAGCTTTAAAATTTACGAAATTTTAATTTTTTTAGGTGTTAAACTTCTATCTTTTCTGAACATTTTGATATAAGTTTTTCCTTGAAATTTCCATTAGAACAGAAGTTATGGCTTTTAGAATTATACCCGCTCAATGGCTGAAGCGGCGCAGCGTTTCCGAACTTTGAAGTCATTTTTCTCCAAATGACGTTTCTGGGCATAACGCGTATGGTATCTCAAAAACTTCTAGATTTTCTTTCATGAAATTTTTCAAAACGTATGTTTCATGTTAGTCTACTTAAACTGAATCTAAAATTTCCTTTTTATTGTCCCCAAAAATATTTTTTTAGGTGATTATACTCTTGAAATTTTCTAAATTTTGCATTAGCTAAGTACTACTTTGTATTAAAAATATAAAAATGCTGAACCTAAAATTTCCTTTTTATTGTTCAAAAAAATTTTTTTTAGGTGATTATACTGTTGAAATTTTCTAAATTTTGCATTAGCTAAGTACTACTTTGTATTAAAAATATAAAAATGCTGAAACTAAAATTTCCTTTTTATTGTTCAAAAAATATTTTTTTAGGTGATTATACTGTTGAAATTTTCTAAATTTTGCATTAGATAAGTACTACTTTATGTTAAAAATACAAAAAATGCTTTAGATACAAATTTATTTAGGTTCAGGGTAATTAGTACAATCCAAAGTAGGCACAAAAATTTTCATTCTAGTTGCAAAATTTATTTTGTAATCGTGCGCGTAATCTGTTATGCCAATTTTCTGCGCTCGTCAAAAGTCTGACAGTTTGGAATCCCCTGTAAATTCTAATTCTGCATCTTGCAATTCTTTAGATGCATGAAATGAAAGAACATACTTATATATTTCATCCCAATATAAAATTGTGTCTTAAAATCAAATACATTTTTAGATATTTATGTTGAAAATGGTCTCCCACCTCCTTTTTTTTCCAATTTTCAGAGTCCTGAGACCCCTTAAGTATTTATTTTTGACTTTAATTAGTATTGTAATTTATAAGTGTTATGATTACATACTTTTTTATATTCAATTTTTAAAATTAAATATGCATTTTTATGAAGACGTGCCATATTTAAAGTATGAATTAAGTCAGTACAGCTGAAGGAAGTTTTTTTTTTAATGGAAAGATTTAAACAGCCTAGTTACAAAACAAGCATTTTAAAATAATTCAAAATATGCTAAAATATGGAATCTGTTACTGAAAAATAAATTAAATTTGGTTTATGCTTTCCGACTTGTATTTGAAACGCAACTTTTCGCGATTACATTTGCAACACAAATTCTACAAAGAAAAAAAAAGAATGTTTTAGGTTCGTTTACAGAATATTAATATTTTAGAGGTTTTTTTTTTTTTTTTTTAATTGAAACTGTAAAAAGAAGGCATGACCTTTATTATACAACGAATTTTTTCATGAATTTGTTTAAACATTTTATATAATTCCAAGGTTAACTTAGCCTATTACATCATGGTGGCTTGCAAAGCCTATACAATTTTCAAGGATAAATATTGACATTGAAAAGTTACATGAAACTGAAATATGACACCTTGTGTATCATAATAAAAATCTGAAATTACTTTCACGAATGTACAAATCTTCAAATAATTAAAATTTTATCAATCTAATCTTCTACCTCATCAACTATATAATATACCCAAGAATTTAGAATAAAAGTATTTATTTGTTTTTGTTCTTTTTATATTATATATTTTAGAGGTATCAAAGCTATACAATGCAAATATCCCAAAATAATAAAATAAAATAAATATATGTACTAGATAGTACCCATCAAAACTTGACGGTAATCAACTTAAAGGCTTCACAGAAAGAAAAAAAATGATAACATCGTTAAAATTTCGAAATTGCTGAATTTTCAACTTGCTTAAGAGATGTAAAACTAACAGAATTAAAAAGTTCCCAAAGCCGGGATCGAACCAGCGTCATTGAAATTACGTGGCAATGCTCTACCATTGAGCTACCTGGACCATACAAGCCTTGCACTTCTCACTCTTATCTGTTGGGAAGACTGCAACCGCAACACATGTTTTCCCAATGGTTGGTAGCTCATGAAACGAAAGAGAATCCAGCATCGATAAAATTGAATAAACTTATATATATAATTTTTGGAAAATTTTCTGCAGAAAATTTTCTCTTAGTAGATGTTGCTTTAATTTAGTAATTTCAAAATCAGCAACGTCTTACGCCTCTTAAGCAATGTAAAAATTCAGAAATTGCTGTACATACAAATGTAAGTTTATCATTAAAATGTCAAATTTTTTTTACAGAATATTTGTTAGCAATATTTTAAAGAAATAAAAAACTTTCCTTTTATAAGTGGATTGGGGAACGGCTGAATATTAACGCTTTGAGGTCTGGGCTATTTCAATCGCACATCTGCTTCTGGACTGAGGGTATTTCGTACTTTTCAGGATTTTTTAAAAAGTACTTTGAAGATGTGTATTTTAATATATTTTTTTATTATAAACTTCAAACTGTTCTTATTCATAATCAAGGAACAATTCAACTGTACTAAAAATTAACATTTAATGAGAAATTATTGAAAAAAGTATGTTTTATATTTTTAAAAAAAGTTCCGCATAAGAAAACGTAACTTTTTAACATAAAATTTTACATAGACTTGAATAAAAACTTATCCAAATGTTGTACAAATACCTGAAAATAGGTTTTATTTGTATATAAACATTATTTAGTGAAATTTTCTTTTGTGTGGTACATTTCAAACCACAAAGAGCAACACCACAAGGTTCACAATAAGTTCGAATTAAACTCAGATTCTTGATATTTTCATATACTTCTGTTTAGTGCTGCTACATATATATATTTTTTCAAAATAAAAGGTTCGTAGATAATATCTGAAAAGACCGCGAATGTATATAGTAGGTACTTTTATAACCCAGAGAGTTAAAAGTTGACACCGAGAGACTCTCGGGCTTAATTTGCTTCACCGAAAACGGCAACCCGATTGATATCCGGCCTTAGACGTCTACATGCAAGGATACAGGCAGCTGAACATTTCCCAGAGAATTCCGTTTTTCAGATCCAAAAAGAAGTTTCTTTTTCGTTTATAAATTTTATACTAATTGCAGCTAATAAAATTTGCGGCGTTTAATTGACAAAACAGTAGGTGGAGATAACTGTTTCTTATACATACATGAGCAAAAGAAATTATCTGTCTCTCTCTCTATATATGAGATTTATAAAATTTCTAAAAACATTTAGCTACCATTGTTATATATTTAAAAATATATATAAGATACCATCACTAAAAAAAAAATAGTTCAAAGTTAATTTTTGACATCCAGAATGAAAATATATCGAAATTTAAAAATATCAGAAAGGACTTACATTCAGAATTACAGAACATTACAGATGGCAGCACTATATTGACTCCTTGGATTACAAAGTGGAATTCATTTTTAAATGCTCTGTAGAAGGCGCTGGCATCATATATTGAGCTTTGTACTTGACTATACTGTACATTATTTACTACTTGGCCCATCATCATTTAAAAAAAATTTTGGCAACATGTGCAAAAAATCTCTTATCCGTGTTTTTTTGCTGCATCATTCAAGGTAAGAAAGGCTCTCAAATTGGTAATATGTTTTTTTTCTTTCTTAATCCATTTTAATCATAATTTCTTTTTAACTTATTTGTTTTTCAATATTTTATTTCTGGATTTATTGGGTGGTGGAGTCCTAAATTCGTGTTCTTTAGTTTTTTTTTATGGCTAAAACGAAGATGAAACCACACTATTTGTGGTAATCAGGGTATTTAGGACTTGACAAATCTGCCCTGGTTCTACAAATTTACATTATTCCTTTTATTCTATTTTTACTATGTTTTTAAAATTCGTGTTGAAAATGTTAAGGGGATCAGTTTTATAGTCAATGAATAAATTACTTTATTAGTTATACTTCCATTATTTTTGTTGGTAATTTGTATTGGTTTTTTATGGTGTTATATATATATAAAGTAACGATATTATGCAAGTAATATACATGCAAGTAACGAAAACAGTTTCCTGAAAAGAGCATGTGATGTTTAAAATCATTTGGAGTCTGTGTTAAAGTACATATTATCAATTTCAAATTAACCTCGCTCGAGTTGTAATATTTTCAGATGTTTTGTTTTCTTTGATTCGGATTTTTTTTTTTTTTTTTTTTTTTTTTAAATATGCAAAACAAAAAATTGCTTTTCTGAAGATTTAAAACTGATGACTCTTTTTAAAATCATCGATAAAATGAAAAAAAAAAAAAAACTGACTTGCATACTTTTAAAAACGTAAGGGGGAAAAAAATGTCTTCTTAAATTTTATCAAGGACATTATCTGAAGAAATTATCCTTGAAATACTGATTACTGGAGGACACTATAAAGTCCGGAATTTTATTAGGACTATTTTAATAGAAGCGGATATATTTTCATATTTGTGTTGATTGTCCACTGTCACCTTTAATACTCGTTCTTCCTGATACTTACACCTGATTGCGTAATGCGCATGAAGTAATTGTTATCTCTGACAAGTGCAGTTGGAATATTGCCAAATATACTTAGGAACATATTCTGAATTATTAATCAAACATTATGAATAAATTAATATTAAATCTAAGCATATTTTTTCTTTTTTCTCCAATTTTAAAAATGAATTTCAAATTTTTTTATATAGAAAATTGAAATACCGTAAAATACCGAAAGTAAGCCTCCCTCCGAATATAAGCCCCTTCCCTCATATATAGTAATACCCCGACTTACGTCCCCTCGACTAATGTCACCCCGCATTTGCATCGTCTGGAGACTGGAAAAAAAATTCGTGATTAAGACGCACTTACATCTTTTTTGAAGATTTTTGGAAGACATTTAACATCTCACATGCAGTCATAGTCACAGGGGATTTATGGGATGAAGTTCAGCAAAAAAACAATGAGAGATGCTTGGAAAGATTATGTCCCTTATCCTTCGCAGAGACTAAGAAAACATCTGAAAATCGTGATTCTATATCTCTCTTAAGTGATGAAATCGTCGAAAATGGAAGAGAACTCAACTTAAACATTGGACGCTGAACACATAAATTCGCCTGAACCGGAATTAACCAGCGACAAATTTATCGAATTAAAGAAACAAAGTACTGTTGAAAAAAAAAGGATAAATATTTTGAGCCTAGGTGGTATGGGAAAGATTATGACGGTTGCAAAATTAACCGAAGGACTAAACCTTATTGAAGCTGGAATGACGGTTCTTGAAAATATTGATTCAGATGAACAAAGAGTAGCAACAACTAGAAAAAGGCTTAGAAAACTCACTCCGCTGTTACAAAGAGCTTGTAAGAGAAAAAACAAAATGTCGGTTCAAACTTCATTGCAAGATTTTTTCACATGCTCAAAGACTCGAACGGGGAAGCTAGAAGAACAATAAGTAGTAAGTTAACAACTTATTGAGATTTATTCCAAATTTTTGTATTGATAACGCATTTTTTACTAATGATAAATTTGAGGAGCAAACATTCAAACCGTGTTTTCTCACACACACAAAAAAAAGAGTTATATTCAGGATTCGTACGGGTGCTTGAATTTCCAGGCTAATAAATTCTTCGGTAACAGTATTTTCTTATGGGAAATCTCTCCTGAAATAAGGCGAAATTTCAACCGTTTAAACTAGATTTATTTTTCTATAAAAAAATTCTGATATTGGGCCTTGAAAATAACGGTACCCTTACGAACCCTGTTATTGTTAGTTTTATGAACTCTGTGTTAAATTGCTCAGAAATAACCGGTTGTTTTAACAAAAAAACGTTTTTTTCGGATTATAAACCATTTTTAAAACTTGGCGCTTCAATGAAAGAGCGTTTCCTCTAAAGCCTGCATTCAGTCAAACAGTGATTTCTCCAGTCGGCCAATCACAGTTGTCACTTAATGTGATGTACTTTCGAAACCTACCATATATATCACAATTGAAACGGATTGTTTTAGAGAAAAATAAGAGAACTGTTAAGGTTAAAGGCTTCCAGAATATAGATTTCAAGATCTAAGTGAAGAATATGGTGTAAATCTTCTTAAAAAGGGAATTACTATTGCCCGTGGTCAAAGGGTTGTTTCAGAATCTCTTTGTCTTAACCACACCATATCAGTTGAAAAGAAAAAAGATGTTGACAAACTTTTGAAGGTAATGTTTGGTGAACAGTGGCAAAATCAACCTGATGATGTCCTCAAATGGTACAACCACATTATCCATGATTTACCAGCCTGCCATGAAGAAGAGGGGGCAGTTTGTGATTGTCTAGATGAAGATATTGGTCTTAACATGTGAACTGGATTTTTGGCAAACGAGTATTTATTTCGTAACTATTTAGTGAATACCACTAGGTACCATAATCTGTCATTTTATTTTATCAATAATCAACTGAAGTCAATAATCATATAAAATAATGCCTTTGTATTATTTGTGAGTTAGAAGTTATTTCTTTCAAAAAGCGTTTTATCCACTTGTCAAACAATCGAAACATGTTTCCTCCTCTGAATTCGGTCAAAACGTGATTTCTCCAAATATTCAATGCATTTTATTAATTTGTGTTAGATTTAATATCTTATGTATGCTTGCAGTTCTTTCTAATAATCTGTAATAAAAATACACAATAAAAATTAGAATTAAATACAAGTTATTTTCTAATTTATCAGTTTTTTTGTATTTTTTGAGAATTTGTATCTAAAGGTGAAATCATGGTTTGAATGTTTGCTCCACATATATGCAACATAATCCCTAAATACAATTGAAAATTTTATGAAAAGAGATTAGATAAAAATAAATTGCATAAGATTTATTCATTTAGGAGATATGCAAACAAAAAACTCAAGGACTTTCCAGAAAAAAATAACAAACAGAAGGATTGAAAGCGTCAGAAAATAAAACTTGAGTGGGAGGGCTTATAAATGGCACTTTTTCAAAGGAGAAAATTCACATACAGCAATACCTCGACTTACGTCAGCAATACGTTTAAAGACTAACAACGTAAGTCGAAAACGACGTAAGGAGAGGTACATTTAGATGAGCAAAAAAAGGATACGCAATAACGCTTTAAGGCCCAACCCGCACGATCGTGCGGGTTAGACATTCATTTAAATCTTTGCTCCTGAGTCGTATGTAATAAAAACTCGAATCGAACGATATTTCTGGTTTGCTTATAGAGTAAAGTATCATTTTTTTTTTCAACAGGTAGCGGTTGCAGTCCACGTTTTACTTTCTACAGGCATGACTAGCTTTGTTTACAAATACATCGGGTCTTAAAGGGATAAAATTTCACCAAAATCTAATGGGTGAAATTTTATTGCATATCCTTTTTTTGCACGTCTAAATGTACCTCGCCTTATGTCGCTAGTCTTGAAACATATTGCTGACGTAAGTCGAGGTATTGCTGTATGTGAATTTTTCCTTTGAAAAAAGTACCATTTATAAGCCCTCCCACTCAAGTTTTATTTTCTGACGCTTTCAATCCTTCTGTTTTTTTCTGGAAATTCCTTAAGTTTTTTGTTTCCATATCTCCTAAATGAATAAATCTTATGCAATTTATTTTTATCTAATCTCTTTTCATATCATCATATCATAGAATAACATACTTCGCTATGCCTTTGAAAGGAATGTTTTTTTCGAAGGATACTATTAATGTTTTCCTTGATTTTTATGCACTAAAATTGAATAGATATTTATATTGAGTTAAAGTTTTATAATTTTTGTTCATATTTCTTTGATATCTAATATAATTATTTTACGTAAGTTTGTTTCATTAATTTATTGTTTCTATTAATGGAAACTGTTTAGGTTCTGTGGAAGGGAATTTTAAAAACAAAAAATGTTAATTTGATCTGCTTTTCTTTTACAAATTGTAAAAATCCTGTGAAATTTCATAATTCCAAATATCCCTCCTCCTCCCTCCCAGTTTTCCCTATTCTTTTCACAAAAGTTTCAATTATAAGTCCCCTCTTAAAATCATTAGAATTTCGTGCCTGCTAAAGGGGAGCTTACTTTCGGTACTTTATGGTAATTTTTGACTGAAATTAGTTCGTAATTTTACAGTCGAAAGTTTTGTAAAGTGATGATTTTATGTGCATACGTGTATGAAGAATCTGATTTTAAATTGCTTATATTCATTTATAAATCTGAAATTTTTTACTACAATTATGATATATTTTCAGTGAATTTTCAATCGCCCCTAAGTTTTGTACATTAATATAAATATTGAATTTTAATTTGCATAGTCATGATAATGGGAGTATAAAGTTGATTTAAATATAGATTTTTTTGCCATTTTTCCTTTAAAAATGTATTACTTAAATATTTTCATTCAAAATTACAAATTAATGCAATTATAAAAATTTAATCATATAAATAAGCTATAATTTATAAAATAATATGAAAATATAAGCTTTAAGAAGGTGAATTATAATCGGAGCCAAACGTAAGGGCTGGGTGACATAAATCAGAATGGAAAAATTAAAAATTAAAAATAGAGTGCCAGAGATAATAAAGCAAACCAGCAATTTTGAATTTAGAATGCCCTCAACGGTGTGTCTTAAGAGGCTACTTCAGTCAAAAGAAAAGACGCATTCGCTAGTGGTAATCCTATGGCAGAAATTTATAAAGATATTTCGGTCGCATTTCAATATTTTTAAATGATTTGTTTTGCATTGAATAGTTGATATCGATGTGTATGCAGGCCGTTTTTCACTTTTTCGATTTTAATTGCAGATATTTTTTATGAGGAAGTTTTTACTTTCGAAACTTTTTCCGAAAATGAAAGTGTCCTCATAAGAAATACCTGTAAACAAAATCGAAAAAGTAAACAACGGCCTTAGTACAGATCAATCTCAACTATTCAATGCAAAAGAAACCATTTGAAAATATTGAAATGCGACCGAGATATCTTTATATATTTCTTCTATAGGATTAGTATTAGCGAACGGGTCTTTTCGTTTGACTGAAGTAGCCTCTTAAGATGGTTCCCTTCTTAAGATGGTTCCCTTCTTCTTAAGATGGTTCCCTTGCCATCCTTCTCCAGTTTTCATGGAAATCTTTTGTTCAGAACCATTCTGCTGTTTATTCACAAAAGAATAAGGGGAATGAACAATGGGTCAGGAGATAAGGAGCTTTACCCTATTTGAAGGCAAGGTTCCTCTTTTGCAGGACATCCGTACCTTTTCTTTTAAAGTCATTAAAAATCAAAGACACCGCGTGGCCACAAGAAACGACGCCGACACAGATAACAATTAGAAGGATGGTGCGTTCGTAACCTTAGGATGACAAGTGGTCTTTTCCTACCGACAGTATTGTTTATATTATATTGTCTAATAGACCGCAACAAATCGTTGGGTATTAGGACATGATCTCGGAGAAAGTTTTGAGAAAGCTTTTTGATGACTTGCGAGATACGTCGAATGTTGAGATCAAAATGAATGATGTCATTCCGGACGAACGTGGTTGCATTTACAATCTGACGTAAAATTTTATTTTGTGCCGTTTGAAGTTTCTGCATCTGAGATTCACAGGCAGATCCCCATACGACTGACCCGTAGGTCATGGTGGAACATTTTTAAACAGAAAAAATTCTTAATATTTCTTCATTTCAAACAAAAATGTTTTCGTAATTTTTCGCGAAAGGAAAGAGCCGAATCCCCGTAAATAAATAATTATATTACGCATACGCTTAATCAATCTCAGTTCTAAATATTCTAAAGGCGACATTTCCCCCGCCACAGTAGATGTCATTTTAGATGTGAATAACGTGTAATAATAATAATAATAATAATAATAATAATAATAATAATAAAATCAAAATACTTCTATGAATACTAATAACGACATCTACTTCATCATTAGTTTAATGACGCTAAAATCATCGAAAGAATCACAGTGACAACGCACAAAATAAAAATAGTTGTTTGTTAATTTCAATGTCTGGTGTCTGGCAATCTCTCTATATATTTAAGCAAGAAAGAAAAATTATGCGTCAAGCATAGATTATGAAACAATTTCCAACACATTTAGAATAATGTAACAAAACTTCATAGTTTAGTAAGTTAAAATATTATGTCTAATTCAACCATATGGAAATGCATAACCCATTTGAAAACCCAATTTCTGCTGTTCCCATCTATAATCGGAAAATAGTCAGAATACTTTGAGCAGCAATGTGTATGATTAAAGCAGTTAAATTTAAAAGCGCAAGCCGAAATTGAAAACGCACTTCAGGAATTATTACACAAAAACAGTATTGGAACCGCTTCTTTTGTGTGTCCCTATAAATGAACGACAAATTCTATGAATACTCTATTCGGTCGTAATCATCTTGTAGTGAAATTCAGTGATTTATATCAGTTTCAATACATTTGAAACAGCGTAATGTCACTAAAATACTCTGCGAACGATTTTTCCCCATGTACCGTAATGTAATGGAATTCTTTTGGGTAGCCCTGTAAATGAAATATTAATCCCACATACTTCATATGCAATACCAAACATGTTTAGGTGACTTTAAATATGGATTATCAATTGCATGAAAATCCGAGTATATTTACGGGAGTTAGAGCTTGGACGGACGGCCAGGCGGACAGACGGCCATAATGACAGACTGCCAAACAATTTTTAGTCATCTGGCCTGAACCGATTTTGATAATTCTTTTTTTTTTTTTTTTTTTTTTTTTTTTTTGAATGAAAGTAGTTTATTTGTAGATGTGCCCGTACTCGCTATTTTTTAAAATAATCCCATTTTTACATTTTACTTTTTAATTTAAAAAGTCCTTTATGAAATTTCTTCAGATTGGTATAGCAACCGGGTTTCTTTCATTGTTGAAGGTAGAAGGGAAATAATGGGAATTTCCGTGAATTACCATATCATTACGGATGCCATTTTCGCATTACAATTTAAAATGCCATTTTCACATTACAATTTAAAATAACTTTTAAAAAAATTTAACAGAAAATGACTTCAGGATTGCCCTCTGATACTGACTTGAGTCTGAGACACTAATCTCAAAGGGCCTCAGTAAGTAAAAATGATGTCATAGTAGTAAAAATGAAATGAGTATTTTCTTTGATAAAACTAAATAAATACTTTACTACGAATTAATCCGAAAAAGTAAATTTCTGGATTTCGCCGGCACTCAGATTAGAACCAGAAGTCAAGAGTGCGAATGTTCATATACAAAATTGTAACTCTTAAACGTGCCATCAAGTTTAGCAATATATTTATTAATAATCTACTGCACATTATAATATTTAAAAAATAATATATATGGATATGAAAAGTATGCAAATAAATTTTGCGAGTGTAAAATAGAAGCTATTTTTAGATTTTCTAGGAGAGAAAAAGAATTATTGTGCCATTGTGGCACAATTTTCGTTGATTTTTCATTTCGTAAATACCAAAGGTGAAAGCCTCAATTTATAACTTCATAATGTCCTTATCTTAATTGCATGTTACTGCTTATGCATATGAAGCTTAATTTTTCAGTAATTTGAAAAGTGGAAATTAAACTTTAGTTCGAAATAATATTTGTTTTAAGAGTTAGGCTAGCCAATATAAAATTGATTATTTATTGTAATTATTATTATTATTATTATTATTTCGATAAATTCAGTAAATCAGTAGTTCTGTTAAACGTTTTCATTCGTCGAATTCGACTCGTAAGTATTTATTTCATTAAAAAGTAAAAATCATTTGCGCAATAATGAGTTTCTAATGAGCCAATGTTGCATAGGCTAGTAATGAACTAAATAAAATATTTTGCCATATTTCAAGTCTTTTTATTCCCAAATTATGAAAATGCTTGATTATATTTTGTAACACCTCTTTGAAATAATTGAAACTTCTATTGCATCCATTTTTAAACGATGGCTTGGAGATAGCAAGCGTTATATGGAGCATAACCGCTTGAGATATTTTGGGTCAAGTTCAGCCGCCGAGAAACTTGAACTATTTTTTTTGAGGCTAAAAATATTTCGATTCTTTCTTATTCGTTTTTTGAGTAGTTTCATCAAAGAAGTTTCGATTTCTTATTTATTATTGGAAGAAATGAAAAAATCTAAAGTTTGATTTATTTTTACGTAAATGTATTTCTTATAAATTAAATGACGCCACTGACAAATCTGAAAAGAGTGAAAAGAAGATGCAAATTACAAATGGTAATACACAGAAGTGGCCGATAAATACGTTCATATTTTAAAACTAAAATAAGTATAAAAATAAAAATAGTTTTTTAAAAAAAATACTTGAAAAATACTTGAAAATCACCGCTTATTTTTTTTTTTTTACTGCATTTCACGTTTTTTCTCATTCAAATGTCCTTTAGATTACATTAATTTGGCGTAGACACCGAACTCGATTATGAAAAATTAACGGATTTTTTTACGCTTGGTAGAAAGCGCTAGCAAGTGAATTTATTTAAAAATATGTATTTTTTGCAATGAAATGTTATTTAAGCAATCTTTTTAGATTTCTAAATTGATTTCTCAACGTACAATCGTAAATTAACATCAAACTATGAAATAGTAAAATCGTATTTAAAAAAAAATTACTCTTCATTTTTTATTTATAATTTATTTTCTACTTTTTAATCTTTAAAATATTTCATTGTTGCAGTTTCACAGCGATTTGAGATATTTTGGCGTGCGTTTGGCGAACAACAACAACAACAACAACAACAAAAAAAAAAAAAAAAAAAAAAAAAAAAGGTTGAGTAAAATAAAAGAGTGTAAAAAATAAAATAAAATAACAAAGTGTTATATAAAGTGCAACTTGTATCACAGTACTTACAAAATAATCGGATCTTTTATGGCAAAACAACAACAATGACAAAACAAAATACAGATAGTTTAAAGAAATCCATGAAGCAAGTTCTAATTTCAAATATTCATAAACTTATATTTAAGGCTGGCGTAGCACAGTTAAAGTTTATTCCAACAGAGCGAAAAAGAGCAAGCGATATACGACCAGCGATACGACCAAGATGAAAGAGCAGCCGTCAAAGTTTCCCCCCCATTCTGATCAGAACATCAGAGTTCTAACTTTTAACGACTGCTCTATCATCTTCACCTAACACTTCATTTATAATGGCTGTTTCATAATAATGGAAGCCATCAGTCCACCAGAAGAAAATGATCCATTCCAAAGGTATACGTTCGATTGAAAAAAACTATTTACTATATTTTCTTTTCATCGGGAGCGTTTACTAAATTCTGAAAAAGCAGAATTCCTGTTCTCTAATTAATGTTTTTAAAATAATTTTCAATCATGAATTTTTTTCCATATCTATCTCTATTGCATGCAGACGATTATGAAAAATAAATCCGTTTGCACATAAATTAATATAAATAGCTCATCATTTGTTTCTAGCTTATATTCCAGAACGAAATTAAAGCATTCATAAACTAATAAATAAACCAATAAAATATAAACAAAACACAAATTTAAGACATGAAATCGAGTGTCGCGCTTAAACCACTGAAATGAACAGAATGAAAGAGGCTGATTGTAAGTAGTCATTTTTGGGGATTTGTTCGGCTGTTAACTTTTGGGCCAATACAAAAGAATAGCTTTTAATAAATTTCAAAATTATATTTGAACGCATAATTGATATTTTTAATATAAATATGATTTTTGGTATTGTTAGTGGACATTCTAAAAAATAGATATTAAATGTAAAAAATCTATTAGAGTTGTCAATTTAAACAAATGGTTGTCACCTGCATTCTGTAATATAGAAAGCCCCGGAATTATCCTCCCTCTTGTTGTCTTAAAATAACAAGTTAAAAATTGTATGTCAAACATGGAAATTGAGGTGCGTTAATACTGTAACTAGTTTTATAAATATTCAGATGTTGGTGCAATAGCTGTTGCACTCTTTGCATGAATACAAAATTTATAACGATTCTATATATTAGATTCAGAAATAATGGAAATAATAGGACTCCATCTTAAATAGAACGTCACCACTTTGGCAACCTAGAATCCTTACCTATCACGGGATATCATTCAATTAATTACATAGGATAGAATTTAATAGAACGAATAAAACTTTTATTGGAACAACTTGCGAATTCGCCCGGAGTCCGTTATCTTGTTTCTTTGTTGGTCATTTATAACCACTTTATGCTTAATTTAACAATATAAACAACAACAAAATAAATAACAACAAAAATAAATAATGAAATCCAAATAAAGAAATTTAAAATCGGCGATGATCAACAAAGAAACAAGATGGCGGACTCCGGGCGAATCCGCAAGTAGTACCCTTTTATTAATATCTTTTTAAGTTTTGATTCGATTTTCATAACATTTGAAATGACTCGACAAAATCCTGCAACGGTTCTATATTTTAAATTACAAACCATTCGGTTGGGTAGTTTTTGCGCTGTTATATGCGGACAGACGGACAGACAGAGGGACAACCAGACGACGACTATAGGTGCTTATATACAGTTATAGCTACTTATATGTACTTATGTAATTACGAACGCACCTAAAAATGGTTTTCACCTACATTCTGTAACCTGGGAATACCTGGTATATACCCTTTGTTGCCTTAAAATAAAAACATGTTCATTTATAAATACTAGTCAGATGTGGCAATTTCAAAACTTTCTTCTGTCTCATGCATGTTACTACTTCCTGAAAAATGCAGCATACCAGCACCACCTGTAAGATGATTTACACCAAAGTCTAATTATCAACAACTTCAACAACTTCGAACTGAATCTGAAGTTTGATGAAAATCCGTGCATTAGTTTTTTAGATGAACTATTGCGGAAACTGTAAAAAAATCTGCATAGCAGCACTACCTGTTGGGCGATTTACACGAAAAACTAATTAGGACCAAATTATACAAGGAAGTAACTAAATCTGAAGCTTGATGAAAATTCATGCATTTGTTCATGAGATATAGCTATTGCGGAAATCGTGAAAAATGTAGCACAGCAGCGCCACCTGTTGGGCGATTTACACCAAAAATTAAACAGCACTAATTTTTATCAGGGACTCATTGAATATGAAGTTTGATGAAAATTTGTGTATTTCTTCTTGAGTTAGAGCTATTGCGACAATCATGAATAATGCATCATAGCAGCACCACCTGTTGGGCGATTTTCATCAGATTGTTATCAGCACCTAACTATATCATGGACTAACTGAATCTGAAGTTTTCTGAAAATCCGTGCAGTAGTTCCTGAGATATAGCTATTGTAGAAATCGTGAAAAATGGCGCATAGCAGCGCCATCTGATGGGCGACTTTCACCAAAAACTAATCAAGACCAGTTTATATCAAGGTCTAACTAAATCTGAAGTTTTGTGAAATTCCGTGCATTAATTCTTGAGATAGAGCGCCCACAAAATTTTTGTCACATACAGACTCACAGAGTGACAGAGTGACAGACAGACTCGCGGACAGACATTTTCTTAAAACCATCGAATCGTGTTCAGGACATTCTAAAAAGTATAAATCCGTCGAAAAATTTCACGAATCCAATACTTTCTTCTTGTAAATATAGAAGAAAGTAATAAGGTAATGATTTGTTTTTATAAGGTAATCCAATGAATGTTCTCTGTAAAATAAGACCGTCATCTTTTTCAAACGTAATATAAAATTATGAAATATTATTTCCAGGAAAATATTTGAGTCTGTTATGTTATCATGAACAGATTATTCACAGCCTGAGAAAATTATCTCGAATGTTTATAAACTACCTTGGCCTGCTTTTTTTTAATATTTTATTTAAAAGAAAAAAAAATGTTGTAAACCGTGTACAAAAACGCACTGTTCTCTCGCAAATGGATAAAACTGTGTCAAGAGCCGCTTCCTGCAAGGTCATGATAGAATTTAATATGTAGTCAAGTGTAAGTTTTGTGCAGTTTCCAATGTAGATATTAATCAAGATTTCAAATGTTAAAATTTAAAATTTATTTTTCATTTAATTATTTAATAGTTGACTTAATACTCTATGAAATACTTTTACAAAAAAGAATTCTTCAGTTTCTTTTTAACCGACTTGAAAAAAAAAAAAAAAAAATAAATAAATAAATAAATAAATAAAAAATAAATAAATAAATAAAATAAAATAAACAAGTATGTTGTGGCCATCACAAAACTTTCTTCTATATAAATCACATCAATTAAATCATTTAAATAGTACAAGAAATTACATGAATTTAGCACCAATTCATATCAAAGCATATCTGAATTTGAAGTTTGATGAAAATTCTTGCATTAGTTCTTGAGATAGAGCTACAGCGGGAATTCTGAAAAATGTAGCATAGCAGCGCCACCTGTTGAGCGATTTACACTAAAAATAAATAGCACTAAATGATATCAAGGTATACCTGAATCTGAAGTTTGTTGAAGATCTAAGCGTTAGTTCTTGAGATAAAGCTGTTGCGGAAATCGCAAAAAATACAGCATAGCAGCGCCATCTGTTAAGCGATTTAAGCCAAAAATTAAACAGTACTAATTTATACGTCAATTCATGTCAAAGACTAACTAAATCTGAAGTTTGATGAAAATCCGTGCAATAGTTCTTGAGATACGGCTCTTGCGAAAATCGTGAAAATGCAGCACAGCAGCGCCAACCTGTTGGGCGATTTACACCAAAAATTAAACAGCACTAATTTATATCAGGGACTAACGAAATCTGAAGTTTGATGAAAATTCGTGCATTTTTTCTTGAGTTAGAGCTATTGCGACAATCATGAATAATGCAGCATAGCAGCGCCACCTTTTGAGCGATTTTCACAAAAAAGTAATCAGCACCAAACTATATCCTGGACTAACTGAATCTGAAGTTTTATGAAAATCCGTGCAGTAGTTCCTGAGATATAGCTATTGTAGAAATCGTGAAAAATGCCGCATAGCAGAGCCACCTGTTGGGCGATTTTCACCAAAAACTAATCAGGTCAAGTTTATATCCAGGTCTAACTAAATCTGAAGTTTTGTGAAATTCCGTGCATTAATTCTTGAGATAGAGCGCCCACAAAATTTTTGTCACATAGAGACTCACAGACAGACATTTTCTAAAAACCATCAAATCGTGTTCTGGGCATGCTAAAACGTATAAATCCGTCGAAAACCGGAAGTCGAATTTTTTCACGAATCCAATACTTTCTTCTTGTATAGATAGAAGAAAGTAAAAAGGTGGAGGTTATCAATTCGACGCGTATGAATATTTTTACTTTCTTCTATCTTTACAAGAAGAAAGGATTGGATTCATGAAAATTTTCGAATTCCAGTCGACGGATTTACACGTTTTATTCAGCATTTTTCAGAATTTCCACTATAGCTCTATCTCAATAACTAAAGCACGGATTTTCATCAAACTTCAGATTCAGTTAGTCCTTGACTGGAATGGACGTTTATCACATTTTGGTGTAAATCGCTCAACAGGTGTCGCTGCTATGCTGCAATTTTTGCGATTTTCGCAATAGCTCTATCTCAAGAACTAATGCTTGGATTTTCAACAAACTTCAGATTCAGGCATACCTTGATATGAATTACTGCTGTTTATGTTTTGGTGCAAATCGCTTAACAGGTGGCGCTGCTATGCTGCATTTTTCAGAATTTCCGCTATAGCTCTATCTCAAGAACTAATGTACGAATTCTCACCAAACTTCAAATTCAGATATACTTTGATATGAATGGGTGCTAACTGATGTACACTGGTTATCAAAAATTAAGGAAAAGTCACAAAATGCTAATTTTCAAATACTCGAACACTCAAAAGGAAATAATATAATTCGAGTAATTACTATCTCTACAACACAGCTAGTCAATATAACATCTCATTCATGTCACAGATGGTCACAAGTGTCACAGTCACTACGGTGAAGCAAAAAAATAGGAAATTCCATACATCTCATTATGAGTCTCAAATGATCACTGTATGTGACTCCACTGAGACGTTACTGTGACTGCTGCTTTGTGACGAGTCACCATGTGACTTTACTATGTAGTTACATTGTGACTCTCATGTGACTGTCATTTGTAGACTCAATTTCAAAGTCATCGTGAACGCTGCATTGTGATAAGTTGTCGTAATAATGTCAAAAGTAATGTCCAAATAATGTCACATTAAAGTCCCATGATGACTTTCAGGTGACAGAGAGACTACTGTGAAGTCACCATTGTGCTCTTTTGGGAAAAGTCTCCATGTGAGTATAGTATGATATTATTTGGTGACTTATCATAATGCAACGTTCATGATGACTATGAAATTGAGTCTAAAAATGACAGTCACATGAGAGTCATAGTTTAACTATATTGTAAAGTCACCTGGAGACTCGTCACAAAGCAGCAGTCACATTGACTTCTCAGTGGAGTCGCATATAGTGATCATTAGAGACTCATAATGAGATGTATGGAATTTCCTATTTTTTTGCTTCACCGTAGTGACTGTGACACTTGTGATCATCTGTGACATGAATCAGATGTTATATGGGCTAGCTGTGTTGTAGAGATAGTAATTACTCGAATTATATTATTTCCTTTTGAGTAGTCGCATAATTGAAAATTAGCATTTTGTGACTTTTCCTTAATTTTTGATAACCAGTGTAGTTTCTTGTATTACTTAAATGATTTAATTGACGTTATTTATATAGAAGAAAGTTTTGTGATTGCCATAACAAACTATTTTTTTATGTATCTTCACCGATTGCCCCGGAACTTTTTATCCGAAATAAATGATTTTTGTTTTAATTGAAAGAGAATACTTTTGAATTGGTACCACTTCCGTTTCATCGAAATTAGTTCAGTAGTTTTTTATTTATATCTTTTGCTTGAACAATAACATAGATGTCTTATGGTATTCCACTATGTCTGAAAAGTCAATTTCGGACGAATATCATATTTTTAGGTGCGTTCGTAATTATATAAATACGTCGCACCTATAGTCGTCGTCTGGTCCGCCTGTCCGCAAATAATAGCGCAAAAGCTACACAACCGAATGGTTTGAAATTTAATATATAAAATCTTTGCAGTATTTTGTCGAATCATTTCAAATTTCATGAAAATTGAATCAAAACCTTAAAATATATCAATAAAAGTGTCTTCATTCTATTAAATCTTATCCTACATCATGAATTCAGTGATATCCCAGGATAGGTAACGATTCTAGGTTGCCATGGTGATAGCGTCCTATTTAAGATGGAGTTATATTATTTCCGTATTTCTGAATTTAATACATAGAATCGTAATAGATTTTGCATTCATGCATTTTTGCATAACAATGCAACAGTTATTGCACCAAGATCTGAATATTTATAAAACTAGTTATACAGTAGAGTCCCGATTATCCGAGTTAATATGGGCCACGCTCACCTCGGATAAACCGGATTTACACAAATCGTCACCCACTAAGGAGATGAAATATAAATTTTCACTTCATTCATTCATTTTTATGGTACTAGTACATTTTTTTTATATACATTTCCGTTACTTTTAAAGAAAAAGGAGAATGAAATTGTTTATTTGAAAAAGCCCTTGATAGTTTTTGGTTCGTTGAATGTCAATTTTACTGCTTTTTTTTTTTTTTTTTTTTTGGCTGCAGTATTACGTTACTGTATAGTTACCAATTTCTAAGATTTTTCTTACTACTAAAAGTTACCAATAAATTTTGCTGAAATCTAGCAATTGCCAATGATTAAATTAAAGCAAAAAATTGTATTAAATGTTAAAGGTAACAAAACCGTTCAAATTGGCAGCTATGTGATTCTATTAGTGTCATGAAAATTGCAGTTGTAGCCTCTTCTTTCTGCTCAAAGTATTAAATAGTTTTTTCAATCGAACTTATACTTTTGGAATGAATCATTTTCTTCTGATGGACTGATGGCTTCTATTATTATGAAACAGCCATTATAAATGAAGTGTTAGTGGAAGATGAAAGAGCAGCCCTTTGATCTGCACCTAACACTTCATTCATAATGGCTGTTTCATAATAATGGAATCCATCAGTCCATCAGAAGAAAATAACTCAGTTAAAGCGGAAACTCAGATAATCGGGACTCTACTGTAATACGGACGCATTATCATTTGCTACGTGTGACGCACAATTTCTGACTTGTTTTTATTTTTTTACTTGAAATAGCCATGATATAAGGTTGTACATTTTAATTATACAAAACAGTTTTTCATTTTCTTTTTGGAATCATTACAAGTTTAAATTAGGGCTTTTTTAGGTGAGTTCATAATTACATAAATATGTAGCACCTATAGTGGTCGTTCGGTCCGTCTGTCTGTCTGTCCATTCGTCCGCATATAACACAGCAAAAACTACCCAACCGAATGGTCTCAAATTTTAAATATATAATTGCTGTAAAATTTTGTCGAGTCATTTCAAATTTTATGAAAATCGGATGTAGAGTTTAATGACAGGGACAATCAAAAGTTTTCCGTTGCATTACGGCAAATGGGAATTTTTTTTTTTTTTCAAGTGCATTTTAATGATGTTACAGCCTTTCGAACACAATGAAATTGATATGCACTAAAATTTTCGTTCAGTGCAATATGCGGTGCAACAAATATTTATAAAACTAGCTGTAATACGAATGCACCTCATTTGCCACATTTGACGTGCAATTTCCAGCTTGTTTATTTCAGTTCACGAACCGGAAGTGTGTATTTTAACAATTGAAAGTTGCTGTTAAAGGGTTTCAAGAAAGAAAAGAACTTCTGATATTGAAATCGAGAAAGTTACAACATAAAAATCTGGATAGTTTTAAGAACTGAAGATGAATACTTTGAAAAGGTTTTCGGGCATTAACCCTTTCAGGGGGCAGAAAAATTCTGTTTGCAAAATAAAGAAATATTTGACTGACACCAGAATTTACAAACGAATTTATCAGAAAATAAAAACTTGTTTTTCTAAACTTTCATTGTAAAAGCAAAGTTTTATTAAAATATTCTTGGTGCCGTTTGTCAGCTTGGAATTACAATTAGGTGGTCACGCCGCGTGACCACCGCCCTTGAAAGGGTTAAAACTTTAAATGAGTGTTTTGAAAAATGTTGTTTTTATGAATAATCATATACGGAAAATGTGCTATCTCCAAATTTATTATTGTATTCAAGTAAAAGTGATCGTCTGTAATTTATATTATGTTGTGAGTGTAACAACTTATCAGGTGAATGTAATAAATTATCAATAAATTATTCAAAAGTTCTTATTTTTTTAGCTATTTTTACTATAGGAGAAAACATTGTAATCGAATTTTTTTCGACTTCCGGTTTTCGACGGATTTACATGTTTTAGGAGCCCGAGATCCATCAAAGACATGTTTATACAAAATGTCTGTCTGTCCATGTGTGTGTCCGGGTGTCCGATTTTAACATAGAAAAAATGTATGAAGTTACGCATAGAATTGAACCGAATTTCATTATATATGTTGTAAGCTATGTCAAGCATCTTCCACTTGAATTTGGAAATATTCCGCCGAAAGGGGGCCCTGTCATAGCGATTTTTGTGGCATTTTCATTATTGTATCATCGAAAATTGTATGAAGTTAGGCATAGAATTGAACCAAATTTCATATATATGCTTTCGGCTATGAAAACCAGGTCCCACTTGAATTTAAAAATATTCTGCCGGAAGGGGACACTGTAATAGCGAGTTTTTTGTAGTTTTCTCGACTTTTTTTTTTATCTCTGTTGTACATCGGCGGCTCGTGGAGCGACGAAAACATCGCATCCGGCTAAGCCGGTGATTCGCAAATGACTGATGTACTATACAGAATAATGAAAAATGTTGATTTTATTAACTATCGTGATAGAGTTTAACTCGTTTTAACTTGGATTAATTGACTGAAGCAGAAATTTAAGTTGAAATCAAAGTTGGTATGAACTAGTAATATTCCAATATTAAAATGGTAACTACTTTTTGAAATATTAAGATGTATGAGATAGATGAAAGTTTTGAGATAAGTGCATCCAACTAGTTGTAAATAAACATACAGAAAATGTATCAAAAATCATCAAATTGATATTTTGAACAGGTTTATCTCTGGAAGTTTTCAGGTGCATTAGTAATTATATAAATATGTAGCACTTATAGTCGTCGTCTGTTCCGCCTGCCCGTCTGTCTGTGCGTCTGTCCGCATATAACAGCGCAAAAACTACCCAATCGAATGGTTCGAAATTTAATATATGAAATCGCTACAGAATTTTGTCGCGTCATTTCAAATTTTACGAAAATCGAATAAAAACTTAAAAAGATATTATTAAAAGTTTTATTCATTCTATTAAATCCTATCCTATGTAATTAATTCAGTGATATCCCATGTTGGGTAATGATTCTAGATTGCCATGGTGATAGAGTCATATTTAAGATGGAATTATATTATTTCCGTATGACTGATTCTAATATATAGAATCGTAATAAATTTTATATTCATGCATTTTTGCATAAAGCTGTTCTTAACTGCTCTGCTCAACAAGCGCAAAACGTTTTGACACATTTACAAGTTCATTTTTTTAACGGAGAGGTATAAAATTGGAATGCCTGCCAATGGAAGCGATTTGGAATCGAACTGTGTTTTCCGTTTTTTGATCAATCAATTAACTATTGAGCTATAAACGATTTTGATCACGTGACACAACATTTATTGGAGTTTCCGCTTTCACCGATTTATTTTCTTCAAATGGACTGATGGCTTCCATTCTTATGAAACAGTCACTATAAATGAAGTGTTAGGTGAAGATGAAAGAGCAGTCGTATAAAGGTTAGAACTCTGATTTTCTGGTCCGAATGGGGAAAAGAAATGGCCATAATTTTTTTTGATCCATTCCAAAGGTATAAGTTCGATTAAATCGGATAATCGGGACTCTACTGTATCTATATTTACATACATATATTTTTTCGTCATCGGGGGTGATACTAAATTCTGAAAAAACAGAATTCCTGTTTTCTAGTTTTAAATATTTTTCTTTGTATTTTGTAGAATTAGGAAATGTACAAATATAACGTTTTTACAATAGAAATATTTCCGAATTGAAAAATTCCCCCACCCCACCCCCAACGCTAAGAAAGCTGAAAAGGTAGAAAGGCAAAAGAAATCATTCTTTTAAAAATATCTTTGTTTTGTGTAACCAGTAATGCTTTTGGAACAAGATAAAGTAATATAACTATAGCTCATTCTAAAATGTATTACAACTAATCGATGCAATAAATGAATTTTTTAACAAGTTATTTTAATGGTACTTATAAGTACCGTTAGTCGATAAAGGGTTAAACATACCTGAAATAAACTTAACTGTCCCCGGGATTACTTTAAATATATCTCGATCTCGCTACGCTAATTGGTTTTTCCGAATGATATACATCTCTTTCCATGCTCGAAAAGCTCACAACCACGAGGATGTAATTGTAACAGTTTTTGTCGATAGAGTTTAAAAAACGAGCTAAATGCGATTTGAAATGTGTTCGGGGTTTGTGTCCATACCGAAAAATGCATTTTGAAGATGGAGTGACATTGAGGCTAATGGTAATCCATATTATATTTTTAAAACATTCCTATCACTAACGCTGACATCATAATGATGGAGACACGGCAACGACCTGCACTATCACTTTCGCTTTCATCAGACACATATTCGCTTTTAAATGTCGCATAATTTTAATTCTGATACCGTTGCTAGTGACTAATGTTTCGTATATTGGGCATGTTAAGAAATAAAATGGTTGAAATTTTAAAATAATGGATGTTTATATACTTTTACCTATCTCCGTATATTTTCGATAACTTATAAATATTATTGCCTGATCAGAATCCTCAAATACAACATTTTAGATTGGGAGACGGCAGCACAAACGACCACCTCATCGAGTTGACGGCTGAAATCCCAGGGTTAGTTAAAACTCGATTCGCATATTAAAATGCAACTGATCTGCCAAGTCCTATCTTGGTGGAAAACACATCTAAACCTGATTTTAGTGGTTGACTGGTAGGTTTACCATTGTGTTGTCCTGCTCTCTGTCCTCCATGTTTTCATGCCTTTGGGTGCAGGAAAGCACAATGATAAACCTTCCGATCAACCACTAAAATCGGCTCTGAGTGCGGCTTTCACAAAGATATGACGTGGCAGACCACTTGCATTTAATATGCTAATCGAGTTCTGTCTGATACCGGAATTTTTGCCGTCAAATATATCAGGTGAGGTTCTGTGAAACCGCCCCCCCCCCCCCCCCGATTTATTTATTTTACATATGCAGCTCAGAAACATTTGAATCAGAAGCTGATTTAAAGTTTAACGCGCATAAAACGATTCGTCCTTTGTTCACTTTGTACTGAAGTTACAAAATATGCCATAAAACAGATTATTCAATTCGCAAAATAATTTAAAAAGAAAAAAAATACAAAAATGTCCTTATAAATGTCCTTATAATGTCATTGCTTCTAATGTCACCACTTCAATGGCGTAGATTGGGAAATGATCATGATCACCTTTTCTTATTAATTAATTTTCTATTCGTGTTTTCCCAAAGCCACACCCTAACTGTACTTCCGTCATGCTCAAGAGGAAGTTTAATTGGTACCTGGTACTTGCCGGAACCGGTTTTATCAAGATATCACCTGCTTCAATTATACAATTCTAATAGTATTAACTAATATTACTTAATACTTGACTGATATATGGTGATAACATGAGGAATGACACGAAAGTAAAGAAAAGCAAAAGTAACTTGAATAAATATAGTATTAAATGTTTTCAAGACTCCATACGTGAGTCGGTTCTTGAAAGAAGAACAAAATTGAAGAAGGGAGCATTGTAGAAAAAAAAAAAAAAAAAAAGAAAGAAAGTTCAGGGTTATTTTACAGCGAATGCCTGCGGTCACTACAGGGAAATGCCACTTTTTTAGCTAAATGATTAAAGCCCATTGAAACTGAACTCGAATTGTAAAAACTACTTTTTCAACATTTTGCCAACAGATTTTAATCTCATATATAATTTCCAATATCTGTAATTTCAAATATGTGTTTTCAATAACCAATTGTCTACATGAAGAAAAATTCCTCTGCTTAATGGCTGTCTGTGTAGTTGTCTGCGCGACTCCCTACCTCGCTGCAGGTCCACAGTTCTAATCCGGATTGCGGACTGAGCAAAGTTCACTTATTCTTTCATCCCATCTTGGTTTATGAAATGAGTACCAAGCTTGCTTGGCAGCTAAACACTAAGAGTCCCGCAATCTGAGAGGGGCATGTGGTGGAAAGCACCTCCGGACTCATGGTCAAGAAAACAAGGTTGAGCTCTGTAGGCCATTATCATTAATGGATTGTAGTGCAGCAAGTTTTTTAACGGCGAGTCCACGACCGAACGGTGTGTCCACGACTGGATTATTTCAATAAATTTTAGTTACTGATTCTTCGGTATGCGTATATGGAATCTTATCGCTGAAAGCGTTATGCCATCTTTCGTCTCATTTGATTGATTACAAAAATCATATTTACCACCAACTTTTGGAGTTATGCTTTCAGTTTTCTTTTCATTATGCATTCTTGAAGGTCATGACCTCGCTTCTTTATCTATTACCTTTAACAAACACCTTTCAATCGAATGTTCACTCGCATTGTTGGCCTTCGAAATACCATCATTTCCGTGCACCCAAACTTGATCAATGCTTCTCCAAATAACCTGATTCACTTTCTCGTTCTTGTTTACAAACAAATTTCTAAGACGAAATCATTTAAATGAGCTTCTCTAATTACAATGTTATCTGCTTTGATTTTGGATGAAATATGTTTCGGAGCAAGTTTAGGTAGTTGTCATGATGCGTGCATTAAATGTAAATTAACTTTCTCAAGCTCGTTTTTATTTCATACTAGCTATTTAACCCTTTAAGACCGGACTGCTTTTTGAATTTGTTTTTTATTTTTAAACAGTGATATATCTGAAATTTGTAACTGATAATTCACTATCTGTTGACAAAATTCATATAATATAGTTTCTATTAACCAGCAGAATCACTCCATTCCGGCATTTATGGAATATATAACGCAGGAAGGTAGAATTTTAGTTAATGCCTAAACCGCACGATAGTGCGGGTCCGGTCTTAAAGGGTTAACCTGTTCTATGCACAAGAGTTCATGAATTTAATTCTAAAACCAAAATTAAAAATAAGTATTAGATTTAGTAAAATATTTTTCTACTACTGCGAATTTTTTTTAAATGAAATTTTAATTTATTATGTTACTATGGCAGCAGACGATGAAACGATATCTTTGGAATAAGGGAATAAATAGAATAAAAAGTTTTGTTGATGTTTGTGACAAAATGTTTGTCTTTGTTTTTTTTAATTTAATAATTAAGCGCAATTAAATAATCTCTAATTATTTGCATGTGAGGTAAAAGAATTATCGAAATACCCTCTACAGCTTTTTAGTATTGCAGCGTGGCGTACGTAATATGTGTATCTCACATTGGTTAAAGAACCCGCGCGATTACGGTTTGAACATAAAAAAAGGATTTTATTGTAAATTTTTAATTGTTGGCAGCTGCTACATCGAAAAATGTTTAAATTGATTGGAAACTGTTGTTAAATTGGTGGGGTTTTTTATTAATTAAAAGTTAATTATAAATTATTTCGATTAGTTGCTTTAGTTGCCTCGGCTTGTGTTTTAATACACATGTACATAACATTTCACAATTCTCGCTTCCAAACTGTGGATTTGTATAGCATTACAGATAGACAGACAAATTTTCATTTTTATATGTTAAATAAGGAATATTCTCTTACCTTTATTTAATCATTAAAAGAAAAAGAAATTTTAGATTAAGAAAAATAATTTTCATAGAATAAAGAAGTCTTGGGCAACGTAGATGAGAAACTTGGCCGTGCAAAATCATCAACAGATGAATGTTAAAATATTTCACATTTTATTTAACCTTTTGGAACTATAACGAGAAGGAAAACTCATGCATCAAGCATAGATTATGAAACCTTTTCCAACACTTCCAGAATAATTTAACAAAATTTCGACTCTTAATAAGGTAAAGAACATAACCAAGTAAACATTTTAGAAAATGCATAACATTTGAAAACCAGATTTAAACAATTACTGCACGTAGTCGAAAAGGTACTCTAATTCTTTTGCTCAGCTTTGTATATGATTCGTAGATTTGTATATATTCTACAAAGTATGTTAAAATGTAGTTTATGATTTTTAGTTTAGTTAGAAAACACATAACACAACTGGAAATCCTTTTTCAGCCATTTCTATCAATAGTCGGACACCTACTTTAATTATTTTGTACGGCCCTGTATATTATCTACAGATTTTTACACACGTCACAGATCAAGCAAAAATTTAATTCAGGCAAAAACATGCTTAAAACTACTGAAATCACACTTCCAAGAATTACTATCCATAAGCAGCCATGATCGAATATTTTGCATAAATTATATGATTAGACTATATGATTTTATTTATATGCTACAAACATCTCTTGGTATACTAAATGATGTCGAGTTTTCAAATGCATAAACCAAAAATTTAAAAAACACCTTTGAACAATTCCCGTTCATTCACAGTAATGATTAAAAATTCTTTTCTGTAGATCTGTATATGATCTATAGAATTTATAGACACCATTTAGTGTGCAAAAGTTTAGATGGACTTAAAACGCATACCATAACTGTAAATGAAATTTCAGCAATCATCCTAATTAACAATACTTTGGATACATAATTGTATCCGATATCTTTTAACTGTCACTTTAAACAGACGGTGGACGTTAATTTTTTTTTTTTTTTTTTTTTTTTTTAATTTTCTTCATAGAAATATAAAATTTTGTGCATATATACATTTCATCATAAGTATATAAAACACCTTAAAAGAAATTTCCAATCTTATTATAATTTTAAGATTTTAAAAAAATTAAAATTTTTAAATGAAATTTTAAAATGCTCCAGGCGTCACAATTTTTGAGATATGCCCTTGCTTCTGCATCTTAATCACTTAAAACTCTATCAGAAACAAATCTAAGCATCGATTTTTTAATCTCTTGCATAGTTATCTTTTTAGAATTTTTTTTTCTGAATTTCATATCGATTTTCATAAAAATTTTGCCTTTTAATACGTTAAAAATCAAATTTAATTATCTTAATGAAGTCGAATTTCAAAATACATGCTTAGTTTCTTTGTAAACAATATCAGGATTCTTCCTTCTTAATTTCGTGAATTTTGAAAAAAAAATACGATGCCCGGATAATTTTAAAAATCTAAAAACGTTGAAAAATCCGTTTTCAGAAAACAGTTTTAAAGTACATTAAATGGCCAAAAAATTGTTTGTGTACAAAATTCAAACGCTTGTAACTTTGCAAAAAATAGTCACAGCTGCATGAGGTTTTTCGCGAATGGCCTCAGAACAAACTGGAGAAGAAGTTATGCACAAAAATAGTTTTCGATTTTTGTATCGATTTTTGCTCAAATGAAGGTCCACGGTCCCCTTAAGATTTTATTGGGAAATTTCATCATCCATAATTTACCATTCAAATACTTTAATCATAAGAGCCATTTCCTTTCAACAAATAAAAATTTTAAAATCGTCTGAATTGCCATAGTAAAGCCTTATTGGGCAAAATAAAATTTTCTATATTTTCCGAACGAATTAACCAAATCTAACAAAAAACTATACAGCTAAGTTCGGGTACCTGACCAATATGCCCACTTAATTTCAAGCTAATCGGATGCTTTTTGCGCCAGTTATCGTGGAACAGACAGACAGACGGAAACGAAAAACTTTTCGTGTCTCCACAGTAAGCGTTCACTGAAGTTTCGTCAATAAATGCGATGCACATCCTTTTCTACTGCAAGCATCTTGTAGCAAACCTCAGAAATGTATTTCAATTACACCAGGTTTAAATATTGCAACATAATTGCCGAAACGTCAGTGAAGGCTTACTGTGGAGACACGAAAAGTTTTGGTTTCCGTTAGTCTGTCTGTTAGTCTGTCTGTCTGTTCCGCGATAACTGCCGCAAAAAGCATCCGATTAGCTTGAAATTAAGTGGGTATGTTGGTGAAGTACCCGGATTTAGCTGTATAGTTTTTTGTTATATTTGGTTCATTCGTTCGGAAAATATAGAATATTTTATTTTGCGCAATAATGCTTTTCTATAGCAATTCGGACGATTTTTCCATTTTCATTTATTGAAAGGAAATGGCTAATATGATTGAAGGATTTAAATGGTAAATTATGGATGATGAAATTTCCTAAATAGAAACATACATTATTCATATTATTTTGTAATTTTGTGTATACATTTGTCAGAGTTTTTTTTTTTTCGGTGTATAACATATGGGAGGGAGTTTATATATTTGTTCCAATAATGTAAAATATTTTCTTTTACAAATTTAATTAAAATAAATGCCCATATTCCATTGTTTTAATTTTCTTTTAATTGTTACCTAGCAACGAAATTACACCTAAAAATATCGTAATTGTGAAAGTGTGTGTAATTCTTTGAAGTCAAATCAACGTCAAAAGGGCTGAATTAATTAATGCCTTTGTGTCTTTACATATAGATGGAATTTACCCCAGAAATAAAGACAGGTTGTGTTCTATTTATTCTGTCCAAATGTTTTTCCTTTAAATTAAAAAGCTCATTATTTTCATAAGGAATAAATTGACATTTTGCTATAAAATATCTTTTTATTTACCGTTGCCAAGGAAATCAGATCGCGGAATAATAATTTATCCTAAACAGTTAATTTTGATTTCAAATATTTTCATGTGCAAGAGGAAAATGAAATAAAAAATAGGCATGGATACGTCTTCATATTGGAAATTAATTCGAATGTACGAAAAGAAGGTGAATTTGACCTCATGTATCAAAACTAAAACGAATACGCTTTGAGGTTGAAATAAAAGGGCCTTGTGTTATGATATTAATTCTTATTATTAAAAAAAAAAATTGCCAATATCTCACGTTTTATCGTCTGCACGGCTGACAGAAATGTTTAATTTTTAATCGAAAATTTCAATGAGAAAAAAAATCTTTTGAAAAGCAAATAAATGGTAAATGTCAAAATTATGCACCGCAAAATGATCTCTGTCGAAAGTGAAGTCACTGTATCGGGAAATAAATATTTTCATTCTTTAAAACCAAACATTAACTAGATTGCCTGAAAAAATATTTTTTGACGAGTGTTACTTCTTAATGCAGCCTCATTTCAGAAAATATGAAAGAAAAGTACTGTATTTTTAAAAGTAAATTATATTTTCGTTCATAAAACCTAAACTTTTAATATAATAGCCTCAATGTAAATCATTTTCTGTCCACCGGTATTGACAAATAAGGCTCGGAAGTGTAAAAAGAAATCTAAGATTTACAATAACCATTAGCGCAATCAATAAAAAGTTATATATGTAAATTTAATGAGACCATGGGAGGGTTCAGGGGGGCTCCGCCCCCTGAAGAAATCTACTTTATTATCTAAAAAAATACCAGAATTAGTAGCTCATGAAATTTTCAAAATATCCTTACATAACAACGTTTTCAATTTAACGCTTCTAATGTCTGAAAACTTCGTATTTTATTATTCTTATAAATAATTACGTAATTCGAGAAATTTAAATTGTGTTTTGCAGGAAATTGAATATTACAAAATTGTGTTTAAAAAAAGACTTGCAGAGCTGACGTTGAGGCTCCTGATCTGCAGATTTACTAGTTAAAATACGTTATGAACAAATTTTCCCCGTAGACCATTATGTAACCGAATTATTTGTGTGACCCTCAGTGGTGTAGTCGTAAAAAACACAGAGGGTATACGCTCAAAGCAGAGGGTATACGCTCAAAGCAGAGGGTATACGCTCAAAGCAGAGGGTATACTCTCAAGGCAGAGCGTTTACCCTAGAATGTATATACTATAACTTTCTTGAGAAACAGGGGGTATACGATGTTCCTTAAAAAAATCCTGTAAATTAATGTAAAATGCTCTGTACTCCATATTCTACAGAAAGCATGTTTTAGTGCACCTCAGAAATTCGTATCAATTTCATTATGTTTGTAACAGAGTAAGATCATTAAAACACATTGCAAACGATTTTTCTTCATATAACATAATATAGCGGAATACTTTTGACTTTCCCTGTACGCGTAAGTTAAGTTTTAATCAAGGCACATTCTAGTAACCATCTTCTAGTGCACCTCAATAATGTACACAAATTTCATTATGTTTAAGATTGTGTAACACTATTAAAATACACCGCAAATGATTTTTCTTCATAGAACATAATATAGCGGAATACTTTTGAGTTTCCCTGCACGCGTATTCTAATTGTTAAACAAGGCACATTCTAGAGTAACAAACTTCTATAGTGCCCCTCAATAATGTACATAAATTTCCTTATGTTTAAGATTGTGTAACACTATTAAAATACACCGCAAACGATTTTTCTTCACAGAACATAATATAGCGGAATACTTTTGAGCTTCCCTGCACGCGTATTTTAAGTGTTAAACAAGGCACATTCTGTAGTAACAATCTTTTAGTGCACCTCAATAATGTACACAAATTTCATTATGTTTAAAATTGTGCAACGCTATTAAAATACATCGCAAACTTATTTTTTTTTCATAGAACATAATGCCCCACCAGTGGCCGAGAGGTTCTGCTCTCGAAGCTGGGAGACGGGAGGTGCTAGGTACGAACCCAATCGTGTCCGACGTCCTAATCGTTCGGAGTTTTCGTGGTTTTTTTTCAAACCATGGATTTTCATGCGTCAATACGGGTTAGGTTCCCTTAGAAAGACCCCCACGAAGGCATTCCCCGCCCCCTGGGCCTATATCCCTCGAGTAGATAATTGGCCGTCAAAAATCAACCCAACTCATAGAACATAATATAGAGGAATACTTTTGAGTTTTCCTGCACACGTATACTAAGTGTTCAACAATGCATATTCTATAGTAACAATTAGGACTGGGCAATGTAGAAATTTCTTAAATCGATTTATCATCCATCTAACATCGCGATTTTGTGCTAAATCGCGATTTAACACCGATTTTACGTTTTAGAATCTGGAAGGCTATTTTTTAATTTTTAGTAACAAAATACGGTCTTTATGTACCTCCCCCCCCCCTGTATTATTTAGTGTACTTACCTTTTAATTTTTCAAATAATTTTGAAAAGAGGTATATTTTACACATAAAAAAACTTTGAATGTCCCAAAACACTAGTTTTTTTTTTTTTTTCCATTTTAAAAATTAGTGACCTTTTGTAATACATTTTATAAACTCATTCTATAAGAAGTAATATGAAAGAAAATGTTTTTTTTTTTTTTTTTTTTTTTTTTTTGTCTGACTTGTTATGCCTGCTACAATCTAAATTCCTTAAGGGGGGTGGGGGGGGGCTTCCCCTAGTCCACCCAAATAGCACTTCATTGCTAACAGCCTACATACACTTTTTTTTTAACAGACTCAGATTTAAAAAGTTATTGAGGTAAAACAGAAACACATTAAAAGAATTCAATGATGATTTTAACTATTCATTTACCATGATGAGAAAAGTAGTAAAAAAAGGGGGGCGGAGAGAAGATATGAGAAATAAGGTGCAATTTTATATCTTTTTAACTTTTAGATTATAATAAGATTTGTTTAACATAAATGCTGACATTTATATAGCGGATGGAGAAGGATTGAAAGTGTCAGCCTTGGAGCAGATTACTGAAATTACTGATTTTTTTCGCGGTCGTTGTCATCCTTTAAGATTAGTAATAAAATATAATCTTAAAATATATCTCTTTTAAATGATAACAAAATGTCAAAAAAGCGTAAATCGCAGATCTGCAAAAAAAATCTAATGGATGCCTCCTCCAGCCCTCCCTCATTCTGCTGTAAAAATAAAGTTACTTGACTCATTACAGAACTTTATTAAAGTATTTTTAATTAATTACAAAATAATAATAAATTAAAACTAAAATATTCCCATAATACCCAAACATATGAAAATTAATTTTTCATGAAAATAATGCATAAAAATATAAACTAAAAATGGATGAATTTGGATATAAATAGTGAATCAATTTCAGCAAGATACTCAATCCACGTGACTGGCGTTGAAATCTGATGTCAAACCTGATGCATGACTATTTAAAAATATTTTAATTAATTACAGAATAATAGAAAATGAAGAATATGTATTAAAATATTACCAAACATGTGAAAAATGAATGTTTCATTAAAAGAATGCATAAAAATAAAAACTGAAATTCGATGAATTTGGATTTTAAATATGAAACTTTATTCTTTTTTTTCCAACCATAAATACTCAATCGATTTCAGGGGAAAAATATTATTAGTAAAAGAAAAATATTTCATGTGGATCACGGCCAAATAGTGATACACAAAACAATGCATGACTATAATTTAAAATAATTTCATTAATTACAAAATAATAGAAAATAAAAAATAAATGTTAAAATATTACTAAAACATGTAAAAAATGAATTTTTCATCATAAGAATGCGTAAAAGTATAAACTGCAAGTCGATGAGTTTGGATTTTAAATATAAAACTTTATTATTATTATTTTTAATCATATAAATGCTGAATGAATTTCAGGAAAACAATCTTTTGAAACAATGAAGGATTCTACTTTAAAACATTTTAATTAATTACAGAATACTGGAAAATAAAAAATACATATTGCAATATTACTCAAATATGTGAAAACTTAATTTATCATCAAAAGATTGCATTAGCATATAAATTGAAATTCGATGAATTTGGATTTTAAGATTTAAACATTACTTTTTCCTTTCAACTTTCCACTATATAAGTTCATAATTTCTGAAAAATACACATTCCAATCTCGTGAACTCTGAATCTTGTTTACAAAATAAATAAATAAATATCAATTCTTACTTAATTATTGTTTTCTTAAATCGCCTTTTACTTAAATCGGAGAGGATTGAGGCTCGATGTTTTTTTTAAATCGGATCCTGCTAAATCGATTTAACACCAGCTTGACTTGTTTTCCTTAAATCCTTAAATCGTCTTTTTCTTAAATCGGAAAGCATGGAGGCTTATGATGTTTGTTTAAATCGGTTCGTCCCAAATCGATTTAACACCAGCTTGCCTTGTTTTTCTTAAATCGGAAAGCATTGAGGCTTGTGATGTTTGCTTAAATCGAATCCTCCTAAATCAATTTAACACCAGCTTGCCATGTAAGTGGTAGATACATCAAAGTAGATAAATCGGTTTTCCGATGTTAGCTCTGAATCAGTATTTTGTTTTAAATTGATTTAAAGCCAATGGCTAAATCGCGATTTAAGACAATGGCTAAATCGCGATTTAAGATAATGGCTAAATCGCGATTTAATATAATGGCTAAATCGCGATTTAAGACATTGGCTAAATCGCGATTTGACATTAGCTAAATCACGATTTCCGATTTTAGCTTAAATCGATTTCAGACCAATGGTTAAATCGGATTTCCGATGTAAGCTTTAAATCGATTTAAGAGTTAAATCGATTTAAGGCCCAGGCCTAGTAACAATCTTTTAGTGCACCTCAGTAATGTACATAAATTTCCTTATGTTTAAGATTGTGTAACACTATTAAAATACACCGCAAATGATTTTTGTTCATATAACATAATATAGCGGAATAATTTTGAGTTTCCCTGCACGCGTATTCTAAGTGTTAAACAAGGCATATTCTAGAGTAACAATCTTCTAGTGTACCTCAATAATGTACACAAATTTCATTATGTTTAAGATTGTGTAACGCTATTAAAATACACCTCAAACGATTTTTCTTCATAGAACATAATACAGCGGAATACTTTTGAGTTTCCCTGCACGCGTATTCTAAGTGTTAAACAAGGCATATTCTAGAGTAACAATCTTCTAGTGTACCTCAATAATGTACACAAATTTCATTATGTTTAAGATTGTGTAACGCTATTAAAATACACCTCAAACGATTTTTCTTCATAGAACATAATACAGCGGAATACTTTTGAGTTTCCCTGCACGCGTATTCTAAGTGTTAAACAAGTCACATTCTATAGTAACAATCTTCTAGTGCTCCTCAATAATGTACATAAATTTCCTTACGTTTAAGATTGTGTAACACTATTAAAATACACCGCAAATGATTTTTGTTCATATAACATAATATAGCGGAATAATTTTGAGTTTCCCTGCACGCGTATTCTAAGTGTTAAACAAGGCATATTCTAGAGTAACAATCTTCTAGTGCTCCTCAATAATGTACATAAATTTCCTTACGTTTAAGATTGTGTAACACTATTAAAATACACCGTAAATGATTATTCCTTTATAGAATATAATATAGCGGAATACTTTTGAGTTTCCCTGCACGCGTATTCTGTTAAACAAGGCAAATTCTATAGTAACAATCTTCTAGTGCACCTCAATAATGTACATAAATTCCATTATGTTTAAGACTATGCAACACTATTAAAATACACCGCAAACGATTTTTCCCTATAGACCTCCATTTAATATGTTTTTTTCTTCATTAGTAATCATATCACAACCATGTAATAATTCCATACAAATTACATTTGCATTTTAAAGTTCATATTGCTTTTTTTTATAATACTAGCCAAACATTAAGAAAAATGAATGTAGCATTAAAAGAAATTTTAACAATCATACCATGGTTATTGATCAGCATTTTTTTTACGAAGGACATTAAAATAAGAAGATCTGGTATGATTTAGACAATCTGCAATTATTATTAAACACAGAAGAAAAAAAAAAAAAGTGTTTAATTGAAGTTTTGGGGAATATGGGGGTGGGGGGAATAAGTATTCATGCAATATGCTTATCAGTGGGCGGAGCTATTGACAATGCATTATCAATTAATTATTAAGTATAGAGGGCCTTTTCCCTTATTTTGAGTGTAACATATTGGAATTGCACATGGGACTAACTTGGTAATCTAAAACTATCAGTTTTCCTTATCCGTTTAGTTAAACCATTTTTGGGATTTCCTCCATTACCGTTATTATTTACACATACCCCTAGCAGTCCTGCCAAGTACCCTAGGTTGGGAACAACTGCTGTAGACTATAATGTAACGAAAAACTTTCGATTGCCCCTGTAAAGGAACAATGATTGCTACACACTTCATTTTCAATACCAAACATGCCATGGCGATCCGCAATAACCTATATCAATTACGTGTCAATACGAGGATATTTACTTGAATTAAAGCACGGACAGACAGACAAACAGAAGTCATAAACATTTTTCAGCTGTGTTGGAAAGTGTTATAAAGTAATTTATGAGATAAATAGTTTCTTAACTGTAAAACAGAGTAAAAAATGTCAACATTATTAATAAATATTTATTGATAATCTTTGCCAGAACATACTGTATATTTTATTTACCAATCAAACATAAAATATGTTTGTTTGTTGTTAAATGCAGATTTTTCTTATAAATGTAAAATTTTAATGTCTAAAATGTTTCAACCCTTTCAAGGGTGGTGGTCACGCGGCGTGACCACCTAATTTTAATTCCAAAACTGACAATCGGTGCCAAGAATATTTTAAAATATTTTCCTTTTTTATTGAAAATGTGGAAAAGCAGGTTTTTATTTTTTTTAAAAATTACCTAAGAAAATTTTACCCCGTTAAGCGTATCTCATGAACCAAGTTACTGCACTTCAAAACAACAATAGTTGTGGTCATTTAATTGTAAGTTGATTTCTGCAATATTTGATTCTTTTATGAGAAGGCCAAACTGATTTTTTACTTTCTTCTATCTTCTCAGGAAGAAAGTATAGGATTCGTGAAAATTTTCAACTTCCGGTTTTCGACGGATTTACACGTTTTAGGGGTCAGAGATCCCGAAAAACATGTTTTTAAAAAATGTCTGTCTGTGACTCTGTGTGTCTGTATGTAACACAAATTTTGTGAGCACCCTATCTCAAGAACTAATGCACGGAATTTAATAAAAAATTATATTCAGGTAGTCTCTGATATAAATTGGTGCTGATTAGTTTTTGGTGTAAATTGCCCAACAGGTGGCGCTGCTATGCTGCATTTGCAGGATTTACAGTATTTGCGCAATAGCTCAATCTCAAGAACTAATGCAGGGATTTTCATATCTTTAGAATCCTCATTAGGGCCATAGATTACCATTTAATTTTGGCAGTGTGATAGCGAATTTTGAAGTATTAACATGTATGAGATAGAAGAAAGTTTTGGGATTGGTATATCCGACTAGTTTTTCTTGAAGTGACATTTAAATATATAATTCGCTATTTTCTTATTATTCTTATTATTTGATTCTTAGCAATAGATAGTACATAAGGTAAGAGATCAAATATATGCAGCAATAGAAACGTTTGACCATCTCCCAGCCCACCACATCCTTTCAAAAGGGAGGTTTTGGGATGTTCTTTAGTTTTGTTGCGAATTACCAGGAGGATTAAAGAATTGAGAATGTTCCGACTTTAAAATACACAATATACACATAAAATACACAATCAGAGCCAGATAGAGCGGAACGAGGGGGAAATCGTCCTATGCCTTCTGCTTTTATGATTCTTAAATTTAATATGAATAGTATATTTATAGTAAATAGTGTATTTTTAAAGATTAAATAGTTTAATATAAAAAATACGAGTATTTCTGGCTAATCTTAAAATGATCTTTTCAGGAAACTTTATTTTTAAATTTATAAAAACTTTTCAAAATAACAGACATTACATTACATTACAAGATAAAAACACTAAAAACAATATAAAAGGACGTTTCGGATTCATTCCGAATCCCTCATCAGCTAATTCCTAACGTAAAAGCCATACTAGGTTTTAAAGTTCAACAAATAGAAAAACATTACATCAAGTTGCCAAAAAATTATAGTTAAAACAAAACTGAATATTCTATTGGTAGAGATGCAGCCTCGTTAATTGCTTTATCAGCAGTTCTCGTGTACCAAGCTTCCAAAAACATACGACTTGCATAAATGCTGCAGCCTGATCTAATTATGTAAGCATTCTCAAAACTCGAAAAATGATCAGTTTTCATGGCGTGGTCAACAATTTTAGAATTTAAATTTTTATTTCTAAAAGCATGTTTATGCTCCTTAAGTCTAGTTTCAAGTGTACGGCTGGTTTCACCTATGTAGACTGCATTACACTGTTTGCACGGAATTCCATAAATAACATCTTTAAACTGTGAGATTGGTTGGTTGGTTGGTTGTATTTATGTCGGCCAATTATCTGCACGTGGGATATAGGCCCTAAGGGGGGGAGAGCCTTCCGTGGAGGTCTTTCTAAGGGAACCTAACCCGTATTAATGCTTGGAGAACCAAGGTTCGAAGAAAACCACGAAAACTCCGAACGATTAGGCCGACGGGCGCGATTGGGATCGAACCCAGCACCTCCCGTCTACCAGCTTCGAGAGCAGAACCCCTCGGCCACTGGTGGGGCCTGTGAGATTGGATATCGATGCTGAAGATTGCTTAAGAGATGCTTAAGTGGTTTTTGTGGAATGAAGAACGTGTGAATGCCAAGTGGTTTAAAAAAATGCGAAATCTTCTCTGAAATACCTTTGTAATACGGAATGCTTGCGAATTTATTAACTTTCATATGTTGGAAGGGTGGAGGAGTATCCGTGTGTGCACGAAGAAGTTCCATAAAAATGCGAAAACAAAACCTTTCAGGGTAACAATTCAACTTTAAATCGTATAAAGTTTTTTGTATTTCTATATTAAAAAGCTCTTTTGTGCTGCAATATCGTATAGCTCTGGTAAATAAATAAATAAATAATTAATTAAAAGTAAATTTAAATAAAACATGCATGTAGATATCTAAAGAAATCTTTTAAAATCAAAACTGCATAGTTTGACACTATTATTACAGAAGACGGGATTATTTGTATAGAGAAGAAAATTGCCCATTTGCTTGTTTCCCAGTATTGAAACATTAGCGATCATGTCTTTGTTAGTATATTTTTGTACTAAGTATCACGTAGGGGTTAAAACACGAAATATAATATTTATGTACTTATATATGCATTCTGAAACATGAAAATGTTTATTTTCTTGCGATGATATAGATGCAATACCCCGGATGAAATCTGGCTTTATGCCCCAATTTGGCTTGATTAGACTTTTCATAGCTTTCTACTTAAAGGAAGAAACACGTAATGCAGTCAGTGTAGTGCAGTAAGTTGTTGCATGAATATTGGCGATTTAGGAATATTTTGACTAAAATTTCGAAAGTTTATTGAGTTTCAAAGTTTGGGTTTTGGGGTCATCTAAAAACTGCTTCTCTGGGATTTTTTAGTCTAAGAAATTAATACATATGAAATGTTCGCATTTTATTTAAAACATATAAAAAGATGACATAAAATTGTCAAAAATGTCTGGAAAATTTAAAAAAAAAATACTTAAAGTGTAAAAATTAATTCCTAAAAGACCGTAAATGGTATAAAAATGTGAATGTTATGTACTTCCATGCTCTGGTGATAACCCATAATTTTACTTCGACCTTTACGAAAATAAATTTTAACTCATATTGAAAATTTCAGCTTATTCACTTGCTTAGATAAAAGTGAAAACATTTCAAATCGACCTCATTTAGAAGTTTTTAAAGAAAAAGATAAAATTAAAATTTGTTGGTAAGGAATCGAAAGGGATTTCAATATCCATTCTATTTTCGACCATTCGCATTCATCAAATACCATTTCTGTCAACAGGTTTCTTATGAATTTGCAAACAGCGTTACATAAGTTGCCTTCAGAAGCACATACCTTAAGGGCAAATAGATTGGTGCAGACAGTTTTCAGGAAAAAAGAAAAGCAAAAATAAGAGAAAAAATACTGTTTAATAATCAAGATACGGTTGTGTTCCGTTAATGGTAGAAGCGATCGGAAGATTGCTTGTTTTAGTTTTAATAGCCAGCTGCAGGAAGAAATTGTTCATCGGCACGCAAGACACAGAATAATTTATTCGCGATCTGAGACAAGAAGTAATTGATTTTCACCAAGGACATGAAAATTGACACAATTTTCGATTAATAAATTGGACTATTTACGCTTTTAACTTAAGGTAGATGCCACTTTTTTCTTAAGGGGTCTCAGGACTCTTTAAAATTTTCGAAATTTTGATTTTTTTTTTTACATGTTAAACTCCTGTCTTTTCTGAACATTTTTATGCAATTGTTTTCTTAAAATTCCTATTAGAACAAAAGTTATGGCTTTTAGAATTATACCCCTTCAATAGCTGAAGCGGCGTTTCCGAAACTTTGAAGCTATTTTTCTCCACATGAAGTTTTTGGTCATAACGCGTACGATATCTTAAAACCTTCCAAATATTTTTTCATGAAAACTTTGAAACATGTTTCATGTTAGTCTGTATAAATTTAACCTAACAAAAAACATATTTTTTAGGGGAATATAATGTTGAAATTTTCTAAATTTTGCATTAGCTAAATACAACTTTGTATTAAAAATATGAAAATGTTTTAAATACAAATTTATTGAGGTTCAGGGTAATTATTATGTTTACGTAGGCAACAAAATTTTCATTCTAGATGCAAAATTTATTTTGTAATGCTGCACGTAATCTGTTATGCCAATTTTCTGCTCGTCAAAAGTCTGACAGTTTGGATCTCCCTGTAAGTGCTAATTCAGCACCTTGCGATTTTTTAACGCGTGAAATGAAAGAACATACTCATATCTTTCATTCTAATAAAAATTATGTCTTAAAATCAAATATATATTAGATATTAAATGTTGAAAATGGTCTTTTTTTTATTCATTTTTTTTTCAATTTTAAAACTCCTGAGACCCCTTAAAGACGCAAATTTTTCTGATGAAAATACATTAACTCTTTATACCCCGGCAGTACATTAAAGTATCGTCAATCGGGGCAACTTTGGGCCACTTTTTCCTAGTTCCACTCACATTTCCATTATTAAAAAGTATTATATGTGATTTTTCAACGTCAAAATGGAGTTGTAAACAATTAACATAAACAATGAAGCAAACTGTATGGTTTTAAAGAGGAATTTTTCAATTGTTTAATTTTTTAACTATTTTTAAAATTTTGGAACAAAGTAGCCTCTGCTAGGGGCTTCTTTGGTCCATTGACTTAGCTTTATATAAAATGAATACATTTCATATGTAAGTGAATACATTTTTATTGAAACTCTCTTGAAATAGTATTTGGTTATTTAAATAATACTGCAAACTCCATAAGCAATTTTTTTTTTTTTTTACATTTAAACACAATAAAACAATTGTTAATATTAAAGAAACGAGAGACAGTTTTTGTCATGTTATCCTCGGCAACTGGAACAAAAACAATTAATGTAACATTTTGCTACAGTAACATTCGAAATTTTTTTTAATTTAAAACATGTTTTAACAGATTTGGTTGTATAAAAGGATATTCTAAGTGATTGGGGCTATTTTCGGACCAAAAAAAGCCTGGCACAAAGTAGCCCCGAAATACTAGTTTTCATGTTAGCTTTATGAAAACGCGAACATTTCCTCTCAAAATAAAAAGTTAAAGGAAAACCTATGGTCCCACATGGGTTACCAGGTTACTAAAGATAATATTTTGACACTTATCTTATTTGTAGCTCTTATCCAGATTGTTTCACTATAGAAAGTTTGGAGAGTTAAAATTTACACAGGAAAACAGTTGTTTACAAACACATCCAGTGTTGCCACTAAAAAATTAAATTACCCCAAAACTATTCAAATTCCCTATAGTAGGATATAAAATATTTTTCAAGGGCAAAAACTCCAAATTATCTTGTATTGTTTGTTCAATACAAAGAATAAAAATTTTTTTTATGGGATGGACCAAACTAACCCCGCAAGGACTAAAGTAGCTGCAGTTGACGGTACTTACAATTAAACTGTAATTACATTGTAGATAATTGGAATTACAAATTTACCCAACTCTGGTCTCAAGACTAATGCACAGATTTTCATCAAAATTCAGATGCAGTTATACCTTGATATAATATTGTGCCTAATTACTTTTTGGTGCAAATCCCCCAAAGGTGGAGCTGCTATGCTGCATTTTCAAGATTTCCGCAATAGCTGTATCTCAAGAACTAATGCATGAATTTTCATCAAGTTTCAGGTTCAGTTACTCCCTGGTATAAATTGGTCCTAATTAGTTTTTAGTGTAAACCGTAGAACAGGTAGCGTGCCATGCAGAATTTTTTGCAATTTGCGTAATAGCTCTATGTCAAAAACTAATGAACGTATTTTTTATCAAACTTCAGATTCAGTTAGAAGTTGGCATAAGTTGTTAATGATTTTGGTGTAATGATAAGTTGTAATAGATTTTGGTGTAAATCATCTAACCGGTGGCTGAAAACTTAATGATTCATGCATCAGAAATTTACTAGGTCCAATACTGGAGCACAGGGGAAGGTAACTTTTTTAATTTAATTTTATTTTTCTGAAGAATATATTTTGAAACTTTGAATGTTTATTTTGATACATGAAGATTGTGATTAGCCTAAAAAGTATATATCTTTTGGAATTCACTAACACTTTCATAATAATTAGATAAATGTCTTTAAGTGAAGTGGCCCACTACTGGCGCGTTTATCTTAATTTATTAAAGGAAAAGAAAAAAACATGTGGGTAAGTGTGATCACAGACCGCACAGAGGGTTTCGTTTAATATTCCTTTCAAAACACTTCATCCTTTTGCAAAATCTGTTAGTTCCACATATCGCAACCAGGGGGCGCACTCTATTCTAAACAAACCTGTATCCGAACGAAACTCTGTTTTACAAACTATCCGTAGATATATTAGTCGAGGGGATCGGGCCCATAGCACCCGAGATAGGTAAACGCCCACTGGCGGTAAAAATTGGAACTAAAATATGTTCGGCTATGGTACATAATATGAAAGAGTGGTCAAAGGAGTGTCGTCAAAAGTTAGAAAAGTGCATCCCGTGTGAAAAGGGTGGAGGTTAGAAAAATTGCTAAAAATAAAGAAGTTAGAGCTCGTAGGAGTAAATAATATTTTTTTGAAATTTTTTTGATTTTTTCGTGTGATCGCAAGTGTTCAGCTATAAGTATGCAAATTTTCACATCTCCAACTTAATTAGGGGCTGAGTTAGAAAAATGTCTTAAAATACACAAGTTAGAACACAGAAGGATAAATATAAGACTTTTTCAAAATTTTATGATTTGTCGTTTGATGTGAGGTGTTCAGCTATAAGAATACAAAACTTCAAGTCTCCAACATGTATAGTTTCTGAGAACAGGCTCTGTGACAGATAGACAGACAGAGGAGTGAGACGAATAGGGTTTCGTCAGATGAACGAAACTCTAAAAAGAGAAAATGCATGCGAAAATAATTTTATAACAATGTTGTAATACATCAGGATATTTTACTTGATATCATCTACATGACTTATTTTAATGTATTCTAAATTTTTATGCCTCTCAGCGATCTTTCAAATAGAACTGTAATGTAAATGTAACTGTAGATCGATTGCCACAATTTCTAAAAATTACTAATTGAAATGCATTTTAGAACTGTGTAAAAAGTGCAAGTGAAAGTATTTTTCAGGACGTGATAAAATTTATTACTGATTTATGAGAAAGGGAGAATTTTAATACGAAGTTAAAATGAAAGACAATTATTGCATTTATAATTGAAAGATTGTGGTTTCTTTTTGGTGAAGGTTTACAAATAGAATAGATTGATAGGGAAAACTCGATTTTTTAAGTTTCGGATACGGTGAGTCTTGAAATTAACGTCCTCAAATAATAGATTATAAAGTATTCGAAACTACTCTAAATCATTCTATTTAGATTGAAATTTGTAAATTTGGAGTGGTTTCATGTTTTCTTAACATACTGTAATGTCATACCTTGTTTATAACGATATGCGGTTATCTGAAAATCTAACCAAACTTATGAAGCAAAACAAACAAACGAATAAAAAAAGTTTCTGCTCACCTTAAAGATATATCTCCATCACAGAAGTAAGAAAAGATATTAGAAGTGACACCGCCTGGACTGCAGGCTAGCACCAACATGCCAGTGGCGTAGAGGGGGTCCAGACGCAGTAATACAATGATAGAGAAAGCGGCTAAAGGCAACAAACAAAACTGACTCAACATACCTATGAGAACTCCTACGGGACGTCGAACATGACTCCATACCTAAAAGAAAAACATATATATATATATAGTGTACAATTTGTATGAAAATATTCTTATCGCTAAAGGTAAATATGTACAGTCGTGGGAAAAAAAAAGTAAACACCCCCTACTAACTCCTCAACAAATCATCATAGAAGAAAGTGACTGGTACCGAACGATTGGAAATAAAGTCTACTTTTAAATGATGTATATAAAATTTTCTTAGGGGGTCATCTACATATTAAAACGAATCCAAACTTCATTTTTTTCAATGGCAATACCCAATTTTAACGAGATATTTCAAATCTTCGGTTCAAACTATGCCTAGATACCAAATTTCAAGTCGTTTGAATGATAAGTTTTTGAATTATAAACATTCAAAATTGAGTGCTTCTAATGTTAAATTATATTTTCATATTTTTATTTATATCTCCCGAAATTATGCTCCTAATGTGCTAATTTTTTTTTGTGGCAATAATACTAATATACCCAAACATAAATAAACTGAATTTGCAATTTTTATAATTTTATGATATAAATTATGATTTATGAAATTAATATTCGAAAAAATTATGAATTGCAACCTACAATTTTTTTGATGGATTTAGATTTATTAAGTCCTGCTTTATGGAAATTCAAAAATTTCACATTTTTCTTCCAAGTAGTTTTCGAATTATGCTTAAAAAACGGCAAAATGATGATTTAAGATCTATGATGGAAGTGAGTAGACATTTTGAAATTTATTCTGCCGTACTGTAATCTAACATGCTTCATTGACTCCTTGAGTGGCGCTTAAGGTGCCTCGATCAAGGAAGCGGCTCTCTCGGTTAACAATCCAGTACGGAACTTCAATTTGGATACAGCCCTTAAAATACGCTCGTTTTAAAATAATTAATTTCTCGGAAACTTATGGTACGAATTGCATAAAAATTCGTTTTTAGGCTAATTGAAGGGTGTAGAGTTCATTTATGCTGTCAGAATTGGGTACTGCTATTGGAAAAAACAAAGTTATGGTTCGTTGTAATATGTAAGTGGCCCCTTAAGCAAATTTTATATACATCATTTAAAAGTAGACTTTATTTCCAATCGTTCGGTATCAGTAACTTTCTTCTACGATAATTTGTTGAGGAGTTAGTAGGGGGTGTTTACTTTTTTTCCCCCACGACTGTACATATTTAATATTGTAATATATTTGGTATTTCTCCAGTATAGGGTACTTGGCGTTTTTATTTTTTTTAAACTTAGCGCAATTTGGGTTTTAGAAAGTTATGATATAAACAGCTATGAAAATAAACTTGTTGAACTTTTATGCTTGTTTATATATGAGGACCCCAGAAGCCAAGGGATATAAGTGACAAAATGGAAAAAACTGAGCTAAATGTTCTGGCTATTTATTTGGCTGTAAAGAAATATAGATGATTTTCTAATTATATGCTGCGTTCCAGAGGTCAAGTACTTAAGCTCTTTCAACTACATAATACCTCAACCTCTTTCATTTCTACTTAAATTTAAAAAATAAATTACTTCACTCTTTTTTAACAATAATTAAAATAAGAGTTCAAAGACCGCTATGAAATAACCAACAGCTTCATATTTTAATTCAGTCAACTACTATTGATGTTCAACTTTGAATTCAATTTACTCCAAATCTAAATTTTGTCACTTGCATCCCTTGGTTTCTGGGGTCCCCATATATACAAAAACATGCTATTTATATATATATCTTATTATATATTTTTACTATACAGTTTACTTCTGTTTGTATATATAAATAGAAAAATAAACTCTTTATATTAAATCAATTGTATAAATATTAAAAAATCTGCTTGTGTATAAAAAACAGTGAATAGATTCCCAGAAAACGTGCATGAAAAATTTCCTTCTCTCCAAGGCCCCTATACTGGAAAAGTATTTAATATTTAATGCATTTTTACACACACAAAAAAAAGTAAAAAAAAAAAAAACGGAAAATGCAGTGCCGACAAAATTACCACAATTTTGGTTACCTGGTCTTGGATCTCTATCATCCTACACGGCTTTCCACATCAGTGCCGAAATTAGGATTTTTTTACCCGGCCCGCGCATGAATTTTGGTGCCCCTTCACCCTCCTTCCCACAATAAGCTTATAAACAGTTTTAGATCTATTGATTTTGTTTTTTATTTTAAATATAAAATAATTGCAAGAAAATATAGTAATTACAATACGTTTAGTTTGATTTCTTTAAAAATCAAGCCGTTGCAATAACTTCGTTTATATATTTATGTAATGGAAATAAGATCATCACGATAAAGTTCTAAATACTCAAGGAATTCGAACTTAATTGCGACAGTGTAAAGACGTTGTTGCGACAGATCTTGTAAAGTATCTTGGATGAATTAGCTGAACCAATGCAGATAAGTCAGAAGTGTATACGCTAGTTATAACGACACCGTTTACCTTCCATTGAAGGTGATCAATCAAATTATCTTGAAGCGTAGATTAGATGGTAATCTGTAAGGGGGGGGGGGGGCTTAACCTATTGAGGTGTTTTACATTTTAACAAAATATACAGCCGTGGGGGAAAAAAGTAAACACCCCCTGCTAACTCTGCAACAAATTATTGTAGAAGAAGGTTACTAGTACCAAACGATTGGAAATAAAATCTACTTTTAAATATATGTAAAATTTGCTTAGGGGCCCATCTACAAATCAAAACGAATCTAAACTTTGTTTTTTTTTTTTTTTTCAATAGCAATGCCCAAGTTTGACACTATAAATGAATTTTACTACCTTAAATTAGCCTAAATTCAAATTTTCAGGAAATTCATATGATTACTTTCAGAGAAATTAATTATTTTACAATGATCATATTTTAGGAGTTGTATCCAAATTGAAGTTCGGTACTAGATTGTTGAAATGCTACAGAATGACTATCTCACTTCTATATTAATGTATTATTTCTTGCCAATATGACCATTTCACTTGCTTAATATGTTTCGACTATTGCCAGCCTAAATATTTAAATAAAATGAGTAAAATATATTTCTTCCAGATTATGCTTTTCTGGACATCATTGAAACCATCTTAAACCATTATTTTGAGGTTTTTTACTCATAATTCGAAAAGTACTTGGGAGAAATTTGAAATTGAGAATTTGCATACAGCAGGTCATAATAAATATAAATCGATCAAAAAAATTATAGGTTGCAATTCATACTTTTTTCGAATATTACTTTCATAATTCATATTATAAAAATTTTAAAATTACAAATTCATTGTATTTATGTTTGGGTTTTTTAGTTTTATAACCCAGCAAGAAAATTAGCACATTAGGATTATAAATTAGCACATTAGGATTATAAATTAGCACATTAGGGTTGTAATCTCTGCTGAGGTTCGATTCAAGGTAAACGCGGGCAATATGCTCTGCGTGGGCACTTGAGGAACAACGGATATTGAAACTGACAGGAAATAAGAAGTTTCAAAAACCACAATTTTGTAAGATTTACAACTGAGCCGTAGAAAGGAAGGAGCATAGAAGAAAACCTTTATTTGTTTCTTAATTTAAATTCAGATTTTGGGTCCTATTAACCAAACTTTTCACGTCTGGTATTGCACTGTTAAAACGAAAAGTATATGTGAAAGCCATAGCTCAGAAATTGCAGTGACTATTGCAATCTTACTGAAGTTTTTTAGAAAAAGAGCATTACTGTACGCCGTTCATGTCCTTTGGAATTCTCGTTTTTCAGAGGTTTTTACTTGAGTAATGTGATTTTGTTTAAAGAAAAGAACCTTCTATAGAGAATGACACTCATAAAGGTAAAATTGAATATTTTCTTTTAACTTTATGATATTAAATTAATTTTAACATTGAGATGGTTAGAAGAATCCAAAGTAGTAATGGATTTAATTATGTGTATGTTTTTAAGGGGTCTCAGGACTCTGAAAATTGGAAAAAATGAAACAAAAAGACCATTTTCAAAATTTAATATCTTAAAATGTACACGGTTTAAAGACAAAATTTTAATTGGGATCAAAGATATAAGTATGCTCTTTCATTTTATGTATTTAAAAAACTGCAAGATGCAGAATTAGCAATTATAGGGGCTCCAAACTTTCAGACATTTGACGAGCAGAAAATTGGTATGACAGCTTACGCACACGATTACAAAATAAATATTGCAACTAGAGTTAAAATTTTGGTGCTTACTTATACTTCAGATTACAATAATTACCCTGAACTTAAATAAATTTGCATTTAAAGTATTTTTACATTTTTAATACAAAGTTGTATTTAGCTAATACAAAATTTTGAAATTTTCAACAGTATAGTCATCAAAAAAGAATTTTTTTTAAACAATAAAAAGGAAATTTTAGGTTTAGTTTATACAGACTAACATGAATTATATGTTTTGAAAATTTCATGAAAACATATTCAGAAGTTTTTGAGATATTGTTATGCCCCAAAACATCATTTGGAGAAAAATGACTTCAAAGTTTCGGAAACGCCACTTCAGCTATTGAGGGGGTATAATTCTAAAAGCCATAACTTCTGTTCTAATGGTAATTTGAAGGAAACAATTATATCAAAATGTTCAGAAAATATAGGAGTTTAACATCTAAAAAAATTAAAATTTCGAAAATTTTGAAGCTTTTAAGAGTCTTGAGACCCTTTAAGATTTTCATTATCTTCACGGGTATGAAGAATAACAGTTATTATGAGAACTTTTATAATTACTTTTCTTCTCGTATTAACAAAGTTCGACTGTACATTAAAAATATCACCATATTGGAATACAGTATAACTTCAAAAAGTCCTTCCGGCCAGTGCCGGGAGGAAGAGGTAGCTTTCATAATCCTTATTTTAAAAAAGCCAACTTATATCATGCAAACACACGAAGCTCAATTTAGTGGAAACCGAATATAGGAGATTCAATACTAATTTTTATCAATATAATAAATGAGAATTTCGCGAAATTAGTCAGCTTTATCCAAGCTGCTTTTCTTTAAAGTAACTTATATTTGGCTGCCAAATTCGGCAATTTCTTAAAGTGCCTGTCATTTTAAGACAACATGGTGGATGAGGCTAAGCAGTGAACTTGGTCGAGACCTTAGTAATTGCTGTGCACATGCTCACACACATCGGAATCGGTTAATATATAGGAGTGCTGTCGCATGCAAAAAATCAGATTTTTCAAAATGTCACCCACAATAGAAATTGAAACTGCTATATCTGAGCCATTTTTTAAGGTAAAGACAAACAAAAAATGCTCCTGAATCCTTATATCAAGATCAAATACTTAAGAAAGAAACCTTTTTCAATTTCTAATTTTTTTGCACCTCACTTTAAATATATATATTTTTTTTTAATTTAATGGCCGCCATTTTGAAACAAGATGGCTGATGAATCTGGCCAGCGAACTTGGTCGAGCTGTTGATGTATACTATCCACATGCCTTCTTACATCGAAATAGGCGAATACGTGTGTTATCGCGTGACAAATACAAGATCGTTTCAAAATGTTAGCCATGCTAGAAATTCAAAGTGCTATAAATCAACCATTTTTTAAGATATCAACAAAAGAACAAATTTTCAGAAACAAAAACTGCTCCGGAATCTTTGTATCAAGGCCAAACACATAAAAAAAAATCTTTTTCATTTTCCAATTTTTTAATACCTCATTTTGAATTTTAAATTTAATTTTTTTAAATGGCAACCCTTTTAAAACAAGATGGCGAATGAAGCTGGCCAACGAACTCGGTCGAGACATTGGTATGTACTATGTACAGACCAAGTTACATCCAAATAGGTTCATAAATACGCCTGTTATCGCGTGACAAAAATCAGGTCGTTTTAAAATATCAGCCACAAGAGAAATTCAAAATGCTATTACTCAGCCATTTTTTTTTAGATATAGACGAAAGAAAAACTGTTCCGGAATCTTTGTATTAAGGTCAAACACATACAAAAAGAAAAAATCTTTTTCATTTTCCAATTTTTTGGTATCTCATTTAAATTTTTTTATTTTTTTAAATGGCCGCCATTTTGAAACAAGATGGCAAATGAAGCTGATCAACGAACTCGGTCGAGATATTTGTATGTACTATGTACACACCAAGGTACATCCAAGTCGATTCATAAATACGCCTGTTATTACGTGAGAAAAATCAGGACGTTTCAAAATGTCAGCCACGCTAGAAATTCAAAATGCTATAACTCAGCCATTTCTTAAGATATAGACGAAACAAAAACTGCTCCCGAATCTTTATATCAAGGTCAAACACATAAGAAAAAAATATTTTTTCAATTTTCAATTTTTGGTACCACATTTCAAATTTAAATTTTTCTTAAAAATTTAAATGGCCGCCATTTTTAAACAAGATAGCGGGTGAAGCTGGCCAACGAACCCGGTCGAGACATTGGTATGTACTATGTATAAACGAAGTTACATCCAAATCGGTTCATAAATACACCTTTTATCGCGTGACAAAATTCAGGACGTTTCAAAATGTCAGCCACGCTAGAAATTCAAAATGCTATAACTCAGCCATTTTTTAAGATATAGACGAAACAAAAACTGCTCCAAAATCTTTGTATAAAGGTCAAATACATAAGAAAAAAATATTTTTCCATTTTCAATTTTTTGGTACCACATTTCAAATTTTAAATTTTTAAAAAAATTTTAAATGGCCGCCATTTTGAAACAAAATGGCGGATGAAGCTGGCCAACGAACTCGGTCGAAAGATTGGTATGTACTATGTACACACCGAATTACATCCAAATCGGTTCATAAATACGCTTTTTATCGCGTGACAAAATTCAGGACGTTTCAAAATGTCAGCCACGCTAGAAATTCAAAATGCTATAACTCAGACATTTTTTAAGATATAGACGAAACAAAAACTGCTCCGGAATCTTTGTATAAAGGTCAAATGCATAAGAAAAAAATATTTTTCCATTTTTAATTTTTTGGTACCACATTTCAAGTTTTAAATTTTTTTAAAAATTTTAAATGGCCGCCATTTTGAAACAAAATGGCGGATGAAGCTGGCCAACGAACTCGGTCGAGACATTGGTATGTACTATGTACACACCGATCTACATCGAAATCGGTTCATAATTACGGGAGTTACAGTGTGACATAGGTCAGATATATATATATATATATATATATATATATATATATATATATATATATATATCAATTTTGAACGGAGGGTGGTTTCGGGGTCTGGGGGTCATGATCGATGAAAATATACCAAAATTTTTTGAAATCGCTTTCCTCCGAACGGCTGCAATAGGTAGCTTTTTTGTAAAGAAAGCTACCTAAAATCCGGCATCATCGGAAACGAGACTATGCCGGATTTTTGAAGGAATGCCAAAAGGAGTAACTAGGAATATCAAGAGTAGTAATATATTTTTAATGGTGCCTTTAGCCATAATTTATTTCATTATTAAGTGATAATTATGTAAGAAAAAGAGAAAATTAAATGTAAAAATAAAATTACATTAATTGATATTTCCTGTGTTACAGAAAAAAATGAAAGAAAAAAGAGTGAATTATTTCTTCTCGTATAATTTGGGAAACATCGATGTCAATTTTGTTTGCTTCAATTTTTTCAGCCGTTCTTACACAAATTTTTCTTGTATTTTATACAAATGAAGAAATTCTATTACAGAAATACTGTCTTGTTCTCTATAACAGATGTCAATAGACAAATTTATGCATTTTTCTAATGACACCTTTTCTTCTCCTTTTTGGTCATTCTCGTCTTTGGAGCTATTACTAGCGTTATCGGCAGTTCTATTTAGCACAGTGTCAGAAGAGAGACTCCAAAGAACTTTTATACTACTCTCCACGCCGTTGCTGAACAACAGTGCAACTCCCAGAAAATTTGTTCAGAAAAAAATGGCCTCAGACAAAAGAAACAAAATGTCAAATATTATTTTTTTGCACTTTTTACTTTCGATCTTGAAGTTTTTAATTCGTGGACGATTGCTATTTTTCTGCTACCATAATTTGAAAGTGTAAAAGAAAAAGGAAGGAAAAAATGTTTTTGATGCCGGATTTTTAAAGCTGCCGGATTTCTGAATACCGGATATTTGAAGTCACACTGTACTTCCACGCAATAAACTCTAAAGATTGTAATTCGAGATAAAAGTTTTTCAAAATCATAGGATAAGGCTGTTAGAATTAAGGTTCTTAAAAGTTGCCGAAAGAAGCTCTTTGCAATATTTCTGGTTTTTAGTTTCCTATAATGTAAATACAATATAATTTTCTTAAGGTATCTTTCTCATATTCAGGATTGCCACATTCGACTATTTTTATATTCTGTTTCCACCAGTATTTTTCTACTATAAATTTTGAACTACTGCATATGTTGTCAAAGTGTGTGTTAATGATTTCTGTGCCAGTTAGAATTAAAAAATAGTCGCAGGTGGCAGCCCTACATATTCATTTCTACATTAACTTGAAATTTCGATATGAACCATTATGATTTATTTATTTTATTTTTAGGGTTTCGCTCTTAAACAGTCAGAAGTAATAAAGGCTATTGACCCACAAATTTATAGGTTATTAATCATTCACACACGTATTTAGGAAAAAACGTAGGGGGGGGGGGGTAATTAAGTTATTTGAAAAAAAAATTACATATATATATATCGTGTGGGGTATCATGCGAAAGATCTCGTAACGTCAAATTCAAAAATACATTTATTTTAATTTTAGGTATTATATTTTCAGAGATATCGTCGAAAATGTAATGCAAACATATATATCCCCCCCCCCCCCCTATCTCCGAATCTACTGAATCTAAAATTATGAAAAAACAGGGGATGTAGAAGTTAATTTAAACCTTGCAGGAAAACTATAGAAATTACCCTCTGCCACATAATTTTTGAAAAACCGCATTTTCCCGTTACACACAAATTTCGATTTGCAGGCCTTCAACAAAGAAGTTGAGGAGTGCTGGAGGTACCTATAGTCACAGAAGTATAAAAGGATTATTGATAATGATTTTCGAAAAACATTGTCGGTAATTAGCCGAGATACTTAATCCATAAAGACACGGACGGGTTGGACATACATAAAGACTCTATACGCCATCGGCTTTTAATGCCTAGATAACTTTTAATGATTGAATTTGCGTAATGCCATGCCCAGTTACTAAATCATATATTTATTGTACGGAACCTTCTGTACCCGAGTAATACTCGCACTTGACCGATTTTTTGCTTTCATTCATATATTATGAAATACAAAAATTAAAAAAAAAAATGTGCAATGAGTACAAAGTCCACATAATGCAAATATTTTTAAATTAGATATTATGTTTTCATCAAAAACTGAGGACCAACAAAACGTTTTGAAGAACAAGTCTTCTTTATATCTTTGAATGAATGACAGTTTAAAGACATACGTTGACTACGTTCATGTAACAAATGCATCATCAAAAACAAACAATAACTTATTTTTCCCAAGCCTCTTTTCAAGCTTTCATTGCATGGTAATGTCAAAAATGTCATAAGAAAATGTGGAAAAATTACGAATGACAATAATGATTTTTAAAAAAATAATTATAATAAAATATTTTAACTGCATGAGAGACATAAAATAATATGTTAATGGTTTTCTACCACGCTATCACGTTGCAAGAAATGCATCTAATGTATACATATTATCATTGAGAAAAACGATTAAATGTGAAAAAAAAAGGAATCTTCCAAGGCTATTAAAGACATTTTTATCCAAATACAAATGAAAATATACGAAATAACTACGCATAAATAGACTAATTTCTTATTAAGAGGAAATTATCTTTATTAATGGCTAACATATTAAATGTTATTTTGAATTTATGTAGGTGTTTAGCGTACAAATTAGATGCACACCTCTTTTTTACCTCACGTGTTCACCATACATTAGAGATTACGCAAATGACGTAACTTGATTTTCCACCTTCAATGGCTGTTATATAATTTAAACACAGTCACATTAAGAAAAAGAATATACAATCAAGATTGGTATTTTATCGGTAGATTTGAATGACGTTCATTTTTTTTTTTTTTTTTTTGCGTTTTAATAGTTTATGAAGAACAATTTTCCTCTTAACACGTTGACCGCCACAGATTGTGACGAAGTGGTTTTTTATTTACCCATCATACGTAGTATAGGGTAAGTTTTGTAATCGTTTTAAAAATCAAAATTTTTTTTGACGGATTTATATATTTCAGACACTGGAGATTCCGAAAAACATATTTTTAGAAAAAAAAAAAAATTCCGTCCGTCTGTGTGTCTGTAAACGCTCTATCACCCGAACAAATTGAGATAGAGACTTGAAATTTGGTGTGTACTTAGTATGTAATAATGGAAAGAAGCCTATTGAATATCAGTAACCTCGATTATCCGGAACTATCTTTTTCGAACTCTCAAAATTTTCGTTCTCATAAAAGGTATATAAAATTTTTCGAAATTGTTTATTTTAAGGAGTGGATATAAAAGACAATAAAAAAACATAAATTTTGCATAAAAAACGAAGTCGATCGGATAATTGTCGAGATATTTGTAAATATATTTTTTACACTCTTCGATTTTTCATGACCATGTATTTCATTCAAATTTCAATTCAAATATGTATTTTAATTACGCTTAATCCGACGCAGTAAATATGATTAAAATTTTCGGAGTTATAAGGATGTTTCTTTTACGCAATTCGGTTCTACTTAATTATCCCTTGGACCCAAAAACTATCGCCAAACTATAAGATTAAATACCAATAATGGCTTATCGTAAATGTCACATTCACAAACACATTACATGTGTTTTACGTTATCAAGCGATATTAATTCGGCGTTTTATTTGTATTTCTATTAATCTTTTACTAATGTATTTGTTCTTTCGTTATTTAAAAAAAAAATTCCGCCAATTTGTATAATTTTGCGAGTAGTTTGGCGATTTGTATAATTTGTCGAAATGGGCCGACGGGATAATCAAGTAGTATCTGCAATTCCGTAATAGAGCATGACTATGTATTAAAAATATTTAAATATACGTTTAAATTTTATTTTTGAATTGCAATGCATTTTATAAATAGTTTACACATCTTTGATTTTCATATTTTATACAATGCATTTCCATGATGGGCAAATATTACGGTGGCCCCCAACGACTAGTTTTTTTTAGCAGACATTAACAAAGTGGCGTCCCGGTTTTATCCAGTCGGTTCACAATTCCCAATCGTTGCAACGTTTTTTTTAATTTTATACAAAGTGCTCATTTTAAACGTTTTTATTTCAAAAATATCATATTATAGTTATTTTTACACTTTGAACGCCAAACAGAAATCACTAAACATGCCTATGGGTGGAGGGGGAGGGGTTCTTTTTAGGGTTCCGTACTTAAAAATTAAAAGCGGAACCATTATAAGATTACTCGCGTGTCTAACTATCCATCTTGTCACAGCCCTTTTTCTCGAAAACTGTGGAACGTGGAAAGTTGTAACTTGCCAGAGTTATAAAGGCTGTTGACCCACATATTTATGGATTATTAGCCATTCACAAATATTTTAAGGAAAAATTTAAGAGGGTCCGGGGCACAAAAATCTTTAAATTTTGCAAAAACATTCTATTTCTTTAAAAATTTCTCTGTTTTTTCCTGTATAAAATGACATTTAAATCATGTTTCTATCTGAATTAGAACAAAAAATATTATTTTTTTCGTTTTGGTTTGTTTTCAAATTCTAGCTTTTAAGCAATAGCTGTCATGGAAACGACTCGTAAAAATGCGTTTTTCCTCATGATAGGTTTTTTCACCATTTCTCGTATCTAAATTCTTATAAATCGAGAACCGTTAAAGATAACGGGTTCAAACTTGGAATATATCTTTTTTAATTGTTTTAATTTAATCTTGATTCAGCATATTTGAAAAAAAATATTTACTTTTGAAAATATGATTTTTCTTTTTAAAGTTGCACCACTTGTTTGAATTTTTTCTTTAAATATTTTTAATTTTTTTTATAATTAATATTTTTAAAAATGCTGAATAAAAATTAAAACTTATATATTTCTGTTTATTTAAATGAAAAAGAATTGAAATTCTATAAATGATATTTCAAGTTATAACAATTTTAATCTACCCCACTTTTTTAATAAATTTAAAATTTAAAATTTTTGAAAAAAAAATTGAGATGTTTTATCATGGGATTTTGTTTACAAATTATAAGGTTAACCATCACAAAAAAATTCAGAATTTTAACCCAATAAATAAAAATTATTTTAAAATGTGTCCCGGACCCCCTTAAGGGGACTAATTAAGTTACTCGATTTTATAGATATACAGTGTGACTTCAAAAATCGGGCATAAAAACCATCTTTTTCCCTTCCTTTTTCTTTTACACTTTCAATCTATAGCAAAAGAAAAATAGCGATGGATTATGAATTAAAAACTTCAAGATCGAAAGTAAAAATGCAAAAAAATAATATTTGACATTTTTTTTTTCATTTGTCAGAGACGATTATTTACTGGGAGGTGCACTGTTGCTCAGAAACGGCATGGAGATTAGTACACAAGTTCTTTGGAATCTCTCTTCTGACGCTGTACTAAATAGAACTGCCGATAACGCTAGTAACAGCTTCGAAGACAAGGATGAACAGCAAGCAGAAGAAAAGGTGTCACTAGAAAAATGCATAAATTTGACTAGAGAATTGATATCTGCTTTAGTGAACAAGACTGTATTTCCGAAATGGATCCGTAAAAAAAAATTCTTTATTTGTATAAGATACATGAAAAACTTGTTACTTGAACGTTTTACTTGTTAAAGAATGGCAAAAAAAACGAAGCAAACAAAATTGACATCGATGTTTCCGAAATTGCACAATAAGAAATAATTTCCCTCTTTATTAGATTTTTTCTGTAACATAGAAAATATCAATTAATGTAAGTTTATTTTTATATTTAATTTTCCCTTTTTCTTACATAGTTATCACCTAATAATGAAATAAATTATGGTTAAAGGCAACATTAAGAATATAGTATACTTTTGATATTCCTAGTTTCTACTTTTGACATTCCTTCAAAAATCCAGAAATTTTAAAACTCCGGCATAGTCGCGGTCCCAGTGATGCCTGATTTTTGAAGTTACACTCTATATCTTGTGGGGGTAGCTCGAAAGATCTTGTAACACCGAAAACAAAAATATAATTGTTCTAATTTTAGTTATTATAATTTCATAAATATCGTTGAAAATGTGCTGCAAAAAATATGTCCCCCATCCCCACCCCAAAGCGCACTTGTCACAATGCCAAGTTTAAACTTTGTACAAGGTCTTTGTTTTAGGTAATTCGAGTCATAGTGATAAATAGTCAACGTTTTTCCTAACAACTGCATTCAATTATTGAAAGGAAATACTCATAAATTCATAGACACCATAGAATAATTAAAAGTCAGTAGTTTTGTAACAACTGTCGCTTATAACTTTGTATATAATAAAACTTTTCGATTACAAATCACTCTAATTTTGCAATATTGCAGTTAGTAATTAACAACAACAACAAATAATAATATTGTACGGAGTGTCCGAGTAAAACTCACACTTGACGTATTATTTTAAATACATAGCAATAAGTTATCAATAGACCCGTTTCATTTCAATAAATTGCCTTCAATGAAAATATTAATGGCACACGCATTCATGTGGTATTGCTGCATGGGAAATATTTCTCGCACACATATTTGTTGCCATGGTTGTCTATGACCTTAAGACCTTAACATGAGAAAGTGAAAGTATTATGTTTGTTTCTATCTCTCATCTTCATTTTGCCTAATTTTCTCTAATTTCAGTAAAATGAATTTTGCATAAGGTGTTTCATAAACTCCTCCTCTTTCAGAGTTTTTTAACATAATCCAAAGAAGAAAGTGCCAAACATAGCATTTGGATATCATTTCGTGTTTTAAAAATGTTAGAGATAGTGAGCGTTTTATATTATTTAGATTTTATCAGGAACTTTTGGTCATAGTTGATAGTTTTATATCAAAATGTCAAAAATTAAATCGGAAATCATTATAACGGAGCCCCTTGGTTCGTTTCTAAAATTTGTCGTTTAATAAATATATCTTTCATACAAATTAGAAAGTATACGTTGCCGAAGACAGAGGTGTCCCCAACATTCGCTTCGTTTGGAAATATTTTCGTTTAAAAGTATAAAATCAATCAACACTGACTTTAGGTATATTTAGTGTTATTATGATGGCAGCTCCGGCCAGGTCGCAGAGTATTAAATGATTGGCTTCAGAATGTAGTTATTAATTGGTGTAAATATTGAAAAAAAAATGCTTATGCTTTGATATATTAATAATTATTTCATACAGGTCTAGCAATCTGACAAGGTTTTAAAACATAAATAGAAATTGGCAGGAAGTAGTTTTGACAATTTTGCTTTTCTCATCAAATTTAACACCTCCATTATCTCTATCGTACCAAGCCCTACAAATACGGAATTATCTTCTTTTAAGACTTCTCTAGCAATGTTACACAATTGAGCAATTTATTTGTGTCTTATTCTATGTATACCTTTTAATGCTTTTCGATGTTGGACTCTTATTGACCCCATGATAACTTATTTTTATACAGGGTGTCCACTCTCAATGGTGTCCAATGGCTAATTCCTAAACTGTTAGGCATAAACATATAGTTCCAATTACAAAAATACTTTAAATGAGGTAAAGAAGTATTTTAAAAGCGATTTGGGTCAATAGAAAAATTTCTTAAAAAATCACGAAATTTTAATTTTTATACCGTCCCCCGGTCCTATAAGTTATATTTAGTAAAAATATCCTATAACACTAAAGACAAAAAAGTCCATTTTTCTACGATTAAAACTGACCGAGGAACAGCTGTTAAAAGTTGAAGCATCTTTTTTTTGCTGTGAAATAGGGGTCATTCAAAAACTTACTAGCAATATAAATAATCGTCAGATAAAAAAAAATAACAGCCGAGAGTAAAATTAGCATTACAAAATAAATTTGAAATCTGTTTTCATTCTTATACATAAAGGAAAAATATACAACTTGTACTAAAAATAGAAGTTAAAACATAACAGAATTTTTGTTAAATGAAATGACGAAAACTAACAGTTACAATTCTTTACAAAAGGATACATATTTTAAAATGCTAATAGATTATATAATCTAAAACTTAGTTAATAAAAATTAAAGGTATATTAAAACTTTCTCAAAGTGGCCCCCTTCGGCTATAATGTAGAAATGTAGATGCAAAATAAATCCTTCTAATACTTACTACCACTTTTTGTACGATTCCTGGAATAATATAACTATATAATTATAACTCAGTAAATTTTAGTGTTAGATGAATGGAACTTTTCTTTTGTCTTACTTGTTAGTGTAATAGGAAATTTTTACTAAATATCACTTATAGGACCAGGGGACCGTACACAAATTTAAATTTTGTAATTAGTAAAAAATATTTTTATTTGTCAAAACGGCATTTAAAATCATTTTTTACCTCATTTAAAACATTTTTCTGGTTGAAACTATATGTCAGTGACTAACGGTTTAAAAACGGCCATTGGACACTTTTTAGATTGGACAGCCTGTATAATTAATGACATATACGTCTTTTCAAGTATTTTGAGGTGTATAACGCAGAATCTGGAGATATAGAACGCTAACATAAAGTAAAACACAAATGATCATGTGTGTAAAAGTGTTAGGTTAGTCTTAGAAGAAAATATAGAAGAACATAATTCATGACAAAAGAAACATTGAAAGAAAAACCGACTTTGAAAATAGTTCTGTTTCATACTTTTACTTGGAAACAAAAAAGTCCAAACACTTATTATCCTCTTCCGATCACTAAGCCAACACTGGCTAGGAAACTTGTTTTACAGGCTTAGTTCAATTTTTCGTTTTCAGAATTTTCATCAGCGATTCCAATCAGATTTGTGAAAACAAATGTAGGACCTTCGGTGCCATTTTAGATTTGGATTATTACTATAATATTATTAGTCATGTGTGAATAAAATACCGGCTTTGAAAATATTTCTGTTTCATACTTTTACAAGAAAACAAATAGACAAAACACTTATTATCATCTTCCGATCATTAAGAGAACACTGGCTAGGAAACTTGTTTTTACAGGCTTACTTTAATTTTTCGTTTTCAGAATTTTCGCCAACGATTCCGATCAAATTTGTGAAAAGAAATTGGGGTCCTTCGTGCCGTTTTAGAGTTGATTACACTGTAATATTATTAATCATTTATGTGAAACAAAAAAGCGGCTTTTGCTACATACCTTTACAAGGAAATGAAAAATTCAAAACACTTATCTTCCGATTACTAATTCAACAGTGCCTGGGAAACTTGTTTTACAGGCTTGGTTTAATTTTTTGTTTACAGACTTTTCACTTTAATTTCGAAAACTTTTTGTTTTACCCACATAAAATATAAATATGTGCAATTCGCCAATCTTAGGGACTCGGGCGCACTGCGAATTTATTTTTATTTTAAGTGCGCTACAAACTTTAAATAATCATTAATTTGAGGTACTCAGGAGCTTAATTATATCGACGAATAGGATATTTTTTATCATATATTAATTATTACTATTTTCATTCAGCGACACGTCTTCCCTGTGTAATGCTAAGAAAACACACACACACACATACACACAAAAAAAAAAAAGACTAGGGAACAGGAATTCTGCTTTTTCAGAATTTAGTGTCCCCCCCCCCCCCCCAACATTTCCATTACTTCATTTTCTTCTGATGGAATGGTGGCTTTTATTATAATGAAACAGCCATTATAAATGAAGCGTTAGGTGAAGATGAAACTGCAGCCGTAAAAAGTTAGAACTCTGATTTTCTGGTCAGAATGGGGGAAAAAAAGGGCCATATTTTTTTTTTTTAAATTATGGCCATTTTTTTCCAGAGAAGAAAATAACTCGGTTAAGCGGGACTCGGATAATCGGGACTCTATTGTAGTGCAAAACATATTTCAATTTTAAGACTTAAACACACGCTTTTATGTTATGTAAAATGATGTCATTTGCATTAATATAGATACTTAAAATTAAATATAGTTTATAATAGCTCCATGTTTAATAATAATTAATTCATTTATATTTTTCTCAAAATAGCGCGTATTTTCATTACATTTTTTCAGTTTTTATGGGGAAATGGCAACAAGAAAATATAATTGCTATTTTTCAACTATTTTTTCTTTACTTTCTACAGAAATGGAGTACCTGAGTGGCCAAAATAAAACAAATGTTGCTAAAAACTACAAAAAAAAATTAATATTCCAAAAACAAACGTAGATACAGTTTTTAAACAAATTGCATTAAAAAGTACTTTTTTTCCCAATACGACGGTGTAAACATTGAAAATGTGCGATGCTTAGAAGTTTTAAAAAATGCTGTAGAGTATTTAATCGCACAATGAAACTTCGGTTTTTGTCTTACGGCTGGCTTATATAAGGTAACGTTATTTATTGGAGACAAAATAAGTTGGGAGAAAGAAATAGCATACCAGGGGCTAAAAAAAAAAGAAAAAAAGGACAAAAATATTGAAATGGATTTTTCGGATTCTCATCTTCAAGAATAATCATTTTCAAGTATTATTCTTTCTTTGTATCTTTGCACAGGCAGGAGATATTACAAGAACAGATCAAACTAAAAGCAATTTAACAAATCACAACGACCATTTGGAAAATGATTTTTTCAAAGACTAAAATTTAAGACATAAAAAATCGCACAGGATTTATCATACATTACGTACGCCATGAATTAAACATTAATAGTGTTATTACACGTACAAATTGCAAGATTTCCCGAAACTTACGTATTATCCACCTGAAACTTATGTATTATCCAACCATTTCATTGGCTGTTCGGGAAAAGGCTTTTACATCGTTAGATTTCCACGAAATTTGACGACCCATTTTAAATGAAATTTCATTCTTAAACTTCTAAAAATCCCACAATATTACTTTTTACACCGTCGTATGGAGAAAAAAATGTACTTTTAAATGCAATTTGTTTGAAAGCTGTATCTCAATTTGTTTCTGAGTTATTAATTTTTTTTTTGTAGTTTTTATTACTTTTTTGTCATGGTGGCAACAGAAGTATCCATCTTTGTTGAAAGTAAAGGGAAATACAGATTACTCTATAGACCAATCAGAAAACTAATAAAATGCGGATTAAACCAATAAAAAGCTTCAGATAAGATTTTGATTTCCTACCCTGACGAGGACAATAACCATTTTTCCAAATGGTTAAAAAAGTGATGCTGGCAAAAAAAAAAAAAAAAAAAAAAAAAAAAAAGGTTTTACAAGATAGAAAATAGATAGTCACAACACAGCTATGAAATTAATATTGCATCAAACTAAGCTTGTAAACTATAGCAGCAATATAGTTTTAACTATATGAGAGTTAAAAGAGAGAAATTGAACAACAATAAAATTTAAACTAAATTAAACAGCACATATGACTGAATTATTACCTAATTATGTATCTGTATGACCTCATTATTACATATTTCTTTTTTTTTTTTCATTTTTGTCCTTTAAAAAAAAATACTAAATGCAGTAAGAATGTAAATAAAAATTTAGCATCAGCAACATGTTATTTCACTGAAATATATATGTAAATTATTATGTTATGAAATATAATCATCAAAGCATATGTGCATAATTTCATATGCTGACTCCTCCTCCCCTAAAATCTTTGGAAATATCTTAAGCAATTAAAAGATTATCACCCAGCTAGTATTATTATTCTTTTTAAATGGGAACAGAAAGAGTTTATACATTTGAATTTTTATAACCTCGACATTTAATTAAAGCAATATGCATAATCGAAAATGCTTTCGTGAAATTATGCTTCTTACAAATAAACTCTTAATGCGAGTATTTCAACGCAAGTTAACAGCTGTCTTTATTACGCCATCTTCTTTTGCCTGGGGGATTATTAAAAAAAAAAAAATAAAATAAAAAAATAAGCAAACTAAATACTTCTTGCTGCCTTTAAGAGTCAGAAACATTTCCAGTCCTTGAGAAAATTATACGTCATTGATGACACGGAGAATAACATTGAACTCTAACACATAAGATTTGTGAACTTGAAAAATATGAACTTCGGGGAACACAAGCGAAAAAGCATTTCATCTTTTTTAATTTTTTCTACTAAGATAATACTCAACTGGAAATCAAAGAAAAAAATCTTAAGAGAAGTTTCTGGTCGTTAACGTGAATTATGCTTAGAATAACAATTAAGATGAGATGACGCACTATATTGATGACATAAGTGGTATTTATCTGCTATGCAATATTTATGGAAACGAAGACAAATGCACAAACATACAGTTGCAGAAAGAAGAACGCACCTGTTCATGCTAACTTGAGCACCATTTATACTAAAGGAAGAAGAAAGTGGCAAATCGATTGGGAGTAATATAATAATTTCTGTTAGCTAAATGATTTTGCAACGTTAGCAAACAATTAAAAAAAAATACTAATGCATGATATACATGAGTTAAGTGGACAGTTTGCCTTCAACAGGCCAAAAATGTTAGAAAACTGATTCAATTTCAATACCTTTTCACAAACTAACTAATAAAGCAAATTCAATGAAATTTTTTGAATTGTTAAGTATTAAATTACTTTTACAATAAACAAAACAGATTGATGAAAAATACTTAAATTAATTAGGAAAACATAATTAATATAAGTAGCCTATTGTTGTTTTTTTCGTAGTTATTATATATAACATCGCGCATGATACCTCGTGTCCATTTTAATTTATTAACTTTACATAGATTTTAATTTAAAGATAACACTTTGCTTAACATAATGAACTAAAATATTTTAATTATCTTCATTTATAATTAATAATAAAAATTAAAAAAAGAAAATCTGTAAAACTTCTCGGGTATTTTTTAAAAAATTAAATATTTATTATTTAAGAGGTCTCAGGACTCTTAAAATTGGAAAAATGGGAAAAAAAGACCATTTTCAACATTTAATATCTTAAAATGTATATGATTTTAAAACACAAATTTTATTGAGATAAAAGATATAAGAATGTGCTATCATTTCATGATTTTAAAAAACTGCAAGATGCAAAATTAGTATTTATAGGGGGTTCCAAACTGTCAGACATTTGTCGAGCAGAAAATTGATATAACAGCTTACGCTCAGGATTACAAAATAAATTTTGCAACTAGAATGAAATTTGTGTCTAATTATGCTTCAGATTATAATAATTACCCTAAACCTAAAAAAAATTGTATTTAAAGTATTTTTATATTTTTAATACAAAGTTGTATTTAGCTAATACAAAATTTTCAAAATTTCAACCTTATAATCACCTAAATAAACATTTTTTTGAACAATAAAAAGGAAATTTTAAGTTTATTTTATACAGACTAACATGAAACATATATATTTTTAATTTCATTGAAAAATATTCATAAGTTTTTGAGATATCCTGCGTGTTATACCCAAAAACGCCATTTGGAGAAAAATGACTTCAAAGTTTCGGAAACGCCACGTCAGCTATTGAGCAAGCATAATTCTAAAAGCTACAAAATGTGTTCTAATGGAATTTTCAAGAAAAGAATTATATCAAAATGTTTAAAAAGATAGGAATTTATATCATCTAAAAAAATTAAAATTTCGAAAATTTGGAAGCTTTAAGAGTCTTGCGACCCCTTAAGATAATTCTAAGACTTTTTTTTTTTCATTTTAAGCAGAAATATAACATTAAAGCACTCAGGAAATTTCAAACCATTATCTTTAACAGTTTTTGAGTTGCGTGCAATGATATATAGTAATTACAAAATAAAAACAGTAGGCCACTTAATGAAGTTTTCCTAATTCATTTAAATATTTTCCATCAATCTGTTTTGTTTATTGAAACCAGTAATACTATACTTAACAATCCAAAAATTTCATTAAATTTGCTTTCTTAGTTAGTTTGTGAAAAGGTGTGGAAATTGAATCAGTTTTCTAGCACTCTTGACCGGTTGAAGACGAACTTAAGCTCTCTTAAGCTCTTCCACATATTCAAGTCTGAACTATCTTATAAAGTTTCAGTTGCACAATTCTATTTTAATGAAATATTTACGAGTTGGAATGTATGCCTATATTCTAAATTTCAAGTCATTTCGGCCAAATTACAGCTAATCAAGTTATTTATTCATATTACAGCTATTCAAAGTTTTGACCCTGAATTGTTAATTTATTTATATATTTATGCTTTTAAAAATATTAGTTTTATTATGTTGATTTTTTGGGGGAAAATAGCCATGATTTTTTTTCAAAAAAGGTCATTTTTCCCCTCATTCAGACCAGAAAATCAGAGTTCTAACTTTTTACGGCTGCTCTTTTATCTTCACCTAATACTTCATTTATAATGGCTGTTTCATAATAATGGAAGCCATCAGTCCTTTAGAAGAGAATGGTTTATTCCACAAACTGTAAGTTTCGAAAAAAAAAAAAAAAAAAAAAAAAAAATATATATATATATATATAGCCATAATATAATTACAAAACATCATCTAATCCTATTACAATAATTAATTTAATAAATTTAGCAGCAAATTATAACTGTAACATTATACTAAATACAGGTGGAACCCTGTACATGTAATATTAATTAAGCAAGATCTACAAATTAGCGAGCACATTGCATACGATTAATCCATATTTACATATGAAAAACCATCAAAATATTTTTGGAAATATATATATATATATATATATATATATCTTTAATATATGTATATATATTAAAGACTTGTGAAACAAGAAACCAATATATTTAATACTTTAAGCACAAAGAAGGGGCTACACCTGCAATTTTCATGACACTAATAGAATCACATAGCTGTCAATTTGTACGGTTTTGTTACCTCTAAAATTTAATACAAAGTTTTGCCATATTTAATCGTTGAACTCGGTCCATACTAACTCAGATAATCGGGACTCTGCTGTACTTGAAAATCCGAACTTAAATGCTTTATTTTTGTGATGTGATATAAAATATGAATTATTAAATTAATATTAAGCAATAAAGAAAAGTTATGCGGCAAGTACAGATTATGAAAAGTTTTCCAACACATTCAGATTACGGTAACAAAACTTCCCCATTTAATAAAGTAAAAGATTATATCTAATTAAACAATTTGGCATAATACATTAGAAAACTCAATTTCAGCAATTACCACTTTTAGGCAGTAATATATCTGGATTCGTTTGTGCAGCCCTGCATATGATCTACAGGGTGGCTACTAAATACTGTTACAAATATTCAGTCATTTTATTTTACAAATATAAAATAGAAAATGATAACTACACTACCCAGCAAAGAGGAAATTGCTGACCAGCAGCAAGATAGGTGCTGGCAATGATAGAGAAGTGCTGGCTGATGGTCTACCACTGCATGACCACTGCTGGACAGTTTCAGTCTACTTTGCTGTTGGAAATCATCAGATAAAATTCTGGTGGGCATCCATTTTATCTCATGCGCTGGCCCACCACTACATGGAAGTGCACGAACTTTTGCAGTATTATTGCTGGGAAACCTTACGCTAGGTGGCGCTGCGAATAACGAAGACATGGAGTATTTGAACAGAAATCTGAAATGAATATCTTAACACAATTTAAGCTGTGAAGCTAATTTTTTTTGAAACTGTAAAAAATATAGCACCAGTGCCACCAACAAAATAAATAAGTAAATGAATAAATAAATAAATTCTTTATTTCAACGAACTTTTTTTCTCTCCTTAAATCTGGTTTTACTAGGTTACAAAGGATTTCTGTTTTCATAATTTACGCAGTTTAGAATCAATAATAAAAAAAAAGCGTATAAAATACGTAGGATTTCTATACTATAGAATAATTTCTATACCAGTTTAATGATTGGGAACGTAAATCACAAAAGAAACAAACTTGAAATAGTGTAATGAGAGCTTGAAAACTACGAGCAGTCGTAGCGTACGCTGAAAGAACTTGTTCATGTCCGATCACGAAAAATAACAGCATCGAGCGCGGTTAGTACTTGGGAGGGTGATCACATGCAATTCAAATATTTCTATAGACATTTCTATTATAGACACTTCTACAGATATTTCTATAGCTCTTGGTGAAACTAGCTTATAGAAAAAAGAGCCATAATTATACAGGGTGTCCGGTCTCAATGGTGTCCAATGGCTAATTCCTAAACCGTTAGTCATAGACATATAGTTCCAATTACAAAAATGTTTTAAATCAGGTAAAGAAATATTTTAAAAGCAATTTGGGTCGATAAAAAATTTTCTTAAAAAATTACGAAATTTAAATTTTTATACGGTCCCCCGGTCCTATAAGTTATATTTAATAAATTTCTCCTGTTACACTGACAAGTAAGACAAAAACAGTCCCATTCATATAACGCTAAAATTGAGCGAGTTATGAAACTTTAAAAGTGCATGACTTATGCTACTTTTCTGCTCTGAAAACAACCGAGTGAAAACAACTTGGCTTTGAGGGGTCATATACCAAGTGCTTAAAGTATTCGAAGATCTTATTTCATGTGTATCTGCGCTTTGAAAAAAATCGTACAAGTATTACGATTAAGTCTCAAATTGGCTAAAATAACATATGTTTTATTTTGTCAGGATTTGAGACTGTTTCTTTTATGATTTCTTTTAACAAAAATTATGCTATTTTTATAAGTTTTTATGTTACTTCAACGATCGTATGTATGTATTTCCAGTTCAAAATTTGTACTCGAACTTTAACCCACTTTTAAATATCCGATCGAGATTGCATTTTACATACTGGCGCAAATCCGATAACAATCTAATATTATTATGATTTTCGGTGGTTACCATTTATACTTATTTTACAGGATAACACAAAAATAGGATAATACAAGACTGCGATTGTTGGGGTTTTTTAACTTTTATGTATTTTTTAGCACTGAATCCGAAAATTACCTTAATTTTTAACCATCATGTCAGGATATTTCGCAAATCATAAATTGTCAAATTTAAAGAATTACAAAACTCGGATCCTACAAAGTAGAGGAGATGGTTGTGTTTTTTAACTTTTGATAATTGATTTTTACATACTTTTTAGCACTGAATTTGAAAATGACCTTCATTTTAGCCATCACGTTAGCATATTTTTGCAAATCGCAAATGTGTAAGTTAAAATATAACGAAAATCTCATACTATAAAACATATGTAAAACATTTTTTATTTTATTTTATTTTATTTCATTCAATAATTTATTCGATATTTTTGCTTATACTGGGATTCTTACAGCTAAACAGCTGAGTGGTCCGATGAGATGGGGGTGGAGATTCAATTTTAACTTTGAACTTTGAACTTTGAAATTTGGAATTTGCGAAAAATTCTGATGGGATAGTTAAAAATGAAGGTCAATTTCGGATTCAGTGGTACAGAATATATAAAAATCAATTATCAAAAGCTAAAAAACATGACATAACCGAACTTTTGCAGGCTAGTGCAATCTAATAATATTTTAAAATACGTATCGTTTCGTAAATAATTGAGGCTGTTAATTTAGCATCATTTCATTTAACAAAAATTCTGTTTTTCTTTCTTCTTAAATGTTTATTACAAATTGTATATTTTGCATTAATATGTCAGAACGATTAAAGATTTCAAATTTATATTGCAATGCTAATTTTAGTCTCAACCATTTTTTATATCTGACGAAATTATATTTCGACTAAACTTGTGAATGATCCCCAATTTGCAGCAAAAAATATGCTCCAACTTTAAACAGCTATTACTCGGTCAATTTTAATCGTAGAATAACGGGACTTTTCTTGTATTACGTGTCAATGTAAAAGGAAAATTTTACTAAATATAACTTATAGGACCGGGGGACCGTATAAAAATTTAAATTTCGTAATTTAAAAAAGAAATGTTTTTATTGACCCAAATCACTTTTAAAATATTTCTTTACCTGATTTAAAACATTTTTGTAATTGGAACTATATGTCTATGAGTAACGGTTTAGGAATTAGCCATTGGACACCGTTGAGACCGGACACCCTGTATAATACTTTGTTTTTTTATAGAATTCTGTAAGAAATTTTTGTAAGGGAAAGTGCTAGGCCAGCAAAGGAATAGCAGTGGGATAGGTGCTAGCACTGCAGGAAAAGTGCCGGATTGAAGTCATGTGATGGCATACCAATGCTGGCCTGCTGTTGGCCATCACTGATGGGCCAGCTGCATTCGGCTTGGACACTTTTCGACAGGTTTAAGTAATATGGCACCCTTGCACTTTACCGCTGATGGTACTGCTGGCTGCCATCTTTATTCCAGCTGATGGCCCACTGTTTCTTTCTTTGCTGGGTAATATGATGAACATCAGAGATGAAAGTTTACAGGGGAAAATTTTTACTCGAATTGACCGCCATCTTTATCGATTACCATAGATAATCTCTTATGCCATTGTCAGACTGCGACACGAATCATTTTAAGAGGCAATCGGTACCATTCGCGCAATATGGAAGCTTTGTGAGAGTCCAAACTTCTGTGTTTGTTGCTGTTTACTTTAGCCTCTAAAATCCCCCAGACGCAATAATCTAAAGGTGAAGAAGCTGGCCAATCTTCTTGCATGATAAAGTTTGGATAATTGAAAGGGAGCCAAGCCCGTGTTGATTTAGCTCGGTGCGAAGGTGTAGAATCTTACTGAAATGCCCAATTCTGTTTGGGATACAACCTTTCAGCTTGTGGGAATAAATGTGTAGCCAATATATCCTGTTTGTAATATTCACATTGATTTTTATCCCTTTATCGATGAACTTCAAAGGCAATTTTCCATTGTTTGACACTGCAGCCCAAACCATAACAGAATTCTTGTTCTGAAAGTGTTTGTATATCCTCGAAGGTTGCTGAATATACGACATCATTTTTAGCATTATAACACTGTTCAGTGCAAAATAGCTTCCCATCAGAAAATTTTATTCTGTCAACATTTTCCATACCGTGCCGCTTCATCAATTTCTTCCTCCTTTGTAATGTTTTTATTTTTTGTGCAGCAGTCAAAGCTTGAATTTTTCTTTTGCGATAAGGGACATAACCCACATCTTCATTTATAATAACTTGCGTAGTTCTGCTACTCGCGTTCTCTTCCGCAGCCATTTTATTTGCAGAACGTTGAGGATTTCTTCACACCTTTTCACGAATTCTTTTGATGCGCTCTATTGTGCGAACTGAGCGTGGACTTCCAGGCCTAGGTCGATCTTTACATAGCTATTAGTATTCAATAACCAATTTATAGTTCTATATATAAATGTTCCATTAAAATCAAGGCATTTTAATTGCTTAAAGTTTTCACCAGCGGAAAATCTGCGATCAAAGAGCTGTTTAATCATCATTCTTTTTTGCTTCCATCTTTAAAATAATTTTAAATATTTGCTTTATAACAAAATTCGTCTGCACTAATAGAAGATTGCCAAACGTTAAAATAGAGAAATAAATTGTTTTACCAAACGATTAAAATTAATTCGCATTTTTTTTAGTGTAACAGTATTTAGTATAGCCACCCTGTAGATTTATATATGTACCACATAGTATGCAAGCATTTAGTTAGGAAACGCATTATACAATTGGGATGATGAAAGTGGACGAAAATGGACTCGAATTCTTTTGTGCAATTCTGTATTTGATATATAAAATGTAATTAACACCAAATAATATGCAAATAATAATAATAATAATAATAAAAGCAAAAAACGAAACTGAAAACGCACTCCTACCAATTCTTGCTCAAAGACAGTACTGTAAGAGATTTCTTTTGGGTGTCCTTATAAGTGAACAATGCTATAAATGCCCTATTCTATAGTAACCATCTTGTAGTGAAATTCAGTGATTTATATTAATGTCAGTATTTTAAATAGCGGAAGTACAAGAAGTATCAAAAGAATAATTTTCTCTTTATGTGATAATAAAATATATGTTGCGAAATAAAGCAAAAATTAGTATTCGGAATTTCTGGTATGAACTTGGATTTTCTAAATAAAAATGGAGATCAAATTGGCGACTCTAGATTTGAGGGAATGAACTAACCTTTTCATATTAAAACGAAAAAATACTTATAGCTTTAAAAATGTAACTAATACTGTACGTAATTTAAAATTAATGTATAATATCTAATACATAAAAATGAAAATTTGTTTGTCTGTAATGCTATACAAATCCATAGTTTGGAAGCCAGAATTGTGAAATGTTATGTATATGAGTATTAAAACACGGCCAAGGCAACTAAAGTAATCCGGAATCGAAATAGTTTATAGTTAACGTTTAATTAATAAAAAACCACCAGTTTAACAGCAATTTCCTATCAAATTTTCGTTATAGCAGCTGCCAACAATTAAAAATTCGAAATAAAATCACTTTTTTTTGTTCAACCCGTAATCGCGCGAGTTCTTTAACCAATGTGAGATATACATATTAGGTACACCACGCTTGCAATACTAAAAAGCTGTAGCGGGTAATACGATAATTCTTTTACCTCACATGTAGATAATTAGAGCTATACATATTAGGTACACCACGCTGCAATACTACAAAGCTCCAGTGGGTATTACGATAATTCTTTTACCTCACATGCTAATAATTAGAGATTAGTTAATTGCGCTTAATTATTACCATTTAAAAAAAATAAAGACAAACATTTTATCGCAAACATTAACAAAACTTTTTTATTCTATTTATTCCCTTATTCCAAAGATATTGTTTTATCGTCTGCTGCCATAGTAATATGATAAATTAAATTTCATTAAAAAAAAAAAAGGCGCAGCAGTAGAAAAAAATTTTACTAAATAGAATATTTATTTTTAATTTTGGTTTTAGAATTAAATCGTGAACTCCCGTGCGTTGAACGAGTTAAACGGCTAGTATATATATAGTAGGGTGTAAAAAATTCATGATTTTTTTTTTAAATAAAAAAAATCGGATTTTTTTTATTTAAATCGGATTTTTTTTATTTAAATTAGATTTTTTTTCCCCTGCGTTAAAATATTAAATATCTACCAAGAATTAAGCATTTCAAAAATGAATAACCCTCCAATTACTAACATAATCAGTGTTTTTCTGCTTTAATTAATAAAAATTTAATTATGTAATTATAAAAATTACAAAAAAAACTGCAAATTAAAAATTTCTTTAGTAACATACAACATTATGTGCATTAATTTATTGTAATAATTATGTAAACCAATATTAAATACTGCTTACATTTTAAAGTTATTGATAAATTGCATTTAATTTTAAATTGATGATACAGATTAAATTTTGTAATTATTAAACAATTAACTGTTTAATGAAGAACACAATCTACATATTTGAAAAAAGGTGATAAATAATAGTTTGATAAATTCATAAAGCAGCCAGTAATTTTACACAGGTTCTAAAGCGTATGTATATCAAATTGATCAAAAATTGTAGCAATGTATTCAGCAAACTCGCACATAATTTATAAATAGATTACAAAAATTGTAATTTTGAAATTTAAATCAGGTTTTTCCCCCACAACATTAAAATATTTGAATAGTTACTAAATATTATAATGTTTTGAATATATTTAACAATTAGTTAGATGTTTTTTAAATGCATAATACTTCTTTTTATACAATTTAATATTGTTATAATTAACAATAACAAATATTACATTTTTTACAAGTGATTTAGTGATCATACAATGATTATAATGCTTTTTCACACTATTTTATAAAATCAAAAAATATGTGATTTTATCATCCGATTTAAATCAATTGATTAAAATCATTGACACTCTATTGCTTTGTTTATTGTACATAAGAGAATGAATAACTTGATTATTAAAAGGAAATTATGACATGGTAAGTTATATTAGATTTAAATATCATTTTTAAATTAAATGCTTTTTGTGTTTGTTAGATAAAAAACATGCTTTTTATAAACTTACTGGTACTTAAATTTTTCACAATACTCAGGAATTACGCTTAGAAACAATTATTTAAAGCTTTGTTTTGTGTATTCATAAGTCACAATACCTGTAGAAACTTTACAAATTATGTTCATCTTAGATTTGAATACTCTTTTATGTCATTTTAAACATTTAGAAAATTTTTGATTTTAATCAATGATTTTTTTAAAATCACTTCATTAAAATCATGATTTAAATCGCTGATTTAAATCAACTGATTTAAATCGTTGACACCCTAATATATAGTGAGAACAAATTTGGAAAAACCATGCATGAAAATTATTTAAATTATCCAGGATTTTTAAATTGTTTTCTCAACGAACCATAATCAATATTTAATCGATTGATTGATATTTAAGTTCTGAAAATATAAAAATATTGTACTTGTATCGAGAACACTCAGCTGAATATTATTTTTAGATGTCTAGCAAGATCAGGCAGTGAGTGAAAAAGCAATAAAAAAATTCCATTTTTATATACATGAACCAAGTTAATTTAAATAACAGCGTGAAAAAGGGGGAAAAAAAAGAAAGAGAAGGAGAAAAAGTAACTCGCTTTTCTTACAAATAAAACATTATGTGCTGCTGTCATATCAAGCATAAAATAGATTTCTTTTCTATTAAGTGCAAGATAGGTAAAGATAACTCTCATTCTCCCAGTCTCGGTGAATATCTTCATATACAGAATTTAGAGTTTTGCATTGGCTCGATTTTACGTCAACCCGGCCTGCGATTCGAGTCGGGTCGGCTTAGCGCAATTTTTTTTTATTGCGGATCGGGTTGACTTTAATTGTTTCGGATACATGTCGATTTCAAGCTGGGTTTTTACACTTGCGGGTCGGGTTTGGGCCGACCCGATTTTTTAAAAGAATGTCCAGAATATATATTTTTTTTTCAGATGAAACACTTCATATTTGATTATTAATGAATATATGTATAAATAAATATATATATTGATTTTTCTACTCAAAAGATCAAATTAATATTAGATGTACAATTGCAGACTACTTTTCTATAGCTGCAGTAAAATATAGATTAGTTTTCTTTCCTATCTGGTTCGGGTTGAAGTTTGAAAGCCTAAGGGAGCCTATCCAGACGAGAGAAACCAAGTCTGTGTTGTCGGATTCAAGTCGGGTTGCGAATCTTTTTTTCTTTTTAATTGTCGGTTTTGGGTCGGGTAGAATTCAACAGCGCAGAACTTTCACAGAATTTACGGCGACAGACATCATGCGGAAAAAATAATAATGAAATAAATAAACCGATCTTCATTTTCTCTTTAAACGTTTGGTGGAATTAAAGAAATATGCGCATTCTTGTGTCAATGTTTATCAACACTGGTCAGTTTCGTAAACGTCTTTGTGTTTTCTAACCTTGCACTACTTGGGTTGACCTCGTCTTTAGATACTTCACGGTTGCATATTAAAGTCAGCTGGGCGGATGAAGTTTAAGGCATCGGTGCTCGATTACATAGAAGCCATGGAGAATATGATAGTAGAAAAAAGAAAAATATGTTGGAGATTGGATGCCTTGCAGAAAGGTTGCTAATTCGTTGATGATTTATTTGGTGTAAGAGGTTAAGTAAGTTGTTGCGGCTACTAGTTACCAGTACTTCCTTATAGAATAAAGTGAAATCAACGCCCTTTTTAAGAATAATTTCTTTGAAAATATTGTTTGTGTACCTTTAATTAAAATATGAAATCAATGCAAACCACATTGCGTATGTTTGGACTGAAGAAAAAATAAAAATGCAATCAACAAGGGTTAGAGCACAAAATTAATTATTAAATGTTGGATGTTGATTATTGAGATGGAAAAAAATTATAAAGTAAATTATTAAATTTTCTTTTCTTGTATATCTTAACCCCTTAATTCAAGCTCCCGTCAATAACACGGGCTTAGGTGTCGTTCGTTATTTCTGATACTCGTCATATTTCCGGGTTGAAGATTTAATTGCTTGAAAAACTTCTGAAACCAGAAAAATTTAACTGGCGTATCCGTGTGAAATCGTTGAATATTGCCATTTGGGTTTGGTTTTTGGCTCTGATTATGATGTTGGACTTTGTATTGCATGTTTCGAAATATATAATACTCAAAAAAGTTATTAATAATCGAAATTTATTGTATGTATGTTATTTCAAAAATTATTTCTAAAACATTGTTTGATGATGATAAATAGAAATCTAAGATGTGAAAAATGAAGGTCTTATTCTCATTAATTATTGTATGGTGTAAAACAGACATTAATACTCAGAAATCTCGCATAATGGCTTTTCTAACATAACACTAACATATTCTAACATTCACACATTCTTCATAATGGTAAATATGTTCTATAACATCTTTTTTTTTTTTGCTTAAAAGAAACTAATTGCATATTTTATTTAGAAACCTTTTAATTACTCCATTTCTGTAATAAAAAAATACGTACTTTTTTATGGTTTTCCCAAATATTAAGCGACCTTTAAGGGGTTAAGTTAATGTTTTCATTAGTCTTAAAATAAGCAGATGTTGTAATGAAGCATTGATTTTTGCCCCCCGCCCACGAATAGGGTCACAATTGTTTTCATTTTCTCTTAGATTTTTAATAGTTTTAAGAGAACCAAAAAAGTTTAAAATCACGAAAATTTATTATTATTATTACCTAACTCCTTTGAGAAAAATTCGAATTTTTGTATATTTTTTGAATTAATTATGCTATTTATAGACTTATTATCAGGCAAATGCTTTTAAAAAGTCAAGCGTAGTTTTTTTGGAAATTTTGTTGAATTCGACACTTTAAATTATTTTTATTACTTAAAGACAAATGATTTTCTAAAAAGTAAAAAAACAAAAAATGTCCTTTTGTTTTTCAAGTATCACGATTTTGTAATAAATACCAAACAATAATAAAGGAATTAAAAATATATCAGCAATAAGAAAACCACAAGTGCATCGGAAGTATTTTTTTTTCATTCGTATAGGCTGCATATTAACATAGGTTCTTAACATAGGTTCGTACGCAAATAATTTTCTATAGAAGTAAAAAAAATAAAAATAAAAATCATCCTTTTGTTTTTCAAATATCATGATTTTGTAGTGAGTACCAAACAATAATAAAGGAATTTAAAATATATCAGCAATAAGAAAATCACAAGTAATTTTTTTTTTCATTTGGATAGACTGCATATTAACATAGGTTCGAATGATAAAATGTTTGAAATTTCAGCAATGTATATTCAATAATTTAATATAATTCATGTACTCACAGTTGTTCTATTAATACTAACAATGATTAGTCAATATTTTAATAGTAGTTCGTTTTTCAATCTATTTTATAATCTAGGAGCCTAAAATGCTCTTTTAGTCTTTCAAATTTTACTCAATCTGTATCTAGTATATTAAATATAATTATTATTCCAGAAAATATTTTCTTAAAATTTCAATTTTAGTCTTAATAGAATAAAATTAACTGTTTCAATAAAAAATGGCAAAATACTTTTTGAAAACAAGTTAAAAAAAATAGATGGTTATTAATGAAAAATAACATTTTAAATTACTTAATTAAAAAAATTAAAAAGTTAAAAATTGTAAGAAATAAAAAACTTAATAATGTAGTTAAATTTTACCTTCTAAAAAATATTAAATCATTCCCTTGAAACAAGTTTTAATGAATATATGTAATGACGAACTTAAAGTCATTATTACTCATAAATTAATCATACTTATTACATGTGCCATACTAATTTAACTGCACATAAAAATTATTTTGTACTGAATGTCAACAAATGATTTTAAAACAGAATAATTGAATAAAAGAAAGACTAAAACTGAATCCGTGTGTCAAATAATATGTAAATGCAGTGATTTAAATTTCAGAAAGCTAAGAATATTTCTGACACATAGCAAAAAAATAAACAAAAGACGCTATTGAAATTATTGCGTCAGAAAAGTTATGACGATTAATTTCCAATAAATTTTAAATAATAAATAATATTATTTACTATTGACAATAGTGATATTTCAACTGGAAATCAAATTGCAAATTAATTGCTTAAAAGGCACAAAGGCCAACATAGTGAAAAAGATTCCATGCCGGGACTCGAACCCGGGCCATCAGCATAGCGAACAGACATTCTACCGACTAAACCACATGGAACGGTACCCTGCCTGGAAAATTTCTCCCTATTACATGTTGGAAAGGCTGCAAACGCAGCACAAGATGGAATATTTTTCGTGAGCCGCCGACATGGGGCAAACACGAAACTCTATTAAATCCAGCATCGAATGAAACTATATCAATACTTGAAAAATTTTCCAGAGAGGAATATTCACTTTGCATACAATATTTCAAATAAAAATAAAATTTCAAATTAATTGCTTAAAAGGCTTGGAATCTTTTTCACTATGTTGGCCTTTGCGCCTTTTAAGCAATTAATTTGAAATTTGATTTTCATTTGAAATATTCTATGCAAGGCGAATATTTCTCTCTGGAAAAATTTCCAAGTAATTTTATGACTATAGTGATATTTAAAAATAAATAAATAAATAAATAAATAAATGATTATTTACTTACTTCACTCACTGTGATATGGCATCCCATGGCAAACATCACTGAAACCAAAAGCACACATATCAAAATGTCATGTGCAAGTTTAACTTGCGGGTCAGGCATTACTTCTAAAGACTCTAAAATCTTTTCAATGGTCCCATTTCCGTATAGGGAAACATTTTCTGGTGCCAGCTCCATCACTAGAGAAGCCACTGTGCTGTTCACGATTTCCATCTCTGTTACAATATCAGAGAGAAGACAAAGGGAAGATGGAGATATGTTCTGCAACTGAAAGTTGTTCACTTGGAGCTGGGGATCAGTCTGTTAATGACTGGCCATTCTGGTTCCGACAGCAGAAATAGTTTCAAGATCAGATAGGAAACAGAAGGTTTTGAGCAGGAAAAGTAGTATCTCCGGTTTTCGGCCTTCACAAGCTGAAACCTATGACGATGAAAAGTGTTTTCTTTTCTTGAAATATTATTGCTTTGTGACAAATTCTTCAGGGAAATTACAGCGATTAAATAATTAATGTATTCCTGGTTGTGAAAAATGATTTCCTTTTTTCCAACAGATGCGTAATTCGGGGCAATTTGAATATTTCGATGATTGGTTCTGCGTTTTTGGAAGTGATAACTTTTGGGGTTTTTTTAAGCTGTTTTCTCTACGATGGTGGAAAACGGAGTGGAGATGTCAAACTGGCGTCAGTTTCCAAGGGAAACTAAAATAGTCATTGGTATCCTGAGTTTAGGATTGGGTCCAGAGGCTAGCCAGCGGTGAGGGCAGCAAGCCTTGTAGGTGGCTTCACTGTGGCACATCAGATTTGAGCTGCAAAGTAAGGGACACAAGCCTCTGTAGAAACTATAAAAAGAAAAAAAAAAAAAAAAAAAAAAAAAAAAAGACAGATAATAATTATTTTTGAGTGGTTGTAACAGCTTATTTTTAATAACATATGTAACAAAATTCATTTAATAGATGTAATTAAATTAAAGTAGAAAAAGTAATGAAATAAAAATATAATTAAATTTTAAAAGTGAATATATCTGATGAATGTTGCCAAAACTTTCTTATTTATATTAACCCTTTGTGACTCAAAAATTCCGACTTGAAAAATATTTACTCAGATGTTATAATACACCTTTTTAAGCATAAAAAATAATTAAAAAATTTTTAAACATAAAAAAATATATTGACTAAAAAGTAATTTTTTCACATCTTCAAAAAAAAAAAAAAAAAAATTACATACTTCTCATAAATATTGTCAATTTTCTAATACAAAATTGTAAAATTTACGAACTTACCTTTGTAAAACAAAAATTATTTTGGACTTTAATTTCAGTTGAACAGTTTTTAGGGCGGTTTAAGTACAATATTTTATTTTTAATTTTTATTATTAATTTAAGTTTTAATTTTTATAAAGTTCAATTAGTTTAACCATATTTGTTATAAGAATTTAACGTTAAATGTAGAAGCAACTGAATGAAATATCTTAATATCAGTCCCTTCTCGGGCGTAAACAATGTTGGATTTTTTTTTTTTTATTATTTGTTATGCAAATTATGTTTTTCTTTAATATGTGAGGTTTTTTAATAAGTAATGCAATCAAACGAATTGATGTCAAATTTGACATCATCAGGGCTTGATTTATTCAGTATAGCATCAGAAATTGCGATATAAATTTACCAAGCAATTATTTAGTGGAAACTCAAGTCGTTTCTGTGCGGCTCTTAAAGTCCAAAACTGTTCGACCGATGATCATCTAATTCAGGCATGTCAAACTCGTTTACTACCTCGGGCCAAATTAAGCAATGTACACGATGCCGCGGGCCACGTTACCAAAAAACAATAAACAGATTAATTTTATTACAATCGCACAAAATGAAATTACATTAAAAAAACAATCTTGTTAAAAAAAACTCTCCAAATTTTAAAGCTATTATTTATTGTAAAAATTAAATACGTACTAGAAAATAGTTAAAAAATATTTATTAAGTAAAATTACAACAATTTTTAAATTTTTAAACACTTTTTATTCTGCAAAAATGAAAGTAGCAAAGATTTCGCACAGAGTGTGCTGCCAAACATAAAGAAAAATATGTTACCATTTAAAAATTTAAATGGCAAAGTCATACAAAACTATATTATTAAGTTTATAATCCTGATCTTTGCATTTTTCTTTTAAATTGTAATTGCTACTTTTTATAAAACCAACGGTTGTAAGAACACAATTGTTTGCAACATAAACTTACGAAAATAACAAATTTTCATAATTGAGTAAAATATATCAGCTATGGTGATTGTACGGCCTTAAAAATAATTTCCGATATCCTCCTTTCAAAGCTATTTATTTTGATTTTTTTTTTTTAACTTTTTGCCATTAATTAGCACTATATTTTAATAGCTTTCGATACATTTTTAATGCTAAATAAATACTGCACATTATTTTGTAATGAAATGTAAATCAAACCGAGCAGTAAAATAATTTATCACTTTCAACTTTACTATAAGACTTTAATAGATCTTTAAATTTTCAGATTCAAGATTTGCTCTTTTTAACTTTCCTACTGGTTATTTTTGCATCCTCAATCTTTTGGAGATGAAATTTTAAAATGAGTTACATTTGGCCATAATCATATGATATATTTTCTGATGTTTGCACCTCCTAAAGCCAGGGCAGTGTTGCCAGATTGTGGAATTTTTTACACCAAAATAGCTATCGATATTTATTCTAGTAATCTTCTCTTTGTCTAATCACAGAATTTTTATCATTAAATATAGTGAAGATAAATATTCAGAAAGAGTGGTAAATATTTTGAATAAAAACTTTCTCCAACTTGGCAACACTGCAACGTTTGTAAGTGTGTTCGTGCGAAATGTATTTTCTGCATCAAACAAGAAGTGAATCAAACACTGGGAAATTTCCAAAGGGTTGGCGGGCCACAGAGAAGATGCTGGCGGGCCAAGTGTGGCCCGCGGGCCACGTGTTTGACATGCCTGATCTAATTCAACAGTTTTTCAATGTCATGGTTTTCGTAACAAAAAAAAGAAAAAAAATGCCCTTGAAGAATAATTTTACATTAAAAAATACCATAGACTTAACATTAAATGTCTGTATTTTTTTTTATTTACAAATTGTTGCTTTTTCTTTCTTATTGCTACAAAAAGAAACTGCCTACGAACAATATATATACATATACATTATACAGAAAAAACATGTCCGTGTGTAACACTGGTGTCATATTGACAATGCAGTCTTTAAAATAATATTCACTTATTTGCAAATTTATTAACCTCTAAATATCGGACAATTTCTATTTTTACATAATCTTAAAACAATATAAATAGTTCAGTATTTGTTTCCGGCTAATATTCCATAATGAAAGTAAAACTTCATCAATAAATAAATAAAGGAAAAATATAAATAAATCACAAAGTAAACAACTATTTAATCGAAATAGATGCTCATCTGTATGTAACTGATATTCGTGTTTTAAAATTAGTACAGGTAAAATATATTTCAAAACAAAATATTACTTTTTGTTTTAAATTAGACATCATATTCGCCTGTTTTCTGTATTTACTCATATTAATGCTCTTTTTATTACCAACAAGTATTTGAAAATGTCATTTTTATTTCCTGAAGGACGCCGAATTCGTCTTATTTTTAATACTTAAAAAAAGTAACAAAATCATTTTTCACGTGGAAATATTTCAACGGAAAATTAATTGCTGTAGACAAATTATAATTACGGCTTTTGAATTTTTTGCAACAATAAAGAAAAAATGTTAAATTTTATAGGGAAAATATCCATTGTTTCTTAATGAAAATATCGAAATTTGGCATTATTAAGAAAAATATTTGAATAATGTAAATAAAACATAACTTGCGCTACTTTCTGAGTTATAATCCCCTCATATGCAAAGACATTTTATCATCCGTTTTGACCCTGACGTCAGGCAAACGTTTTCACACTTTAAATTTGCAATATTGTTAGAATTAGCAAAGAGTAAAAAATGTGTGCCATCAGTGACAAAATGGTGGGAAAAAGTCAAAAAACGTATGAAGCCCATAGGCTTTTCTATGTTAAATTAACATTCAGAGGTGACATTGGAAATAAATAAGTATTGCAGGGTAGCGCAATACTTAAATAAAACTTTGGCCTGAAAAATTAACTCATTACCGCCATCTGTTGAGAATTCTATGAACAATGTATATTATCTGCTGTGTTGGAAGATAGCAGTAATGAATAAAACAATCTTTTAAGGCTCACTGTTTAAGTAACATTGAGCGTTGTGTATGTTGCCGATATGCAACGCGTTGATACAAAGGGTTAATGAGTTTTCGAAATTGGAATATAGGTTTTTCAGATTCTATGCATTCTCAGTTTAACAGTTTCAGGTGCATAATTGATTTTATAGATGTAAGTGTAGTAGTAGTGTATGTATAGATGTAAGTATTTTATAGAGTAAGAAAATAATATTAATTTCAGTGTTAATGTTATTACTGTTAATTTAGTATGTTTGTCTTTAAAACATGTTTGTTGAACATGTAAATGTTTACTTAAGAATTCTTAGTATCAGAGAAATCTATATTCCGGATTTAGAAAGCTGTAAACACTATAAAATCTATTTGTGAACGTTTCCGAAAATCAGTGCCAGCAAAAGAAACTATAACGTGTTACTCGGAAGAGGTTATTGTATAGTTGCGTTCGTGTTTACATCATATTTCTCTAGATTAAGAAATATTTGACTTTTTTTACTGCGCGTGTTGTAATGTAAAAGCAAATTAAAATTGGTGATAGAACTCGTACTGAGTCCAAATCAAAGAAAGCAAAGTGTTACGGCGTAAATAACCTCAAATTTATTTGTTTATAATTTAACTCTGTTTATCTTTCATGTTGTAAAGCATAATTATAAACGTGATTTCTTTTGACAGAAAAAATCTAATCTGTTTATCTAAATTGTTTATAATCCTGAATCAATATTTATGAGTAACATTATGATTTCAAGGTCATGTAATATAGATTTATTTACTTTATAATAATTTTGAATTGATGGTGATTTATTAGTTTTATAATTACTTGGATGTCATTTAAATGAATATTATAGCTATTTAGAAGATTTATAACTGCATATTGTAATTTTTATTTTGATGTTTATTTTTTTTTGGTGCCACGTAACCCGCGAAACATTTTTTTTTGAAAGAATAGTGAGCAGTTTGTCAAAGTGATTTGTGATTAACAAGTGTGATTTATATTTCAACCTGTGATTAGTGTGGAATTATTATTGTGCCATTTGGATTACGACATGCCATCTACATTACCTGGAATTAACAGGTAAGAAAATATTTTTTTCATTTTCTATGAATGGTTAATGTTTTAAAATAAGAATTATTCTTTATTTAAAATGGAAAATCTTGAAAAGCTGAAAGCAAAACGTTCTGTTGAACGAACGAGTTTCACGAAATTAATTACAAAATTAGAAACATTATTAAATGATGACATTGATAATACGAAAACCGATGAATTATTAGAGCTTCAAGAAATATTTCTCTTAAAAGAAACGGCTTTCCAAAGTTTGAATTGTGATATTGAAGCTCAAATATCCGACTTAAAAGAATATGAAAAGGACATTGCTAATAGTGAAAAGTACACTGACCAATTGATCAGTGCTAAATTTAAAATTAAAAATAGATTAAGAAAATGTAAAAAGGATAATGTTTCTATGATAGCAACTAGTCGTGTAAATTCATTGAATGGTTCTGCTAGTGGAACAGAAACGAGTTCTGCCATGAAATTGCCTAAATTAAATGTTCCAAAATTTTCTGGTGAAATCGAAGAATGGGTCGAATTTTTTAACTGTTTTGAAACATCGATACACCAGAATAAATCACTATCTAAGATAGAAAAATTCGCTTATCTAAAATCCTTGTTATGTAATCGGGCCTATAATGTGGTAGAAGGGTTTCCTTTGACAGAACAAAATTATGATACTTGTATTGATTTATTAAAGGACCGTTTTGGTAAGGTTGATGTTATTATTAATAAACACATGACTAATTTATTAAATATGGAACCAGTTAAAAATTGTTCAAATTTAAATGCATTAAGAAGATTGCATGACATGTGCGAAGTTAATATTAGAAGTTTAAGAAATTTGGGGGTAACATCCAGTTCTTATGGACAATTGCTAAATCCTATTTTGCTAAAGCTATTGCCCCATGAATTAGTGATTGAATATCATAGAAAACGTGATACTAGCAAAGAGTCAGATGTAACCGATCTAATTGCCTTTCTGAAATGTGAAATAGAATGTAGAGAAAAGGCTTTGTCAATGACAAGTTCTAAAAATGATGCATCCTCTTCTTTTGTACATAAAAATAAAACTGAATTTCGTGAAAAGAAAACATCAAATAAATATCAACATGCTAATACCTTAAATGCCACTATTAAAGTTTTTTGTGTATTTTGCAAAGGTAATGATCATTTATCTTCCGAGTGTAAAAATTTAGCTGATGATAAGAAAAGATTAATGTTACGTAAGGAGGGTAGATGTTACAAATGCTTTTTGAAATCGCATTTATCTTCGCAATGCCGCATAAAATTAAAGCCATGTCTAAATTGTAAAAGCACTGAACATAACAAATTATTTTGCTTTAAGAAAAGTTTGAAACCGGAAATTAATGAAAATCAAAATCAAACAGTTGTATCTAATTCTCATTGTAATTTTAGAAATTCTAAGCATGCTGTTTTATTGCAAACATGTTGTGTAACTGCTCAAGGTAATTCTAAATCAAAGGTAGTTCGATTATTACTTGATTCTGCAAGCGAAAAAAGCTTCATAACAAAAGCATTAGCTCGTGAATTAAATTTGCCTGTTTTAAGAAAAGAACATTTAACTGTATTCGCTTTTGGCATGGATCAAGGTCGCGAAGAAGAATATGATGTTTTTAAAATTAAATTGCGAAGTAAAATGAATTATCATCGTTTTATAGATGTTGAGGTGCTAGCTACCGATTTGATAAGTGCAACAACATTGAAGGTTCCCAATTCTGACCCTCTAGTTATAAAATACATTGAAAGTAAAAGATGGAGGTTAGCCGACCCTACGCCCGAGGAATCCGAAGTACAAATTTTACTTGGAGCTGATTATTTCTGGAATGTTCAGAGAGGTGTCATTGAAGAAATTAATGACCATTTATATGTAGCTAATACACTTTTTGGGTACACAATAGTGGGAAAAATAAACTCTAAAGGTAACGAAACAGTTAATGCTCATCTTGTATCTGTTAATGAAATAGAAAATTTTGATTTGCAAAAGTTTTGGAAACTAGAGTCTTTGGGTATTTGTGATAGTAAAAATGAATTATTTTCACAAAAGGATTTAGATGCTCTTGATTTATTTAATGATAATTTAAATTTTGTAAATGGAAGATATGAAACTAAACTTTTGTGGAAAGTAAATAAAAATGAATTGGAATCCAATTTTGATGTAGCTAAACATAGACTTTGGGGATTAAAATCAAAATTGTGCAAAAATGAATGGTTACTTAAGGAATATGAGAAAATATTAAATGAACAATCTGGTTTGGGTATAATTGAAGAATGTGAGTTTAATAAAGATGAAATAAACACGTATTACATGCCTCACAGACCAGTAATAAGGGAAGATAAATCGACAACTAAAGTAAGAATTGTTTTTGATGCGTCATCCAAAGATAAGGGGGCAAAATCGTTAAACGAGTGCTTATTTCCTGGGCCCAATCTAAATCCTAACATATTGGACATTATTTTAAAATTCCGTCTCCACAAAATTGCTTTCTTGGCCGATATAGAAAAGGCATTCTTGCAAATCCAGATACAACAAGAAGATAGAAATTTTTTGAGGTTCCTGTGGTTTGACAATATCACTAGTAACAATCCCATTTTGAAGGTTTTTCGCATGACCCGTGTAACTTTTGGTGTAACAACTTCACCCTTTTTCCTTTCTGCAACCATCAAACATCACATTGAGGGGTATAAAGATTTGTTTGGAAAAATAGTTAATATGCTGGATACTTCCTTATACGTTGATGACCTGTTTCATGGAGCTGATTCAGTAAATGAAGCTTTTGTTTTATCAAACGGTGCAGAGAAGATATTGAGTGAGGCCAATATGAAACTCAGAAAATTTAAAACCAATTCTTCCGATTTAAAATTTTTATGGAAGGAACATGGAATAAACTTTGAGGAAGACACTCTTGAACAAAATCTTTCGTAGGTATTGGGAATTACATGGATAACAGAAAGTGACACCTTGAAAATAGACATACAACCACTTTTAGTAGAATTTGACCATAAAATTATTACCAAACGTATTGTTTTACAAACTGTGGCAAAAATTTATGATCCTATTGGACTCATTTCCCCTTTCGTGATAAGAATTAAATTTTTAATGCAAGAACTCTGGGAACATGGAATTGACTGGGATTCTACATTACCAGATTCTTTAAGTGGAAAATTCAGAAAATGGCATAATGAAATAAAAGACTTGGTAAATTTTGAAATTCTTAGAAAATATTTTGTAACTATCCCAAAATTAAATCCTGAAACCGCTCAACTTTTCATATTTTCTGATGCTAGTTTAAAGGGGTATGGGTCAGTGGCTTATTTACGTGATTCTTCTTCTTGTGAAACTTCATTTGTAATAGCAAAGTCGAGAGTAGCGCCTCTCAAGAAAATTACATTGCCGCGCATCGAACTTCTTGGAGCACTTACGGCTGCAAGATTAGCGAATTATTTAAAGGAAATATTTAAAATTGTGAATGAAAATATATTTTGTCTAAGTGACTCCCAAATTACCTTGCACTGGATTAAAGGAAGTGCTAACAACTGGAAGCCCTTTGTGGCAAACCGCGTACGCGAAATTCAGGAACTTGTTGCTCCTGTACAATGGAAATTTTGTAAAGGAAAGGAAAATCCTGCAGATGTTCTCTCTCGTGGTTGCTCTGCATCTGAATTGATTAATAACGAGGTATGGTTACATGGTCCTAGCTGGCTGAAGGAAGAATCGTTACCAGTATTTCCCCCTGAAACTCAACCTAATCTACCTGATGAAGAGGTCTTGCAAGAACAACGTAAAACGCTTGTTTGCTCCATATCCCAAAATATTCCAGAATTTGAGCTTTTATTTAAATTTTCATCCTGGTCTAAATTAAAACGAATTACGGCTTGGTGCCTCAGATTCATCAAAAATAGTACATGCCCATCTGAACGAGTCTATGGTTTTTTGACTGTTCCAGAACTTGAAAGGGCAACAAATGCTATTGTGAAATTAATTCAAAACCATGAATTCGGAGACGAACTGAAAATTCTAAAATCCAGAAAGATCCTAAATTCTAAAAGCAAACTCCTTCCTTTACATCCATTTCTTGACGAAAATGATATTCTTCGTGTTGGAGGTAGGCTAAAAAATGCAAACTTGTCTGAATATCAAAAACATCAAATCATTCTCCCTAAAAGGCATCATGTTACAGACTTGATAATAAAGTATTTTCATGAGAAACATCTTCATAGCGGGACTCAATTGACAATTTCAGCAATTCGACAAAAATTTTGGATAATTAATGCTAAAGAAGCTGTGAAAAGAGAAATAAGGAAATGTATGAAATGTTTCCGAAATTCATCACACCTTTCATCTCAGTTGATGGGAAATCTGCCATCAGCACGCGTGACACAAGCTCGAGTATTTTCAAGAGTAGGAGTCGACTTAGCCGGCCCCTTTTTGATCAAACCTCGTAAAGGACGTGGTGTGAAACCCTTTAAACATTATGTTTGTCTGTATGTTTGTTTCGTAACAAAAGCTATCCATCTTGAGTTAGTCACTGATCTTACAACTGAAACCTTTCTAGCCTCATTGAAAAGATTCGTGGCTCGACGTGGAAAACCTCTAGAAATATTTTCCGACAGAGGTACAAATTTTGTAGGGGCAGACCGCGAAATAAAGAGAATGATGTCTCTAATTGCTTCTGATGAAAAATTGCACAAGTATCTTACTGACGAAATGATAGTATGGAAATTCAGCCCACCTTCCGCCCCTCACTTTGGAGGCCTTTGGGAAGCGGGAATAAAACAAATGAAAAATCATTTGAAGAGAACAATTGGTGATCAGATTTTAACTTATGAAGAATTTTTGACCTTAATTGCACAAATTGAGTCATGCTTAAATTCAAGACCGCTTGTCGCGGAGTCTTCTGATCCAAATGACTTTACGGCTCTGACGCCAGGACATTTTATTATAGGAGCACCCTTGACCTCCTTACCTGAGCCTGATATCTCCTCTACCTATGTAACTCCTTTGGAACGTTGGAAATTGCTACAAAAGATTTTCCAAAGTTTTTGGAAAAGGTGGTCGTCAGACTATCTCTCACAATTGCAGCAACGTACAAAGTGGTTTAGAAGCAACCCGAACTTAAAAATCAATGACTTGGTGTTGATAAAGGAAGAAAACCAGCCCCCATTAAGGTGGAAATTGGGCAGAATAATTGAACTATTTCCTGGTGATGATAATATTGTTCGTGTTGTCAAATTAAAGACTTCTACTGGTGAACTGAAACGCCCTATCACAAAATTGTCTCCTCTACCGATGGACATTTAATATAATAGAATTTTACTTTATTTTAACTAACTTTATTATTATTATTATTTTTTTTCTATGTCTAATTTTTGTAACTTTCTGAACTATTTTGTATATTAATGTCTTTTTCTATTTTTAGTTGTTCCAGAAACTGTTTTTTATAGAAGTAGTAGGATTTAATTGCATTTCATTTTAGTTATACTTAACATTTAAGGTAATATTTTAAATTTGTATTTAATATTTGATTATTTAGTATGTGATAGTGGAAATTTGGTAAGTTATAATTGTTCGATGAACTCCGTTCATGGAGGCGGAGGATGTTACGGCGTAAATAACCTCAAATTTATTTGTTTATAATTTAACTCTGTTTATCTTTCATGTTGTAAAGCATAATTATAAACGTGATTTCTTTTGACAGAAAAAATCTAATCTGTTTATCTAAATTGTTTATAATCCTGAATCAATATTTATGAGTAACATTATGATTTCAAGGTCATGTAATATAGATTTATTTACTTTATAATAATTTTGAATTGATGGTGATTTATTAGTTTTATAATTACTTGGATGTCATTTAAATGAATATTATAGCTATTTAGAAGATTTATAACTGCATATTGTAATTTTTATTTTGATGTTTATTTTATATAATATGTATCATTTTTAAAATGGTCAGTCTTGACTCTGTAACCAAGCAGAGAACATGTAACATGTCCTGACTCTGTAATCAGAGATGCCAATTGTTAAATCATGGCTCTGTTTAATACAGAGTGTATAGTGGAAGTCCTGACTCTGCAACCAAGCAGAGAACATTTTTTTTTGTATTGGCTCTGTTAAATACGGAGAATTACTATTATGGAACAATTATTAACTTCTAATGATGAATAGAATTTACATACTATTTCAGTTTTATTTAATAAACTATTTATTCTAATTGCTCTCCCATCTCACTTGGATTTCGAAAATTTATTTGTCAGACGAATTTCGGCGCCAACACAAAGAATAGTTATGTAATTGCAAAATTAGGTTATTTTCAATTTATTTAAAAATAAGAAGGATACAGGAAATGCTTTTTAGGTGCGTTCGTATTTATATAAATAGTAGAAAGATGGTCAGTCAAAAATGACTGAAAATGAGATATAAAGATATATACAACACATGTGGAAGAATATGAGTAGTTTTTCTCGCTTGTTCCGCAGTGAGATGAAAATAAGGAAATATGTTGCCAGAAAATGTGTTGCCAAATTTTCTTCTTCGCCAAGGCTGTTTTCTGTATTTTGCCAAGGCTCCTGTACTGGAAAAATACCGAGAATTTAATTTCTCTACTCGGCTATGTAAAGCACATGGGGCAGTTAGAAGCTCAGATAGCACAGCGTCGTCTAGTGGTGGTTATTTTATTAGTAGCATCGGGATGAAGATATCAAGATGTACATTTTCGTATATTACACTTTGAATTTTTACCCATAGATTTCGGAAAAAAACCTTGAATGCGCAGAGTTTAAATTAAATAGCGGTCATCTCGATTATGAAAGATTAATGGGTTTTCATTGGGAATTTCACCAAATTAGACAGCTATCGCCAAGTTGGCTTCATATATGGCAACTTATTTTTACCGCCAAATTTGGCGATATTTTACCAAGCTGGTCAAAATTTGGCACTATTATGGCAACCCTGCAATTAGTACTTTTCTACAATTACTCACTGTTGAAGCTGATACCGATTTCTCCATAGGAAGCCTAACATACCCGCAATCAATGAGGCGGTCCAATCGGAATTGTGAGGGACACACAGAGACTTGGATTTTATATAAATAGATGTAGCACTTATAGCCGTCGTCTGGTCCGTCCGTCTCTCCGCATATAACAGTGCAAAAACTCCCCAACCGAATTGTTTGAAATTTAATATATATATACCGGGTGTCCTAAAAAGGACTGACTGATTTTAAAATTCAATAACTTGCAAACGGTGACAGATATTTAAAAATTTCTTGCAAGAGGTTTATGCATAAGGTCAAAAGTTTTATTACAGTGATTTTCGATTTTAGTTCGAATTACAAACAATAGATGGCGCTGTAAGCAATAGTCGCTAAATACAGGCTCGATTTTTGGTCCTTTCTCTTGTTTCATGCGGAAAAAGGAGATGGAATGTATTATCCGGGCCACGAAGTACCAAAAATCGAGCCTGAATTGAGCGTCTATTGATCGCAGCGCCATCTATTGTTTGTAATTCGAGCTAAAATTGAAAATCACTCTAAAAGAACTTTTGACCTTATGCATCACCCTCCTGCAAGAATTTTTTAAATATCTGTCACCGTTTACAAGTTATTGAATTTTAAAATCAGTCAGTCCTTTTTAGGACACCCGGTATATATACATATGTATATATATATAACTATTAAATAGCCATTACCGACCACCAACAAAAAATGTGAAATTATGAATAAAATGACATTAACAAATACAGTTCCCCCCACAACACACTTAACATAGATTCCAAAAACATAGAAAAAAAAAACAGCAGAAATTGAATAACAGAAATGGAATGATGGAAATTTGTAGAAATTAGACATAATCGTCAGGTCCCAAATGCCTTAAGTTCCACAAATAAAATGTGCAGTTTCGTCTTCATATTAGCCATAAATTAGCTAAAGAATATGAATTTGAGACTACCACACACATAAAACCGAGAAATAAACTATTAAAAACCAATTAATTTCAAAATAAAACAAGAATAAAAAGGATAGAGGAAAAATAAAAAAACAAATTACCAAATTACCAAATTAAAATCCATACTGCCATAGCATTAGGTCTATGAAATATATATATATATATATAAAATCATTGCAGAAATTTGTCGAGTCATTTCAAATTTTATGAAAATCGAATCAAAACTTAAAAAGATATCAATAAAAATTTATTCTATTAAATCCTATACTTAATTAATTCAATAACAGATAATGATTCTAGGTTCTCATAGTGATTACGTCCGATTTAAGTGGGAGTCCTGCTATTTAAGTATTACTGAATTTAATATATAGAATCGTAATACATTTTGCATTCATGCATTTTTTCATAAGAGTGCAACAGCTATTGCACCAAGATCTGAATATTTGATTGCACCAAGATCTGAATATTTGTAAAACTAGTTATAGTGCGAAACCACATCATTTGCCACGTTTGACGTACAATTTCCGATTTGTTTTTAGGTAGAAATAATAAATAGGTAAATTTGGGAGAAGCCAACTGTACTTCTAAAGACCAAGGACACTTCAGAATAATGATAAAATTGCAATCCAAATTCGAAACATACACATCCGTCTAAAAGTTGGGATTAAATATCAGATTTACAGCTGTAAATTTTTCTATGAATGTGACGTGATTTTTCGAGCTTTCTCTAAAATTGTGAAATATTGCTTATCAATGTAGAGTGATGAAAAGCTCTTTAGTTTAATGAAATGACAAGACATGAAATTCCCACCTTGAATCACAAAATACACAATATAAACTTTAAGGCTGTTCTCAACTTCTCTGCTCAACATGCGCAAAACGTTTTGACACATTTACAAATTAATTTTTTAACAGAAAGATATAAAATTGGAAAGCCTGACCAAAGATGCGATTTGGAATCGAACTGTGTTTTCCATTTTTTGATCAATCAATTACCTATTGAGTTAGAAGCGATTTTGATCACGTGACAGGGCATTTTTCTCCCCTTACTGACTGGATTTTCTTCTTTCGTTCGGAAGTTCGGTTCAAAATGCTAACTTTGACTGTGTTTTCTGAAAGATCTATTGCGTTTGCAAGGAAACGGAAAAACAGTTCGATGACATAGTTTCTGAATAACAACACCTTCTAGTTTCATGCGTTTCCGGACAAAAATTAATTAAAACTTATGTCAGAAAGTTGACCCTTTGGATTTGAGAGCAGCTTTAAAAAGCTCACCGTTTTACTTAAGGGGTCTCAGCCTTAAAACTTAAAAACTTAAACTCTTAAAGCTTTAAAATGTTCGAAATTTTAATTTTTTTACATGTTAAACTCATATCTTTTCTGGAGATTTTTATATAATTTTTTCCTTGAAATTCCCATTAGAACAGAAGTTATGGCCTTTAGAATTATATCCACCCAATACCTGAAACGGCGTTTCCGAAACTGTGAAGTCATTTTTCTCCAAATGACATTTTTGGGCATAACGTGCACGATATCTCAAAAATTTCTGAATATTTTTTCATACAATTTTCAAAACATATGTTTCATGTTAGTCTGTATAGCTGAACCTAAAATTTCCTTCTTATTGTTCAAAAATATATTTTTTAGGTGATTATACTGTTGAAATTTTCTAAAATTTGCATTAGCTGAATACAACTTTGTATTAAAAATATAAAAAGGCTTTAAATACAAATTTATTTTGGTTCAGTGTAATTATTACAGTCTGAAGTATAGGCAGAATTTTCAAATCTTCATTCTAGTTGCAAAATTTATTTTGTAATCCTGCGCGTAATATATTATGCCGATTTTCTGCTCGTGACGGTTTGGAGCTTCCTATAAATGTTAATTCTGCATCTTGAAATTTTTTAAATACTTGAAATGAAAGAGCATATGTATGTCTTATTGGAAAATTATCTCTTAAAATCAAATACATATTAAGATATTAAATGTTGAAAATGGTCTTTTTTTTTCATTTTTTCCAATTTTTAGAGTCCTGAGACCACTTAACAGAGTGACAAAAATAATAATATTATTATAGTGTTACGAGTGAAAAATATACATTTTACTTAAATTCCCTAGTTATTTTAAGTAATTTTTCTATTTAAAAACGAAATGACGTATATGAACAAAGTGACGTATTAAAATGAATCGTACGGCACTTACATATTTTCCTCTACCCAAGTTTAATCCGAAACACTGCTACTTCTACAACTGCCTAGCTATGTATTTAAAAAGAAGTCGACGTATGTTAACAAAGTGACGTATTAAAATAAATGGAAGGGCAGCTAAATGTTTTTCTCTACATAAGTTCAATTCAAAGCACTGCTACTTCTATTTCCAGCTACCCAAATAATTATAGACTCTCCCATTTCAAAAGAAGTGACGTATTTGAATGAATGGAACAGCAATTAATAAAAATATTCCCTGACGATGGCCGCAGGATTGCAAGCCAAAAGTATTAAGAAATTTAGATAAAATGTATATTTTTAACTTGTAGCATCTATATTAATATTTTCTTTGTCGTCTTTTAAGTAAAACGGTGAGGTTTTTAAAGTTCATTTTGTCCATTGGTTTATTTTTACCCGATTGCCAAGAAGGGTTATGTGTTTCATGCGTATCTGGGTATGTGGATTTCTTTATACCCTCGAAACATCCCGGCTAGATGGATTTTAATGAATGAGGTCTCTATCGATTTGTCTTAACCGTCCGATGGTTATAGGCTAGGTTTTGTTTTTATAAATTCAAAATGGCGGTACAGACGAAAAAAAAATTACGCACCCTATTGAGTGGCCTATCATTGGATAGGTGTTTCAAAATGAAGACGATGTTTCATAGACTATTTTACATTCAGAAGCTCCGTTTAAATAGTACACAACCTGGAAGTTGTGTAGGTAGGATCTCAAGCTTTACTGCAACTCTAACATCCATAGACATCGACAAGCCTCATCAAAACAGAGTTTATATATAGGAACTAACAATTAAATACAACTTAAAAGTCATCATTGCAAGTAGATAAAAAAAAATATAGGTAAGTAATATAAAAAATAGTTTCACATGGATGAGAAATAATTAATTAGTTCGCTTTTTATGCAGTCGGGTTTTTTGATTGTCTAAATTTAACTTTTACTTGTTAATATAATTGCTTGAATATCTTAAGAGACTCGAAAGAACGTAGATATGCAAGAGTCTGAATATTTCTTCTGCGTGCTGCAGATATAGATGCGAACTAAATATTGCTCATTATACAGGGTGTCCCTGAATTCTTAAGCCAAACTGTAAGGGTTTATAGAGGACACTGTAACAATCATTTATTGAATAGGAATGTATAGGCGCAAGTGACGCATTGAGGCACAAACACAGGAAAGGGATAGAAAAGGCTGCTCTTTCATCTTCACCTAACACTTCATTTATAATGGCTGTTTCATAATAATAGAAGCCACCAGCCCATCAGAAGAAAATGATCCATTCCAAAGGTTTTTGGATGGTTCGATTGAAAAAAAGAAAACTATGCACTATAAAATATATAATGTGAACATTAAAAAGGTCAACAATCTTACTTAAAAGGCGACTAATGTAATGAAAAAGATGTTACAAGTTTAAAATATACATTTTATTTAAAACTTCTTAGTACTTTCAAGCCTTCCAGGCTCATCATCAGAGAATATCTTAATAACTAAATGTTGTTTATTTATGCAAATACGTCACTTTGTTTTGAAAATGAGAGAACCAATAATTGCTAGAATTGAAAGTAGAAGTAGCAGTAGCAGTTTTTTGGATTGAATTTAATTAGAGGAAATATTTTCTTGGATTGAATTTAATTAGATTCATATTTCCTCTAATTAAATTCAATCCAAGAAACTGCTACTGCTACTTCTACTTTCAATTCTAGCAATTATTGGCTCTCTCACTTTCAAAACAAAGTGACGTATTTGCATAAATAAACAACATTTAGTTATTAAGATATTCTCTGATGATGAGCCTGGAAGGCTTGAAAGTACTAAGAAGTTTTAAATAAAATGTATAGTTTAAACTTGTAACATCTTTTTCATTACATTAGTCGCCTTTTAAGTAAGATTGTTGACCTTTTTAATGTTCACATTATTTATTTTATGTTGAATCAAGGCGAAAATTTGCGTTTCGTCTTATGATATTATATCACTATGCACCAATTAATGAATGAAGTGAAAACTTATATTTCATCTCCTTAGTTGGCGCCGATTTGTGTAAATCCGGTTTATCCGAGTTTTTTGCTTATCCGAGGTGAGCTTGGTCCATATTAACTCTGATAATCGGGACTCTACTGTATCTACGTTTATATACGTATATTTTTTTTTTCATCTGGAGCGACACTAAATTCTGAAAAAGCAGAATTCCTGTTCTTTAGTTTTTCTCACTCCTTTTGCACATTTATATAAGTCGTACGATAAACATTGAAATTAAGTGGATGTTTTGCATAAATTATTAAATTTCAAATAAATAAATATAATGAACGTATTGTACCAGACGTCTATATTCTAGACGGAAATATTCTATATTTGACTTTGAATTTTCTTTTATTTCTTTGATGCTGCTGTGATCTTTTCTGACAATACTGAAATAAAGAAGAAATAAAATTCACTACCTTCCAGCTTTAAGATTGCAGTAATCGTGTGGGATTTTTAAATAAACATTGAAATTATACAGACTTTTAGCATAAATTATCCAATTCCAAATAAATTAATCTAATGAACATATTATATCAGACGCCCGTATAACAATAATAATAATTATAATAATTATAAACTGATAAAGTAATCACGAACTAGAAATTAGAACCTTGAAAAAGAGGGGCCTTGGCAAACATAAGCCGATCGGGAAATATCCAGCATTTGGCTTTGAAAAATGTTTAAAATCCGCACGATGCCGTTATGGTATTGTTCTGTCAATTTAAAATTAAAGGAAAAAACCAGAAAGTAAGTAAACGCCCGCTACCTTATGTAGTTTTCAAGATTACAGTAATTGTATATGGGATCACATATAAACGTTGAAACTGAACAGCATAAATTATTAAATTTCAAACAAATTAATGTAAAGAACATATTATACCAGACACCGGCGTGATTAAACAGAAAAATGTCTGATAAAACAATCACGAACTAGAAGTTAGAACCTTGAAAGAGAGGGGCCTTGACGAATATATTAGCGATCGGGAAATATCCAGCGCTTGGCTTTGAAAAATGTTCAAAATCCGTACGATGCCGCTGTGATCTTGTTCTGCCAATTCAGAAGAAGAAGAAAAAGAAAACTTTCACTACCTTTCAAGATTACAGTAATTGTGCAGGGTATTGCGGAAAATTAACGAAGCAGAATTGTGACAAGGTTGGACGAAAGAGCGTTCTGGAAGCAGAAAGCCTTACGAAAGATTACCAGTGAGTACATTAACGTAAATCGTGCATAATCACTTTTCCTTTCTTTGCGGATTAGGAGCGAGTGATACCGTGTTTAAAGATAGAAGGAATATTTGAACTTGTTTTTCTCCATTTATTTATTTGTTTTATTTGATGGCCTACGTTATTTTACGGCGTGAATTTATGCCATGGAATTAGTAAAAAAAAATAAAAATAATAATAAGCAAGATTATTATAATATATGTTGGGGGCTCAGGATTCTTAAATCTTCAAAATTTTCGAAGATTTAATTTATTGATACGTTAAACTTCTATCTTTTCTGAACATTTTTATATAAGTGTTTCTTTGAAATTCCCATTATAACAGAAGTTACGGCTTTTAGAATTATACCCACTTAGAGTTTAACGGTTACTCAGAAACTTTGATGTCCTTTTTCTCAAATAATGTTTTTGGGCATAACGCGTAGGATATTCCACACTTCTTAATATTTTTTCAAAAAAATTTCAAAAAATATATTTTATGTTAGTCTACATAAACTGAACATAAAATTTCCATTTTACTGTTTAATTTTTTTTTTTTTTTTTTTTTTTTTTTTTTTTTAAGGTTGTTGAAATTAAAAAAGTTTTGTATTAGCTGAATACAGCTGTGCAATAAAAATATAAAAAATGCTTTAAATAAAACTTTATTTTGGTTCACGGTAATTATTATAATCTGAAGTATAATTAGGCACCAAAATTTTTATTTTAGAGGAAAAATTTATTTTTTTTAATATTGCGTGCAAGCTGTCATACCAATCTTTTGCTCGACAAATGTCTGACAGTTTGAAGCACCCTATAAATATGAATTCTGCATCTTGTAGTTTTTAAAAATATATGAAGTGAAAGAACTTTCTTATATCTTTCATCCCTCTGAAAATTATGTTCCAAAATCATATATATTTTTAAAAATTAAATGTTGAAAATAATGGTCTTTTTTTTCTAATTTAAAGGCTAATGTCCAACGGACGTCTTTTTGCACACTTTTTTACTTGCGTATTTTCCCAGTAAAAAAGCGTGCAAAAAGACGCCCGTCTGACATTAGCCTAAGAGTCATGAGACCTTTTAACATTAAATGTTTTTATTACTTTTAGTTAATGCTATAGAACAGCAATTCCAAAACTCTTTATTCTTACAAGAATCGCCTTAAAATTAAAAAAAAAAAATGTTCGAGATAATAATAAAATAATAATAATGCTGTTTAAAAGATCCTATGATTTATGTTTTATTTTGCACTAACAAAACATTATATATCAAGATTTTTTATTAATTAATTAATTTATTTATTTGGCATCAAGCCTTTCTCTGTACAAAATTTTATGAAACATTGTCTTTTTACGTAGTATTTATCTATATTATTTCCTTTAAATTTGTAACATATTATGTTTATTGTATTTTTACAGCAGATAATTTTAATACGTTTTCGAAGACTTGACCCTGAACGTTCCGTGATAAAACAGTTGGGCGCAACGTATTGATTAGAAGAGTCGTTATCTGCACCATCTCTCCTATCACATATATTAAAATCAACAACGCTAAAATTGTTTTTAAAAATATGACGTTGCCTCCAGACTATTAAGAAGATACTACTTTACTTATTTAAATTTAGGGAGGTAGATTTCTAAATATATCATTTTTTATAATGATTATAAATTTGGTATGATATAATATATATAGGGATGTTTTTTTTTTCATAAAATTTAAGATATCAATTTGAAATTGCATATTTTATAATAAAATGTTTTATAAATCTACGAAACTTTAAATTTTCGATCCGGAGACTTTATAAACATTTTTATGTATCCATTATATGAATGTTACCCATGTAATTGTTGTTTACAGACTACTAATTGGAGAGCTTATTGGTAGAACGTGTTAAGTAAAAAAAAAAAAAAAAAAAAAAAATGCATTTAAGACTCTAAATACACAATTTTTTAGGAATAAAATAATAATATTAATTTATTAACTGTTAATGTTAATGTTAATGTTTTGCAAAAGCAACTGCACGATTAAAATATGTAAATTAGTACAAAGTATAAAATTTAGGATGATAATTTTGGTTTTTGCAAATAACTTTATATGCAGGATAGATTAAAAAAAATGTATGTAACTAAAACTTTTAAAGATTTTTTAATGCTTAATTCGTGTTTTTTGTCAAAATTTAATATGTACACATGCATTTTTTTTTAAATGTTGAACCGAAAACAAAACTATTTGTAACCAGAATTTTCAGAAATAATGTCAGAATCTCAAAACCAATTAAAATTGTAAAAAAAAAAAAAAAAAAAAAAAAAAAAAAAAAAAAAAAAAAATCAATACAAAGAAAGATAATACCAAAATGCTGATATTTGCATTTGATATTTTAGCATCAAGGAAAAAACATAAATTTTATTTTACGTTAACTATCATTATCGGATGTAGTCAAATAGTCATAGGACAAATAACTAAGTCATTTATTAAAAAGCAGAAAAACCAACGTTTAAAATGCACAAATAATATATGAAAAGCAGCAAACAGCTGTTTCGAATCTACTAGCGAGATTCTTCTTCAGTGCAAAAGGAACAGCGTGCTAGAAAAAGCAAGGCTGAGCAAAATCATAGACAGAGACGCGCTGGCAACTAAGTCATTTGTCTTTAAGTCATAATTAAACAGCATAGATACGAACATGTTATTTTACATGTTATCAAAAGCTATTTTGTTTTATGAATGAATGCTTATGAGATATCGTATCATATAGTAAAGTTAAAATACAGAGATTCTAATTTGTATTGAAGATCTTAGACATTATTTATTAATATTTAATATTTTAATGTTTAATACTTTAGATAATATTAATATTTTTAATGTTTGAAAATGATATGTTAATTAGTTTTTTTTAAGAGAGTTTAGTATCACCTGTTAACATATAAAAAATATGCTATAAAAAATGAAATTTACAATGAAAAGCTTTCACTTCAATTTTCTCAAAATTTTATTTTTTATTGCATTACGTTTAAATCCACTAAAGCTTTTTACTTGTGTATCAAAGAAAAACATATTATTCAATACTAGGGAAAGAATATTTTTCCAAGTTTTCCTAGTACTTATCTTTTCCGAAAAGTTGCTATAAAGATTATTTTTGGATATATATATATATATATATATACTGCAAAAAATAATATTTAAACTTTGCACTTTTTTTCTTAGTTAAATGAGTACAAGAAAATAGTTTTAAATAAATATTATTATTAAATAAATTTCATTAAATTATCTTTTACGATGACATTATCGTATTTATTATTTTTTGAAGGTAGATTTCGACATCTATGTATTTCACGAGTTAATATAATCCTTATAAGCCCGAAATGATATAGGATATATTTAAGGGAAGTAATTTTTCCCTTGTACAAGATATTGTTTAAATTGCACATTTTACGCTAAATTTTTATTTAAATAAATTTTATTTTTTAAAGGAAAAAAAAACTTATATTAAAAAATTCGCTTAAATTCTGTTTTCTGTTCACAACTTCACACAGTAACAACAATATTATTATTAATAATAAAACAATATTTAAACATTTAAATAATTCTAACCAATTTGCAATTGATTAAAACTTATTAACAATTGTGACTATTAATAAAAGGATAAAATCAACTTACCTGTGTTTTAGAGAGAATGATAGTAAATCCAAAGTAGATGTTCGATAAAGAAACGGATTATTCAGATTTTGCCTTTTTATATCCATTGTGGACGCTCGCTGACCTTTGGCGACAGGTGGCGCTCCTTAAACACCTCTTGCATCTCTTGTGATCAGACTAGTCGAAAAGTTTCCGAAACATTGTTTCCCACTTCCCCTCCACCTCCGCCACTGCTGTAGGTGTCTTTTGCAATTTGCCTTCCACGCTTAGAGAACTCCGATCTTTCACTAGACGTTAGTTGCTAGGAAACTCGGCTCCAAAGTAACCAATCACAATGAACCAGCGGAGAGACTTCGCCAACGCGCCGAAAAGCAAAAATACAGTTCCGTGCTTCGAGTTCGAACTTTCCGTAGTCTGCACGTTCCGAAACTTTCAGCACTCGGTTACAAAAGCTAAATATTCGACAAAAGCACGGTCCGTAAGAAAACTTTATCGGCCCGGTCTTACCCGTGCAAAAAAACAATGAAATCCGACGGCAAAATTAAACTTCTGCAAAAAACTACAGATATTCTTAAATCACCATTATCCTATAACTTAAAATCTTTTTAAGGAAAAGTGCATAGATTTCTCTGGGAGAAAAAAAAATAAAATAAATAATAATAAAAAAAATATATATATAGCATGTTTAAAATTTTTTTCAGATTTTCGTCTCTAAGCCATGGAACTCTTAACCCATTAATCCTTTCAAGGGCGGCGGTCATACGGCGTGACCAACTAATTTTCATTCCAAAACTGACAAACGGCACCAAGAATATTTTAATAATATTTTGCTTTTATAATGAAAGTGTTGAAAAGCAGATTTTTATTTTCTAAAAAAATCATTTGTAAATTCTGGTGTCAGTCAATTATTTCATCATTTTACGAACAAATTTGTCCTGCCCCTGAAAGGGTAATACTATTAATGATCACTTAGACAACTTAATATATATATATATATAACCATTAATTAAACATTACCAACCATCATCTATACATATACAACCATTAATTAAACATTACTGACCACCAACAAAAATTGTGATAGTATGAATGAATTTATAACAATACAGTGTCCCCAAACACACTGAATGGATACAAAATATATATATATATATATATATATATATAAGACCCTTTAAAAATATTAAAATCTTAAAAACAGGTGTTTCGAGTTTACAAAAGTCATATAAATAAAGTTATAGTTATATAACTGTTATATTATAGTCTAAGGGGAAAGATCGCTTACGGTGTATTTCAATGATGTTACACTGCTACAATATTAAGGAATTTGATATCACTTTCTAAGGTGCACTAAAATATGCTTTCTGTAGAATATGGAGTGCAAAGCATTTATCCTTCCTTTACAGGGCCCGACAAAATGATTCGGTTATATAATGGTCTACGGCGTAAAACTGTTTGAAGCATATTTTAATTGTGTTTCACTATTTAAAACGTGATGAAATTGATATACATTACTGAGGTTTACTGCGACATGCTTACTCAAGGGCGATCCAGCTCACCATTTAGAGGGTGGTCATGGATTTTTTTTTTTTTTTAGATGGGAGGTTATCACACCTCTTTATGAGAATTTTTTATAGTGAAAGCTATTCCCAAATCCCAATTAACTAGTACTTTTCTGATGCTTTCGCGAAGTCATTTTCATTCGTAAATACAAAAAAATTGCATTAATATTCGTAAAAATATAAAATTTACCGATTTTGTTCAGATACCAAGAAATTAAGGAGTTTCTCCTTTTCTTATAAAGGAAAAGATTCATTCGGAAAATTTGTCAAAGTTAGCATTTTTAGCCAAGTTTTACGAGTTGACAGTCACAAAAATGTCGCCACAAGGGAACAATTGTCTGTCACATTCGGAAATTCAGTTTAAAAATTCTAACAATTGTCAACGATTAAATATGGCAAAAATCTGTATTCAGTTTTAGAGGTAACAAAACCGTACACATTGGCAGCTATGGGATTCTATTAGTGTCATGAAAATTGTTGGTGTAGCCTCTTCTTTCTGCTCAAAGTATTAAATAGTTTTTTTCAATTGAACTTATACCTTTGGAATGGATCTTTTCCTTCTGATGGACTGATGGTTTCCATTATTATGAAACAGCCATTATAAATGAAGTGTTAGGTGAAGATAAAGAGCAACCGTAAAAAGTTAGAACTCTGATTTTCTGGTCAGAATGGAGAAAAAAAATGGCCACTTTTTTTTCCATACGGCTGCTTTTTCATCTTCATCTAGCACTTCATTTATAATGGCTGTTTCATAATAATGGAATTCATCAGTCCATCAGAAGAAAATAACTCGGCATCCAAAGTATTATTGTTCATTAGGGATGATTGCTGGAAGTGCGTTTTCAGTTATGGTATGCGTTTTTAAGTTCAACTAAATTTTCGGATACTACGTGGTGTGTATAAATTTTATAGATCATATACAGGGCTACGCAAAATAATTCATTAGCATTATTGAGGATGAGCGTGAATTGCTTAAAGGGTTTTTTAATATGAGTTATGGATTTTCAAGGTCAACTCTATTTAGTGTACTCAGAGATGCTAGTAAAATATAAATTAAATCATAAACAGGGTTATGTTCAGAACTTTGTGCATGTTCTTCTATGAATAGTAATTTCTGCAATTGTGATTTCAATAGTTTTAAACGCTTTTTTGCTTGAAATTATTTATAGCTTAATATGTGGGCGTATAAAAATCGATAGGTAATTTACAGGGCTGTACAAAAGAATTCAGTTAATGGTAGAAAATTAACGGTAGAAATTTCTGATGGTGAATTTTGAAATGTGTTTTTCATTTTCTTACTAAACTAAATGTTAGCATATTGCCGTACTTTATGGAAGAAACGATGCATTCCTCAAAATTGGTCTGAATAAGCTTACAAATATCGTAGTCACTGCAACCGTCGTAAACGCCGCACCTGTGGGGACGCTACATGTTTCACCAATGCCTCATTGACCTAACTTTAATCAACGTTTTCTGAACAGTGTACTGCCTCATTTTTAATAACATAAGATTATCAAATTCTATATAAAATATTTAAATCAAGTTTTAAATATATGCATGTAATTTTTAAATTGAAGAGACGTCAGTTGGTATTAAAACTATCCAGAGCATGTGACGCAGACCCCTCTCCTTAGGCGCTCCACATTTTTTAAGTGGTCGACGCAACTTATCACGCTATTTACGTCGCATCTACTTCAGTTCTTTTTTAGTTTCTATTCGAAGCCCTCAAAATCTGATTCGTCAATATCTGAGTGGAAGAATTGTAAATTTTTTTTTTGTCCATCTATATGGTTCGATATCATCATCGGAAATATCACAGTTTTCATTATCGGCAAAGTCAGAAAGTTTCGCGTAGTTGAGTAGGGGACTTGAGAACAGTCTTAAGGAATTTTTACTTTACTTACCTGTTATTTTATTTACTTGTATTGATGAGTTTTAATTTGCGTTTAATTGTTAGTTCCTATCTATAAACACTGTTTGGATAAGGCCTATAGATGTCTATGATGGTTAGAGTTGCAATAAAGCTAGAGATCCTACCTACACAACTTCCAGGTTGTGTAATATTTAAACGGAGCTTCTGACTGTAAAATAGTCAATGAAACATCGTCATCATTTTGAAAGACCTATCCAATGATATGCCACTCAATAGGGTGCGTAAAAAATTTTTTTCGTATCTACTGCCATTTTGTATTTTACGGCCGCCATTTTGAATTTATAAAAACAAAACCTAACCTATAACCATCGGACAGTTAAGATGAATCGATAGAGACCTCGTTCGTTAAAATCCATCCAGCCGTTTGGATGTTTCGACGGTATAAAGAAATTCACATACCCGGATACGCGTGAAACACATAACCCTTCTTGGCAGTCGGGTAAAAAGCAAAAATTGACATTCACGGGAGGTTAAGGAGTTTCCGCTTACAAAAAATTCTTAGTTCCTCTTTCTCATATATTTTTAGTTATTTTAAGTTATTAATGCATAACATTATTATGCATAACATATTTAGTTATTTTAAGTTATTAATGCATTTTACTATTTTTTCCAAAGGGGATAAAGAAGAATATTTAGTTTATTAATTAAATTTCAAAATCAATTGTATATATTTAAAAAGGAAGTTTAATCTTATATCTAAACCCAGAGTAAGGTTACAACAGAACAATTTCTTTTCTTCTTCATTTTTCTTTATATACTACGTTGTTGTGAAGCTGAACCGTTAGCGATTCTGATTGGATGGTCGCGAGCCGAGCTTCCTATCTTCTAACACCTAAGCGTTGGAGTATGGAGGGGAAAACGGAAATGTTGGTTCTTCCTTGAGTAATAAGCTTTGTTTGTTTGGATTGGATGAGGCTGAGAGTAGATTGGGTTTTATTCTTTTCAGTTCGTGGTATAGCGGGAAGTATTACATTTTTAAACATGTTTCGGTGTCAATTGTGGGTTATGGTATTAATATTCAGCAGCAAAAGACGTAAGCATAAGTAGTGGGACTAATATCAATCATTTATACTAAGGTCTATTTATTTGTTAGGACGATAAAATTTTCCATTATTCTAGCCATTTATTCGACCCGCAAAGAGAATAAAAAGAACTACATAAATAATTATAGCAGGTGATCTCATAAAAAGATTTTCTTGTGAACTTTCTTTTACTCTTTTCTCAAAACGTGATAAATTTAATTTACTAACAAAATAATAATAATAACTAGAAAACAGGAATTCTGCTTTTTCAGAATTTAGTGTCGCCCCCGATGAATATATATATATGTATATATAAATTTAGGTAATATGAAACATATTTCAGTTTTAAAACTTAAAACACAAGCTTTTATTTTATACAAAATGATGTCAGTAGTGTGAATATGAGAATTCCACGGCCTGCGGTGTGCGGCATGTCGATAGAGGTCAAATGAAGGTCATTCGGAAGTTTTTTATCTTACAGTACGACGTTGATAAGCGCGTTTTGGAGCAGAAGTAGACCGGAAGTGTTGTTAGATGGTGATATTTTAGCGGAAGTGTGAATTGATAAGATTTTTTGCGAATAATCGTGTTAGAGTACGCTGATATTTAGGGCGCGGGAGATTTATTTTCAAAAGAATTTTTTTTTAATGATTAAGAGTTAAAAAATTTTAGTTAAAGATTTTTTTTTTTCAAGAGATAGAAAATTTTTCTTAAAAAAATTTTTGAGAATTTAATTTTTTTTTTTTTTTTTTTGCATGATCGAAAAAAAAATTACGAATTTATTTATTTTTTTTTCGCGTGATGGAAAAACTTTTTTCTCTTTAAAAATTTTGAGAATTTAATTTTTTTTTTTTTTTTTTTTTTTTTTTTTTTTTTCCACGTGGTAGAAAAAATGTTGTAAAATTTATTTTTTATTTTCCTTTTAAACATTACCAAGACATGGAAATTTTTTCTTTTTAAAATTTTCTTTTACGAAGTTAATTTTTAATTTGGACTCGTTAGAAAATTTGTTGTTCGAAATTTGTTTGTGTGTTTTCAAATGTCATTTCTGATATTAAGCAAAGTGTTTGTGAAATGACTCTTCTTTCAGAAAAATGGTCTCATTTTAAAATGTCTTTTGTGAAATTCTGTTAAGTGGTTTTCTTTGCATCCTTTTGTTACTCTAGCATGTTTAACAAATCTGTAGTCATGCAACAACAATCACTGAGTTATTTTCGTGATTTTTTTTTTTTTTTTTTTTTTTTTTTTCTGGAATGAATGTGAGAAGATTTAGTTTTCACTTAAAATTTTCTGAAGTAATTCGAGAAGTTGATATGTGTAAACAAACATATTTTATCATTTTAGTATAAATGTTTGGAGGAAATGTGCTATAATATGACGATATATATATATTGTGGAAATATTGGTATATTAGCGTTGGTATATTACCGAGACTTAGAAAATATCGCGGTTTGCTTAAAATTTTCTGATGTGTGATGTCCCAGAAGTGATGTTAGAGTTTCGCATAGATTGTTGCCACCGAATAAAGATTAATATAGTGTTGCCACTGCATAAAGAGAAATGTATATAACGGAATAAAATAGAAAGATGTTGCCACTCAATTAAGCGTGGCAACAATGTGACGAATTGTCACATTGTTGCCACATTGAATGTGTAAATATATGTGACGAAATAAAATTAAAAGATGTTGTCACCAAATAAAGATAAATATATGCGAAGAAATAAAAGGTAATGCCACGAATTAAGAAAAATAAAGTGTTGCCATTGAAAAAAATGAGAAATAATAAATTAAAATAATAAAATAAAATAAACATTTAAGTTCTTAACATCAGCAAAAGAAATGTAAAATTTGCTTTAAAAAGTAAGTACGTAAATTAAAATATAGCAGTGAAATAATAACATTCTAATAATAATAATATAATAAAATTAACATTGAAATAATAATAAAGAAAACGTTGAGATGAAAAATAAATTAAGAAAGTTTGTCTTTTGACTCAGTATATCTATTTTGCAGTGTTCACTATATATTGACATATTAGACAAAGTGGGAGAAAATTCAAAGCTTCAATTTTTCAGAAAATGAGCTTGATTTTTGGATGATTTAAGCATAATGTTTGTATGAGAGATTTTTTTCTTGCAAAGGAATCCTTTGATGTTTCTTTCATAAAACGGTAGTTAAACATTTATATCAACATTAAACAAAACAATTTAATCTATTTTTTCTGAATAAACACTTAAATAAAAATCCCTTTCTTTAAAATTGATGTGGAAATTGGTACCTTATTTACATTTATGCATTATTTACCTTATTGTTTTGTTCGCTTTAATTTATAATAAACAATCGAAATTAACTCAATTAAGATATTTTGATAGCATTTTATACAACGAGAGTGAATAATTTAGGTTATAAGTTGTAATAATTTTTAAATGATATGGCATGACAAATATTCTTTAATAAAAATTTAGTTTTCATTGAAAAATACTTGTAATATCATTTGAAAATTGTCTATAAATTCCGTATGGTAAAAATCTAAATAATTTTTCTCCTCTACCCCCCCCCCCCTCCAACCATCATTTAAATCCATAAAATCACAAAAAAAATAATATTCTAGCAAAAGTCAACAACTATAAATATATATATATATATATAAAAAAAAAAAAAAAAAAAAAAGACATTTTTTTTTCGGAAACTTTAATAAAATTATGTAAAACAAATTACACAAATAATTTTAAAAATACAGAATTTAATGCTTTAGCAATAAAGGAAAAAAAAAAAAACTTGAAAATAAATCCAAAAACTTTTTTTTTAAGTCGCTCCAGGTTCTCTGCCCATAAAATAAATATGAAAGTAAAAAAGTTTTTTGTTTTTAACCCTTTATTCCCGACGGTACGTTAAAATGCCATTAAAATAACTTGTTATAAAACTAAGTTAATACATCGATTAGTAGTTACACTGTTTAGAATGAATTATAGATATTTTACTTTATCTTGTTCCAAAAAACATTATTGATTGCACAAAAGAAAAAAAAACAATAATTTCGTTTGCCTTTGCATCTTTTTCAGCTTTCTTGACATTGACAAATTGGAAGGGGAGGGAAGGAAGTTTCTGTTGGGATATATTTCTATTGTAAGAAATTATATTTTTGATATATTTCTATTTATAATATTTCTATTTTAAGATATATTTCTATTGTAAGAAATTATATTTGTATATTTTGTAATTCTACAAAATACTAAAAAAAAAAAAAAAAAAAAAAAAAAAAAAAAGATTTTAAATAAAAGATTTGAGGGGAGTTACAAATATTGCAAAAAAATCCCTATAAATTCAATTTAATGAATTAATTTTGTCATAATCCTTTTAAAATTTATTAAATGATTGTGTAAATCTTCTAATGTAGTTTCAAAAATTCACAAAATGTGCTTTAGAAGATGAATTTTTCATAAATTCATAATTTGGGACATAAAAGGTAAACATTCTTTTACAGACATTCAATGTTTATCTGAATAATCAAGCCTAGTTTCATGATTGCTTTTCAAGTTTGTTACGATGTGTTGATATGGCGTAGACCCCGATTATGGAAATTTTCTTCGTTTAATTTACGATCAGAAAAGCATGAACTTGCATGCATTTATTTTAAATGCATTTATTTTAAAAATCACAATTTTCTCTCTGTTTATATATATATATATATATATATATATATATATAACCACTAATTAAACATTACCGACCATCATCAAAAACTGCAATATTGTGAATGATTGACTACACGCCATAAACCAACAATATAGAACTGTATGTGTAAAATAAAGTACCGTATACCTAATTACAAAAATTAGCATGGAAGAAAAAAAGAAGAATATGGATTCCGAAAAAATTGAAAAACTTATATATTGAATTACGTTTTCAAGAGTACAGAATTCAATGATATAAGCGAATCGGTTGTTTTCTGTGGGGAAAAAGCTATAAGCTGAAAAAAAAATTTCCCCTGTACTCCAGCAACCAGTATAATCAAAATAATAGTTTCAAGATGAATACAGAACATTATCAAATGGCATGAAATGGAAAAAACTACAACCCATTAAATATTTAATTTATAGCAATAGAAATCTTACAAAACATACCGAATTAATTCCCAGTAGATTTTCAAAATATATTCCCGCACATGGAATCCAAAAAGCATGATAAGATTAAGGTGAATAAAACAGTTAAGTTAACGCAGAAATTAAAAGCTATGGAGTCAGTTAATCCATGTTGAAATATTGTGATAACTATAATTAATATAATATAAATAAAAAATAATTACATTATTTATAATACGTAAAAACAATTTTAAATTGTATAATAACAATTTTACAACATTGCCAATATTCAGCGTTAATAACCACCTAGTGTAAAAAATTAAAATTATAACTTTAATAGAGGCTATTTAAAAATACAAAATTTATGGTGCTGCCATCTATTATTTAATTTTAAAAACTATTATGATTATACAAATGTCACAATAAGTAGAACCTAATACATGCTAATGAATTAAAATGTATCAACTGCATTCCTACACACATCCTAATATAAACAATACCATACTGTATTTCATTATTCAGAATATTTTTTTTAAAATAAATTAAATGTTAATACAATATATTCTATTACCATACCATTAAATCTACACTGAGAAATTAAAAAACTTTTTTAAAAAATGAACAGGAAAGAAAATAAATAAATAAATAAATAAATAAATAAATTATAAAATAAATAAATAAAAATGGATGTTTATATAAGATTGTCAGATACTAAAATTCCAAATAGCCTAAAGATCACATATATAGTGTGTGAATTATCCTAATATTAGTCCTAAAAAAGCTAAAAAAATATGATTGTGCCAATCAAACATATAAACCGATAATTAATCATGGAATACAATGTTGAAAATAAAACAATATTAAATAGTATAGAGGAATAATAATAATAAAAACTGTTTACCCAATTTTAATACCTACAGTATAACATTAGTTAATCAAATAAACCAATATGCATAATAATCACTAAAAAGTTGCTATACTATTATTAATTAATATGACATTGTCCTGAGTAGACTAAATTAAAAATAAGTTAATATTGAATTTAATTAAATAGGTTAAATTTAATATGAAAAAAAAAGAAAAAAAGGGGAAAAGTCACCAATTACATATAAAGCATCAAATCAATATCCATATAAAATACGTATTAGAAATGTAGTTATAATACAAAAGCCCCATTTTTTTATATAAATTAACCATTGCGTATTATCCAGACAACACCACCCTCCTCCGTACTCTAACATCTACCCACCCAACCAACCTATAGTAATTGTTTATTTTTATTTTACAATTTTTAATTTTTTATAAATATTTTTTTATTTTATAATCTTTTTGTAATTTTGTTTACGCATGTGTTAATTTTTTTTTTTTTAAAGATCATGTAAGTACGAATTGTATATTAATGAATATATGAACTTTTTTGGGAAACCATGATTTAATGCATCATAAATTAGTTTTTTAATATTATTGTTAATTAGATGAGAAGAACATAAACATTTTATTCTATATAAATGATTAAGTAGTATATTTCGATATACAGAATGATGAAGACAAAATTTAAAATTTGTAAATGTGTTAACTTTGAATTTAAATTCTTTATTTTTATCATATAAATCAGTTATTGTTTTGTTGTCTTTTATTGTAATTTTAAGATATAAGAAGTTAATAGTATTGTTAGATAAGAGGTTTTCCGTTAATTCCAAATTAGTGGGATAATCAACTGGAAATTGAGAAATTTTAGATTGATCAGTGGCAATTACAATTATGTCATCAATATAACGATATAAATGGAGATTATTATTAGTAAAAGTATGTGAATAGTGATATAAATATAAGTCTGATAATAAACTGGATGTACAACCACCTTGTGGTATACCGACGTGCTGTAAATATAATGTATTATCTTGCAATATATAATTATTATAGATAATAAAGTTTGTTAATGATTTAAAATAAGCGATATCAATATTAGATGGTAATTCCAGTTTTTTATAATACTTTTTAAATAATGCATTTATATTATGTAAATCTAATAAGTCTATATTATTAAAAAGATCTTTGAAGTTATATGTCGTTAAATATCATTCCATAATATGCAACTAATATTAATAATTATTAAATAACATTTTAATGTAATTTGTACCGCAACAGATAGTCCATATAATAATAACTACTACATACTAGAATAATGATCCTGTTATAAATTACAAGAAGTGTTTAAAATTAAACAATTAATAATTAATAGATAATAATCATTATAGGTGTAATTTAAGAGGCCAGGCAGCCTAATAATAATAGAACAAAATAAATAATTATTTAATGCTACCATCTTGCTGGAAATATAAGAAATTATATTTAAGAAAGACAATATATAATTGAGAACATGACTAAAATAGTGTATAGTGCTGCCATCTAGTACAAAAACCGAATATAACTGTAGATAAAATGTATTTTAAACCAAATATGTCATTAAGATTGCAGATAAATGAGGACCCCAGAAGACAAGGGGTATAAGTGACAAAATTGAAAAAATTGAATTAAGTGCACAGACGACCTGAAAATATGCTTTTTTCTTTTCAGGTAAAGAAATATAAGTGATTATCTAATTATGTGTTGTGTTTTAGAGATCAACCACTTTTGCCGAATAATGATCAATATTGATTAATTATAAATTTAAAGAAAATTGCACTCTACTTTTTTCACATTTATTGAAATAAGAGTTCAAAGACCACTGTGCAACAAGCAGCAGTTTCCTATTTCAATTCAGTCAATTATTATTGATGTTCAACTTTAACGTCAATTATCTTTGAACTCAATTTACTCCAAATCGAAATTTTGTCACTTGTACCCCTTGGCTTCTGATGTCCTCAAATATTATTCTAAAATATGCAACATAATATTGACAATTATCAATTAATATCTTAATATAATTTGCGAAAAATGGTTTAAATTTAAAATTATTTTTTAATTTTTTAATTTTTACATTTAATTTTAAGTAAAACAATAATTTCGAATAAGTAACTTTATTAATAATATCAAAACTGTTTATAATAATCACTTAATAAATATTAATGTATCAATACATGTATGGGGGGGGGGATGGTGATATACCAATAAAATACAACTTTGCTAGAAACTTTAAATACATGTATCATAAACTGTGAAAGCGTATTCCCATTACAAGGCATAATATAAATGAAATAAATCAAAAGAGTAAATTAAAATGATTTAAATTAAATTAATTTAAAGATTGTTATACAGAGTTTAAAATTAAACAATTAATAATTAAGAGATAATAGCTAATAAAAGAGAAAAAAGAGTCCGTAGCAAACTTATAATATTAAAACATAATAAACTATTTAATTCTGAAATCTAGCTGAATTATAAGAATTAAATTAAATAATCAAGATATTATAAATTACAAGACTAAAATAAGATGAAGTAGTGTTGAGTGCATCCCTCATTTACATTATACTATAAATGACATTAGAAAATGCAATTACTTATTTATTTATTTAATTTAATTTTTATCTTGTAAATATTTAACCTAAAGTGTTACTGAGATTGCATAAATATATCATTCTAAAACAGTGCATCAGAATATTGATAATAATCAATTAACATTATAATATAATGTAGTTAAAATTAAGTGAATTAATAATAATACCAAATAAGTGAATTTATAAATAACATAAAAGTTTGTTTATATTAATCACTTAATAAAATTAATGTATCATTACTAATATGGGGGGGGGGGCAGGGTAATATACCAACATAATGGAACATCTCTACAAACTCATAAATACAAATATCATAAACTGTGTAATCGTATATCACTACAAAGTTAATTGTAATAAATCTATAATAGTAAATTAAATAGATGCATATTAACTAGATTTAATTTAAAGAATGTTATACAGTACACAGGACCACGACCACACTAGAACCAAAACTGATAGCAGAACCATGAATAATCAACGTACAGTCCTACATTTTTTTAAAAATATTATATATATAAAATCAACATTTGCGTATAAATTATCCAGACAACTCCGCCCTCCTCCTTAATTTAACATCTACCCACCCAACCAACCTATTTAAATTTTTTATATATATTTTGTATTTTTAATTTTTTTTGTTTATTTTTAGTTTTTTGTAATTTTATATACATATATATTTTATATACGCAAAATGTGAATAGTAACATACAATAAATCACCAAACAATACATTGTTTAGATCATAAATTAATTGTAGATTAAGGAATATATGAATTTCTTAGGAAAACCATGATTTAAAGCATCAAAAATTAATTGTTTAATGTTTTTATTTATAAGATGAGATGAACATAAACTTTTGATTCTATACAAATGATTAATTAGTATATTACGGTAAACTGATATGTGTAGACAGAATTTAAAATTAGTAAATGCATTAACTTTGAATTGAAAATCTTTACGTTTGTCATAAAGATCAGTAATTGTTTTGTTTTGTGCTACAATTATTTTTAGATCTAAAAAGTTAATGGCATTATTTGTTAAGAGGTTTTCTGTCAATTCTAAATTAGTTGGATAATCAACTGGAAATTGAGCAAAATTTGATTGTTTAGTATCAATTAAAATAATGTCATCAATATAGCGATACATTAGCATATCATCATTACTAAAATTACGTTCATATTGATATAAATATAAATCAGACATCAAACTGGATGTAGATCCGCCTTGTGGCATTCCTTCAATTTGTTGATAAATAATATTATCTTGTAAGATATAGTTATTGTATATTATAAAATTAGTTAAAATACGAAAATATTTTATATCCATAAACGAAGGAAGATTTAATTATATATATATATATATAAAGTTTCTTACCGAGGGTGGTTTTGGGTTCTAGCGGTCATGATCGGTGTAGATCTGCAAAAAATTTTCAGAAATTCCAACATAGGAACGATCCCAATAGGTAGTATTTCATACGAAATCTGCCTAAAAAAAATATGAAACTTGCTGACGTGATTTTTGAGGAGATTTATAAGCGACCTGTGTTTTTATTTTTCGTTCAATTAATTAAAACTTGATGTATAAACAATTATTTTCTCAGAAGGACAATATTATTCGTCTCTAACACAATTGCTTCGGGAAATTCCGTTCAAAATGCCCACTTTGACATCATTTTTTGAAATATATTCTGCTTCTATCTAAAAATCGATCATTGCGGTACGTTATATAGTTTCTGAATAAGCGAATCTACCAATTAAATGCGTTTGAGAGCAAAAATGATTTAAAAATGAGTCAGAAAGTAAGCAGTTTGGATTTGAGTGCATCCTTAATGCAATGATTTTTCATGGGGATTGAATTCATGGGGATTTTATATCTTTTGAATTGACGGAGTTATGGATTTTTTACTTCTTCAAACCCCCTTTTTATTTTCGATTTTAATTTTTTTTTTCGGTACGAATTGGTCCTATCAAAAACTTGTGAATAATCATTGCGGTACGTTATATAGTTTCTGAATAAGCGAATCTACCAATTAAATGCGTTTGAGAGCAAAAATGATTTAAAAATGAGTCAGAAAATAAGCAGTTTGGATTTGAGTGCATCCTTAATGCAATGATTTTTCATGGGGATGAAATTCATGGGGATTTTATATCTTTTGAATTGACGGAGTTATGGATTTTTTACTTCTTCAAACCCCCTTTTTGTTTTCGGATTTAATTTTTTTTCGGTACGAATTGGTCCTATCAAAAACTTGTGAATATAAAAGTTGTAGACAATATTAAGGAGATTTATAATAAAATTAATTGGAATTGACATCTTGAGAATTGACGAAGTTATGAATTTTTTTTCTCCCAAAAACCCTATTTTTTGTGCCCCTTAAGCCCATTTTTAACTTTATCAAAAATCTGTGATACATAAAATTTTGACCCTATATTTAGAAGTAATAAAAACTTTAAACTGATTTGATATGTAGAAAAATTAAGAAGTTATGGGGGGGTTTTCGGTTTTCACAAAACCCCTCCCTATTTCCATCCCCTTGGTCCGATTTTGACCATTAACGAACTTGGCCGAGATTTTATGCCCATTGATTTTATGTATCAGTTTGGAAGAGATTGGTGCAGAATTACGAAAGTTATCGTGTCCAGAAGAAAGTGATATATATATATATATATATATATATATATATATATATAGATAGATAAATAGATAGATTGATAGATAAAGTTTTTTACTGACGGTGGTTTTGGTTCTAGAGGTCATGATCGGTGTAGATCTGCAAAAATTTTTCAGAAATTCCAACATAGGAACGATCCCAATAGGTAGTATTTCATACGAAATCTACCTAAAATCACTTGATGGCGTAAACACGCGTATAACTTCTTTAAAGTCAAGTTAATGTGGCATTTACGATAAAAAATTATTGGCATTTAATCTTATAGTTTGGCAACAGATTTTAGATATAACAGGCAACAGATTGTGAATCAAACACGAAAACAACCATTGTATGCCTTAACAGAAACTGATTCTGCCTTAAATTTTTGCAATCAAGGGGAATTGAATGAAAACCCACTTTCAGCGATATCGCTACAGGTTTTTTCAGTACAATTCAATCTTCTCTAATCTTTTTAAAAGCGATCAGATTAACGTGCTTTTAGATTATGCAGTGGCTGAACTTAATATCCGAACCCTCAAGCTTAGACGCACCTTGGCGAAAGACGGAGTGTGCCAAATGATTTTGGGAGAAAAGCACTTTGCGCGCGTGCGCTCGTTGACATCGACATTACTGACAATGCATTTCAATTCAAGTTAATTCAAAGGTTATTCTGTTTTCAAAAACTCTTTTACATCTATACTCATCTATCTTCTATACTCCTATTATAAAGAGGCAAAAATTGTTTATTTGTAGGAAGTAAGCTCTGGAACTACCGAACCGATTCCAAAAGTAATGGTATCAAAATGATGGTGTTAGTCCAACTTAGAACATAGGCTATATCTTATGTCGGTGCACAACCCCAAAGGGGGTGTAGGAGCAAAAAACGTTCTAAAAATGCGATTTGAGCGTTACTGAAGGGCCTAGAAATATGAAATTTTGAATATTAGTTACTTATAAGATATAAATGATGTCTAAGAACAGTTCTTAAACAATTCGAAATTTAAAAGGGGTGAAAATGCACAAAAAGCGTTCTAAAAAACGTTCTAAATGGTAGTTACTACACAATCTCAGGAAATACCAAACCGATTTAAAAAATATTGGTATCAAAATGATGGTGACAACACTTGCTCCAAGATAGGCTGTGTTTTATGTCGGTGTCACTACCCCAAAGGGGATGCAGGAGCAAAAAAACGTTCTAAAAATGCGATTTATGTGTTACTGAAGGGTCTAGAAATATGAAATTTGAAATATTATCTACTTATTAGATATAAAGGATTTCTAAGAACAGTTCTTAAAAAATTCGAAATTTCAAAGGAGTGATAATGCGCGAAAATCATTCTAAAAAACGTTCTAAATGGTGGTTTTTACACAATCTCAGGAAATACCAAACCGATTTAAAAAATAATGGTGTCAAAATATTGGTATCAAAATGATGGTGACAACACTTGCTCCAAGATAGGCTGTGTTTTATGTCGGTGTCACTACCCCAAAGGGGATAAAACGTTCTAAATGGTGGTTTTTACACAATCTCAGGAAATACCAAACCGATTTAAAAAATAATGGTGTCAAAATATTGGTATCAAAATGATGGTGACAACACTTGCTCCAAGATAGGCTGTGTTTTATGTCGGTGTCACTACCCCAAAGGGGATGCAGGAGCAAAAAAACGTTCTAAAAATGCGATTTATGTGTTACTGAAGAGTCTAGAAATATGAAATTTGAAATATTATCTACTTATTAGATATAAAGGATTTCTAAGAACAGTTCTTAAACAATTCAAAATTTAAAAGGGGTGAAAATGCGCGAAAAGCGTTCTAAAAAACGTTCTAATGGTGGTTTCTACACAATCTCAGGAAATGCCAAACCGATCTAAAAAATAATGGCGTCAAAATGATGGTGACAACCATTGCTCCAACATAGGTGATGTTTTATGTCGGTGCCACTACCCCAAAGGGGGTGCAGGAGAATAACGTTCAAAATTGCGGCTTTTGCCTTACGGAAGGGCCTAGAATCGTGAAATTTGGAATGGTTGTTAGTTATAAGATATCAATGATCTCTAAGGACATTTCCTCAAAAAAAATTGAAATTTAAAAGGGGGTCAATATGCGCAAAAAGCGTTGTAAAAAAACTTTCTAAATTGCGATTTCTGTGCAATCTCAGGAAGTACTGAACCGATTTCAAATATAATGGTGTAAAAATGATGGTGACAGCTCTTTCTCCAAGATAGGCTATATTTTATGTCTGTTTCCACTACCCCAGAGGAGATGCAGGAGCAAAATGCGCGAAAAGCGTTCTAAAAACGTTCTAAATGCGGATAATAACGTTGTAATTGTCGGCAATATCTCAAGAAGAATGAATCTGATTTCAAACGTAATGGTAGGAAATTGATGCTGACAGCCTCTGCTCTAACATAGACGCTATTTTATGTCGGTATCACTGCCACCAAGACGTTGCAGGAGCAAAAAAGCGTTCTAAATTTCGATTTTAGTGATCGGTAGAGGCTAGCAACTTAAAATTAGGCAAGGTACATATTTATTAGATATAAATGATCTTTAAGAACAGTTTCGAAAAAACTGGAAATTTAAAAAGGTGTGAAAATGCGCGAAAAGCGTCCTAAAAACGTTCTAAATTGCGATTTCTACTCAATCTAAGGAAATACCAAAGCTATTTCAAAAGTAATGGTTGCAAATCAATGGTGACAGTCCCTGCTGTAACATAGGTTATATTTTATGTTTCTGTCACTACCATCTGAGGGTTGCAAAAGCAAAACGCAATGTTCTAATTTTCGTTTTTTGCACAACTGAGGGGTCTAACACTTTGAAGTATGGCATGGTATTTACTGACAAGATGCAACTGCTTTCTAAGAACAGTCTAAAGAAAATTCCAAATTTAAAAAAATGAAGTGAGTGAAAAGCGTTATAAATTACAATTTTAAAGCAAACTTATAAATTACAAAACCGATTAAAAAAATAATAATGACAAATTTTGTGATAGAACCTGCTCAAACATAAGCTATATTTTATGTCTCTTCCACTACCACCAGAGGGTTGCAGGAGCTAAAAACTTTCTAAATTGCGATTTCTGTGATACTGAAAAGGATAGAAACTTTAAATATGGCATGGTAATTACTTATAAAATATAAATGCCCTCGAAGAAACGTCGAAAATAAATTCGAATTAAAAAGGGGTGAAGCGAAGGGGAGGTGCGAAAAGCATTCTAAAAAAGTTCTAAATTACGATTCTGTGCAATTTCAGGTAATATAAACCGATTATGAAAATAATAGTTGCGAATCAATGGTAACAGTCTCTTATCCTACACAGGCTATATTTTATGCCGGTGATTCTACCACCTGGGATTCACAGGAACAACAAACGTTCTAAAAAAGGTCTTTAAAAGCTTTTTAAATTACGTTTCTGTGGAATATTAGGAAATAAAAAACCGATTTCAAAATTAATGTTGGCAAATTAATGGTGACAATTCCTGTTTCAACATAGCCCTTTATGTTGAGAGAGGGGGTAGGACTTGGAATTTGACATGATGGTTAATTTTAAGATGTAAGAAGATGGTTTCTAAAAAATTCAAAACTTCAAATGAATACTGAAATGAGCGTATTAATTGAGCATAAAAGTTTCAAAATATTTTCTGAATTATCATTTATTTAGCTTTATTTCATTTTATTAATTTAAGTCTAATTTCTGCCTAATGCAGTGTAATAATGATGTTTAATCAAACTGTGTTTTAAATAGTAATTTTTGAATTATTCCTAAAAGTAATAAGTACCTTTTAATAAAAAAAAACCTTTTAATAAAATAAAAATTTAGTTAGTACTTTTTAATAAAATTTAGACATATAAATATCACTTGGCATATTTCAAATATTACGCGAGCAAGGCCGCGGGGTTTGCTAGTCATCATACTTCCTATTATAAAGAGGTAAAAATTGTTTATTTGTCGGAGATAAGCTCAGGAACTATCGAACCGATTCCAAATGTAATGGTATCAAAATGATGGTGTTCGCTCAACTTAGAACATAGGCTATATCTTATGCCGGTGCCACTACCCCAAAGGGGGTGCAGGAGCAAAAAACGTTCTAAAAATGCGATTTTTGCGTTACTGAAGGGCCTAGAAATATGAAATTTGGAATGTTAGTTACTTATAAGATATAAATGGTGTATAAGAAAAGTTCTTAAACAATTCGAAATTTAAAAGGGGTGAAAATGCACAAAAAGCGTTCTAAAAAACGTTCTAAATGGTAGTTTCTACATAATCTCAGGAAATACCAAACCGATTTCAAAAGTAATGGTATCAAAATGATGGTGTTAGTCCAACTTAGAACATAGGCTGTATTTTATGTCGGTGCCACTACCCCAAAGGGGGTGCAGGAGCAAAAAAAGTTCTAAAAATGCGATTTTTGCGTTACTGAAGGACCTAGAAATATGAAATTTGAAATATTAGTTACTTGTAAGATATAAATGGTGTATAAGAAAAGTTCTTAAACAATTCGAAATTTAAAAGGGGTGAAAATGCACAAAAAGCGTTCTAAAAAACGTTCTAAATGGTAGTTTCTACATAATCTCAGGAAATACCAAACCGATTTCAAAAGTAATGGTATCAAAATGATGGTGTTAGTCCAAATTAGAACATAGGCTGTATTTTATGTCGGTGCCACTACCCCAAAGGGGGTGCAGGAGCAAAAAAAGTTCTAAAAATGCGATTTTTGCGTTACTGAAGGACCTAGAAATATGAAATTTTAAATATTAGTTACTTGTAAGATATAAATGGTGTATAAGAAAAGTTCTTAAACAATTCGAAATTTAAAAGGGGTGAAAATGCACAAAAAGCGTTCTAAAAAACGTTCTAAATGGTAGTTTCTACATAATCTCAGGAAATACCAAACCGATTTCAAAAGTAATGGTATCAAAATGATGGTGTTAGTCCAACTTAGAACATAGGCTGTATTTTATGTCGGTGCCACTACCCCAAAGGGGGTGCAGGAGCAAAACAAGTTCTAAAAATGCGATTTTTGCGTTACTGAAGGACCTAGAAATATAAAATTTGAAATATTAGTTACTTATAAGATATAAATGGTGTCTAAGAACAGTTCTTAAACAATTCGAAATTTAAAAGGGATGAAAATGCACAAAAAGCGTTCTAAAAAACGTTCTAAATGGTAGTTTCTACACAATCTCAGGAAATACCAAACCGATTTAAAAAGTATTGGTGTCAAAATGACGGTCACAACGCTTGCTCCAAGATAGGCTATGTTTTATGTCGGTGTCACTACCCCAAAGGGGTGCAGGAGCAAAAAAGTTCTAAAAATGCGATTTTAGCGTTACTGAAGGGCCTAGAAATATGAAATTTTGAATATTAGTTACTTATAAGATATAAATGATATCTAAGAACAGTTCGTAAACAATTCGAAATTTAAAAGGGGTGAAAATGCACAAAAAGCGTTCTAAAAAACGTTCTAAATGGTAGTTTCTACACAATCTCAGGAAATATAAACCGATTTAAAAAATATTGATGTCAAAATGATGGTGACAACGCTTGCTCCAAGATAGGCTATGTTTTATGTCGGTGTCACTACCCCAAAGCGGGTGCACGAGCAAAAAACGGTCTAAAAATGCGATTTATGTGTTACTGAAGGGCCTAGAAATATGAAATTTGAAATATTAGCTAATTATTAGATATAAAGGATTTCTAAGAACAGTTCTTAAGCAATTCGAAATTTGAAAGAGGTGAAAATGCGCGAAAATCATTCTAAAAAACGTTCTAAATGGTGGTTTCTACACAATCTCAGGAAATATTAAACCGATTTAAAAAATAATGGTGTCAAAATAAGGGTGTCATTATGACGGTGACAACCCTTGCTCCAACATAGGCTATGTTTTATATCGGTGCCACTACCCCAAAGGGGGTGCAGGAGCAAAAAACGTTCAAAAATCCAATTTTTGCGTTACCGAAGGGCCTAGAAATATGAAATTTGAGATATTAGCTACTTATTAGATATAAAGGATTTCTAAGAACATTTCTTAAACAATTCGAAATTTAAAAGGAGTGAAAATGCGCGAAAAGCGTTCTAAAAAACGTTCTAATGGTGGTTTCTACACAATCTCAGGAAATATTAAACCGATCTAAAAAATAATGGGGTCAAAATGATGTTGAAAACCCTTGCTCCAACATAGGCGATGTTTTATGTCGGTGTCACTTCCCCAAAGGGGGTGCAGGAGCAAAAAAACGTTCTAAATTGCGGCTTTTGCGCTACGGAAGGGCCTAGAATAGTGAAATTTGGAATGGTAGTTAGTTATAAGATATCAATGATCTCTAAGGACATTTCCTAAAAAAATCGAAATTCATGAAGTACTGAACCGATTTCAAATATAATGATGTAAAAATGATGGTGACAGATCTTGCTCCAAGATAGGCTATATTTTATATCTGTTTCCACTACCCCAGAGGAGATGCAGGAGCAAAATGCGCGAAAAGCGTTCTAAAAACGTTCTAGATGCCGATTTGTCGGCAATTTCTCAGGAAGAATGAATCTGATTTCAAACGTAATGGTAGGAAATTGATGCTGACAGCCCCTGCTCTAACATAGACGCTATTTTATGTCGGTATCACTATCACCAAGACGTTGCAGGAGCAAAAAAGCGTTCTAAATTTCGATTTTTGTGATCGGTAGGGGCTAGCAACTTAAAATTAGGCAAGGTACATATTTATTAGCTATAAATGATCTTTAAGAACAGTTTCGAAAAAATTGGAAATTTAAAAAGCGGTGAAAATGCGCGAAAAGCGTCCTAAAAACGTTCTAAATTGCGATTTCTACTCAATCTAAGGAAATACCAAAGCTATTTCAAAAGTAATGGTTGCAAATCAATGGTGACAGTCCCTGCTATAACATAGGTTATATTTTATGTTGCTGTCACTACCATCTGAGGGTTGCAAAAGCAAAATATGTTATAATTTGCATTTTTTGCACAACTGAGGGGTCTAACACTTTGAAGTATGGCAAGGTATTTACTTACAAGATGCAACTGCTTTCTAAGAACAGTCGAAAGAAAATTCCAAATTTTAAAAAAATGAAGTGAGTGAACAGCGTTATAAATTACAATTTTTAAGCAAACTTATAAATTACCAAACCGATTAAAAAAATAATGATGACAAATTTTGGTGATAGAACCTGCTCAAACATAAGCTATATTTTATGTCCACTACCACCAGAGGGTTGCAGGAGCTAAAAACTTTCTAAATTGCGATTTCTATGATACTTTAAATGTTAGAAACTTTATATATGACATGGTCGTTACTTATAAAATATAAATGCCCTCGAAGGAACGTCGAAAATAAATTCGAATTAAAAAGGAGTGAAGTGAAGGGGAGGTGCGAAAAGCATTCTAAAAAAGTTCGAAATTACGATTCTATGCAATTTCAGGGAATATAAACCGATTATAAAAGTAATAGTAGTGAATCAGTGGTAACAGTCTCTGATCCTACACAGGCTATATTTTATGCCGGTGATTCTACCATCTGGGGTTCACAGGAACAACAAACGTTCTAAAAAAGGTCTTTAAAAGCTTTTTAAATTACGTTTCTGTGGAATATTAGGAAATAAAAAACCGATTTCAAAATTAATGTTGGCAAATTAATGGTGACAATTCCTGTTTCAACATAGCCCTTTATGTTGAGAGAGGGGGTAGGACTTGGAATTTGACATGATGGTTAATTTTAAGATGTAAGAAGATGGTTTCTAAAAAATTCAAAACTTCAAATGAATACTGAAATGAGCGTATTAATTAAGCATAAAAGTTTCAAAATATTTTCTGAATTATCATTTATTTAGCTTTATTTCATTTTATTAATTTAAGTCTAATTTCTGCCTAATGCAGTGTAATAATGATGTTTAATCAAACTGTGTTTTAAATAGTAATTTTTGAATTATTCCTAAAAGTAATAAGTACCTTTTAATAAAAAAAAACCTTTTAATAAAATAAAAATTTAGTTAGTACTTTTTAATAAAATTTAGACATATAAATATCACTTGGCATATTTCAAATATTACGCGAGCAAGGCCGCGGGGTTTGCTAGTCATCATACTTCCTATTATAAAGAGGTAAAAATTGTTTATTTGTCGGAGATAAGCTCAGGAACTATCGAACCGATTCCAAATGTAATGGTATCAAAATGATGGTGTTCGCTCAACTTAGAACACAGGCTATATCTTATGCCGGTGCCACTACCCCAAAGGGGGTGCAGGAGCAAAAAACGTTCTAAAAATGCGATTTTTGCGTTACTGAAGGGCCTAGAAATATGAAATTTGGAATGTTAGTTACTTATAAGATATAAATGGTGTATAAGAAAAGTTCTTAAACAATTCGAAATTTAAAAGGGGTGAAAATGCACAAAAAGCGTTCTAAAAAACGTTCTAAATGGTAGTTTCTACATAATCTCAGGAAATACCAAACCGATTTCAAAAGTAATGGTATCAAAATGATGGTGTTAGTCCAACTTAGAACATAGGCTGTATTTTATGTCGGTGCCACTACCCCAAAGGGGGTGCAGGAGCAAAAAAAGTTCTAAAAATGCGATTTTTGCGTTACTGAAGGACCTAGAAATATGAAATTTGAAATATTAGTTACTTGTAAGATATAAATGGTGTATAAGAAAAGTTCTTAAACAATTCGAAATTTAAAAGGGGTGAAAATGCACAAAAAGCGTTCTAAAAAACGTTCTAAATGGTAGTTTCTACATAATCTCAGGAAATACCAAACCGATTTCAAAAGTAATGGTATCAAAATGATGGTGTTAGTCCAAATTAGAACATAGGCTGTATTTTATGTCGGTGCCACTACCCCAAAGGGGGTGCAGGAGCAAAAAAAGTTCTAAAAATGCGATTTTTGCGTTACTGAAGGACCTAGAAATATGAAATTTTAAATATTAGTTACTTGTAAGATATAAATGGTGTATAAGAAAAGTTCTTAAACAATTCGAAATTTAAAAGGGGTGAAAATGCACAAAAAGCGTTCTAAAAAACGTTCTAAATGGTAGTTTCTACATAATCTCAGGAAATACCAAACCGATTTCAAAAGTAATGGTATCAAAATGATGGTGTTAGTCCAACTTAGAACATAGGCTGTATTTTATGTCGGTGCCACTACCCCAAAGGGGGTGCAGGAGCAAAACAAGTTCTAAAAATGCGATTTTTGCGTTACTGAAGGACCTAGAAATATAAAATTTGAAATATTAGTTACTTATAAGATATAAATGGTGTCTAAGAACAGTTCTTAAACAATTCGAAATTTAAAAGGGATGAAAATGCACAAAAAGCGTTCTAAAAAACGTTCTAAATGGTAGTTTCTACACAATCTCAGGAAATACCAAACCGATTTAAAAAGTATTGGTGTCAAAATGACGGTCACAACGCTTGCTCCAAGATAGGCTATGTTTTATGTCGGTGTCACTACCCCAAAGGGGTGCAGGAGCAAAAAAGTTCTAAAAATGCGATTTTAGCGTTACTGAAGGGCCTAGAAATATGAAATTTTGAATATTAGTTACTTATAAGATATAAATGATATCTAAGAACAGTTCGTAAACAATTCGAAATTTAAAAGGGGTGAAAATGCACAAAAAGCGTTCTAAAAAACGTTCTAAATGGTAGTTTCTACACAATCTCAGGAAATATAAACCGATTTAAAAAATATTGATGTCAAAATGATGGTGACAACGCTTGCTCCAAGATAGGCTATGTTTTATGTCGGTGTCACTACCCCAAAGCGGGTGCACGAGCAAAAAACGGTCTAAAAATGCGATTTATGTGTTACTGAAGGGCCTAGAAATATGAAATTTGAAATATTAGCTAATTATTAGATATAAAGGATTTCTAAGAACAGTTCTTAAGCAATTCGAAATTTGAAAGAGGTGAAAATGCGCGAAAATCATTCTAAAAAACGTTCTAAATGGTGGTTTCTACACAATCTCAGGAAATATTAAACCGATTTAAAAAATAATGGTGTCAAAATAAGGGTGTCATTATGACGGTGACAACCCTTGCTCCAACATAGGCTATGTTTTATATCGGTGCCACTACCCCAAAGGGGGTGCAGGAGCAAAAAACGTTCAAAAATCCAATTTTTGCGTTACCGAAGGGCCTAGAAATATGAAATTTGAGATATTAGCTACTTATTAGATATAAAGGATTTCTAAGAACATTTCTTAAACAATTCGAAATTTAAAAGGAGTGAAAATGCGCGAAAAGCGTTCTAAAAAACGTTCTAATGGTGGTTTCTACACAATCTCAGGAAATATTAAACCGATCTAAAAAATAATGGGGTCAAAATGATGTTGAAAACCCTTGCTCCAACATAGGCGATGTTTTATGTCGGTGTCACTTCCCCAAAGGGGGTGCAGGAGCAAAAAAACGTTCTAAATTGCGGCTTTTGCGCTACGGAAGGGCCTAGAATAGTGAAATTTGGAATGGTAGTTAGTTATAAGATATCAATGATCTCTAAGGACATTTCCTAAAAAAATCGAAATTCATGAAGTACTGAACCGATTTCAAATATAATGATGTAAAAATGATGGTGACAGATCTTGCTCCAAGATAGGCTATATTTTATATCTGTTTCCACTACCCCAGAGGAGATGCAGGAGCAAAATGCGCGAAAAGCGTTCTAAAAACGTTCTAGATGCCGATTTGTCGGCAATTTCTCAGGAAGAATGAATCTGATTTCAAACGTAATGGTAGGAAATTGATGCTGACAGCCCCTGCTCTAACATAGACGCTATTTTATGTCGGTATCACTATCACCAAGACGTTGCAGGAGCAAAAAAGCGTTCTAAATTTCGATTTTTGTGATCGGTAGGGGCTAGCAACTTAAAATTAGGCAAGGTACATATTTATTAGCTATAAATGATCTTTAAGAACAGTTTCGAAAAAATTGGAAATTTAAAAAGCGGTGAAAATGCGCGAAAAGCGTCCTAAAAACGTTCTAAATTGCGATTTCTACTCAATCTAAGGAAATACCAAAGCTATTTCAAAAGTAATGGTTGCAAATCAATGGTGACAGTCCCTGCTATAACATAGGTTATATTTTATGTTGCTGTCACTACCATCTGAGGGTTGCAAAAGCAAAATATGTTATAATTTGCATTTTTTGCACAACTGAGGGGTCTAACACTTTGAAGTATGGCAAGGTATTTACTTACAAGATGCAACTGCTTTCTAAGAACAGTCGAAAGAAAATTCCAAATTTTAAAAAAATGAAGTGAGTGAACAGCGTTATAAATTACAATTTTTAAGCAAACTTATAAATTACCAAACCGATTAAAAAAATAATGATGACAAATTTTGGTGATAGAACCTGCTCAAACATAAGCTATATTTTATGTCCACTACCACCAGAGGGTTGCAGGAGCTAAAAACTTTCTAAATTGCGATTTCTATGATACTTTAAATGTTAGAAACTTTATATATGACATGGTCGTTACTTATAAAATATAAATGCCCTCGAAGGAACGTCGAAAATAAATTCGAATTAAAAAGGAGTGAAGTGAAGGGGAGGTGCGAAAAGCATTCTAAAAAAGTTCGAAATTACGATTCTATGCAATTTCAGGGAATATAAACCGATTATAAAAGTAATAGTAGTGAATCAGTGGTAACAGTCTCTGATCCTACACAGGCTATATTTTATGCCGGTGATTCTACCATCTGGGGTTCACAGGAACAACAAACGTTCTAAAAAAGGTCTTTAAAAGCTTTTTAAATTACGTTTCTGTGGAATATTAGGAAATAAAAAACCGATTTCAAAATTAATGTTGGCAAATTAATGGTGACAATTCCTGTTTCAACATAGCCCTTTATGTTGAGAGAGGGGGTAGGACTTGGAATTTGACATGATGGTTAATTTTAAGATGTAAGAAGATGGTTTCTAAAAAATTCAAAACTTCAAATGAATACTGAAATGAGCGTATTAATTAAGCATAAAAGTTTCAAAATATTTTCTGAATTATCATTTATTTAGCTTTATTTCATTTTATTAATTTAAGTCTAATTTCTGCCTAATGCAGTGTAATAATGATGTTTAATCAAACTGTGTTTTAAATAGTAATTTTTGAATTATTCCTAAAAGTAATAAGTACCTTTTAATAAAAAAAAACCTTTTAATAAAATAAAAATTTAGTTAGTACTTTTTAATAAAATTTAGACATATAAATATCACTTGGCATATTTCAAATATTACGCGAGCAAGGCCGCGGGGTTTGCTAGTCATCATACTTCCTATTATAAAGAGGTAAAAATTGTTTATTTGTCGGAGATAAGCTCAGGAACTATCGAACCGATTCCAAATGTAATGGTATCAAAATGATGGTGTTCGCTCAACTTAGAACACAGGCTATATCTTATGCCGGTGCCACTACCCCAAAGGGGGTGCAGGAGCAAAAAACGTTCTAAAAATGCGATTTTTGCGTTACTGAAGGGCCTAGAAATATGAAATTTGGAATGTTAGTTACTTATAAGATATAAATGGTGTATAAGAAAAGTTCTTAAACAATTCGAAATTTAAAAGGGGTGAAAATGCACAAAAAGCGTTCTAAAAAACGTTCTAAATGGTAGTTTCTACATAATCTCAGGAAATACCAAACCGATTTCAAAAGTAATGGTATCAAAATGATGGTGTTAGTCCAACTTAGAACATAGGCTATATCTTATGTTGGTGCCACTACCCCAAAGGGGGTGCAGGAGCAAAAAACGTTCTAAAAATGCGATTTTTGCGTTACTGAAGGGCCTAGAAATGTGAAATTTGGAATATTAGTTACTTATAAGATGTAAATGATGTCTAAGAACAGTTCTTAAACAATTCGAAATTTAAAAGGGGTGAAAATGCACAAAAAGCGTTCTAAAAAACGTTCTAAATGGTAGTTTCTACATAATCTCAGGAAATACCAAACCAATTTAAAAAATATTGGTGTCAAAATGATAGTTACAACGTTTGCTCCAAGATAGGCTATGTTTTATGTCTGTGCCACTACCCCAAACGGGGTGCAGGAGCAAAAAACGTTCTAAAAATGCGATTTATGTGTTACTGAAGGGCCTAGAAATATGAAATTTGAAGTATCAGCTACTTATTAGATATAAAGGATTTCTAAGAACAGTTCTTAAATAATTCGAAATTTAAAAGGTGTGAAAATGCGCGAAAAGCGTTCTAAAAAACGTTCTAAATGGTGATTTCTACACAATCTGAGGAAATACCAAACCGATTAAAAAAATAATGGCGTCAAATTGATGGTGAAAACCCTTGCTCCAACACAGGCTATGTTTTATGTCGGTGCCACTACCCCAAAGGGGGTGCAGGAGAAAAACGTTCTAAATTGCGGTTTTTGCGTGACGGAAGGGCCTTGAATCGTGAATTTTAGAAGGGTAGTTAGTTATAAGATATCAATGATCTCTAAGGACATTTCCTACAAAAGTCGAAATTTAAAAGGGGGGTGGTCAAAATGCGCAAAACGCGTTGTAAAAAACGTTCTAAATTGCGATTTCTTGCAATCTCAGGAAATACTGAACCGATTTCAAATATAATGGTGTAAAAATGATGGGGACAGATCTTGCTCCAAGATAGGCTATATTTTATATCTGTTTCCACTATCCCAGAGGAGATGCAGGAGCAAAATGAGCGAAAAGCGTTCTAAAAACGTTCGAAATGCCGATTTGTCACCAATATCTCAGGAAGAATCAAACTGATTTCAAAAGTAATGGTAAGAAATTGATGCTGACAGCCCCTTCTATAACATAGACGCTATTTTAAGTCGGTATCACTATCACCTGGACGTTGCAGGAACAAAAAAGCGTTCCAAATTTCGATTTTTGTGATCGGTAGGGGCTAGCAACTTAAAATTAGGCAAGGTACATATTTATTACATATAAATGATCTTTAAGAACAGTTTCGAAAAAATTGGAAATTTAAAAAGGGGTGAAAATGCGCGAAAAGCGTTCTAAAAAGGTTCTAAATTGAGATTTCTACTCAATCTCAGGAAATTCCAAAGCTATTTCAAAAGTAATGGTTGCAAATCAATGGTGACAGTCCCTGCTATAACATAGGTTATATTTTATGTTGCTGTCACTACCATCTCAGGGTTGAAAAAGCAAAACATGTTCTAATTTGCGTTTTTTGCATAACTGAAGGTTCTAACACTTTGAAGTATGACATGGTATTTACCTACAAGATGCAACTGCTTTCTAAGAACTGCCGAAAGAAAATTTCAAATTTAAAAAGATGAAGTGAGCGAAAAGCGTTATAAATTACAATTTTTATGTAATCTTATCAAATACGAAACCGATTAAAAAAATAATGATGACAAATTGTTGGTGATAGAACCTGCTCAAACATAAGCTATATTTTATGTCTGTGCCACTACCACCAGAGGGTTGCAGGAGCTAAAGACTTCCTAAATTGCGATTTCTGTGAAACTGAAATGGCTAGAAACTTTAAATATGGCATGGTAGTTACTTATAAAATATAAATGCCCTCGAAGGACTGTCGAAAATAAATTCGAATTAAAAAGAGGTGACGTGAAGGGGAGGTGCGAAAAGCATTCTAAAAAAGTCCTAAATTACGATTTCTACGCAATTTCAGAGAATATAAACCAAATATAAAAGTAATAGTTGCGAATCAATGGTAACAGTCTCTGATCCTACACAGGCTATATTTTATGCCGATGATTCTACCACCTGGCGTTCACAGGAACAACAAACGCTCTAAAAAAGGCCTTTAAAATCTTTCTAAATTACGTTTCTGTGGAATATTAGGAAATAACAAACCAAACTCAAAATTAATGTTGGCAAATTAATGGTGACAGTTCCTATTTCAACATAGCCCTTTATGTTGAGAGAGGTGGTAGAACTTGGAACTTGACATGATGGTTAATTTTAAGATGTAAGAAGATAGTTTCTAAAAAATTCAAAACTTCAAATGAATACTGAAATGAGCGTATTGATTGAGCATAAAAGTTTCAAGATATTTTCTTAATTATTATTTATTTAGTTATATTTCGTTTTATTAATTTAAGTCTCATTTCTGCCTTATGCAGTGTAACAATGATGCTTAATCACACTGTGTTTTAAATAGTAATTTTTTTAATTATTCCTAAAAGTAATAAGTACCATTTAATAAAATAAAATATTACCTTTTAATAAAATAAAAATTTAGTTAGTACCTTTTAATAAAAATTAGACATATAAATATCACTTGGCATATTTCAAATATTACGCGAGCAAAGCCGCGGGGTTTGCTAGTCATATTATAAAGAGGTAAAAATTGTTTATTTGTAGTAGGTAAGCTCTGGAACTACCGAACAGATTCCAAAGGAAATGGTATCAAAATGATGGTGTTAGTCCAATTTAGAACATAGGCTATATCTTATGTCCTTGCTACTGACCAAACGGGGGTGCAGGATCAAAAAACGTTCTAAAAATGCGATTTTTGGGTTACTGAAGGGCCTAGAAACATGAAATTTAGAATGGTATTTATTTATAAGATACTAATGAACTTTAAGGACATTTCTTTAAAAAATCGAAATTAAAAAGGGGTGAAAAGGCGCAAAAAGCGTTCTAAAAAACGTTCTACATGGCGATTTTTACGCAATTTCAGAAAGTACCAAACCGATTTCAAAAATAATGGTGTCAAAATGATGGTGACAACCCTTGCTCCAACATAGGCTACATTTTATGTCGGTGCCACTACCCCTAAAGAGGGTGCAGGAGCAAAAAAATGTTCGAAATTACGATTTTTTTGTTACCGAAAGGCCCAGATACATGGAATTTGGAATGGTAGTTACTTATCAAATATAAATTATTTCTAAGAACATTTCTTAAAAAATTCGGAATTTAAAAGGGGTGAAAATGCGGGAAAAGTGTTCTAAAAAACATTCTAATGGCGATTTCTACGCAATCTCAGAAAGTACCCAACCTATTTCAAAAGTAATGGTTGGAAATTGATCATGACAGCTCTTGCTCTAATATAGGAACTATTTCATGTCGGCATCACTACCACCTTGCTGCTGCATTTTAAAAAACGTTCTAAATTGTGATTTTGGTGATACTGAAGGGGCTAGCAACTACAAATTTGGCATGGTAATTACTTATGAGACGTAAATACTCTCTGAGAAAAGTTCCTTAAAATTTTGAAATTTAAAAGGGGTGAAAACGAACGAAAAGCGTTCTAAAAACGTTCTAAATAGCGATTTCTACGCAATCTCAGGAAATATAAAACGGTTTCAGAAGTAATGGTTTCAAACTGATGGTGACAGTCCCCCTCCATCATAGCCTATATTTTACGTTATTGTCTCTATCACATGGGGGTTACAGGAGCAAAAAATGTTCTAATTTGCGTTTTTTTTTTTGTGTGTGTTACTGAGGGGGTTCTAACATTTTAAATTTGGAATGGTAGTTATTTCAAAGATGCAAATGATTTCTAAGAATTGTCGTAAGAAAATTCCAAATTTAAAAGGATGAAGGGAGCGAAAATCGTTCTAAAAACGTTCTAAATTACGGTTTTTATGCAATCGTATGAAATACGAAACCGATTTCAAACATAATGGTTGCAAATTGATGGTGATAGAACCTGCTCAAACATAAGCTATATTTTATGTCGAGGGTTGCAGGAGCAAAAAAAAAACTTTCTAAATTGCGATTTCTGCGGTACTGAAGAGGCTAGAAACTTTAAATATAGTACGATAGTTACTTATAAAATATAAATGTCCGCTAAGAATAGTCGAAAATAAATTCGAAATTAAAAAGGGGTGACGCGAAGGGAAGGAGCGAAAAGCATTCTAAAAGAGCCCTAAATTACGATTTCCATGGAATCTCAGGAAATAATAAACCACTTACAGAAGTTATTGTTGCGAATCAAGAGTGATAGTCCCTGATCCTATATGGGCTATATTTTATGCCGGTGTCACTACCACCTAGTTGGCAGGAACAACAAGAAAGCCTTTAAAAACATATAAATTCCTTTTTCTATAGAATATTAGGAAACACCAACCGATTTCTAGGTTAATGTTGGCAAATTAATGGTGACAGTCTCTATTTCAATATTTTTCGAGACATTCTATTTCAACACTATTTCGACATTTTATGTAGGTGCCACTAAGACCAGAGAGATGGTAGATTGTTAGATAAGAAGCTTGGAATTTGACATGATGGTTAATTTGAAGATGTAAATGTGTTAAGATGGTTTCTAAAAAATTCAAATCTTCAAATGAATACTGAAATGAGCGTATGAAATGAGCATAAAAGTCCCAAAATACTTTCAAAATTATCATTTATTTGGAATTAGTTTTAGTTCTTCTTATGAATTAAAATTTCATTTCTGCCTATTACACTTTTATAATTAAGTTAAGTCAAACTGTGGCTTAAATTGTAATTTTTGATTTATTTCAAAAGTGTTCTTCTAATAAAAAATAGTCATTCAAATATCACTTGCGATATTTCAACTATTACGCGAGCAAAGCCGCGGGGTTTGCTAGTCGCTTATAAATAGGGATTTAGCGTTTAAAAATTTATTACTCTTATAAGAATGATGACAACCATTCAGATTTATGGAAATTTATAATTTGTTCGCCTCTAATAAATGTTTTAAAATGATTTATACCATTGACACTCATGTAAAATGGAAATGGATATTTTAAAAACAAGTACAAATTGGTATATCTTAATCTATTTATTTAAAAATATTAGTGATCGATGAATACTGCTACTCACTGAAAAAAGTATTCTATCTATCTATCTTCTGTACTAACAATTTACTGTGTTAATAAACCATAAATTTATCAAAATCTTTTTAATGAATGGCGAACTTTGAAAACACGTAAGCATTTCTTTTTAAAATAGAAAATGGGGTCAACAAAAATCCGTTTGATTTAATTATTTCTTTAATAAATTATCTGGATTCACCTTAAATCAGTCTGACTGTTAAACTGAAAAATTGAAAAAATTAAATCAATATTTAACTTTAATTAAAATCACCCCCCCCCAACCCCCTGCTAAAAATTAAATTAAAAATAAATAAATTGCTCTGAAAATCTAACGTCTAAAATTGTACTTACACTACTTCCATATTAGGATGGTAAACCATCCAGCATCAAATCAAACTGCTATTAGGTTCTTCTTAAAGATAAAGAACTGTAATTTATGGTAGAATTTTTATACCTAAGCTTATATTTTAAATGTATTGACTTGAACTGAAAAATAAGGAGGAAAAAAATATGTTACTACAAAAATAAAATTAAAAAACAACACTTAAACTTCAGCTTTTTCTTTTCACAGTATCACACACACACACACAAAAAGAAAAAAAAAAAAAAACTTTTAAATGCTTATATGAAGTAACTGGATGTAGAATAGTTTTTTATGAATAAAATTAAATACTGATAATAGTTGAAAAATTAAAGTACTCAAAAATACTCAGAATGTCAGAGACCTATTCGTAATTTCATGATATTGGATACAATAATTTTATATATTTCATTAATGTGATCTTGAATAAATTATCACTGTGAAATTGAAAAGAAAATAACCCAATTACAGTTATTTGTTTTGACAAAATGAACAAATACAGTAAAAGTTCATCATTATTATAAATAATATCAAAGTTATGATAGCCAAGAATTTCACCAGATTTACATATTACTAAATTAGGAGTGTGAAATATTCATTTGTACACTACGTTTGAAAAACGTTTTATAGGGAATCTAAAAAGTCATCCACATTTGAAAGGAGGGGGGGGGGGGGGTGACAGCTGAAATATCAATTTTAATACTTGAATTTTTCAAAAATTTGAAGATTGTACTTTCTGTAAAACAGCCCTTGATGACCAAATGAAGAGGAATAACATTTATAGGACAAAAAGTGTTCTTATTTTGTACCATTATGTGTAGAATTTTTAAACATTAAATTATATGATGATATACAGTCGGACCTCGTTATCCCGATACCCGGTTTTCACGTCACTCCGCTTATCACGTCAGTTTTTCAAAGTCCCGATTTTCTGAATATCATTTTAATGTAAATAAACTCCGTATTTTACGTCGTTGAATAATTTTTAACTCCGGGTATCTCGACGGTTTAGAAAAATTGTCCATTTTTCATAATCCACCTTATAAGCACGTGAATTAAGCAGTACGAGATAACATTGGCCAAACTTTTCACAAAGTGTCTAAAACCCCCATTAAGGTAAATGAGAAATTTTACTTCAATCCTTTATCTGGATAAATAAACAAACACACTATGAATAACCCACTTAAGCTCCAGATAGACGTATCAGTCTAATCGCAGTCCTTTTGTTCTGGTCAGGCGGCGCTTTCTTGTCACGGCATTTTTCATCCCACTAAAACCGAAGCATTGCATTGCATCGAAACGATCAGAAGTAATCAAACATCCATTTCTGAAACAACGAATGTTAATTACAATTCGTTGTATTATATTCAAAACAGAATTGTACAAAGCTAATCTAGGGATAAGAAAACCTTAATTAATCAATATTTCATGTAACAAGAAAAAAAAAAGAAGACATGAATCTGTTTTTTTTTAATCTTTTCAATTTTTTTGTGTTTGTTTTGTTTAATAATAATGTTTTATAGCTTAAAACTGCAAGAACAGTTATGAATTTAAAATTGTTTTAAATTAATTAATAATGCAGATTTTTATAACATAGATTTTATAACATTTATAGATAACTCCGGTTACCGCGACACTCCGCTTATGACGACACTTTTTTCTGGTCATTAGAGTGTCGCGATAACGAGGTTCGACTGTATTTATTAATCTCTTAATTGGAGGTTTTGAACTATGTTAATGAAGAACCATTAACATAACTTACTAAATCACAACTCTTACATTATTACAAACTTTCATTCAGTCATAATGCAAAATATTATCAATGTTTTATTACTAGTTATGTTCTATTATACTGGAGACTCATAAAACATTCATCAAGTTAAGACACATTTATAAATTTCAAAATATCGTTTCAAAAATTGCGATCTATTAATTTTGTCAATAATTCATGATTTGTAGTATTATAAGGGGTTCAAAATAAGGCCTCTTTTGAAGTATTAATTTCATGATTAAAGACAAGCTCTAAAAAAGAAACTTTCGACAGTAAAAAGCATTTTAAATAATTAGAATTATTTTTAAATTTATATTTTATGAAATTTATTATTTATTATATATGCATTGAAATTACTTCAAAATTATCACAAAAAGCCAAGCAAATTAATGAATTACATGTCAATAAAAATACATTTTCAGTGAAACTTTTAAATTCTTTCTTGCTCACAAACAGTTTGACTACAGGGGGGAAAAAACCATAACAAATTCATAACAAACATTTTATGATTTACCGTTTTTTAAATCATGCAATATTAAACTATTTTTTAGTGATTAATAATCAAAACTTTGACCTGACATGAGAAAACTGAATAAATAAAAGAATATGAATAATATTAAAGTAATATAAGCTGCAGAAGTATCCTAATTAAACACCCCTAATTATACCCACACAGTTATTTGTTTAATTGGTGCGAAATGATTTTACTTTCACGAGATTAAAGTCTTAATTATCAATATGAAGATTCTAATGATGTCTTATCTTAAAACTGCATTATGCATATATAAAAAGTGTAACACGCCGAACTGAAAATAATGCAGCTGCGCACGCGCGGAAAATTCTCTTCTTCCAAAATCATTTGGCACCCTCCGTCTTTCGCCAAGGTGCGTCTAAGCTTGAGGGTTCGGATATTAGCGAACGGGGGTTGGCGGGCGTAGCTTTGCAGGGGACAGAGCCCCTTAGTATGTATATATAAATAGTACAAAACATATTTCAATTTTAAGACTTAAAGCACACGTTTTTATTTTATGTAAAATGACGTCATTCGCATCCGCTTAAGAATTCCACATTTACGATCCACTCTTAAACATCTACAGTAAAGTAATGCATAGGACGTCACAAATGCAGCAAAAAGAAGCCGTCATTTAAGAAACTAAACAAAAAAACGGCTATCTAATGATTCATAGGCCTTCATTTGTTTGTAACTTTAATATAGATACTTAAAATTAAATATAATTCATAGTAGCTCCGTGTTTTAACAGAAATCATTTGTTTATATTTTTTCAAAATAGCACGTATTTTGATTACATTTTCTTCGGTTGTTATAAGAAAATGGCAACAAAAATGTATAATTACTATTTTACAACTATTTTTCCTTTACTTTCTAGAGAAGTGGAATAGCTTCCGTTGCCAATATTAAGCAAATGGCTAAAAAAATTCATATTTAAAAATAAATTGAGATGCAGTTTTCAAACAAATTGCATTTAAAAGTACTTTTTTTCCCTAATACGACGGTATAAAAATTGAAAATGTGCGATGCATATAAGTTAAAAAAAATTGCAATAGAATATTTAATCATACAATGATACATTTGCTTTGTTTTACGGCTGGCTTATACAACGTAACTTTTTTTTTTTTTTTTTGGAGATGACAGAAAATAAGCTGGGTGAAAGAAATAGCATACCGGGGGTTAATAAATAACTAAAAAATAATTTGTGTTAAGCACAGTGCACCTGAGACATCTGTGTTCAAACGGACATGAAGCATAAATGCATACGAGAGTTAAGCGGTTTTCTCAAGAAAGATTAAATATATAACAATGAAGAATCCGCAAAATGCCGCCATGATCGAAAGAAGTTCTTGATCGTTTTATTTAGCCGGGTGTAAAACTCGCCGATAGTATTTTTTGCCTCATCAGTAGCAGTTTTTATTTTTTGAATGGTAAATTAAAAACAATGCTTTGATAATGAAATTGGCATTTCTTATTATTATTATGTTTTAATTAAATAAATGAAAGGCGTGCATCTTAAATGTTTATCTCTCTATTCTAAAAAAACGTAACTGACGCTGTCACCGCCGCTGGTTTTGAATTTTTTGTCACCGGAGGTCTTTCTTCGTTAATATTAAATAAAATATTGCATACAAAAATATGAAAATCGGTGGAATTATAGAGAAATGTTTGGTAAACACGCTGATGCAGACAGTTTCCAAATCGAAGAATTTTTTTAAAGAGATATTTAATGCTAAAGTTGGACAAAATCGTTCCATTAAAAAAGTTTTATAGGAGCAAAAACTGTAAATGGGAAGTTAATCATTTTTAGATTATTTTATGCGTCAGAATTTCCCAGTGTGCAGACTGCATTTAGTTCTTTAACTTGACTCATTTTTTGAGGTTTTATTTCTATTTTAAATTCAAATTTTCAGCATTTCGAGAGATCTTTTTTACATACAAGGGGGCTCGGGCTCCAACGAGCTACGCTCACCAATTCCCGTTCAGACACCGCAGTCTCTAAAAGCACGCTAATTTGATCGGCTTTAAAAAGATTTTGGAAGATTGAATTATGATTTAAAAAACAGTGACGATCTCCCTATAAACGGGTTTCTATTCATTTCTCTTTGATTGGAGAATTCTTAGGAAAAAAACAGCTGCTGTTAAAAGACACAATGGCTGTTTTCGTCTTTAATTAAATAAAATCAGTTAAACATTTCAAAATAAGCAAATATAAAATGAATTAAGTAAACAGAGTCTTTGTCTCCCAGTATTTTTTAACAAAGCGAAAAGAAAGTTCTTTTAAATAAGACATTTTAAATGTATCGTATTTAATCTGACGTAATTTTCACCAAACTTTTCTTTCTCTTTTTAATATTCACGTAAAAATACTTTTGTTAGAAATGAAATATTATTTGCGCAGTCCTAACAAAAATAGTTGAAAAGCTCTTCTCAAAATATAAAATAAATGTCTCGCGCAATTTTTAAATTTCAACTGTTTTGCAATATTATTTTTTGTTCATTTTACGTAATAAGTGTAATGTGACGTAAATGTGAAGTAATTTCTCCTATTTAAGACATCTAATGCATATTAATGAATTTATTATTTTACAATATCCTTTCTCTTTTAAAATTCACGTGTAAATATAATTTTTATGAAGTAATTTACAATAAGTTTCAGCTTTTTATACGTAATTATTTCATTCTAATTTGAAAGTTTTTTTTCTGTTTGTAATAGTCACGTGTAAATAATTTTTTAATTTCTAGCAAACATTATTGTTTGCGCTGTTTATACAGTTGACAACAGTTTCAATTAATACTATTTTCTAAAATCTATCTATTCTAAAAAAAAGTAACTAACGCTGTAAATTTAAACTGTTTTGCAATATTATTTTTTGTTCATTGTACGTAATAAGTGTAACGTGAAGTAATTTCTCCTATTTAAGACTTCTAACGCATGTTAATGAATTTATTATTTTACATCCTTACCTTTGATTCCTTTCTCTTTTAAAATTCACGTGTAAATATAGTTTTTATGATGTAATTTTCAACAAGTTCCTGCTTTCTAATTTGATGTTTTTTTTCTGTTTATAATAGTCACGTGTAAATAAATTTTCACTTTGAAGCAAACATTATTGTTTGCGCTGTTTATACATTTTGCAACAGTTTAAATTAATACCATTTTCTAAAATAGGTAAAAAATATCTCTCGAAATGCTAAAAATTTGAATTTAAAATAGAGATAAAACCTCAAAAAATGAGTCAAATAATAATAAAAAAAAAACGCAGTCTGCACATCGGGAACTTTTAACATATAAAATTCTCGAAAAATGATTAAATTCCCATGTATAGTTTTTGCTCCTATAAAACTTTTTTAGTGGAACGATTTTGCCCAACTTTAGCATTAAATATCTCTTAAATAATTCTTCGATTTGAAAACTGCCTGCATCAGCTTGTTTATCAAACATTTCTCCGTAATACCGCCGATTTTCATATTTTTGTATGCAATATTTTTCTTAATATTAACAGAAAAAGACCTCCAGTCACAAAAAATTCAAAACCGGCGGCGGTGACAGCGTAAGTTACTTTTTTTTTAGAATAGAGAGATTTTAAAAAATGGTATTAATTTAAACTGTTGCCAACTGTATAAGCAGCGCAAACAATAATGTTTGCTTCAAATTAAAAAAATTATTTTACACGTGACTATTACAAACAGAAAATATAAAAAGCAGGAACTCATTGAAAATTACATCATAAAAACTATATTTACACGTGAATTTCAAAAGAGAAAGAATATTGTAAAATAATAAATTCTTTAACATGCGTTAGAAGTCTTAAATAGGAGAAATTACGTCACATTTACATCACATTACACTTTCATAAAATGAACAAAAAATAACATTGCAAAACAGTTTAAATTTAAAAATTGCGCAAGACATTTATTTGATATTTTAAGATATAAGTGAAATGAATAGAAATAAGAGAAATGAATAGAAACCCTTTTAAAGGGATATCGCTACTGTTTTTTAAATTATAGTTCAATCTTCCGAAATCTTTTTAAAGCCGATCAAATTAGCGTGCTTTTACAGTCTGTGGTGCCTGAACGGGGGGTTGACGAGCCCCCTAGTGTTTTAAATTAAAGTTATACATTTTATATAAAATGCGGGAAAGGATTATAGTTTAAGTAAAGTTAATGCAATACAAATGAATGAAAGGGGAACAATAATTGGGGATTTATCGTGCACCTGCTAACATAAAGGTACCGAGTTCACGATTTTTCTATCAGAATCTTCCAACTTGGCAAAGGATTGAGCAAGTTAATTAAATTATGAGCAGAAGTAACATGAATGCTTAATATACATTTAAGGGTGATCAAACTGGTAGCCAGAGGCGAAAATAGATTAATAAATTCGAAATTGAAAAGAGGACAAAAGCAAAAAATTTCTAAATTTAAAATTTCTGCGATACCGTTCATAATAGAAAACGTCAATTTGGAATGGTGGTTACTTTTAAATACTCGCTAAGAATCTCTCTATTCTAAAAAAAAAAAAGTAACTACCGCTGTCACCGCCGCCGCCGGTTTTGAATTTTTTGTGACCGGAGTCCTTTCTTCGTTAATATTAAGAAAAATAATGCATACAAAAATATGAAAATTGGTGGTTTTACACAGAAATGTTTGATAAACACGCTGATGCAGACAGTTTTCAAATCGAAGAATTATTTTAAGAGATATTTAATGCTAAAGTTGGACAAAATCGTTCCACTAAAAAAGTTTTATAGCAGCAAAAACTATACATGGCAGTGTAATCATTTTTAGATCATTTTATGCGTTAGAATTTGCCGGAGAGCAGATTGCATTAATTTTTATATTTTGACTAATTTTTTGAGGTTTTATTTCTATTTTAAATTGAAATTTTCGGCATTTCTAGAAAATTTTTTTACATTACTAGGGGGGGGGTCAGCCCCCTACGAGCTACGCTCGCCAACCCCCGTTCAGACACCGCAGACTCTAAAAGCACGCTAATTTTATTGGCTTTAAAAAGATTTCGAAAGATTGAATTATAACTTAAAAAACAGTGGCGATCTCCCTATAAACGGGTTTCTATTCATTTCTTTTTGATTGGGGAATTTGGCCAAATCAGCTACTGTTAAAAGGATACAGTGGCTGCTTCCGTCTTTGATTAAATAATTTTAGTTAAACATTTCAAAATATAAAATGGATTAAGTAAACAGAGTCTTTGTCTCCCGGTATTTTTTAACAAAGCGAAAAGAAAGTTTTTTTAAAATAAGACATTTTAAATATATCGTTTATAATCTGACGTAATTTTCACCAAACTTTTCTTTCTCTTTTTAATATTCACGTGAAAATACTTTTGTTATGAAATGAAATATTTAAGCTGTCCTAACAAAAATAGTTGAAAAATATCAAATAAATGTCTCGCGCAATTTTTAAAATTTAAACTGGTTTGCGATATTATTTTTTGTTCATTTTACGTAATAAGTGTAATGTGACGTAATTTCTCTTATTTAAGACTTCTAATGCATGTTAATGAATTTATTATTCTACAATATTCTTTCTCTTTTAAAATTCACGTGTTAATATAGTTTTTATGGCGTAATTTTCAATGAGTTCCTGTTTTTTTATATTTTATGTTTACAATAGTCACGTGTAAATAAATTTTAAATTTGAAGCAAACATTTTTGTTTGCGCTATTTATACAGTTGGCAACAGGGTAAATTAGTACAATTTTCTGAAATAAGTAAAAAATATCTCTCAAAATGCTGAAAATTTGAATTTAAAATAGAAATAAAACCTCAAAAAATGAGTCAAAATAAAAAAAATTAATGCAATCTGCACTCCGGCAAATTCTAACGCATAAAATGATCTAAAAATGATTACACTGCCATGTAGTTTTTGCTGCTATAAAACTTTTTTAATGGAACGATTTTGTCCAACTTCAACGTTAAATATCTCTTAAAATAATTCTTCGATTTGAAAACTGTCTGCATCAGCGTGTTTATCAAACATTTCTCTATAATACCACCGATTTTCATATTTTTGTGTGCAATATTTTTCTTAATATTAACAGAAAAAGACCTCCAGTCACAAAAAAATCAAAACCGGCGGCGGTGACAGCGTAAGTTACTTTTTTTTTAGAGTAGAGAGATTTTAAAAAAATGGTATTAATTTATACTGTTGCCAAATGTATAAACAGCGCAAACAATAATGTTTGCTTCAAATTAAAAATTTATTTACACGTGACTATTATAAACAGAAAAAATCATTTGGAATTAGAATTAAATAATTATGTACAAAAAGCAAGAACTTATTAAAAATTACGTCATAAAAAGTATACACGTGAATTTTAAAAGAGAAAGGATATTGTAAAATAATAAATTCATTAACTTGCGTTAGAAGCCTTAAATAGGAGAAATTACGTCATATTTACGTCACATTATAGTTATTACATAAAATGAACACAAAATAATATTGCATAACAGTTTAAATTTAGAAATTGTGCTAGACATTTATTTGATATTTTGAGAGGATCTTTTCAACTATTTTTGTTAGGAAAGCGCAAATAACATTTCATTTCTAACAAAAGTATTTTCACGTGAATATTTAAAAGAGAAAGAATAGCTTGGTAAAAATTACGTCAGATTAAAAACGATTAATTTAAAATGTCTCATTTAAAAGAACTTTCTTTTCGCTTTGTTAAAAAAATACCAGGAGACAAAGAATATTAAGAATATTAAGTTTACTTAATTCCTTTTATATTAGCTTATTTTGAAATGTTGTTACACGTGTCTACGTCATCAAGTTATTTTTATTTCGACGTTTTATTTGTATTTTTATTAATGTTGTACTACTTTATTTGTTCTTTCGTCATTTAAAGTGAAAATTATGTCAATTTGTATAATTTGGCGAGTGGTTTGGCGATTTATATAATTGGGTGAAATTGGTCGACGGGATAATCAAGTAGTACCGCAGCGGATTTGGCGTTAAAATTCCCCAATCAAAGAGAAATTAATAGAAATTCGTTTTTAAAGGGAGATCGCCACTGTTTTTTAAATTATAATTCAATCTTTCGAAATCTCTTTGAAGCCGATCAAATTAGCGTGCATTTAGAGTCTGCGGTGTCTGGACGGGGGTTGGCGAGCGTAGCTCGTAGGGGGCCGACCCCCCTAGTGACTTCTAAAAAGGTAGAAATTAAAAGCTCGAAACGATAGAAAAGCGTTCTATGAAGTTCTAAATTATGATTTATTTTCAATTGTTAATGCTAGAAACTTGAAATTTGACATGCTTTTTTTACTTATAAGGCGTAAATGATCCTACAGAAAAGTTTCGAAAAAATTCGAAATTTAAATGGATGCAGGCACAAAAAACGTTCTAAAATCACGATATCTGCAATACCGTTCGGTATAGGGGCTTGAATTTTGGCATGCGGTTTGTTTAAAGATGTAAACGCTCGCTAAGAACTGTTAGTAAAAAATCGAACTGCACAGGAGCAAAAAATGTTCTAAAATTGGGTTTACGTGATATCGTTGAATAATGAAACCTGAATATTGACAAGCCGTTACTTTTAAGATCTAAACGCTCGCTAAGAACTGTTTATTTCATTAAAAAGATTAAACGAGCAGAAAACGTTCTAAATATTCGAAATTACGATTTATATAGAACTGTTAAAGCATGACCTTGAAATCTGACATGGTTGTAACTTTTGAAACGTAAATGCTCTCAGAAATAATTCCGTAATAAATTCGAAGTTTTAAAGGGTCCAGAATAAAAAAAACGCTCTAAAATTCCGATTTCTTTGATACTGTTCGGGGTAGAAGCCTGAATTTGGTATGCTGGTTACTTAAAATATGTAAAGGTTCATTAGAAAACCGTTTCTAAAAATATTTATACTTTTTGTAAGTCGTGCTTCATTCTGTCATTAGCCGTAGTTATTCGCAAAGGTAAAACAAGTCTGAAAAAAAAATGTTATCTTTAAACAGATATCTAACTAAATATTTACCAATAAACAAATATCTAACTAAAAGACCAAATATACGTCTATATTTTATTTCGACTCAATCAATTTTTTACAAAATTTTCATTCTTCATAAAAATTAAATATCATATAAATTGAAGAAGACTGATACTTTGAGAAAAGACGTTGGCTTTCATTGATTTTAAGTGATTAATTACTCTAAGTACGGAATGATATGTAAATAAAATGTACATATATTGTGTTTCCATTCTACTTAGAAAGGTTCTATGAGAATTCATTTTAATTTGAATGAGTAGATTATTTAAATTATATATAATCTCTTTAAACAAAAAAGAACTGATATCTACTAAAAACCAACTTTTCAAAAGTAAAAAAAAAGTCGAAAGTTGTGGCTAAAAAATGGTGTGGTATCAAATTTCCAAGCTTATATTATGGTACTTATTTAACATTTTCCATTAAAATATTTACCACTTGTAAGTCGAGTGCCTTCGTATATGTTGATAGAATTCCTTTCCTTCTGTACTAAATACATCATAACTTGTTTATGAAAATTTAAATGTTTTAAAAGTATGCATGATGGGCTTGGCGGTCATCTTTCCATATTTTACACAAATTTCTAAGCACCCAAGTTCGTAAAGGCATGCACAATTTACAAGCACAATAAGTTTACAATAATAGCACTTTAGAATTTCTGATTTTAACTATGGACAAATAAATTTAAAAAGACTTTTATTTTGAGAAAGAAAGTTGATTGTTACTGCTTTTAAAGGATTAATTACTCTAAAAAGTAATCGTAAGAGGAATCGCGAAGATACGTCAAAAGTATCTTAACACACAAATTTCTAAGCACACAATTCCATAAAGGAAAGGGATAAAATGTTTGTTTTAGTAACAATGTAGAACTTTAGTTTTCAACTGCAAACTGCTAAATTGAAAAAGACATTATATTGAGAAAAGAAATTGATTTTCATTGCTTTTAAATGATTATTTACTCTATGAAATAAATCACAAGATGAATCCTTTAGAAAGGTGAAAAACATTCATTGAAAAATGAAAAATTCTATTCAAATCCCAATATATTCGTATATGGAATTTGAAAAAATATCTTTTATGACCAAGATCTAAAATTTAAAGAAAATGATATATCTAAGAATGAACAGAAAAGAAGGAATGAAAGCAAGTTTGAAAAAAATAATCATTTTTTATTATAATTCACAACGTTGTTATTATAAAATAGTATAATTACTTTTCAGTATGATGACAGAATATATTTTTCGAAGAAAAAGATCACGATATTAAATTATCCTTTATTTTTGTTGTATGGCGACATAAACTGCAATCGTGGAACATATTAGTGTTAGATAATTTGATCATCTTAGTTTGCATTTTTTAAAATTTATTATTTGTGAGCTGTAGTTGCCTAACAAAGTATTTCTAAGATGGTGAAATCTTTAAATCAACAATAATTAGTGCATTAGTGTATATTGTTTTTTTGTCAGTTCTACACAATTAAATATAACTAATTTCGTCTCTGGTTCAGTGCATTTTCTTCTTTCATTTAATGAACATTTACGATATGAAAATATACTAAAATAAATATCTCATAGCAATTTTTATATATTTCTGTCTAATTTAAATTTTAACGTTTGTTTCTTGAACATTGAGTCATTTAAAACTATTTATTTGTGTATAAAACCACTTTAAAAATTTTTATTGATTACTTTCAGCCTATAAATAACACAGATAAATTGTCAATCATTTTAAACAATATACCAGGTAAGACAAGTCGTTTAACATCCGAATGCCAAAAATTTTCAAAAGAATTTTCTACGTGACCATGACTGCTAACAAACTGAAAAAAAAAAGAACCTTAGTCCTTTCATTAATTTTTATGAGCTACCAAAAGTATCATATTTTGAGGGACACTACTTTTTATTTTCGAATATTTTTAAAAGCCATTTTACTATTTCTAATTTTAATTCACGAATCAACTTCCCGTCCATTTACCGGTGTCGGACTTATTACATCGAAATCCTTCCGTTGGCAGATATGGAACTCATTGCCTATTACACTTCTCTCTTGCTCTGCATTGGTTGAGTAACCGAGCGCACTTCACTGTGTGGTTCGTTCCTGAATCTGATTGGTTCGTCCTGAAGTTTACATTCCAATCTGTCTTCCTACGCAAATGCTATCAAAACCGCCGTGCATGAGGTCAGATTTTGTCAGATTTGTCTTGTTTTTCGAGTGCTTCAAATAAGTTACCCGGTGGTCTGCACGTCCTATAGTGTTCGATTTCATTTTAAGACCTTTGCACTAAGTAGCTATGTGGGGATTGTTTGCCATGTCCATTTTTTGTGAATAAAGTCCTTAGAACATAAACTAGCTATGTATTTCCAGGAAAAAAATCCATGGGAATCGCCATTGCCTTGCGATATTTATCTCGAACTATCATATCAATGATGCGACTGCAAAAGTGGAATCATTGTGTTTTCACTTATATTATATCTCAACCACGACCAATAAATCTATGTAAGTTGACATAATTGTCTTACTTAAAAATACTACGACCTTACACCAGATGCCAGTAAATTATGAATTCATTACATCGATGATGTCATCATTGGTAGATCGGTAGACGATATGGTATGATCATACATTACGTATGACACTTACCAATGATGTCTTCATATTTATACAAAGCAAAGTTAATATGATCAAAGTCTCACTAAAGTATCTTCATTATTGTTAAATTTGTAAACTAAAATGTCTAGTGAAGCACAATGCATTTTTTACTAAACAAGTGAATTGTGACCTATTTCCTTTCACAAGTACACCTGAAAGTTTATTCCATTAGTTTAGAAACATTTTGTATATTCTTAAAAGTAAAAGAAAAATGTAGATATTGCTTGCCAGCGCAATTTAAAACGTCCTTTATAAACAGGCAGGAGTAAAATGTAAAAATCTTGTTTAATTGTTATTATTTAAATATGTGTGTATCTATCTATTCAGTTCTGTTCTTTCCTAATAAATAACTAAATAATTGTCAAATGTTAATTGTAATTTCTTCCAGCCAATTATAATAAGCTCCTTAACAAGCTGAAAATAGATTATTTCTTAAAAATCAATGATGGCTTTAGAAAAATAAAAATTCCCTTAGATTAAAAAAAAAAATATTTTTTTTTTTAGAATAAAAGAAAATTTCATTTATTTATTTTAATCCACCGAGAAAAATACAAAATTTAAAGTTTTATTAATTGAACAAGTTTTTACCCATTAAGGACTAGCGTTACCATATGGTCACAGCATAGCTGTCAGCCCTTTTGCTGTTTGAATACCAGTAATTTAGAACAAAAATCTTCATTTTCTTTAATGACAGAAACTCTGCTATAAAATAAGATAAATATTGCTTGCAATTTTGTATTTTAAAAAGAAAAAATAATTCCGTCTTTAATGGGTTAAGAAAGTTTTTCTCTTAAATTGTAAATCAAAGTATTTATTATGTACCAGAAGCTGTGCCCGTTACGAGTTAAGCCCTCAAAACCCAGTCCGAACCTCGCCGGATTGTTAAACATGGTAATTTGAGTTGTTTCAAAAAATAAAATCTGATTGTAGTATATTGAATGATATTCTACAAGTGAAAATGAAGTCATATTTAAAGGAATATTGTAACATATGAAATTGACAGGTGCTTTCATGCAGATACTATACGATCGAATGTTTTCCATTTTTTAATAAAAGCAAAAGATCATTCATAAAATTCTGTCAAAGGAAAACCTGTCATGACGTGAAAACAATCGCTTATATATATGTAAGTAACTCATTGAACAATAATTTATTCGATTCCAAATAGCTTCAATAGTCAGGCCTGCAAATACCATGCTTTTGCATTTAAAAATGTATCCGTAAATATGTAAAAGCTCCGTGTTGTTGGTCGGAGGGACATATTTTTTTGATAAAGTCCTTAAAAGGGGACCTAATCTTAGGTTTCAGATTAGTTCAGATGATGAACCTGACATCATTTTCAAAAGAAAAGATTACTTTCATATATGGAACTAAAACAAGTTATTGTGATTGCGTCAGTATGATGTCATATTCAACAAACTTTAGCTTGCACATAAAGTTCCCAAAATTTATTAGTTTATTTCTAAGTTTTTTTTGTCTATTCCTTGAAATCGAAATAAATAATCAATAAAAATGAAACCTGAAACATTTAAAAGTAATTGATGGAAATGAGGCATTTATCTCAAACGCATAAACAATTCTGTTGGTGAAAATGACATAAATTCTCAAAAGAAAAAATGCCTTTTCATCCAAAAAATATACATCAGTACAGATTATTTAGAACAACATTTTAATTAAAATTATTTTATGTAATTTTTATATTCCATTATAACGAAGTCTTTTTAAAGAAATGTATTTGATAAAGGTTCTCAAAAAAAAAAAAAAAAAACTTCGCGGATCGTAATTTCCGTAAAAACTTTGTGGCAGAGTTTAAATGAAACTGAATAAAAAGTTAAAATATCTGTTAAAAAAAACAGAGAAACACAGCAGGACCGAAACTAGCCTTTTTTTCACCAGTGGCAAACATAGATTTTGGCGCCCACCCCCCTCCTCCTCCTCACGCACAATGAAAGTTATCCACTGCAATTACCCTATGCAAAAAAATCCTTAAAAAATAAAAATTAATTAATAATAAGTAAAATGCTAGGAAGAAATATGTAAACAACGCTCCCATAAGATTAATATTAGCTTGAGTGTTAAGAGACTACACTAGTCACGCGAAGAAACTGGATCGCTAATGTTAAATCTATGGGAGCTTTTTTTTTTTAATTTCTCACTTGCATATTAATAGTTTTAAATGATTTTTTTTTCTTGCTTAGAATAGCTGAATTTGAATTCAAACCGGGTTAGTGTTTACTTTTTCGATTTAGGTTGAAGATTTATATATATATATATATATATATATATATATATATATATATATATATAAAGTTACTTTCACTTTCACAAATTTGAAAAGAACGCTCCCATAGGTTTAACATTAGCTTGCGATTTTCTTTGTATTTCATATATACATATATACATTTTTGTATGAAACGACAAACAAATTCATTTTTTTCATTTGGCGCCCCCCTTCGCTTTTAGTTCCGGCGCCCGGAGCGCATTGTATTATATAGTTTTTATATTCCGTTAAAACGTAGTCTTTTTAAAGATATTTAGTATTTGATAAAAATTCTCAACAAAAAAGGCCAAATAAAACTTCGCGGATCGTAATTTCTGTAAAAACATTGTGGCAGAGTTTAAATGAAACGAAATAAAAGTCTAAAATATATGTTTAAAAAAGAGAGAAACATTACAGACATAGTTTTTTAACTTCAAGAACTTTTTAAAATGCTATATTTTCAGCAGGTAGCAAAATGGATGATCTTATATATCCCCTGCAGATTAAACGAATGCGTTAATCCAAACAGGAAAGCTCCCTTTTCCTTCACTTGACAGTCCGGCACACCCTTCTTGCTCTTTAAGGGGGAATAGCGTGCGGTGTGGGTTTCCACGCACAATTGTACGGGGTGGGGGGTGGGGGTATGAAACAACAATAGATTTAACCATCACCAAAATTGACAAAATGGATGTGAAAATGCAATAATGAGCTCATTTTAAAGACTGGAAAGCAAGAAAAAACAAATTAGAAACTTTTTTATACATAAAAATTTTAATATTAAAAAAAAATGCTTTTTTACCCATGAGTAATTTAATTTTAATTAATTTACGAGTGTACTTTGAGAAATCAAATTTAAAATCCTAAAATAATAAATTAAATAGTTTTTAATTTTTTCCATTCTCGTTGTCTTCTTAAAAAAATCGCACAAAAATTATGTATTAAAAAAAAATAATTTGTTTGCCCTTTCTACCAAGCGTAAAAAAATCCTGTACATTATTCATAATCGAGTTCGGTGCCAAAATAATGCGTAGTAACAGAATTTTTAGAGGGAAAACGTGAATCCAGTCAAAAAATTAGGCGTGATTTTCAGGATGAACATTGAATGCTTATAAAAGAGCTAGTTTTTTTTAACCATTTGAAAAAATGGTTATTGTCCTCGTCAGGGTAGGAAATTCAAAGCATACCTGAAGGTTTTTATTGGTTTAATCCGCATTTATTCGTGTTCTGATTTGTCTATACAGTAATCGGTATTTCCCTTTACTTTAAACAGAGATGGATACTTCTGTTGCCACTATGACAAAAAAGTTATAAAAACTACAAAAAAAAAAAATAATAATAACTCAGAAACAAATTGAGATACAGCTTTCAAACAAATTGCATTTAAAAGTACATTTTTTTCTCTATACGACGGTGTAAAAAGTAATAGTGTGGGATGTTTAGAAGTTTAAGAATGAAATTTCATTTAAAATTGATCGTCAAATTTCTTGGAAATCTGACGATGGAAAAACCTTTTCCCGAACAGCCAATGAAATGCTTGGATAATACGTAAGTTTCAGGAAATCTGACGAGACGCAATACGTGCAATAACACTATTAATGTTTAATTCATGGCGTACGTAATGTATGATCAACTCCGTGCGATTTTTTATGTCTTAAATTTTAGGCGTTGAAAAAATAATTTTCCAAAAGGTCGTTGTAATTTGTTAAATTGCTTTTTTTTTTTTTTTTTTTAAACTCTGATGGATATAATGGAGGGGAAAATGGCCATAATTTTTAGCCCCCGGAATGCTATTTCTTTCTCCCAGCTTATTTTGTCTCCAATAAATAACGTTACCTTATGTACGCTAGCCGTAAAACAAAAGCCGATGTTTCATTGTGCGATTAATCACTCTACAGCATTTTTTAAAACTTCTAAGCATCGCACATTTTCAATGCTTATACCGTCGTATTGGGGAAAAAAAGTACTTTTTAATGCAATTTGTTTGAAAACTGCATCTCCATTTCTTTTTGAAATATTAATTTTTTTGTAGTTTTTAGCGACATTTGTTTCATTTTGGCAACTCAAGTACTCCATTTCTGTAGAAAGTAAAGAAAAAATAGTTGAAAAATAGCAGATAAAATAAGCTTGACCCACGTTAATTCAAAAAACCACTAACCGAAATTTATCGAAAGTGTGAGTTATTTCAATGGTATTTTTGTTCTGTGAAACGGTATAACAAAAAAAAAAATGTCAAAATTGTTTGAACATTTTTGAGATGGATGCCGTTAGCTTGACCCCGACCCATTATCACCAAAAGGACCCACTAATAGAATTTTCTTGAGCATGCGACCCAGCCCATTGGTTTTATATTGTCCAGAAACGGTGTAGTACACAGTTTTGTCAAAATTTTTTGAGCCGTTTTTTAGATAAAGTTAGCTTGATCCTGATCCATTAGGACCCAAAATGATCCATTCATTGAATTTTCTCGTACATGCGACCCTGCCCAATGGTCTTATCATGCTGGGAAACGGTATTCTACAAAATGTTTTCAAAATGTTTAGGAGCGCTTTTTAAATACAATTAGCGTGACCCTGACCCATTGTGAGCCAAAATGACCTACTAATCGAATTTCCTTGAACATGCGACCTAGCCCAATGGTCTTCTCGAGACCGAAAATGATAGAATACAAAATTTAGTCAAAATCGTTTAAGCCGTTTCTTAGATAAAATTAGCTGTACTCTGACCCATTGTGACCCAAAATTACCCACTAATCGAATTTTCTCGAACATGTGACTTACCCCAATTCTCTTCTCATGTCCAGAAATGGTATAATATAACATTTGGTCAATGTTTTGAGCATGTTTTTAAATTCAATTAGCTTGACTCTGGCCCATTGTGACCCAAAATGACCCACTAATTGAATTTTCTCGAACATGTGACTTAGCCCAAAAGTCATCTCATGATCAGAAACGGCCGTATATTAAAAAAAATTGTGAAAATGTCTTGAGCCGTTTTTAGATGTAATTAGCTTGACCCTGACTCATAATGACCCACTAATCGAATTTTCTCAAACACGTGACCCATCCCAATGGTCTTTTTGTGCCCGAAAACAATAGCTTACAGAATTTCGTCAAAATAGTAGAGCCGTTATCTAGATAAACTTAGCTGGACCCACGGTGACCCAAAAATGACCTCCTCTAATCGAATTTTCTTGAACACGTCATCCTTCCCAATGGTCTTTTCGTGCCCGAAAATTGTTAGATACAAAATTTAGTCAAAATCGATTGAGCCGTTCTCTAGATATAATTAGCTTGACCTTGACCCATTATGACCCAAAATGACCTACTAATCTAATTTTCTCGAACACGAGACCCATCCCAATGGTCTTTTCGTGCCCGAAAACAGTAGGGTGCAAAATTTCGTCTAAATCGTTAGAGCCGTTATCTAGATAACTTAGATTGACCCACGGTGACCCAAAAATCACCCACTAATCGAATTTTCTTGAACATGTGACTTAGCCTAATGGTCTTCTCGTAATCCAAAACTGTAGAATATAGAGTTTAGTAAAAATCTTTAGAGCCGTTTTTTAGATAAAAATAGCTAGACCCACAGTGACCCAAAAATGACCCACTAATCGAATTTTCTCGAACACGTGACCCATCCCAATGGTCCTTTCGTGCCCGAAAATGGTTAGATACAAAATTTAGTCAAAATCGATTTTGCCGTTCTTTAGATATAATTAGATTGACCCTGACCCATTATGACCCAAAATGACCCACTAATCGAATTTTCTCGAACATGAGACCCATCCCAATGGTCTTTTCGTGCCCGAAAATGGTTAGATACAAAATTCAGTCAAAATCGATAGAGCCGTTCTCTAGATATAATTAGCTTAACCCTGACACATTATGACCCAGAATGACCCACTAATCGAATTTTCTCGAACACATGACCCATGCCAATCGTCTTTTCGTGCCCGAAAGCAGTAGGGTGCAAAATTTCGTTAAAATCGTTAGAGCCGTTATCTAGATAATCTTAGCTTGACCCACGGGGACCCAAAAATGACCCCCTAATCGAATTTTCTCGAACATGTGACTTTGCCCAATGGTCTTCTCGTAATCCAAAACTGTAGAATATAGAGTTTAGTGAAAATCGTTAGAGCCGTTTTTTAGATAAAAATAGCTAGACCCACAGTGACCCAAAAATGACCCACAAATCGAAATTTCTCGAATACGTGACCTAGCCCAATAGTCTTCTCGTGCCCGAAAATGGTTGGATACAAAATTTGGTCAAAATCGATTGAGCCGTTCTTTAGATATAATTAGGTAGACCCTGACCCATTATGACCCAAAATCACCCACTAATCGAATTTTCTCGAACACGAGACCCATCCCAATGGTCTTTACGTGCCCGAAAACGGTAGGGTGAAAAATTTAAGTAAAATTGTTAGAGCTATTCTCAAGATAAAATTTACACACACACACAATTTTTGCTCGCTATTATAGTATAAGATATGTTTTGCAGTAGAGTCCTGATTATCCGAGTCCCGCTTAACCGAGTTATTTCCTTCTGGTGAATTGGTGATTTCTATTATTATGAAAGAGCCATTATAAATGAAGCGTTAGGTGAAGATGAAAGAGCAGCCGTAAAAAGCCGTCATTTATAATGGCTGTTTCATAATAATAGAAATCACCAGTCCACCAGAAGGAAATGAAGTAATGGAAATGCCGGGGGCGACACTGAATTCTGAAAAAGCAGAATTCCTGTTCTCTAGTTTTTGGTCATTTTTTTCCCCATTCTGACCAAAATATCAGAGTTATAATTTTTTACGGCTGCTCTTTCATCTTCACCTAACACTTAATTTATAATGGCTGTTTCATAATAATAGAAGCCATCAGTCCATCAGAAGAAAATAACTCGGTTAAAGCGGAAACTCGGTTAAGCGGGACTCGGATAATCGGGACTCTACTGTAGTTGAGTTAGACTTAAAAACCCGATTTTATTTTATTTAAAACGACGTCATCCGCATCCGATGAAGAATTCCTCATTTACATTCTTAAACAACATCTGCAGTAAAGTACACATATGACGTTCTGACCCATAAGACTATCGCTGAATAATACACAAATCCAAAAATAGAGAGATCGTCATTCAATAAATTCGACAAAAAAAAAAAATAAAAGCTATGTAATAATTTATATGCCTTCATGTGTTTATAACATTAATATACATTCTTAAAATTAAATTTAGTTTGTAATAGCTCCCTGTTTTATCAGAAATCATTCATTTATATTTTTTTCAAAATAGCACGCATTTAATTACATTTTTTTTTTCAGTTTTTATGGGAAAATGGCAACAGAAAGATATAATTGCTATTTCCCAACTATTTTTTCTTTACTTTTTACAGAAATGGAGTACTTGAGTTGCCAAAATTAAACAAATGTCGCTAAAAACTACAAAAAAAATTAATATCTCAAAAATAAATGAAGATGCAGTTTTCAAACAAATTGCATTTAAAAGTACTTTTTCCCCCCAATAGGAAGGTATAAAAATTGAAAATGTGCGATGTTTAGAAGTTTAAAAAATTACTATAAAGTATTTAACCGTACAATGATTCATCTGCTTTGTTTTATGGCTGGTTTATACAACGTAACGTTATTTTTTGGAGACGACACAAAATAAGCTGGGAGAAAGAAATAGCACCGGGGGCTAAAAAAAAAAGTTAAATTTAAAAACCAGTATCACAATTGAAAACGCATTTCCAGCAATTATTCTAGTGCTTTAGCCAAATACTTTAGTGTGTTCCTGTAAATGAACAATAAATTATATGCACACCTCAATTCTACGCAAACGTTTTGCAATACTCCTCAGTAATATATACGAATTTCAGTATGTTTAAAATAGTGTAATATCATTAAAATACACCACAACCAATATTTCCCCATAGGCAGTAGTGTAACGGAATTCGTTTGAATATTCCAGTAAATGAAGCATTAATGCTACACACACTGTAAAAAAAAAAAAAAAAAAAACTGTAAAGTTACTGAAGTTTTTCTAGGAAACTGGGATCCCTACAAAAACTTTAGTAACTTTACAGACTTTTTTTTACAGTGTATAGTAAAGTGGGGACAGATGCCTCTGTTTTACTTTTCTTCTTTTAAAATGTACAATAAAGCAAAAAACAACAAACTAAGTACAAGAAATCATTAATCAAACCCTTTAGAATATCAATTCTGTAACAAGTTTAAACCTTCTTAATAAAGTAGGCATAGTTATTTTCCGAAACGTCCTTTTTTAACAGCATTTTTTATGTGCTGGGTAAGATGCCGCATGGAGTGTGAGACAGTTGCCGCAAAAAAAGCTAGACTGTTTAATTTTTTTCAAACAAATCACATTTTTATTTTCTAATATGTACTTAAAATGAAAATAAAAAACAGTAAACTTAAAAAAATTATATATATCACTAAATTGTGAAAAAGTTTAACGAACATGCAAAAGTGTGAGCTCTATAAATAAAACTTAAGACAAAAAAAGTAAATGAAAATAAAAACATTTGAATTTATATGAATGCATTGCATAATTAATGGAAACAATGGCCAGCATGATTACAAAAAGATATAAATCACTGGTTTGCATCCAGGCGAACATTGCAGTTTGCTCTTAATGTAAGCATTAATTCTATTCTATTTAGGCCCTAGTCTGTTTATTTTTGGCCTTTCTTCTCATTCTTTGATTTTGTATTTCCATTTGCCCACAATCACACCACACTTCCCGTTGCAAAAGTAAAGTGAGCCTTTTTCATGCAGCTATCAATTGAATTTGATGCGCTGAATCCTGTCCGCTTTAGACTCTGTTTCATGATAAGACTCCAGACATTCAGCACACACAGTCATCAAATTCCAATCCAATACTGACATCAGAATACATAAGAGGAGCAATTTACTCATTGTCGGAAGATGACTCATATTTTAGTTTCTACCTCAAGCAAGGTGTTTTCATGATTTTTCCCTTCCTTTTTTTTACACATTTTACTTTTTTGACGCTTTCTAGTTTCTTTTGCTTTTTATTTCCTTCTTTTTTCTTGTTTATAAACTCTGTGTTTGTAATATTTGCATCCTTTTGCTTTCTCTTACTTGGCTGTATATGTCTTTTGACCATTGGAGTAGGAGATATTTTGTTTAACAGTTTAGATGGTGAGAATTGTAAATGACCTACGTTTTCCTTATTCACACATAGTGAACCAACATTCTTGCTGAGAATATTTTGATAAGTAGCAGAATGCGCTTACATACGTTCGTTTAAATGTATGTTCTACTTAAATCGCAGTGATGAATTTATTGAACCGAAAAATAAAAATATATTTTGCGGCATCTGTCCCTCAACCTCGGTGCGGCATCTGTCCCATAATGGCTGGTAAGATGACTCGCCACCATTTTGTGTCATGTGAGCGACGTGAGAGAAAGGCAAGCACATGTCTGTATTCTACGAGGATCTAATTTACAGTTTCAATCGGTTTTGGGATGAAATCTCTGTTTATTTGGCTTAAAATATGTAATAAAACTTCATTAAAATAATTTTAGCAACTTACCACGCATGTTCGAACCATAAAAACTGGCATAAATATGTAAATGCTGACGATTAAACAATGGAAACACATACAACACAGCACACAGCACAGAGGAACACTACGAACTTCTTAATTTGGCCTAGGGAGCGCCAGTGTCGCCAATACAATCTCTGCGGCATCTGTCCCACCGCGGCGTTTGTCCTCACTTTACTATACTTCATTTTCAGTACCGAACATAAAGTAAACACCCTAACATATATCAATTTCATGGCAATCTGACTCTATTTACGGGAGTTAAAGCACGGACGTATGGACCAGACAGACAGACAAACCGAATTCATAAACACTTCTCAACTTTGTTATAAAGTGTAAAAAAAACGTCTGCCAGAAAATCAATACTTAAAATATACATTTTAAACGTTTTGAAAAATTATTATCTGGAATTTCTCATGATTTTCCTACTCCTAGATTTAATTTATAAAGCATTACTACAAATTTTAACCACAGGTCACACGAAAGTAAATAAATTTCGATTTCTCAGCACACAGTACAGAAATCCGTTGATTTTAACCGATTAAAGGCTGGCGTTGTGTTTTCGCAACGTTATACTTGTGATTTTTTTAAATTGTTTTCTGCTAGTAAAAAAGAAAAGTAAAATTTTCCTTATTTAATTAACACATTTCAGTTATTCATAAAGTAAAAGTAAGTGTTTAACAAAAAGCGGTGTAAACTGAATAAAATTCCTGTAAAACATGCTGGTTCTTAAAAAGTTAAATAAAAAGACTGTCCGCCAGTACGCTAGTAAAAAACTCCTTTTACGAAAAAAATCTGTATTTAGTACGAATTGTCTGCTATTTCAACAGATATTTCCCGTAAAACGAACAGATTACAGATTTTCTCTGAAATAAAATCGGTATTTACAACGAACTTTTTGTTATTTTGACAGATATTTCCCGTAAAACGAACAGATTACAGATTTTCTCTGAAATGAAATCGGCATTTATAACGAACTTTTTGTTACTTTAACAGATTTTGCAAATAAATAGCGGTTTCCAGATTTTGTTTTTGTAAAATAAACAATTTTTTAGCCTTCTGGCTAAAAGGTTTTTAATGTAAAATCAACATAAAATACAAAATATGAACTTTAAAAAACTCATTTTTTTACTTAAAATGAAAAAAAAAAAAAAATAGATGTTACAAGTAAACAATATACATTTTATCTAAAACTTCTTAGCACTTTAGGCCTGCATTTCCCGAGGCCACCATCAGAGAATATTTTAATAACTAATTGCTGTTCCTTACAATAAACAGTAATTAGTTATTAAAATATTCTCTGATGATGGCCTCGGAAAATGCAAAACTAAAGTACTAAGAAATTTTAAATAAAATGTATATTTTTAACTTGTAACATCTATTTTATTATTTTAGTCGCATTTTAAGTGAAACAGTGAGCTTTTCAAAGTTCATGTGGTGTATTTTATGATTGAATAAAGATGAAATATTGTATTTCGTCTTATGAGTTTATGCAAAATCAATTTTTTTCAATGTACTCTTACATTTTACAAGTTCTCAAATGTTGTAGTCTAAAAATATATTTTACTCAGTTTAAAAATAAAATATAATATATGGGACATTCTCACAATCTTTTGGCTTTTGGGAAAAAAATCTGACAAAATTAAACTTGCTAAAATAGGGTCAATCCATTTCAAGTGGTCCAGAAAATCATCAATTCGTTGCTTGACCATTTTTAAAAAATTTGAAACTTTTTGTACAACAACCCTAACATGATAGAAGTTCAAAATGACTATTATTTTAATTTTATTAATTTTCGTTTGTGCATGGTGGCCATCTTTGTTTCATCGTCTGCAGCAATTTTCTCATAAGAAGGGTTTACGGAATTATAAATAATTCATCGTTTATTTATCCAATTCAAGTGTGGATTAAAGCAATTCGTACAGAATACATTGGGCTAAAAATTTGGTAATGGAGTAGTTTCCGAAACTAACTGCTTATTGGTAAAATTTAAGCATAAAGTTTCAGTTTTTTTCCAAAATTTGTCCGTTTACAAGAAGAAATTTTTCTAGCAAGGAATACTGTCAACATGACGTACTTTTTTTTACAAATAGACCGAAAGTACTTGTACTCGTACGCCGAGTTTCAGATCTGGGACTTGCTTTCTCTTCGCTAAAAAAAAATCCCAAAATTTTTAAAAATGTAAAAAATCGCACTTTTCAGGCCTTGATATCTCTGGTGGGGCACGAGATAAAAATTTGAATTTTTTTTTTTATAAGAGTATTGTATGGTAGTGTTACGCACAAGAAATTTCAGGATGGAGATTTGACTACAAGCTGAGATATGGCAAGGGCAACATGTCAAAACAATACTGCCAAACTATTGTTTTGTTGGAGTCATAGCTAAGTATTTATATCAAAGTGTCATTTAAATCTATGTTTTTGATTACCTTTAAATAATAGTAACAGAAAATAAAGCTCTTTGCAAAGCTTAGCAATTAATTAAAAAAATAATTATGTCTAAGGCCATACATTTTGTATGGTTTCAGTAATTTCTGTTGTAAGTAATTTTAGCAACTAAAAGAAACCTCAGCACTTTTACATAAAGAAAAAAATATTTTTATACAAGACCTGAGACAAAACAACATAGGGAAAAAGAAAAGCTGTTAATGTTGTCATACTTGTTGAGACACGATCAAACGTGTCAAAACACATTTTTGCTTGTTGGTTCAAAAACCACAATTTTGATCTTTCTCAAAATTTTATTTGTAGGAACGAAGTCTTGTCATCTCTTGATAACTTGATTGAAGATCTTGGCCCTGCTGGATCATTGAAATATACTTTGAAATCCCTATGTGCAAGTCTTAATTCATTAATAATTCCTTCCTTACTTCTTATGCAAAAATGTGATTTTTGTGAAGTATAAATTTTGAAAAGGCTTTGGATATCTTTACTTTCTGAAAATTACTTGAGGCTGATGCATGGTAACATCGCATAATGTTTCATTTACAGGAACATACTTATGGTAGGAACAAGTTTCAGGGACTGGCAAGCAGCATTAAAATTGTGGTTTTTAAACCAACAAGCAGGAATGTGTTTTGATACGTTTGATCATGTCTCCACAAGTATGCCAACATTAACAGCTTTTCTCTTTCCCTATTCTGTTTTTGTCTCAGGTCTTGTATATATATATATATATATATATATATATGTGTGTGTGTGTGTATGTATAAAAGTGCTGAGGTTTCTTTTAGTTACTAAAATTACAAAAAAAATTACTGAAACCATACAAAATGTAGGCCTTAGGCATAATTATTTTTTTAATTAATTGAAAAAAAGCTTTATTTTCTGTTACTATTATTTAAAGATAATCTAAAAAATAAATTTAAATGATACTCTGAGATAAATACTTAGCTGTGACTAGAAAAAACAATAGTTTGGCAGTATTGTTTTGACATGTTGCCCTTGCCATATCTCAGCTTGTAGTCAAATCTCCATCCTAAAATTTCTTGTGCATAACACTACCATACAATACTCTTATAAAAAAATTTTCAGATTTTTATCTCGTGCCCCACCAGAGATATCAAAGCCTGAAGAGTGCGATTTTTGACATTTTTGAAAAATTTGGGATTTTTTTTTGCGAAGAGAAAGCAAGTCCCAGATCTGGAACTCGGCGTGTGAGTACAAGCACGTTCGGCCTATTTGTAAAAAAAATTATGTCATGTTGACAGTTTTCCTCGCTAGAAAAATTTCCTCTTGTAAACGGACAAATTTTGGAAAAAAACTGAAACTTTATGCTTAAATTTTACCAATAAGCAGTTAGTTTCGGAAATTACTCCATTACCAAATTTTTAGTCCAATGTATTCTGTGCAAATTGCTTTAATCCGCACTTGAATTGAATAAATAAACGATGAATTATTTATAATTCCGTAAACCCTTCTTGTGAGAAAATTGCTGCAGACGATGAAACAAAGATGGCCGCCTTGAACAAACAAAAATTAATGAAATTAAAATAATAGTCATTTTGAACTTCCATCATGTTAGGGTTGTTGTACAAAATTTTCAGATTTTTAAAAAATGGTCGAGCAACCAGTGCTGGACCACTTGAAATGGATTGACCGAATAACATTTTTATCTGATAGACGAATGCCTTAAAGATTCAAAATAAAGAAAAAATGGTCACCAGCGAAAAATTTTTCGTTTAACTGAGGTTTAAGTTAAACTTGCGAGTTTAACTTTCCTTACCATTTTACCCCATAACTTTTTATTTCCTTCTAAATTTTTACTTATAATGAATTTGCATAGTACCCACAGGACATTCAAATAAGAAATAATAACAATGTAGTACTTTTAATACAGAATTTTTGTATAACATTGTCTTAAAGGGGTGTTAAAGAAGGGACGGTAAGGTAAAAAAGGGGGATGGTATTGGAAAAAAGGGACGGTAAGGATGGAACGGCAAAAAAAATTACCACCTGTTTTTAGGAAAATCATGCTAAGACGAAGTGATAGCCACAATGTTCATTAATTTTTAGAAACAGTTGTTAACATTGGATTAAAATAATTTTTTTTTAAAATTTACCTCGAAAAGTGCAGAGATAAACCTTGGGGACGGTGAGATTACCAATAAAGCCACGATGCTTGAAATTGATATTTAAATGCTGATTTAAATTCTAGAGAAATTTCCTGCCATATTTTAGACATTAATTCTCTAGCATACTTTTGCATGAGAAAAAACTTGGAAAAAATTCTGTGGCTGTATCTGAAGTGATTTTCTGTATAATTTTAGAAGAGGGATGGTAAAAAATCTAAAACCTAGGGACAGAGTTTAAAAAATAATAACAACCCTAAAAATGTGTGCTGGCTAATTTTTAGCTACTTATTTATATAAAACAATAGTTCCAGTATCAGAAAAAAATTACATCGGATTATTTTTATTGAAACAATTTTACCCAGACAGCTCCAAACTTATAAATCAGCATCAGGGACACGGGACGGTATAGCAGTTTTCCAGGTGTTTGGACCCCCAACATCGTCCAAAACTTATTTATCTCGTTAATATTGTTGTGCAATCATTCAATGGGATGTCCCCAAGTATATGAAAAAAAAAAAAAAAAAAAAAAAAAAAAACACAAAAAAGTGTATTAAATAAAAAATTATTATTCAGGGACATGAAAGTCAAAAGATTGTGAGAATGCCCCATATGTTCTTTTCATTATCCTTACTCAAAGTATGTACACCGTTTCATTTCTTACCGTAATCATGACGTAATGCAACCCATTTTGGGAATCCCAAGGAAACTTTTTTTTACCTTGAACTTCACCTTAGATGAAAATTTGTTGCCACGGACATTTTTCACCATAGTTCATTGACTTACGATGCCTCTGACGTCAATGTGGCTTTTTACATTCAAAAGTTAATTGTAAGTTAATTTACTGCATTCCAAACAACAGTATTTTAGCATGTATGCAGGCAAAAGACGTGGCCCTTAGTACCAATGCTTGGGGGTTCAGACCATCCTTGAAATCTCAAGCTTTCACTTTCACTTTCACATCCCTAACAGTTAAGAAGGTTAGGCAAATACAATAAATATATAACAGTGTTTGTAGCGTTCCTAAAGTTTTGTCTCTTTACTACCGCTATTTTAAAACGAAAATCTTTATTGTAGACATCTATTGCAGATGTTAAAGTAATCTACCTCGAAGACTTTTGATTTGAATTAGTGGTAGGAACTGTGCAAAAATTTAAGAAGGCTGCTAACCCTGTATATAAAATTCTTGAAGCATAAAAAAAAGAATATGCTTGATATTAATATCAATGCATTAGCACAATGACAACGAGTTTTATCACTTTGTATTACATTTATTTTCAACTAAATCTAAACTCAAAATTACTACTAGATGTCGCGCTATGTGTGCTGCAATTTTAATTTTTGATATATGTAGTCACTTCCAAATATTTAAAAATTTCAAATTTGCTGAAGAGAATAGAACGTAACATCCACTTTCTAATCAAGTTTATTTGAGAATCTTAATTTATTTTATCGAATTTCGATGATTTTTAAAAAAAAGTATTTCTTTAACATGTAATTTTTACTTTCTTCTATCTTTACAAGAAGAAAGTATTCGATTCATAAAAATTTTCGAATTCCGGTTTTCGACGGATTTACACGTTTTATGGGCCAGAGATTCCAAAAAACATGTTTTTACAAAATGTCTGCCTGTGAGTCTGTGACTCTGTCTGTATGTATGTGACACAAATTTTGTGGGCGCTCTAGCTCAAGAACTAATGCACGGAATTTAATAAAAAATTATATTCAGGTAGTCCCTGATATAAATTGGTGCTGATTAGTTTTTGGTGTAAATAGCTCAACAGGTGGCGCTGTTATGCTGCATTTTTCCCCATTTCCGCAATAGCTGTATCTCAAGAACTAATGCACGGATTTTCATAAAACTTCAGATTCCGTTAGTCCTTGACATGAATGGATGCTGTTTACGTTTTGGTGTGAATCTCTCAACAGGTGGCACTGCTATGCTGCATTTTGCAGGATTTACACGATTTCTGTAATAGCTCTATCTCAAGAACTAATGTACACATTTTCATAAAACTTCAGATTCAGTTACCCTTTGATATGAAATGATGCTGACTACGTGTTGGTGTAAATCGCCCAATAGGTGGCGCTGCTGTGCTGCATATTGCACTATTTCCTAAATAGCTCTATCTCAAGAACTAATGCACGAATTTTCATCAAACTTCAGATTTAAGTATAACTTGATTAATATTGCTGCTGATTATGTGTTGGTGTGAATCTCTCAACAGGTGGTGCTGCTATGCTGAATTTGTCATGATTTGCGCAATAGCTCTATCTCAAGAACTAATGCACGAATTTTCCTCAAACTTCATATTCAGTTAGACGTTGACATAAGTTGATGATAATTAGGTTCTGGTGTAAATAACCCAATAGGTGGCGTTACTATGCTGAATTTTGCTGGATTTACACTATTTCAGCGACAGTCATACCTCGAGAACTAATGCATGGAATTTCATCTTTTTAGAATTCTCATGATGAGCACAGATTGCCATTTAATTTGGCACTGTGATAGCGAATTTTGAAGTACTTACATGTAAAAAATAGAAGAAAGTTTTGTGATAGCCACAACATACTAGTTTATTTTATAAACATTTCTTAGACCCAATAATGTAAAATAATATTTGAAATAACATAAATAAATATGGAAAACTAAGGAGAAAGGGATAGGGTTACTACAAATGGCAATTTTCATCACGCAATCTTGGAGAGAACAATTTCTGGTTTTATTTTTTTTTAAATGTTCATGACAATAGTGTGGGAAACAATATTAATTTAGAATTTCAGATCTTTTAAACATGTTTCTAATTTATTAATGATGAACGTTTGGTATCATTTCAAAAGATTTGAAAGAATTAGATACTATAGAATATATTAATAGGACTATAAAAATTAGAGACAACTGTGACCACAAATTGTATAAGTTCATTTTGTACAGAACCATTTTCAATGAATATAACAAGAAGTTTACAAATTGTAAATAAATATTTAAAATGTTTCTAATAAAACCTTCTATAAAATATTTTTCTTTCTGATAAAGTTTTATTAATCATTGTAATCATTCACTTCTAATATTTAAATAACTTAACGATGCGTATTCGGTATCATTTCCAAGCATTTGATGGATGAATTAGATAACTGTAGAATATATTATAGAACTGTAAAAATTAGAGATAACTGTGACCACAAATTAGATTAGTTCATTTCGTACAGTACCATTTTCTATGAATATACAAGAAGTTTACAAATTGTAAATAAATATTTAAAATGTTTTTAATAAAACCTTCTATAAAATATTTTTCTTTCAGATAAAGTTTTATTAAACATTGCAATCATTGATTTCTAATATTTAAATAACTTGGTGATGCGCATTCGGTATCAATTCAAAGCCTTTGGATGGATTAGATGCTCTATACAGCGTGGTTTAAAAAAAAAAGTTTACAAAATGACATGGCAAATCAAGCATACAGCAAGGGAAAAAAAAATCACATAGCAACATAGGGTTGCAACCCACTTATTTAGTCGCAAATACTGGGTGTTTCATCCGAACTGATCCCGGATTGACGGTAATAATTTTGAGAAAAATAAAAACATTGTAATGAAAATGCGAAGATATGTATCTTGTTTTGTGTGAAATGTGATAAGATCCCGAAAAGATCCGGAAAAACATGTTGCTCAAGCAATCGATGATACCGTGTGAGTTGATAATCACAGTCCAATATGTGGGGCATCAAGTGCATACTGCTGGAGCGTATAATGCAAACTCCTACCCTTTTTTGTTTGGTGTTATCACATTTACAACAAAGGTGAGAATGTTGTTAAATATTTTATTATAATACACTTCAGTTTTCTGAAAGTTATTACCGTGAACCTAAATTGAGTTAGGATAAGACGCCCTGTATTTGGGACTCAATAAGTGGTTTGCGACCCTATGTTCCTATATGATTTTTCATCCTTGTTGTATGCCTGACTTGATGTGTCATTTTGTAAACTTCTTTTGAATCGCCCTGTACACTCATATTCATAATTAAAAGAATTTTCAGATGTGGTCGATTATCAATAGAGCTACTAGCCATATTTTAATGAAATTAGGTATGTAGATAGCCTTGATATAACGCAAAAAATAACCATTCAACAGTTATAATACACACCCATGATCGTGCAGACTCATCAGTGTCAGAAGGGAAAAACAGAGCTTGCAATATGTTAAAATAAATAAAAAGGCAGACATAAAGACGTGGATCGAAGTGAGTATATTTGATATTAACAAGAACAATTACACAAACATACTAAAAGAAAACAGAAAATTTACAGGTATTTATAGATTTTGCAAGGCCCATGGCAGAGAATTGGCGGCCGTGAAAGAAAGCTACATTAAACAACCAATCACAAGAAACATAGTTGTACAAAAAGAAATTAATAAGAATTTAATGTAATGCTGTGATTATTTTCAACACCCGCCCATAATCTAGCATTACATCAGAAAACAAAGAAATTTCTTGAAATCAATCATTAATAATAATATGACACAATTTAAACATTACTTGTACAAACAACAAAGAAATAATAGTTCATAAAATTTAACTTTAGGTAATGCCTTTGTAAATAAATCAGCAATTTGCATATTCGTAGGAACATATTCAATTTTGATGTTATTTTCTTTTATAATATTGCGAACAAATTTCAATTTGATATCAATGTGTTTCATTCTACCATAATTACTCTCATTACTGATACATTTTATACATGATTGATTATCCTCAAAAATTACTAAATCCTTAATATTTACAATTTCACTAGCAATATTTTTAAACCATAACAAGTCTTGCAAACTTTTAGTTAAAGCAATGACTTCAGCTTCAGTTGACGATAAGGCAACTGATTTTTGTTTATTACAACACCACAGAACAGGCATGTTACAAAACATTAAAATATAACCTGTTACTGATTTGCGGTCATTTGTGTTAGCCCCCCCAATCAGCATCAACATACATGGATAATTTAGGATCAGAATTTTGCTTTTTATACACAAGTTTTAAAGACAATGTTTCTTTTAAATATCTTAAGATTTTCTTAAGTGCTTTTCATGCAATTTCAGTAGGATTTTCTTGCAATTGACTTAAACAGTTAATAGCATACAAAATATCAGGTCGAGAAATATAAGCTAAATATAATAAACAACCTACAAGTTCACGATATTGGCCATTAAAAGGTTTACCATTTTTGAAATCAGATGGGGTGGACTTAGGAGAAATAGGAATGTCACTGGGTTTACAATCTAGCATATTAAACTTACTTAACAATTTAATTATGTAAGACTCTTGATCCATTATTAAACTATCAGAATTGAATTTCATTTGAATACCTAGAAATTCTGAAACACTTTGCGATTTTGACATGTGAAACTCGTTATGTAATAGGGAAATAACTACATTAGTTTCATTTACATCTGAACCTGCAAATTAACATATCATCTACATACAAAGCAATAATTATTTTATGATCATTATTATACCGAATAAAAATACAAGGTTCATTATCACAAGATTTAAAATTTAACTTTGAAATAAATTCATAAAACCTTTCAAACCATTGTCGTGGGGCTTGTTTTAAACCATATAAACTTCTTTTAAGTTTACACTTTCGCCCACTTTTATCATCATAGCCTTGCGGCTGATCCATAAAAACAAGTTCATTTAACTTACCATTCAGGAACGCTGTTTTAACATCTAACACAGATGCATATAAGTCTTCATTTAAAATCAAAATAAGAACCAAACGTAAAGCTGGCATACTTATTACAGGGGAAAAGGTTTCACTATAGTCTAGCCCTTCTTTTTGCATAAATCCACGAGCTACGAGTCTCGCCTTATGTCGACCATCTCTTTTGATGGTAAATACCCATTTGCAGGAAATAGGTCGTTTGTCAGGTGGTAATTTTTCAAGATCCCAGACATCGTTGATTTTCATACTTTCTATCTCCGCGTCCATAGCTTCTTTCCACATGCGTTGTTCATCACTAGGGAGGGATTTGATATCATCAAACGTTAATGTTTCTTGTTGGCAAAGTAATGCTTCGTAAACTTCAGGATCTGGATACCGTACAGGTTGCTTTTTAAATCTTTCAGATTTTCTTGTTTTGTCTTCTTTCTCTTCAGGATCATCTAATTCATCACTCGTATTTTCTAGAACATCTGGATCAATTTCATTATCGACAGGTTCTGAATTTTCTAGAATGTATTGTTTCGACTGAACATTTTCCTTTTTCTCTTCGTCAAATTTCACATTTCTTGATACAGTTATGCGTTTCGTTTCAGGATCTAGTAATCTATATCCCATTGAAGAATAACCAATGAAGATCATTTGTTTAGACCTATCGTCAAGCTTCTTTCGATGAACGGAAGGAATTAACATGTAAGCACTGCATCCAAAAACACGTATGTGCTTGAAATCGGCTTCTTCTCCATATTTCAGGAAGTACGGAGTTTTGTTCTCAATAGTGCTGCTTGGCATTCGGTTTTTCAAGTAAGCTGCTGAAAGGATAGCTTGACCCCAAAAAGTCTTTGGTAAATTTGATTCAGCAATCAAAGCACGTCCTATATTCAGAAGCGACCTATTGCAGCGTTCAGCTACTCCATTCAAAGATTGCGTGTATGGAGGAGCGGGATCTATCACTATACCAAGATCTCTAGTAAAATTCACTAAATCATTAGAAAAATATTCCTTCCCGTTATCACATCTAATTTTCTTCACTGTAGGGTTGGATTTTAAGAACATTTTTAATTCTTCTGAGACTTCACTTTTATGTTTCAGTAAACGTACTTCAGTAAAACGAGAAAAATCATCGATAAGAGTCATAAAATAGCACTCGCCAGAAAAGGTTGTCGGAAAATACGTCCACAAATGTCACTATGAATCAAAGTCATTGGCTTGGTTTCTCTTTTTCTTGGTCCTCTTCCCATTGGTGTTGCACTCTGTTTTGCCCGAGCACAAATATCACAAAAAGAGTCAGGTACCGGAAGCTTCATATCTTTCAATACTTTGTCACTCGGATGACCAAGTCTGCGATGCCAGATATCACAGTGATTTTTCTTTGAAGTAAGAACGGTTTCGTAAACAGGGACAAAGTCACTTACGTATTGTCCATTCAAATCCCGTTCACCGAAGTAAAAACGGTTTCTTCCTTTTTCGATAAATACTTTTTGGTTCTTGAAAATAACTGTATAATTTGCACTTTCAATTTTCCTAACGGAAATGAGTTGCCCGTTTAAGTCTGGAACATAAAGAACATCCTTTAAAGTAATTTCCATTCCATTTGACAGTTTTCCATTAATATTTCCAATACCTTTGATTTCTAGATTCGTTGTTTTTGATGCGCATTTAATAGTTCCTGAAGAAGGTACTAAGGATGCGAAATAATTCTCATTAGAACACATATGGGAAGTTGCTCCGGAATCTACTATAAATTCATTCCTTTTCCTGGAAGCATTTCCAGCAACGAAAGAAACAGCTGAAGAGGCAAATTTTTCTTCATTTGAATTTTTAACAGCTTTACAGTTACGTTTTATGTGTCCGAATTTTCCACAAGAATGGAAAGTAATTTTCTTTCTACAATATTTCGCTGTATGCCCTTTAGAGTTGCAAATTTTACAAAAGAATTCTTTGCGAGTCGACACAAATGCAGTATTATCAAGAGCAGCCTTAGTATATACTTTTTCTTTCTTTGAATCCAAAAAAAGTGCTTCAGCATCTAATAATCTTTGTGTCACGAAATCTAATGTCAAAACAGAATTCGGTTGGTTTTCTAAAGCAATCTTAACATTTTCAAATTCCTGAGGCAATGACATCAAAATATAAACAATAGTATCCGTTTCATTAACTTCTGCCCCAGACAGCTTAAGATCCGAAATTAATTTATTTATTTCATCAATGTGATTTCTCATAGAAACTGTACGATCTTTCTTAATCGTTGCCAATCTCTTCCGAATTAAAATTTGATTCACTGCACGCTTTGTATCATAAGTGCGTTCTAATTTATTCCATATTTTATGAGCTGTATTTTCATCTTGAAGTGACGCAAGAACATTATCACTTAATAATGATAATAATAAAGCGTAAGCCTTTTTTGCTTTCACGACATCGGCGGCATTGTCTAGAGCTGCTTCATTTTCCAGGAATTTTTCCAATTCTTTAGCAGCAAAAATTGCCGTTACTCTTCGTTTCCATACCAAAAAAACTTTTCCATCACCTTCAAAAAGAGAGATGCCATAAACATCCTTTGAAGAATCCATTCTGCTCGATAAAATATATAAAAAGAAAGATAAAATCTTTTTCACTCAAAATCCCAGCAGAAAATGAAAAACAGAAAGATAACGGCGTCAGTATGTCTCGCAGCTCATTTCAAAACTTGCTAACCAACGCACTGCTGTTAAAATAAATAAAAAGGCAGACATAAAGACGTGGATCGAAGTGAGTATATTTGATATTAACAAGAACAATTACACAAACATACTAAAAGAAAACAGAAAATTTACAGGTATTTATAGATTTTGCAAGGCCCATGGCAGAGAATTGGCGGCCGTGAAAGAAAGCTACATTAAACAACCAATCACAAGAAACATAGTTGTACAAAAAGAAATTAATAAGAATTTAATGTAATGCTGTGATTATTTTCAACACAATATTGAACCAAAAAATGGGTTAATAGAGGATATGGTCCCTTCTTACAATTATACAGCTATCACAACGGGAATTCATAGAAGAAATCAGGAAGTTTATGAGTCCCTGTGGCAGTTAGTCTCACACCTCCAGCAACGCTCTTTTCAAGCTCTGGGTGATTCTGCGAGGTGGAAAGTGAGTTCCAATTATCCTCCCCAGAGCGTACAGACATGCTCGATGGGGTTTAGGTCTGGAGATTTGGCAGGCCAATCCATCAAGCGAATATCCTCACTTTTTAGAAATTCGTGGACCAGATGAACTCTATCTGGTTGCGCGTTGTAGTCTATTAAAATAAAATCAGGACCAACTACATCCCTACCTAAATCTAATCAGCACCAATATATATCAGGCACTAACTGAATATAATTTTTTTTTTTATTAAACTCAGTGCATTAGTTCTTGAGATAGAGCGCCCACAAAATTTGTGTCACATACATACATACAGGCAGACTCACAGACAAGCATTTTGTAAGAACATGTTTTCGGAATCTCTGACCTCTAAAACGTGTAAATCCGTCGAAAACCGAAAGTCAAAAATTTTCACGAATCCAATACTTTCTTCTTGTAAAGATAGAAGAAAGTAAAAACTAGCAAAATTAGATACAGTTTTTCAAATAAATTTCATTTGAAAGTACATTTTTTTTCTCTATTCGACAGTGTACAATTTAAATTTGTGCAATGTTTAGAGGTTAATAAGTTTGCAAGAAGGCGACATTTATTATTCTACAGTAGCCATCTGGAATAGAACGTCATCGTTACTCACAGACATGTTTTTACTTTACTTACTAATTTATTTATTTGTTGATGAAGTGTTAATTTGACAGGGAATATTAGTCGGAAACAATTAGTTTCGAAACAAATCGCATTTCAGAGTACTATTTTAGGGTTCTATACTTTAAAACTAAAAACAGAACCATTACAAGATCACTCGTGTCTCTGTCTGCCCGCCTGTCACAGCCATTTTTCTTGAAAACTGTGGAACGTGAATAGTTCAAACTTATCAGAGTTATAAAGACTATTGACCGTCATATTTATACACTGATGTCCAAAATTAAGGACCAATAATAAAATGCTAATTTTCAAGTACGCGAATACTCAAAAGGAAATAATATAATTCAAAAAATTACTATCTCTACGGCACAGTTAGTCCATATAACATCTCATTCATGTCACACATGGTCACAGGGGTCACAGTCACTACGGGGAGGCAAAAGATAGGAAATTCCATACATCTCATTATGAGTCTCAAATGATCACTATATGTGACTCCACTGAGACGTCACTGTGACTGATGCTTTGTGACGAGTCACCGTGTGACTTTACAATGTTGTTGCATATTGACTCTCATGTGACTGTCATCTGCAGACTCAATTTCAAAGTCTCGTGAACGCTGCATTGTGATAAGTTACCAAATAATGTCACATTAAAGTCACATGATGACTTTTAGGTGACAGAGACTACTGTGAAGTCACCATTGTGCTCGCTTGTGAAAAGTCACCATGTGACTATATTGTTATTTGGTGACTTATCATAATGCAACGTTCACAATGACTTTGAAATTGAGTCTAAAAATGACAATCACATGAGAGTCACAATGTAACTACATTGTAAAGTCACCTGGTGACTCGTCACAAAGCATCAGTCGTATTGACGTCCCAGTGGAGTCACATACAGTGATCATTTGAGACTCATAATGAGACGTGTGGAATTTCCTATTTTTGGTTTCATCGTAGTGACTGTGACATTTGTGACCATGTGTGACATGAATGAGATGCTATATGGACTAGCTGTGCTGCAGAGATAGTAATTATTTGAATTATATTATTTCTTTTTTAGTATTCACTTACTTGAAAATTAGCATTTTGTGACTGGTTCTTAATTTTGGACACCAGTGTAGATTATTGGCCATTCACAAATATTTTTAATAAAAATTTAGAAGTGTTATTAATTTACTTCAAATATTATTTATTTATTTACTAACCACCCTCGGTGACCAGTTTGGTCTCCCTTAAATGTATACTAAGCATTGTATCATGTTTCTTTTATTCATAATTTAATTTACTTTCTCAATCCTTCGCCAAATCTGATTGCTATGTACAATGTATGTATCAGAATCTTCGCCGATTCGCAGAAATCACGAACTCGTTATTTTTATGTTAGCCGAGTGCAGGTGTTAAATCACCAAACATATTTTCCGTCGTATTTTTTCGTATTTCATTAATTTCATTTAAAATATAATACTTTCACTCATTTTATTTAAAATGCATAACTTTAATTTAAAACTGAAATATTTAAAATTTATGACTCTTAATTATTTCTTCTAAAAAAGAAAAAAGAAGAGTAATAAATAACCATAAATATGATATTTAATTTCAACATCAAAGCTTTGTTTTAATTTACCACGCAAAAACGTGTTTACGACAGTCGCATGAAATGGACTATTACATTATTACAATGGACTATTACACCCGGCTAACATTAAATTACCAAATTGGCCGCCTGGCATATAAAAAGCGAAGCGGTCAGCCTGCAACAGTTGATGACAGTCAGATGACTTAGGCTATTATTATAGAGATAATTGTACATCGTGTGAGGTATAGTTGGAAAGATCTCGTAACACCGAACTCAAAAGTATATTTATTTAAACTTTAGATATTGTATTTTCCAGGATATCGTCCAAAGTGTACTACAAAAATATGTCCCAGTCACCCTATTTCCGAATCTATTGTAACTAAAATTAGTTGTAGTAGGAGTTTATATATAAACCCTGCAGGAAAACATGGCGATTATCGTAAGTCACATAGTTCTGAAAAATCGCATTTATCCATTACACACACAACACACTTTACTTTGCGGGCGACCAGGGGGAAGTTCAGCGGCGCGCGAGGTACAGTCGTGGAGAAAAAAAGTAAACACCTCCTACTAACTCCTCAACAAATTATCGTAGATGAAAGTAACTGACACCGAACGATTGGAAATAAATTCTACTTTTAAATGATATATATAAAATTTGCTTAGGGGGCATCTACATATTAAAACGAATCCAAACTTCCTTTTTTTCAATAGCAATACCCAATTTTAACAAGATATTTCAAGTCTTCGGTTCAAAATCTGTCTAGACACCAAATTTCAAGTGATTTGAATGATAATTTTTTGAATTATAAACATTCAAAATTGAGTGCTTCTAATTTTAAATTACATCTTCATATTTTTATTAATATCTCCTGAAATTAAACTTCTAATGTGCTAATTTTTTGCGTAGCAATAATACTAAAATACCCAAACATAAATACATTGAATTTGAAAATTTTATAAATTTTATGATATGAATTGTGAAATTAATATTCAAAAAAATTATGAATTGCAACCTACAATTTTTTTGATGGATTTAGATTTATTAAGTCCTTCTTTATGGAAATCCAAAATTTCACATTTTTCTCCCAAGTAGTTTTCAAATTATGCTTAAAAAACGGCAAAATGATGGTTTAAAGAGCCGTCTATGATAGAATTTACTATATTTTGAAATTTCTTATGCTATCCTGTAATCTAGCAGTCTTGAATGACTGCTTGAGTGGCGCTTAAGATGACTTGATCAAGAAGGGAACTCTCTCGGTCAACAATCGAGTACCCAACTTCAATTTGGATACATCCCCTAAAATACGCTCGTTTTAAAATAATTAATTTCTCGGAAACTTATCGTACGAATTGGATAACAATTTGTTTTTAGGCTAATTAAAGGGAGTAGAGTTCATTTATGCTGTCAGAATTGTGTACTGCTATTGAAAAAAAAACAAAGTTATAGTTCGTTTTAATATGTAGATGGCCTCTTAAGCAAATTTTATGTATATCATTTAAAATTAGACTTTATTACCAATCATGTGGTATCAGTAATTTTCTTCGACGATAATTTTTTGCAGAGTTAGTACGAGATGTTTACTTTTTTTTTTTTTTTTTTTTGCACGATTGTGCCTGTCGACGCTGAATTATCCGAGGACTTTAATAATGACTCTCGAAAAAAAGTATCCGTAATTAGAAGATATATTAATTAAAAACCTAACTAGAAAGCGTGCAGGGACCAAGTCTGAATTGTAGTTTTGTGATCTCCTTACGAAGCACGCATGGCACAAAACCAAGTTTAAACTTTGCACAAGGTTTAAAAATTAAAAAAATTATAGTTATATCTTATAATATCAGTACATCATTCAAGCCACAAAATGTTTCAAAAATTTACATTGTAAGTCTAAACCTAAAATCCCCCCCCCCCCCCACTTACTCAGAATCGGTTAAATTTACAGTATCTCTTGTAAAGATTGCGACTCGGTATATATTGGCGAAACTGGTCGTACATGCGCCATTCGCCTTGCCGAGCATAAATGGGCCTACAAATCTGAAAGCTTGCAGTCTGAACTTGTACAGCATTCTTTGGATACCGACCATAGCCCAGATTTCGGAAATATGAGAGTTATCAGATCCAGATGCATTAACGTTAAAATTCGAATTATTCTTGCACGTGTGTTTGTTCACTTATAAGCAAATTTCGCCGATTAAGTAATCCTGTGGAGTTCCACCTGAATACACAGCATTGCTTTGATATAGTTCTTTATACTTTCTTTGATCTTAAGTGTTAGTAATTATTAACTGCATGATATATAGTTTTCTGGACATTTGAATGTTATTGCATTGATGAGGGGCTAAAACGTAGCCCGGAAGTTTTCACTTTTAACTGTATATGTATTTAGGTACTTTTTACTTGTACGTCTGATGAATTGTAATATATTTTTTATTTTTTAAATTTAATATATCAGACGTTAAGCATTATTTAGTTATTTTATACAAGGTTTTTATTATACGGAACCCCTTATGCGAGAGTTAAACTCACACATGACAGATTATTTTTTTCTTTATTCGACGGTGTAAAAATGTAAATTATGCAATATTTAGAAGTACTGTAGAACCTCTTTTATCCGAAACTCTTTTAACCAAAACTCTCGGTTAACCAAAACTCTCGGTTAACCAAAAAAACTCGGTTAAACTTTTTTTTTTTTTTTTTTTTTTACTATCACATTCCTTGTGTGCAAAATCTCTTTTGAAAGCTTTTTTTCTTTTTCTTAAACTATTATTTTCCATGTGTGCAAGCGGTATTTTTCGAAGTACGAGTACATATAAATATTTTCGATCGACTTTCTTTCTTAGAGTTCTTTTGAATTTAACTTAAGTTCCCGTAAGCTGCGAAGTGGACGAAGAAAACGAAGAAATTATCAATTTTGAAGCTTTTGAATGTTTTGCAAAAGGTTTGGCATGGCTGGAGCAGCAGAAAGACTGTGATATTGAAAGTAATGATATTTAAAAACTCCGTGATAGAGCTTCAAAGCAAAGGCAATCGAAACAGCGGCAAACAAAACATTTTTTCAAACCCTTGTGATATATGCAAAAGGTACTTAATTTCAAAATTAAAATTCAGGTAATTTATTCTTGTTTCTATGTTGCTATTGCTTTATTTTTATTAAGCAATTGTTACCCTAATAAGAAATGCATATATTTCTCCTTAATCTTAAAATTGAAGCATTCTCGATTATCCGAAAATTTCAATTTTCCGAAAGATGGTATGTCCCAATTACTTCGGATAATCGAGGTTCTACTGTAATTAAATTTGCGCAAAAGATAAATGGATTGCTTATATCATTGCATTGTCGATATGACATCAAACTTATTCAAACAAGTTCTTGCTTTATAATATAGTTACTCTTTTTTTTTTTTTTTTGGAATAATTATTCTCGGCATTTTCACTTTCACTTTCAAAATTACATATTCCTCAGTAATTCATTAGTATGCAGTCGTCAGTAGAAAATTTTCTTCTATGTCCAATTATTCGATAGCTTCGAAAAAATGGTTAAATAACGGAAAACTTTCCAAAATGAAAACGATGTCTGGAAGTGAAAACGATCCATCACAAAACTTTCTTGCGTATCAAGTACTATATTTATAGCTTCAGTTATCCTTTAACGGTGGAATATTCTCGGAAACTTTAACTTCTTCGGTCCCTGGGTCCCCATACGGAGACCTCTGTTTTTTTTCCTTATAAAAACTAAAATGTCCGATTTTTTTACATTTTCACATCACTTATTAATAGCTGAATGTTTTTTGCGTTCAAAGCAAACGAATAAGTGACAGCATCTAAGCTGATTTCCACATAAAATAAATGTTATTTTCATCTGAGTTTGCAAAATGCCTAAAAATTCCCAAAAGACAGTATGATAAAAAAAAATGAGAAATTTTCATATGTATTTAACTTAAATCTTTTAAAATAAAATATTTTTGAGGATTTGTAGATTATTTACTTAAAGCTGTTAAATTTGTGTTTGCGTTAATTTAGTTTAGTGGTTATTAAATTGATGTTTTTAAAGGTTTTGTACTTTTAGATCCATATTGTTGAACCTTAATTACTGAAAGCCTAAAGGGTTAATTTCAGAAAAGATATTTTTTCTGTCATTTACGATGCCATTTTATTTGCAAAACACCAATGAATAAGCATTTGTATTATTATCTTAGCTTCGGAACTGAAGAGGTTAAAATGCTCAGTAAAATAACTTTTCTTTCGCTCGCCGTATCTCGTGCAACATTTACATTGGAAAGTATAAAATTTATTGCATGATTCTGCATCGAAGATGAGTTGCGGTCAACCCGAGGACCGTGAGCCCTGTCCCGAAACAGTCTGATGATCCGTTTTTAACACTTTCGAACAAACTTGAAAACTGTTTATGAATTCGGTTTGTCTGTCCATTTGTCTGTCCATGCTCTAACTCGCTTAACTATAGTCCGATTGCCATGAAATTCATAAATGTTATTGGGCATCATTATGGCATGTTCGGTATTGAAAAGGAAGTGTGTAGCATTTACGGTTCATTTACAGAGACACTCAAAAGAATTCCGTTACATTACGGCCTGCGGAAAAATCGCTTGCGGTGTATTTTAATGATATTACATCATTTTAAACATACTGAAATTGATATATATCACTGAAATTCACTATACGGCGCTATCTGTTTAATGTAGTGTGCATAGAATTTATTGTTCATTTACAGAGTCACACAAAAAAAATTGACTTCAGAAGAAATTGAACTATTGAAGCCTATGAACAATAATTGCTGGAAATATATTTTCAATTGTGTTACGCGTTTTTAAATCGAACTATTGTTTAAAAATATTACTTGCTGTGCATAAATTCTCTAAATCCTATACAGGACTCCACAAAATTTCTGAAGTAAATTTCTGTTTATTCACGAAAATTGCCGAATGGAAATTTTCAACTGTCTATTGTATTCGGATACCTTACGGTATCCGAACACCTTTAAGAATTGAATCTTTTATCTATCGAAATCTGCTTAAATTCTGTCTGTATCTGAAATAGAACTTGAGTTACAGCCGTTTAAAATTACAGCTATTACAACTTTTCAATTGTGATTAAAAGTTGTTTTTAGCTTTTTCTCAAAATGAAGTTTTTAAGATTTTTACTATACGCAAAACATCCTAAAACAAAAAAATTATGTATGAAATGCCACGAAATTTCCTGTACTTCTTTTACAAATGTCTTTTGAGGGAATAGACTACACTCATGAAAATATATTAAATAGTTTTATATTTATACTTGTATAAATGGCAAACTTGAGACAAATTTTGCGAATTTTTCATTACATTAGTACTTTAACTGCCATATGAGGGGCTCACAACCATAATAGAACAAGTCTATTTTTCTTTATTGTGAATAGTAAAGCTTTAAAGTTCTTAATAAATAACACTGGACAACAGTGGTTTTGTTCTAGAACTAAAATTAGTTGATTCTAGATCAGTTTTTGGCGCTGATTCCGAATATGCTTTCCGTTTATCTCTAGGTGGTCCAGGTTTTGAGAAATTTGCATATTTAAATTTATGCAAATTTAAGCTTTTTTGTGCTATTTTATGCAAATTTTAGATACAATATATGTCGCATCTAATTACGCTTTCTAGATAATGACTACTTGACTATTTGCTTCAGATAAATGTCACGCTTTGCATAATCTTAACATTTATTAATCAGTTATTAAGCCTAATTTACATATTTTTCAATGGTGTAATGTTTACATCAATATCAACTTTAAAATAGCTGCCACAGAATTGACGTAATGTTTTTTCTAAACTAGATTTTTATGCTGATTTCAAATCTGCAGTCTGTTTTCTTATGTCATGTCTAGTTTTTGAGTAAGATGGATTTCTACTTTTGCACGGCATTAACACAGGTTTGATATAAGATGCTTTTTAGGGGTGTGTAATTCATTGACAAGAAGGTGAACAGGGTCAGATTCATATCAGATACATAAAGAAAAAATTATATACACGAAAAAAAAAAAATAAGTAGTAGAATCTATCCTAACTAGTTGAAGTTTATCATACAAAGTATCATAAAAAGCCATTTCTGGCTTTTTTTGGCCAAAAACTAAAATTTCACTTTTTTCAAAAACTAGACATGATAGAAGAAAACAGATACAAGATTTGAAACCAGCTCACAAAACTGGTTTAGAAACATATTAGCGTACTCGTGCGGCAGAAATATTGGAACGTCAAGAAACATTATTAGAAAAACATGAAAAATATGCAAATTAGTTACAATATTTCACAGTTACATGTCAGTATAATCTCAGAAACAACGTTTCTGTGAAATAAATTAGGTAGTAATCATAACATAAAACAAAAAACATTGTCTGATATTACCTTATACCTTAAATTTAGAAATAATTGTATAAAATTTACTAAATTGAAATATGCAAATGTCTCTCAAACTTGACGTGCTGGAGTAAATCTAAAACTAGATTTGGAATCAGCACAAAAAAAACGCATAAAAAACAACTAATTTTTGTTTTAGGAAAGAGCAAAAGTTCAAATTTGTTGACCAGTGTAATTAATTCAGGCCAAATGATTTATAAGAATTATATGCGGTAATGTCCAATTTAAAGTTCCATTTTTATAGCGTGCTACTTTTACAAATGACAAATTAATATTACTATTGAAATTTTATACATTTAAAAAAAAATAAGGACTTAATCCAGTATGGTTGAGAAATTTCCATGTGTAACTAAAGACTTGTTTATTATTATTACAAAAACTGTTGATTTTGAATTATATTTACTTATTCTATTTTTTACTCAAAGAGTGAAAGATATTACCAGTTATCGTAAATCATTCACTGTACACAATACTATCATCATCATCAACGTCACATGATGTACTCTAGAGGAAATAGCTTAGAATTGACCTCTGCTGGAAGATTCTTGAAGTAAACGTGATGATCCATAATATTCATAATATCTTTCTTTTTGGTCAAAGTAATTTTTCTATGACCCACGTACAACGCATCTTGACTGAAAATCGACAAAGAAAGTAACTTTCGCCCACGAGCCCGATTTTCCAAATTTATGTCTTTCTTTTTGGTCAAAGTAATTTTTCTAGGGCCCACACACAACATATCTTGACTGACATTTGGCAAAAAAAGTAACTTTCGCCCACGAGTCCGATTTTCCAAATTTATTTTGCGAATAGGTTGATCCTGATTGAGGGTTTCTTTAAACAGTAACATGAAAAGAGAACCTCTCACAACTTTCAGCCATCCAATATTCACCCAACTAAAACAAGTTCCCGCGGTATCCTTATTTCTGTTTGTGATACTTTGTTCCAAAGCTGTAGTAGAATGAAAGTCGGAATTCTTATCTTCAATGACATCAAATTTAGGATATTTCCTCCTTGCATTCATAATAGTTTCCTTCCGGTCTCCAGAAGCATAGACATGTTGTTTCTTGATAGTTGCTGCTTCAATCGAGTTACAACTTTCTGCTGGTGTCTTGCAACAATGCTAGAAAGGTCGTGAGAACCTCTTCCTCCCTCTGTTTCATCTATTTCACCCCAGACGTACATATATCCCACATTATTATTAAAGGAATGCACCCCAAAGTTATAAACATATAGATTGCGTTTATAATAAGCTATGTACGTCGAAAGCTTAGAAAGGGTAGTGCTTTGTGCAAGTCGAATGTACAGCAGTAAGTTTCATCTGAGGCTTTAATTTTATCAGTTTTCATTTTCTCCCTAGCCTGTTTAGCTATCCGCAAGTGGAGCTCTCTTTCGATTTCAAGACTTTTTCAAGTGTTTTCACCATTTTTTGTTGAGAGCTTGATTGATATGTCATTACATTTACATGCATCTGTACTTGACGGCTTGAAGTGTAAATTAAACTTTTTGCTGAAGTCTTTGTAATAGAATTTCTCTTTCACATGTCTTATTCTTTGTCGTACATTCCTCTCTAGGCCTAAGATCGAACTACGTGAGTAGAGTTTTTTTCCTTGTAATGATTTTTTAAGGAAAACACTGTCGGTATTTTTACAGTTTTTCTACCAAGAGGAGGGGGGGGGGGTGTCATAAAAAACAATATTACTTTCCATTCATCGTTTATACATTTGATTCACGAATATTGATTTTTCATCAGAAGTTTTGAAATCGCTACATATTTAAAATACAGCTTTTTTACAACAATGGGGCAAGATTTAGACAATAATGGGTCACAGATAAAAAGTAGTGATGGAGTAGCACGCTGATGAATGGACTTGATTCAGTATGGTTGACAGGGGCGTAGCTACAAATATTTTTTCGGGGGGGGGGGAATTCAAAAATTTCCCAACTTGAAATAAATTGTTCCATTTTCCAACTAAAATGATATGTGAAATGTGTGTTTAATAATAATGATACTTATACGTAAAAAAAAAAAAAAAGTCTTTACAAGAAAAATATTGAAACTAGAAACATAAAAATGATAAATATTAGTTCATTTGATGAAAGTCGTTGTCTTATATTGTGTACGAGTCATAATCGTACTTCATATGAAAATAGCTTCATGATATTTTGAGATTTTTGAGAAAGGAACAAATTTTTGGAGGAAATAGATTAGAGACACTGCTGATGTACAAAAGTAGGGAAATTTAGGTCTGGTATATGCATGATATGTTCGTAGCACAGAAAAACACAATGACAAATTGAGTCTGGTTACTTTTTGTATTTCTTCTGAAAATTTAACTAGTTTACTGTTACAGAACTCAGAAAGGTAATCAGCAAAACCAAAAAAAGATTCTCAATTTTTTTACTTTGTATTTAAAAAAAGAAAAAGTGTTTCAAAAATCTAGATTTTCCCAACTCTAAGCTCAAATTTCCCAAGTTCACATGTATTGAAGGGGGAGGCTCCCCCCCCCCCAAAAAAAACCCCCCCCCATCGCGACGCCTTTGATGGTTGTGAAGGTTTCTAGTATTACTTCACCAACTCTGGACACAGATGCAATCTATGAGAAAGTATCTGAACTACAGACTTGGTGCACTATGGCAGTAGATAAAACACAGTTTATTGCACCTTCTACATGAGCAATCTCATTTTTTTTTTCTAAAGTGGACTTGGTCTACTATGGTTGTGAGCCCCTCATATCATCTGAGATAGAGATGCGATTGTAATGTGTGTAGTCTAAGTTCTAGAGTAAGTTATTCTGTTTATTATGCAATTTATAAAATGTCAATACATTGTTTCATTTTTGAGTTATCACGTTTTGCGGAAATGTCAATTTTTGACATAATTTTGACTATTTTTCTCTTTAAAAAATTATTTCTGGATAATTGCTAAAATGTTTATATTTTTTTCAAAGTTTAAAGTAAATGTCATTATAAAAAAATAGATAACAAGAGATAATTTCAAAAATTTCAAAAAATCATTTCCGGAGGTGTGCGTATACCTTAACGGAACAAACTTTTAGCATACTATGTAGCATACATACAAATCCATAGATCATATACAGGGCTGCACAGAAAAAAACTGGGTATTTTTCTGACTATTGACTGTAATAGCATAAATTGGGTTTACAGCTGCGTTATTCGTTTTTCAAATTACTTATTTAGACATTATATTTCACCTTAATAAACTGTGTGTAAGTTTTGTTACGGTATTCTGAATGTGTTGGAAAGTGTTACATAATCTATGCTGGACGCATGAGTTTTCGTTCTTGATGTGAGTCAGTCTTCGGCCTGGGGCGGAAATTGAAAATTTTATTTATTCACAAATCGAAATCCTTCTATATATATAAAAAAAGTAATGCTTTGGAAATGGACCAATGAAAATCTGCATAGATACCGCGAAACGCATCTGATTGGCCAGAGCTTTCTGACGCTATAGGGAGTGGGTGGCTCTGTCGCCAAACGTCGGCAAGTGTGTCGCTAACTTGGTGATATATCGCCAAATTTGACGACCAAAATTAGTCGCCAAAAGTGACGTCAACTTGGTGCTATTTCCAGTGTTTCGCCAAATTTACATAGACTCCCATTGAAATACAATTGGGTTTACTTGCTGCAGAAAATCAACAAATTGAGATATTTCAATGCAACAAAAACTAATATTAGCTTATGAATAGAGCTTAATTCAACTATTTACATTATTTTTAAGCACAAAACTAACTATTTACAATACTCGTAACCCTATATGCATAATTTTAGACCTATATGTTGGCGAAGAAAAGGCGGCGAAGTGAAAATATCAGAGGAGAGGAGATTTATACGATAAGATTATTTACTGTAACTACAAATTAGCGACAAGCGCATTTTTACCAAGTGGAATTTAAAAATTGAATGCATAGAAAATAAGGAATCGCTTAAGGGACTGCGAAACGATCCAGAATGGAAACGCGAAATAAATACGCCTGGGGATGGCTAGAAATTAGGGATTGCTCGCGAAATGGAATCGCGAAGAGAATACGCGGGAGGTTGGTGAACGTAGCGAGCAGGGGGGCGGAGACCCCCTGGCAAGTATAAAAGTAAAAATTGCTTTTTTAAAACACTCTTTCATAAGCGTTCAATGTTCATCTTGAAAATTACGCCTAATCTTTTGACTGCATATTTTTTCGCAGAATTTCCGTTAAAATACATTCATTTAACACTGGCACTAAACTCTATAATGAAAAGGTCACAATTTTCATTTTTTTTCTTTTTACGTTTAATAGAAAGCGCAAGCGAGTTTATTTAAAAAATATATAATTTTTGCTCTGTTTCTTTTTTTAAGATACACCTAAGATACACGCCACGGAAAAGGAAGCAATAAAACATTCTTTAAGCTAACTTTTTAGGATTTTTAAATTGATTCCACAGCGTATAATAGTAAATTAATTAATATTAAACTATTAATTCATAAAAGCATTTTTTTAAGTATTACATTCTTTATTTATTATTTACTAGCTGAAATACTTGGCGTTGCCCGGGGTTTTAAACATGTTTGATTACAAAAATTAATTTTAAAATTAAACACCAACATCATACAGACTATGAATCTCGCGTAAATATTCTCTCTGTTTAATATATTGAAAACCTTGAGAAATTTTTCTTTTATACCAGTATTTAAAAAAAATATGTTTCCTAAGCCTAAATAAATTATAGTCTTGATTCTTGAAAAAAAATTGAAAAAGAAATGTAAATTCATAAAAAGCCCTTCATGATATCACTTCTCTTGAAAAAGCCACATGCATTAACCATATACTCGTTTTAAATATGAGGTCATACGTGAATTAACCTATATTATTCACAACTAAAAAGAAATGGCGCTTCTAGTATTTGTTGAGAATTAAATAAAAATTATGTACTCGTGACATCGCAATTCACTTTTATATTTTAACAGGCTACTATAATTTGTGACTCGTACAATAGCTAGTGTATACACGTCAGGATACGTTGCCTTTATCTATCTTTTTACGCGTGAAACATTGTGAAATTTAGTAGTTTTTGATATTCAATATTTGAAAAACGGCATAATCATTAGATTTGAAATTTATATCAAGAAAAATACAATTTTTTACCTTTCTAAAGCAGTTTAACAATTTTCTGACATATACTTTTCGAGCTATTAATTTTTTTCAGTAACTTCAAATGTTTCATTTTCCGAGATTACTGTGGCAACGATTAGCGAAAAAGCGCCAGTCGTCAGCAACGCGTAGCTTTTTATAAAGGCTGTTCTCAAATCCAAAGAGTCAACTTTCTGACATAAGTTTTAATTCATTTTTGTTCGGAAACTCATGGAACTAGAAGGTGTTGTTATTCAGAAACTATGTCATCGAACTGTTTTTTCCGTTTTACTGTAAACACAATAGATCTTTCAGAAAATACTGTCAAAGTTTGCATTTTGAACCGAACTTCCGAACGGAAGAAGAAAATCCAGTCAGTAAGGGGAGAAAAATGCCGTGCCACGTGATCAAAATCACTTATAACTCCATAGGTAATTGATTGATCCAAAAATGGAAAACACAGCTCGATTCCAAATAGCTTCCATATTCAGGCTTTCCAATTTTATACCCTTCCGTTAAAAAATGAATTTGTAAATGTGTCAAAACGTTTTGCGCTTGTTGGGCAGAGCAGTTGAGAACAGCCTTAAAGAAGATAATTTATTTTTCTACTTTTTAACCTTTAAAATATTTCATTAATGCAGTTTCAGAGCCATTAGGTCTATTTTGGTGACCGTGTATTGGTGCATCCTTCAATCCATTTGTTACTTCAACTCCTATGCAATTCTATGAATTACAGAGAATACAGGACGATGCATCGCCTTCGGCGGGCAGACGGAAAGATGCCTTAAATTTAATGTATTAATTTACAATTCAGTTCTAAAAATATTAAAATGTTGCGTTGTCATTGGAAACACGTCTGTGAACGTAATTTTTTTAATAATTATAACCTATCAGGAAGTGGGTTCAAAATCTATTTCAAAATTCCATCTCCACAAACAAAAAACAAGATGAGTGTAATAAAACAGTGTAGAAAGTAGAGATACACCGAACAGTGATTTTGGCCGAATACCGAATGTCGAATATTCAGCAAACAGGTAAACCGAATACAGAATATTCGGCTAGCCGAATAGTGATTATCAAGCCGAATACCGAATATTCGGCCTGCCTAATAGTAACTATTCGACCGAATATCAAATATTCTGCTTGCCGATTACTTTTGCAAATATCCCATCAATAGGCAGGGCCGTGGAACAAAAATATTCTTTACCGATTTTTATTGAAATCTCATATCCAATTATACAGTATTCGTAAAAATTGTCGCACGACTGTATTTTTAGGGCCCCACCACATTAGGCGACCCCCCCCCCCCCGGTGCAAAAACTTTTTTTTCTACATTTTGAATCTAATACACCTATATTTGAATCACCATAGTCTATTATATGAAGCATTTTATTTATTTAAGTCTGGGTTGATTGTTGCTTAGGGCTTTAGGGCGCAAGTCCCTTTTGGAAGCGTGTTGCGGCAAAAGAATGATGATGGAAGCAACAGGTGAAAGTATCCATTAAAACTATTTAAGTTTCGTAACCAAGTAGTATTAAGTTCTATATCTAACAGATGCTGAAAAAAACAAACAGCTATCACGCATAAAGAATGGCAGAATTCCCAGCGTTAGTTTCCTACTTACAGCGCCCATAAAATTTGTGTAGCTCATACACAGATAGACATCAGTTCTAAAAACAATCATGTCGTATTCAGTATATCTCAAAACATGTAAACCCGTAAAAAAAAGGTTAAAAGATTAAAAATTTTCCCGAATATTTGGTAACATCTCATGAAGTTTGAAGTAAATAAAGCAGAAATCGCTCTATAACTCTCTGTTAAAGTGCTTTAAAACAAAGCTTTTGCATCATTCCCTATTTAAGATAGGTAAAGCACCATTCGATAAAAAAATTAGTGGATGCTGGACAGAAATAGACACTCTATTTTGCAACTGGTAATTTTATATAATATCTGACCAACATTGTCAAACACCACTATGAAGCGCGTTGGTACATTTTAATTTACACAAATAAGCAAGTTGTTGTGATCGTATATTAAAAACTAGAAAACAGGAATTCTGCTTATTCAGAATTTAGTGTCACCCCCGATGAATATATATATATATATATATATATATATATAAACAGTACAAAACTTATTTCAATTTTAAGACTTACAGCACACGCTTTTATTTTATGTAAAATGACGTCATTTGCATCCGCTTAAGAATTCCACATTTACGATCCACTCAAACATCTACAGTAAAGTAGGCATAGGACGTCACTATCGCGAAATAATACACAAATGCAGCAAAAAGATGTCTTCATTAAAGAAACTCGTCCCCCCCCCCCCACCCAAAAAAAAAACAAAAAAAACGGCTGTCTAATGATTCATAGGCCTTCATTTGTTTGTAACATTAATATAGATACTTAAAATTAAATATAGTTTATAATAGCTCCATGTTTTAACAGAAATCATTCTTTTATATTTTTCAAAATAGCACGCATTTTAATTACATTTTCTTGCGATAACGAAATAACGAAAGAACAAATAAATTAGTGTAACATTAATAAAAATACAAATAAAACGTCAAAATAAAAATCACTTGATTGCGTAAACACGCGTAACTTCTTTAAAGTCAAGTGAATGTGGCATTTACGATAAAAAATTATTGGTATTTAATTTTATAGTTTGGCGACAGATTTTAGATATAACAGGCAACAGATTGTGAATCAAACACGAAAACAACCATTGGATGCCTTAACAGAAACTGATTCTGCCTTAAATTTTTGTAATCAAAGGGAATTGAATGAAAACCCGTTTACAGGGAGATCGCTACAGGTTTTTTCAGTACAATTCAATCTTCTCTAATCTTTTTAAAAGAGATCAGATTAGCGTGCTTTTAGATTCTGCAGTGGCTGAACGGAGGTTGGCGAGCGTAGCTTTACAGGGGGCAGAGCCCCTTAGTATGGATATATAAATAGTACAAAACATATTTCAATTTTAAGATTTAAAGCACACGTTTTTATTTTATGTAAAATGACGTCATTCGCATCCGCTTAAGAATTCCACATTTACGATCCGCTCTTAAACATCTACAGTAAAGTATGCATAGGACATCACAAATGCAGCAAAAAGAAGCCGTCATTCAAGAAACACAACAAAAAAAACGGCTATCTAATGATTCATCGGCCTTCATTTGTTTGTAACTTTAATATAGATACTTAAAATTAAATATAGTTTATAATAGCTCCATGTTTTAACAGAAATCTTTTTTTTATATTTTTTCAAAATAGCACGTATTTAAATTACATTTTCTTCCGTTGTTATGAAAAAATGGCAACAAAAATATTTAATTAATATTTTACAACTATTTTTCCTTTACTTTCTACAGAAATGGAGTATTTCCGTTGCCAATATTAAGCAAATGGCTCCAAAAACTACAAAAAAATTAATATATCAAACATAAATGGAGATGCAGTTTTCAAACAAATTGCATTTAAAAATACCCTTTTTTTTTTTTTCGAATACGACGGTATAAAAATTTAAAATGCGTGATGCTTAGAAGTTTTAAAAAATCGCTATAGAGTATTTAATCGTACTGCTTTGTTTTACGGCTGGCTTCTGTAAGGTAACGTTTTTTTTTTTTGGAGGCGATACAAAATAAGCTGGGAGAAAGAAATAGCATACCGTACCGGGGGCTAATAAATTCTAGTCATAGAGCAACGCGAGCTAAGAAAAGAGGATTCGTTAACCAACGCTCACATTAACTAGGTTAATTAATTAGAAATAATTAAAAAAAGAATATGCGTTGTATGATTTTACGATGGCCCCGTCACTTATGAATTTTCCGCCAAATTTAATTATAAAATATTTTGACATAAAATATATATTAGAAAAATTAGCAATTAATTTGGTGATACAATTGTAAATCAAAAGTACCGAAATAATTAAATTAAAAGCGATTAAGGCTAAAGTGATTACACACATTAATTTTTACTAAAATAAAACAGATTAGGATTAAATATCTATTAAATGAATTTATTTATAAATTTAAGAATAAACACAATATTTACAAAATTAAGAAAAATAAAAGCAAACAAGAATATATTAAACAAGATCTTACGATTCCACAACATGAAATATAACATTTACAATTATACTGTATTTATAAATATTTGATAAGAAATTACGAAATAATAACATCTATATTATTTTGTCATTCTTAGATTTTTTGAATCAAACTTATCGAGTATCATTTATTTTCTTTTTCTTATTTTTTTTAATTACACCAGCTTTTTATGTTGTTTTTTATACTATTATTAATTTTTGGATACTTTTGATAGATTGGATCCAAGTCGACGAATGCTCTAATTATTCAAATAATCTATTATCAAACAAAGCTTTAAAAAAGGCTATAAGAGTGATATAATACCTTTATTTAGATTAACGCTTGTTTCATCGTGCAAACGGCGACATTTTCAAAATCATTCAAGACGGAAATAATTTTGAAAACAAATTTTAAAAACAATAACTTGGTAAATAATGTCATGAGACTTCATGCATAATAAAAATCCGTGCAAAACATAAAATAAAATAAAAATGGATATTTGTGAGCTTCGATTTATTTTTACTACTGTTACTGAAAGCGCATAGTATCTCTTTGCAAATTTTAGATAGCTCAAGGGACACTGAATCATTGAAAATATTTTCGCTGCATAAAAATATCTGTATTGATTCCAGGATAATGGATGTTCGATAAAATCTTGACGGTTAAATTATTCTGCTATTTTTAAAATCGATCTGTAAAGGTTCTTGTTGAATAATCTGGCCAAAGCTGTGGTTCTCCTGTTGTATTTGATGTCTGCTATATGTTCTTTTATTCTAGTTTTAAGTTTTCTTCTTGCCTACCTGCTTTGCCCCATCTTCTTCGGTGAAAGGTAATTCATATACTCCCGATATTCTATGGTATCCTGATATCTATTATCAGTTACGATTTTTATTAAGTGTTAAATAGTTTGTAAGCCCCGCTTTAAGGGTGTTGGAAGAAGGATCACCATCGTTCTGGCCAGGCAGGCTGGGTCATCAAGGATTTTATTATAAGTCCGGCAGACTAATTTGCAACGTCCAGGCGCGCGGATCCATGGGGAGAGAGAGAGAGAGAGCCTTCAATCTCCGCCATTCATCTGATATGGATCGGCACCCGCCGGGTTCACTGCTGAATTAGAGATGAGTAGTACAACCTTCTGTTTTAGGGGCTACTAGTTTGGTGACCTTGTGCTATTCTAAAAATGTATATATATTTTTATTATTTCTTTTCTGGAAGCCCCTCCAATTTCAGTGGGCCGGGCTACAATCACAGTCGCCCTCATTGGCTGTTGAATCTCCAATTCCGTGACCGCTGATCTTAAATTTGGTCAGCATAATTTTACCATATGCATCTCTTTAACTAAATTAGCATCCCTTCTTGCGGTTAAAGGTAAGCTGACATTAAAAATAAATGATGACCATTTTATTGCCCTCAAATTGCCCTGTATAAATTTACCATAAATTTTTCCAGTTCTGCATTGTACAGACGATCACTTTTGTCGCCGATTCGACTAGAGAGATGAAAGAGGTGTTATTTGCCTGGGAACCAAAAGATGCAGCTTTGCGTAAAATTCTCATTGTAAGGCAAACAATAATTTTATTTATTTAAGTATTGCGTGGCAGCCAAAACTTTTTTGAGTTTTTCTTCCCACCGTTTTGTCCTTGATGCCACATTTTTTTATTCTTTACTAATTCTAATAATATTATAAATTTAAAGTGTGAAAACGTTTGCCTGAAGTCAGGGTCAAACGAATGATGAAATGCCTTTACATATGGGTGGATTATAATCCAGAAAGTAACACAGGCTATGTTTTATTTAGATTATTCAAATATATTTCTTAATAATTACAAGTTTCACTATTTTCATTGAGAATCAATGGACATTTTCCTATAAAATTTAACATTATTTCTTCGTTGTTGCAAAAAATTCAAAAGTCGTGATAAATTTTTGTCCACAGTAATTAATTTTCAGTTGAAACATTTCCACGTGAAAAATGAAATTGCAATATTTGTTTTTTAAATTAAAAATAAGATGAATAGGGCGTCATAGTGGGAATAAAAAATGACATTTTCAAACATTTGTTAGTAATACAAGAAACATTAATATGAGTAAATACAGAAGTTAGGTCAATATGACGTCAAAAATTGAAATATATTTTACTGATACTGATTTTTAAGCGTGACTATCAATTACCTACAGATGAGCGCGTAGTTCGATTAAAAAAGTGTTAACTTTGTGATTTAATTATGTTTTCTTTTATATATTTAATAATGAAGTTTTAATTTCGTTAAGGAATATCAGCCGGAAACAAATTCTGAACTGTTTCTATTATTTTAAGACAGTATAAAAATTGAAATTGTCCGACGTTTAGACGTTAATAAATTTTCAAATAAGTGAAATTTATTTTGCAGGTTACATCGTCAATATGACACAACGTTACACACGGACATTTTCTTTTGCTGTATAGTATATACAGGGTGTCCAGCGAATAAGACCCTGATTTCAAAATTAAATATCTCAAAAACAAAGATCAATAGAATTATGCGGTAAACGGTTTGTTTATTAGCTAAGCTGTAAAAATGTTATACAGAAGTTGCAAAATTTAGTTGCAAAAACCGTTAACAGATGGCGCTGTAATCGCAATACTTGTAAACTGCTTCGAAGTCCAGAGCAATGGCGTCTCATTCCTAGATGGCTTCCTACGTAAAAACGAATATTGGGAAAGTCCATTTTTTTCATTGGGGTGATGTGCAGAAGTGGAGACATCTAGTCACAGAATTATTGCATCAGCTTTAATTTTAGAAAATTTCAATTAATAGAATTTTCAATAAAAAGTTTAGAAATCATTATAAGAATTTTTTAAATATTTTATTAAATTCAATCGTTAACGCAATATAATTATTTAAATCAAAAAGCATATATTTAGAAAAATAATTTTGTACTTTTTATCTATTTTTTATATTTTTAAATCACGGCATAATATTTTGGTATTAGTGTTTATACCTGAATTATTGTTTTAGAGACAGAAATTATGCATTAAGTTATTTCTTTTTAAAAAGGAATTGATAATAAATCATATCATCAACGTCAAAGCAAAAGTATTTTGGATGCTGCATTCCTTTCGAACACTTCGGATCCTATCGCTAGAAGCTGCACCATATTTCAGTGCTCAATGATAAAAAAAATGAAAAAGAGCTTTTAAAATTAAAATTATTTTTTAACTTAATTAAATTAAAAAAAAAATAGAAACTTTGTATTTTTTTCCTTCAAACTATTCTCTACATTTAAAAAAATGATTTATGAATCATTATTATAATTGCTCAGTGATTTTTAACAAAGGGGTTTCTTTTAACTTAATTAAATTTTAAAACCAGAAAATTTACAGTTTTTTATTCAAACTTTTTTCACAGTTTAAATAAATATTAAAAAGTAAAGATTTCCATTTTTTTCAAATCCTCCTCTACTTGGATTCGATTCCACGATCTACCAATTAGGAGAAAAAGACATACCACAGAGATATTGGTAACCGGACCGAAGTAGTTTATAACAAAATTTGAAACAAATCTCAATTCTGTCAACACATGGCTCCGCTTCTGCACATTACCCAAATAAAATATTTTTTTATGTTCTTATATAATGATTGCTAAACTTTTTACTAAAAATTCTATTAATTGGAATTCTCTAAAATTGAAGCTGATGCAATAATTCTGTGACCAGATGCCTCCACTTCTGCACATCACCCCAACGAAAAAGCGGTCTTTCCCAATTTTCGTTCTTCCATAGGAAGCCATCTAGGAATGAGACGCTAGGGCTCTCGACTTCAAAACAAAATTTATAGGCATTGCGATTACAGCGCCATCTGTTAGCGGTTTTTGCAACTAATTTTTGCAACTTCTGTACAACATTTTTACAGCTTAGCTAATAAGCAAACCGTTTACCACATATTTCTATTGATCTTTGTTTTTGAGATATTCAATTTTGAAATCAGGGTCTTATTCGCTGGACACCCTGTATATTGTTCATAGACAATTTCTTTTTGTATCAACAAGAAATAAAAAATAATTATTTGTAAATTTTAAAAAGATAGGGAGTTTTAGCATTATGTCTATTGCATTTTTTATCTAATTTTTTTCCTTAGGGTCTTTTGTCATTTTTTTTGTGTGTGGCCTAGAAACGACTGGTGTTGTCGCAAAATAAATACCCCAAGTTAAATTTAGCTAACAATTTCCTCTTGCGTTTACATCTTCCTCTGCGAGGAAATAGGATTAAAAAAAAAACGTAAGCAAAAGTGGAGTTTTTTTTTATGTCTTACTGTATAACAGCTATATTGTTGTTAAATATTAGCAGTAAAGATTTAACAGTATTTTTGCATTCATAGCGTTCCTGTGTAGAAAATGGGGGAGCTAACTTTAAACAAAATTTGATTTTTTATGCTCTGATTGGAAGTTTTTATCCAAACTACGACAGCCTATAATGTTCAATTGGTTTAACTTATCTGTTACAAAAATTTAACATCAAATGTAGAGCTAACTAAATGAAATATCTTAATGTATGTCCCTACTCGGGCTTAAACAATGTAGGAAATAAATTGTTTCTTTTTTAAAATGTTCTTCAAATTATGTTTTTGTTTAATATATACATATATACTATAATTGCATATAAGGTTTTTTTTTTTTTTTTTTTTTTTTTTTTTTTTTTTAATAGCTAGATCTCTGTATATTATAAAAATCAAATATATGTTTTCGTATGATAACTGGAATATTTTATATATATATATATATATATATATATAAAAATACGCAAAATGTTCATGCGACTGGAATAGATGTTGGAAGCAAGTGCTCCCCTGCAGTGGATATCACAGACATCGCTACATTAAATAGCACCTATGCAGTCGTCGTTATTTTGCAATCTTCGCTATTATGCAGCCGTCGTTATTATGCCGGTTGGGCGATTTGACAATTTCGTGAGCCCCCCCCCCCCCCCACACACACACACACACAAAAAAAAAAAACATCTCTTTATAACAGAGGAAAATTTATTGGTTCCGTCTAGTAGAAAACATTTGTAAGCATCCACCACCAATCACAGATTATTGCGAATTTCCAAAACATTTACCTTAGTAGTTACTTCAGATAAAACTACATTTAGGGTACAACGATATAAAAACATTCTATTACTCCAATCTGTCTCTTCCAGACAGCAGGCGTAGTTTAATTAGACAACAAATGCCACAAAAATCTGTGCTCCTAAACTCATGTTTTGATGTTTTATAATAAGACGCTTAGATTTTTTTACGGCACAGCGGATGGGGAAAACGACCGATAGTGCCAGAAGCTGGACAGAACTATATTTTACAAGCGTAAGAAATTTGGAATAATGTGGTTTCTCCGGAAAAAGAGCTTCAAGGAATTTTAGAATAAAATAAAATAAAATGGGGCAAACAGAGATAATTTTAATAGAATTCATAGCGGAAAAGATTGGAAGATTGGGAAATGAAAAACCTTAAAAGCAAACAATGATTACTAGAAATGTTTATAAGAATAGATTTCTAAAGGAAATAAAATATTTTAGACAGAAATGAATTTAAGTAAACGGAATGAACGGAATACTATTTAAGATAGAGAATAACTTAATAAACTAGGGTTGTAGAATGATTTTAGAAAGGAAATTTTTATGGAATAAATTTAATTGAAGAGCCGAAATTTAATTTTCATAATATATATATAGCTCCAAGTCAAAAAATTAGAATAACAGAAAATAAATAAAAATGCAATTTAACAAATTACAACGACCATTTGGAAAATGATTTTTTCAAAGACTAAAATTTAAGATATTAAATAATAAGCAGAAGTTCTCTTATACGTCCATTAAAAATATTTCAAAACTATATATTCTAAAAACACTCAAAATATATATTAAACATTTAATTGCTAAAAAGGACGTCAAACGTTAATAAAATACATTAAAAGAGATTATACATTATTAGAGAATCTATTGAAATTTACGTCAGAAACTCAATGGTCTGCAATGATTCCTTGTCATTTCAAATCCCAAATATTTGGATTGAATTGTTAGATAATTTGAAAATAAAATAGGGCAACGTGAAACATGTTAAAATATTACGCGCGTGATTTTTATTTATTTATTTTTAAATTTCATTTGTAATAGTTTATTGTCATTTTCCATCTTTGTGTTTATTTGTTTTTCTGATGATGATTGAGTAAATTCAATCGAAACATGTCAAATTATTAAGATATTAATTAATTAATTTATAGGTCAGATTTTTATTTGCAACTTTTTATTAGAGAATCTATTGAAATTTACGTCAGAAACTCAATGGTCTGCAATGATTCCTTGTCATTTCAAATCCCAAATATTTAGATTGAATTGTTAGATAATTTGAAAATAAAATAGGGCATCGTGAAACATGTTAAAATATTACGCGCGTGATTTTTATTTATTTATTTTTAAATTTCATTTGTAATAGTTTATTGTCATTTTCCATCTTTGTGTTTATTTGTTTTTCTGATGATGATTGAGTAAATTCAATCGAAACATGTCAAATTATTAAGATCTTTTAATGTATTTTATTAACGTTTGACGTCCTTTTTAGCAATTAAATGTTTAATATATATTTTGAGTGTTTTTAGAATATATAGTTTTGAAATTAAAATTTAAGATATAAAAAATCGCACGGAGTTGATCATACATTACGTACGCCATGGATTATATTTTTCGGTACTGTAAATTATTAAACTTCTACGGAGCTGGTCATTCATTACGCACGCCATGGTTTAAACATTCCTGGACCAATTTTAAATGAAATTTCATTCTTAAACTTCTAAACATCCCACAATATTACTTTTTACACCGTCGTATAGAGAAATAAATGTACTTTTAAATGCAATTTGTTTGAAAGCTGTATCTCAATTTGTTTCTGAGTTATTAATTTTTGTAGTTTTTATTACTTTTTTGTCATAGTGGCAACAGAAGTATCCATCTCTGTTAAAAGTAAAGGGAAAATACAGATTACTGTATAGACCAATCAGAAAACGAATAAAATGCGGATTCAACCAATAAAACGCTTGGAATATGTTTTTGATTTCCTACCCTGACAGAGGACAATAACCATTTTTCCAAATGGTTAAAAAGGAATTGTGAATAAGTTTTTTGTTAGGTATCGCTTATACAAAAGTAATAAAGGATAAAACTTAATATTGTAAGAATCTACATAGCTTGTAGAACCTTTCACCATAAAAATTAAAGGAAATAATACAAAAATTAAAATAATTATACACACTTGGAGAAAATAAAAAATATTAGAATAACCCTTTGCCTGGTTCAAAATATTAGAATAATGGATTGTAAATAATACGTTTAAAAAAAGGAATAATAGTTATTCTTTAATATTTTGTAACATCACCTTTACATTTTATAACAGAGCGAGCTCGCTTTGCCAAGCTAGCTATAAGTGGTTCACAATGTTTTCTGCCCAGACATGACCATGTCGACTTTATGCTGGAAAGAAGCTCAACTTTGTTATTTGGCACAATATCTTGCAGTCTTTTCTTCATTATTCCCCATAAATTCTCTATTGGATTTAAATCCGGCGAATTAGCCGCCAGGGAAGTATGTGAATTTGGTTTTGACTAAGCTAGTTCTTGGTGGACACTGACCTGTGTACTGACCTGTGTGGACCATCTTCAGTCATGCAAGCCCATACCATTACACTGGCAGCAAATTTCACTGATCGTTTCATGCAGTCCTTGTCATATGCTTCATTCGCAATACACGAACATCTTGATCCCCATATGTTACGCAAAACACACTCTTATCACTAAACAATATCTTTTTCCAATCATCCAGGCCTCATGAAAGCCTTTTTTTGCACCACTTTACTCTCTCCTCTTCTACAAGATTGAAATCCAAGTTTAGTGTTGTAGATTTACTCACATCAACACCATGTTCTTTCCACTTTCGATGTAAATATCTTACACTTCCAAAATGTTTTTCTAGCAATACTCTTTAGCTTTCTATCATCTCTCTGAGTCGTTTTTGGATTTCGGCCGCTATTCAGATGCTTGTTTTCAAAATGCCCGCCGTTAAAATACTGCTTTATTTCACTACTAACACTTGGTTGGAAACTGATTACTGGTTGCTGATTACTACGACCTTCTTTATGCAAATCAATAATACGATGCTTTGAAAATTCCGTTATGCCGGACGAACTACCCATGTTTCATACAAAATGAAAATAGTGATGATTCAAAGTGCTTTTATAACTTAAGAAGAAGCCTCGCAGAAGCTAATTTTATGCTTAATTTATGCAACCTTCTGAACCAAACAGGAAAATTCATTAGTATTCTAATTTTTTGAGTCACCTATTTTAGTATTTTAATATTTTGAATAATGAAAATAATTTTACAAAAATACAATATTCACTCTAAATTTAATATTTTACAGTTTTAATTTTCTTTAACAACATGCAAATTTCTTAAACCATCAACCGATGTTCTTTTTCAAGTGTACTACACTGAAATAAAGCGAAATGCAATTCCAAATACGAATGAAATGAATTATTCTAATTTTTTGACTTGGAGCTGTATATTACGAATATACAGAAAAGTAGGAACAAAATAAATAAAATTTCGCCATTAAAAAGACTTGTTAAATTTTGACGATAAATCCATTAGGTTTATCATTGGAAATCTATCAGATTTGCTTTGTTATGAAATGTAAGTGAAAGTAGACACTTCGTTATTTAGTATTTTCTACGCATTTTGTAAATCAGGCATTAAATAATCGGTTACGTCAGAAGATTTCTCCTTCATTGAGACACACCGACTTGTCGAGTGTCTATCTCGAAAGGGCCGGTTTTCACGAAATCAGTCACTCAGGTGTGACAAAACAAGTGCTCTTTTATGTTCTCATAATGAGCTAGCAATCGTTTTATTTTAGTATAAAGAATAGTAAATAATTTATTAGGAAGTTAGAATGTATTGGGATTAAAAAAATAGAGAGAAAAATCTCTGCCGAATCAGCTTACAGGCGCAGGTAAATTTCGCAGTTAAAAGTTAAATTTTTATTTTAAATAACGAAAGAACAAATAAATTAGTAGAAAATTAATAGAAATACAAATAAAACGTCGAAATAAAAATAACTTGATGACATAAACATGTATAATTTGCTTAAAGTCAAGTGAATGTGACACTTACGATCAGTCATTATTAGTATTTAATCTTATAGTTTGGCGATAGATTTTTGCTCGACGGGATAACAAAGTAGTTGCATTAAAATATCTCAATTTGTTGATTTTCTGTAATCAAATAAACCCTGTTGGTTTACAATTGAAGTCTATGGGAATATAGCGCACTATTTGAGATACCGACAAGTTGGCGCCACATTTGGCAACTCATCTTGGTCGCCAAATTTGGTGATATATCGCCAAGTTGGTGACCAACTTAGCGGCATTTGGCAACAGAACAGGATCTCCCCTAAGTTAACCCCCCTTATATGTATGGAGATACGATAACGTATTATATATATAGATTTTATTTTTCACGTGGAAATCTTGCAATAGAAAGGTAATTGTTGCGGTAAAAATTTTATTATGATTTTTATTTAACTGTTGGCAAGTGCTATAATGAAATTTTTTTTAAATTTTCCTGTCATTTTTCTGTAGAAGCTGGTATTATCACAATCATGTTAAGACGGTATTCAAACATTTTAACCCTCCCTTATTTCTAGTGGCTTGAGCCGATTTTTCTCATTTGCAATCCCCACCAAGATATTAGCCATCTCAACGTGTTTGGCGATTTTGAAGACGATCCGTGCATAATTGCGACTCTCATTGTGCGGACAAAATTTAGTATATACATATATTTTTCTTCCATATTAATACTCGTAAGGTAGTACTTAAGGTATCCATGTTATGTGTGTTGGGGGGTACTGTATTTGCTATTGTCATTTCATTCATAATATCACAGTTTTTGTTGGTGGTCGGTAATGTTTATTTAAAGGTTATATATATATATATATATATATATATTTAAAATATTTTGGTGGTGTGGTTTTGGGTTCCTGGGTTCATATAATGAAAAGTTATGAAGGAGTTTTTCAAAAGTCGCACCATGGTAACGACTGCAATAGGTAGTATTTCTTACGAAATCTACCTAATACAGTCGGCATTCGGTTAAGACGCTCACAGTTAATACGCGATCCCGCTTAGTGCACGAATCTTTTCCAATCCCTTGAACATCGGCTGTAGATAATATTAAGAAGATTTATAATAAATTTAAATGAATTGGATATCTTGTGAATTGACGAAGTTATGGATTTTCTTCTTCTTCAACCCCCTCCCCCTTTTTTTGTTTTCGTTTTTATTTTTTCAGTAAGAATTGTTCCTATCAAAAGCTTGTCAATGTAAAAGTTCTAGATAATATTAAGAAGATTTATAATAAATTTAACTGCATTTGATATCTTGAGAATTGACGAAATTATGAATTTTTTTATTCCTAAAACCTGATTTTTTCCCCTTGAGCCCATTTTTAATTTTATCAAAAATATGCATACATAAATTTTTGGCACTTTTTCTAGAAGTAATAATAACTTTAAACTGATTCGATATGTATGATAATTAAGAAGTTATGGTTTTTTTTTTATTTTTACAAAACCCCTCCCTATTTTCAGCCCTTGGTTCGATTTTGCCCATTAACGAATCTGACCGAGATTGTCTGTCTTTTGATTTTATGTATCAGTTTGGAAGAGATTTGTGCAGAATTATGGATATTATCGTATCCATAAAAAAGTGATATTGTAGATATAGATATAGATATAGATATAGATAGATAGATAAAGCCTTTAACTGAGGGTGGTTTTGGGTTCAAGGTGTCATGATCAGTGTAGATCTGCAAAACAATTTCAGAAATTCCAGCATAGGAGAGAATGTAATAGGTAGTATTTCTTACGAAATCTACCTGAAAGGAAAGCACTGTCTATGCCAGATAAATTAGACATCATACAAAAACATGCCTCTGAGGGCAAAACTAAATTTAAAAAACAAAGCATTTGCAAAAAATAAATATTTCAGAATCAATTTTATATGTTGTTCTAAGAAATCTAGAAACAATAAGAGAAAATTTCAGCTGCTAATTTGTCCAAGAGAATGAAGATAAAAACCTAGAAATACGATGGCATATAAAGGGTATATTGTTTAAGTGGTATACTCGAGCTCAAACTTTGAACTCATCAGTTAATGACCAGTGGTGAAACAGAAGGGTTCATGGTTAGCAAAGATTCGACAGAAAATTTGGACCGTCAAGTAAACGATTTAAAAATTAAGATCGTGTACTTGTCGGAATAAATGCAGACGCATAGAAAACTAGTCGGATGTACCAATCCCAAAACTTTCTTCTATCTCATACATGCCAATACTTCAAAATTCGTTATCACTTTGCCAAAATTAAATGGCAATCTATGCTCATCATAAGGATTCTAAAAAGATGAAATTCCGTGCATTAATTCTTGAGATATGACTATCGCTGAAATCGTGTAAATCCAGCAAAATGCAGCATAGCAGCGCCACTTATAGGGATGATTTACACCAGAACCTAATCATTATCAGCTTTTGTCAGTGTCTAACTGAATGTGAAATTTGGGGAAAATTCGTGCATTACTTCTTGAGATAGAGCTATTGCGCAAATCATGACAAATGCAGCACAGCAGCGCCACCTGTTGTGCGATTTGCACCAACACCTAATCAGCAGCAATATTAATCAAGGTATACTTGAATCTGAAGTTTGATGAAAATTCGTGCATTTGTTCTTGAGATAGAGCTATTGAGAAAATCGTGCAAAATGCAGCATAGCAGCGCCACCAATTGGTCGATTTACACCAACACGTAGTCAGCATCATTTCATATCAAGGACCAACTGAATCTGAAGTTTAATGAAAATGTGCGCATTAGTTCTTGAGATAGAGCTACTGCGGAAATCGTGTAAATCCTGCAAAATGTAGCATAGCAGCACCACCTGTTGGGCGATTTACACCAAAACGTAAACAGCACCAACTCATATCAAGGAGTAACTGAATCTGAAGTTTTATAAAAATCCGTGCAGTTGTTCTTGAGATAGAGCTATTGCGGAAATCCTTCAAAATGCAGCATAGCAGCGCCACCTACTGGGCGATTTACACCAAAAACTAATCAGCACCAAACTATATCAGGTATATAACTACCTGAATATAAATTTTTATTAAATTCCGTGCGGTAGTTCTTGAGATAGAGCGCCCACAAAATTTGTGTCACATACAAACAGACGGACAGACAGACAGACAGACAGACTCACAGACTCACAAACAGACATTTTGTAAAAACATGTTTTTTTGGAATCGCTGACCCTTAAAACGTGTAAATCCGTCAAAAACCGGAAGTCGAAAATTTTCATTAATCCAATACTTTCTTTTTGTAAAGATAGAAGAAAGTAAAAATTAAGCTCCTAGCAATTGGTAAATCACGAAATCCTCAATGTTTCAAAAAAAATAAAGAGTTTTCTCTGTAAATATACAAACCGGAAGCAGACTTGGGTGTTTTCAGTGATCTTTTGGTCTCATAGTATGAGCATGTAGACTTGTTTTATTCAGATTTTGTCTCGCTCTCCTGACATTTTTATTAAAACCGAAATTATGTCTCAGTAGAGGACAATTTTTACATTTTTTTTATCTTTACAAAAAGAAAGTATTGGATTCGTGAAAAATTGCGAATGCCGTTTTTCGATGGATTGATACGTTTTAGTAGGTCCTGAATGCGATTTGATGGGTTTTGGAAAATGTCTGCCTGTGAGCAGTCTGTCACTTTGTCTCTGAGTCTGTCTGTATGTGACAAACATTTTGTGGGCACTCTATCTCAAGAACTAGTACACGGAATTTCACAAAACTCCAGATCCAGTTAGACCTTGATATAAACTGGTGCTGATTAGTTTTTGGTGTATATCACACAAAAGGTGACGATACTATGGTGCATTTTTCACGATTTCCAAAATAGTTCGATCTCAAGATGGATGGATCAATAGATGGATCGCATGGATTTTCATCAAACTTCAGATTCAGTTAGTTTTTTATATGAATTGGTGCTGATTACATTTTGGTATAAATCGTCCAAAAGGTGGCGCTGCTATACTGCATTTTTCACGATTTCCGCAATAGCTCTGTGTCAAAAATTGATACACGAATTTTCATAAAGCGTCAGATTTAAGTATACCTTGATAAATATTGGTGCTGCTTATGTTTTGGTAATAAATCGCCCCACAGATGGTACTGTTATGCTGCATTTTTCATGATTTCCGTAATAGCTCTATCTGAAGAACTAATGCACGAATTTTCATCTACTTCCAGATTCAGTTAGACGCTGACACAAGTTGTTGTTGATTAGTTTTTAGTGACTATCGCCCAACAGGTGGCGTTGCTATGCTATCTTTTTCACGATTTCTGCAATAGCTCTATCTCAAGAACTAATGCACAAATTTTCATCTAACTTCGGATTCAGTTAAACGTTGACACAAGTTTTTGCTGATTAGGTTTCGTGCCAATCGCCCAATAAGTGGCGCTGCTATGCTGGATTTTTAACGATTTTCGCAATAGCTCTATCTCAAAAACTAATGTACGGATTTTCATCAAACTTCACATTCAGTTAGACGTTGACTTTAGTTGTTGCTGATTAGGTTCTTGTGTAAATCACCCAACAGGTGACGCTGGTATGCTGAATTTTGTATGATTTACACAATTTTAGCGATAGCCATGTCTTAAGAATTAATGCACGGAATTTGATATATTTAGAATCCTCGTGATGGACGTAGATTGCCATTTAATTTTGCACTGTACTAGCGAATTTGGAAGTATTAATATGCATGAGATAGAAGAAAGTTTCGGGGTCGGCACATCTGACTAGTCGTATATGTAACGCAAAACAGTTGCTGAGCTGTTTTTCGAAAAAATACATGTTGGCTAGGAGATTTTTTTTTTACGTTATATGCAGATAATGGGAAGCTTCCGTGTCCACAAATGTAGTAAATTAAGGCTGTTTTTTTTAAAAAAAAGGAAATTCAAATAAACTTGTTTTCGTATAATTTTATAAGTGCTTTGAGCTTTTAATGAATATGACCAATGTGGCTGCCGATCTGTGACTATTTTGTGTCTAAAAATAATTCGACTTATGGAAATGGGAATAACAGAGTTTACAATTTACAGTTGTATATTCACCGATGCTGGGTTTATTTGCGTCTCATGTTTCGCCTCAAGATTGTGTGCTCATGAAGACCTTTCCATCTAGTAGCTGTGGTTGCAGCCTTACCGACTTATATATGTGAGAGATGCCAAGCTGGGCATCGTCCTCGTGGCTTAGTGGTAGAGCACTGGAGCGCTATCCAGGGGCCCGGGTTCGATTCCCGGCTTGAACATTTTTCACTATGTCGGTTTACGTCTTGTTAGCAAAGTGATAATTCACTGCTTTAATATTCAACATAGTTTACTTTTCGTTGTAACGATCATTTATTATGGTACCCTTTACCAATGTATGCAATTGTTCATTACCCTTTGTTCCAATGTGCGATTTGATCCATGTAATAATTGTTACTTGTTTATTGCGAATTGACAATAAAATGCATTTGAATTGCTCCTACTAAATTTTAAAGTTACTGTCATGAAAAATTACTGCAAGTTTCACAATGAAAGAACGTTAAAACTAAAAGGAAACACTGTATTATTCCCATTTTCATAAGTCGAATTATTTTTAGACAAAAAATATTGGCAGATTGGCAGCCAGAATGGTCATATCCATTAAAAGGTCGAGAAACATATTACATTATACGAAAACAAGTTGATTTAAATTTGATGTGCAAAAAGAAAAAAAAACAGCTTTAGTTTACTATATTAGTGAGGACACGGAAGCTTCCCATTATCTGTAAATAACGCAAACAAATCTCCTAGCCAACATGTATTTTTTTCGAATAAAAGCTCAGCAATTATTCTGCATTACATATATGACTAGTCGCATGTGCCAATCCCAAAATTTTCTTCTATCTCATGTATATTAGTACTTCGAAATTCGCTAGCACAGTGCCAAAGTTAAAGGGAAATCTATATCCATCATGAGGATTCTAAATATGCGGAATTCTGCTCATTAGTTCTTGAGATATGACTATCTCTAAAATTGTGTAAATTATGCAAAATGCAGCATAGCAGCGCCAACAGTTTGTTGATTTACACCAACATCTAACCAGCAAGAACTGATGTCAACGTCTAGCTGAATCTGAAGTTTGATGAAAATCCGTGCATTAGTTTTTGAGATATTGAGCTATTGAGAAAATCGTGAAAAATCCAGCATAACAGCGCCACCTATTGGGCGATCAACTCAAAAACCTAATCAGAAGCAACTTGTGTCAACGTCTAACTGAATCTGAAGTTAGATGAAAATTCGTGCATTTGTTCTTGAGATAGAGCTATTGCGGAAATCATGAAAAATGCAGCATAGCAGCGCCACTTGTAGGGCGGTTTACACCAAAATGTAATCAGCACCCATTCATATCAAGGGCTAACTAAAACTGAAGTTATATGAAAATCCGTGCATTAGTACTAGAGGTAGAGCTATTGCAGAAATCGTGAAAAATGCAGTATAGCAGCGCCTACTTTTTCGCACATTTTTAGTTACTATCTTTATACTTTTTCGTGTCACATAAGAAATTTAAATGTTTCTAATTTTAATTGCTAAAAGGTGAAAATTAAAACTTTAAAACCAGTAAAAATATGTTTATTCGACTGTTTACATGTTTCGACTCTAAGCGAGTCATTTTCAAAACAAATAAATAAAACTAATTCTAAAATTACACGGTCTATGAAACGCCACCCATTAATTTTTCACATTATGAATGTTATTTTATTATTTTGTTTATTGTAACTATTTGGTAGCTCGAGCCCTAATTTTGGTTAGTTTAATGGTGCTAAATCGTTACATATTGAATTTTTACCGGTGTATATGTAACGGTGCAGCATCATTTAACTTACCATAATTGTGGCCCGAGCTACCAAATACTTCCGAAAAACAGAATAAACATCCAAGTAAAATAACAAAAAAAGTTAATAATAATAACTACTTGGATGTGCCAATCCCAAAACTTTCTTCTATCTTATACATCTTAATATTTCAAAAAGTAGTTAAACATGTTAATACTTCAATATTATTAGTTTAATACTATACAACCTTTGATTTTCATCTTAAATTTTTGCTTCAGTCAATTAAACGGACTAAAAGCGAGTTAATCTATATCATGGTATTTGTTAAAATTAATAGTTTTTCCTTATTCTGTTGTTATCAGCTGTTTCCGAATAGCCGGCTTAGCAGGAAGCGAGTTCCCGCCGCTGCACGAGCCGTCGATGGACAATAGAACTACGAAAAATCAAGAAAAGAATACAAAAATCGCTATCACAGAGTTCCTTTACCGCGCAGTATTTCCAAATTACAGAAGGACCTGTTGGCCAAAGCCAAAAAAATGCACAAAAAATTTGGTTCAATCGTATGCATAATTTTATACCCCCTTCTGGCGGAATATTTTCAAGTTCAGGGAGGACCTACTGACCACAGCCTTACACATACACAAAAAATTTGGTTCAGTTCTATGCATAATTTTATACAGTTTTCGATGGTACAATAAAATGAAAATGGTACAGGCATAGCTATTACAGCGCCCCCTTTCGGCAGATTTTTTTCAAATTCAGGGAGGACTTGCTTGCCATGACCAAAAATATACACAAAATATTTGGTTCAATTCTATGCATAATTTCATACACTTTTCGATGGTACAATAATCAAAATCGCACAAAAATCGCTGTAACAGTGCCCCCTACCGGCGATTTTTCTCCAAATTAAGGAAGGACCTGCTTGCGATAGCCAAAAACTTTTTAAAAAATTTTGTTCAATTCTGTGCATAACTTCATGCACTTTTTGATGGTACAATGGCGACAGACACACGGACAGACAGACATTTTCTATAAACATGTTTTTGGGGATCTCTGACCCCTAAAACGTGTAAATCCGTAGAAAACAGGAAGTAAAAAAAAATTTCGATTACAATACTTTCTTCTATTGAAGATACAAGAAAGTAAAATGTGAAGGATGGCGCTTCATAGACAGTGTAACTTTAACCTATTTTGATTTATTAGTTTTGAAAATAATTCGTGTAGAGCCGAAACATATAAACAGTCGAATAAACATATTTTTACTGGTTTTAAAGTTTTAATTTACACCTTTTTAGCAATTAAAATTAGTATATTATAAGAAGGTGTTAATTTGTTATATATTAGCCCCCGGTATGCTATTTCTTTCTCCCAGCTTATTTTGTCTCCAATAAATAACGTTACCTTGTATAAGGCAGCCGTAAAACAAAAGCCGATGTTTCATTGCGCGATTAAATACTCTAGAGCATTTTTAAAAACTTCTAAGCATCACACATTTTCAATGTTTATACCGTCGTATTGTAAAAACAAGTGGGTAAATGTGATCACAGATCGCACAGAGGGTTTCGTTTAATATTCCTTTCAAAACACTTTATCCTTTTGAAAAATCTGTTAGTTCCACATTTCGCAACCAGGTGCGCACTCTGTTCTAAACAAATCTCAATCTGAACGAAACTCCGTTTTACATACTATCTGTAGATATATTAGTCGAGGGGATTGGGCCCATAGCACCCGAGATAAGTAGGCGCTCCTGGTGTTAAAAAGTGGAACTAAAATATGTAAGGCTATGGTGCATAACATGAAAGAATGGTCAAAGTGGTGTCGGCAAAAGTTGGAAAAGTGCTCCCCGGGTGAAAAGGGCGGGGGTCAGAAAAATTGCTTAAAATACACAAGTTAGAGTCCGGAGGAGTAAATAATATAAGACTTTTTGAAAAGTTTATGATTTGTCGTGTAGTCTGAGGTATTTAGTCGAGAAGTCTGAGGTCGTATGCAAAAATTGATGTCTCCAACTTAATTAAGGTCTCTCTTAAAAAGAATTCCTTAAAATACATAAGTGGTAGCTCAAAGGGTTAAACGTAAGACATTTTCAAGATTTTATGATTTGTCGCCTGGCCTCAGGTGTTCTGCTATAAGTACGCAAAATTTCAAATCTCCAATTTAATAAGGGGCTCAGTTAGAAAGAATTGCTAAAAATACGCATGTGGGAGCCCAAAAGGTTAAATGTATGACTTTGTCAAAATTTTATGATTTGTCGCATGATGGTGTTCTGCTATAAGTATGCAAAATTTCACACATCCAACCTAAATATGGTCTCACTTAGAAAGAATTGTTTAAAATACATATGTGGAGCCCAAAGGGTTAAATGTACGACTTTTTCAAAATTTCATGGTTTGTCATTTGATGTGAGGTGTTCAGCTATAAGTATGGAAAATTTCACGCCTCCAACCTAAAGAAGACCACTTAGAAAGAATTGTTTAAAATACACATTTGGGAGCCCAAAGGGTTAAATGTACGACTTTTTGAAAATTTTATGAGTTGTCGTTTGATGTGAGGTGTTCAGCTATAAGTATGCAAAATTTCACGCCTCCAACCTAATTAGGGACACACTTTGAAAGAATTGTTTAAAATACACATGGAGGAGCCCAAAGGGTTAAATGTACAACTTTTTCAAAATTTCATGATTTGCGTTTGATGTGAGGTGTTCAGCTATAAGTATGCAAAATTTTACGCCTCCAACCGAATTAGGGCTCACTTAGAAAGAATTGTTTAAAATACACATGTGGGAGCCCAAAGGGTTAAATGTACGACTTTTTCAAAATTTTATGATTTGTCGTTTGATGTGAGGTGTTCAGCTATAAGTATGCAAAATTTCACTTCTCCAACCTAATTAGGGGCTCACTTAGAAAGAATTGTTTAAAATACACATATGGGAGCTCAAAGGGTTAAATGTACGACTTTTTCAAAATTTTATAGTTTGTCTTTTGATCTGAGGTATTCAGCTATAAGTATGTAAAATTTCACGCCCCTAACCTAATTAGGGGCTCACTTAGAAAGGATTGTTTAAAATACGCATGTGATACCCCAAAGGGTTAAATTTACAACTTTTTCAACATTTTATGATTTTTCGTTTGATGTGAGGTGTTCAGCTATAAGTATCCAAAATTTTATGCCTCCAACCTAATTAGAGGCTTACTTAGAAAGAATTGTTTAAAATACACATGTGGGAGCCCAAAGGGTTAAATGTACGACTTTTTCAAAATTTTATGATTTGTCGTTTGGTCTGAGGTGTTCAGCTATAACTACGCAAAATTTCACGCCTTCAACCTAATTAGGGGCCCACTTAGAAAGAATGGCTTAAAATACATATTTGGGAGCCCAAAGGGTTAAATGTACGACTTTTTCAAAATTTTATGATTTGTCGTATGATGTGTGATGTTCAGCTATAAGTATGCAAAATTTCAAGTCTCCAACATGTATAGTTTCTGAGAACGGACTCTGTGACGGACAGAGAGACGGACAGACAGACGGACGGACAGACAGACAGAGGAGCGAGACGAATAGGGTTTCATCAGATGAACGAAACCCTAAAAAGTATTTTTTGATGCAATTTGTTTGAAAACTGCATCTCAAATTATTTTTGAAATATTAATTTTTTTGTAGTTTTTAGCGACATTTGTTTCATTTTGGCAACTCAAGTGCTCCATTTCTGTAGAAAGTAAAGAAAAAATAGTTAAAAATTTGTAATTATATCTTTTTGTTGCCATTTTCTCATAAAAATTGAAAAAAAAAATTAATTAAAATACGTGCTATTTTGAGAAAAATATAAATAAATGTTTTATGATAAAACATGGAGCTATTATAAACTATATTTAATTTTAAGTATCTATATTAATGCAAATGACGTCATTTTACATAAAATAAAAGAAAAGCGCGTGCTTTAAGTCTTAAAATTGAAATATGTTTTGCACTACAGTAGAGTCCCGATTATCCGAGTCCCGCTTAACCGAGTTATTTTCTTCTGGTGGACTGGTGGTTTCTATTATTATGAAACAGCCATTATAAATGAAGCATTTAAGGGAAGATGAAAGAGCAGTCGTAAAAAGTTAGAACTCTGATTTTCTGGTCAGAATGGATGTTGTGATACTGAACTTGAATTATAAAAACTAACTTTGTGCAGTAGAGTCCCGATTATCCGAGTTAATATGGATCAAGCTCACCTCGTATAATCAAAAAACTCGGGTAAACTGGAATGACACAAATCGTCACCCACTAAGGAGATGGAATATAAATTTTCGCTTAATTCATTCATTTTTATTGTACTAGTAAATATTTCTCTGATGTACATTTCCGTTACTTTTAAGAAAAACGGGGAATGAAATTGTTTATTTAAAAAAACCCTTGATAGTTTTTTGTTTGTTGAATGGCCAATTTTGCTGCAGTTTTTTTTTTTCTTCTGCCGCAGTCTTACGCTACTGCATAGCTATCAATTTCTAAAATTTTCCTCTACCACTAAAACTTACCAGTTAATTTTGCCTACTTCAATCATCGAAATCTGACAATTATCAACGATTATATTTGACAAAAATTCGCATTGAAATTTAGATGTAACAAAACTGTACAAACTGGCAGCTATGTGATTCTATTAGTGTCATGAAAATTGTAGGTGTAGCCTCTTCTTTCTGCTCAAAGTATTAAATAGTTTTTTTTTCAATCGAACTTATACCTTTGGAATAAATTATTTTCTTCTGATGGAATGATGGCTTCCATTATGAAACAGCCATTGTAAATGAAGTGTTAGGTGAAGATGAAAGAGCAGTCGTAAAAAGTTGGAGCTCTGATTTTCTGGTCTGAATGGGAAAAAAATTACCATAAAAAATTATGGCCATGTTGTGCATAGAATTTATCTTTCATTTACTGGCATACACAAAAGAATTTGGCTGCAAAATAAATTGAACAATAACTGAACTATCGAAGCCTAAGAACAAAAATTGCTGGAAGAACTTTTACAATTGTGGTACGCATTTTGAAATTGAATTATTTTTTAAGTATTACTTGGTGTGCATAAATTTTAGACATCCTATACAGGGCTTCACGAAAATTCTGAAGTACATTTCCGTTTATTCACAGAAATTTCTGAATGGAAATTTTCAGCTGTGCTGTTCTGAACTATTTTTTAGCATACTATATAGTATACATACAAATCTATAGATCATACATAGGGTCGCAGAAAATAAATCGTATATTTTCCCGACTACTGATGATAATGGCAGATATTGGGTTTTCAAAGGCGCGTATTTGAAATTATTTATTTAGCCATTATCTTTCACCTTAATAAACTGTGAAGTTTTGTTACAGTATTCTAAATGAGTTGGAAAGTGCTATATAATCTATGCTGCATCCATGATTTTTTTTCCTTTTATTTATTTATTTTTTTTTTGAAAGATCTCTATAATAATAGCCTAAGTCATGTGACTGTCATCAACAGTTCCGGGCTCCATCAACAGTTCTTCGCTTTTTATATCCCAGGCGGCCAATTTGATACTTTAATGTTAGCACAGGTGACAAATCGCCAAATATTGTTCCAACGCCATCACTTCGACTATGTTATAATAATCCAAGTCATTTTTAGTGTTATAAATAATTACGGGTTGAACCTTTCACTTTTCATATGATAAGAAGCTTCCATTCTGGTTAAAAAATCAAAAATATTTTTTCGAATAAAACTACATAAAAGTAGCCATGATCGCTTTGAACTCTTGGTGCTTTTATAGTATCCGGGCACAAATCTCGCCAATAACATTTTTTAACTCGCCTCTTTGCATTGTTTGCTTTTCGCGTGGTAAATTAAAACAATGCTTTGATGTTCAAATTCAGTGTCATGGTTTATGGTATTATTTATTTTTTTACGTTTTTTTTTTTTCTTTTTTAAAAAGAAATAAAGGAAAGCCATGAATTTTAAATGTTTCAGTTTTAAATGAAAGATTTGTATTTTTAATAAAATGAGTAAAAGTATTATATTTTAAATGAAATCAATAAAATACGAAAAAATGCGACAGGGACAATGTTTGGCGATTTATTGTCTGCGCCCGGCTAACATAAAAATACAGTATTCTTGATTTCTCTATCAGAATATTCCTATTTGGAAAAGAATTGAGCAAGTAAATTAACTTATGAATAAAAGTTACATGATACAATGCTTAGCATACATGTAAGGGAGACCAAACTGGTCGCTAAGGGCGGCTAGTTGGGTAAAATAAGTCATGAAAACTAAAAAAATTCGAACTTTGCAAAAATATTTCGTTAACAAGGTTGTTATTTGTATGTGAAAATTTTATTCTGGGTGATGACAACATTATAAATCTATTGTTTTCTTATAATGTGGTCCGCAACTTGAAAAATAAGGCTTAATTTAACTTTCGGCGGTAAATCGTTTGGCACGCCTGCCTTTAAACAATGGTTTCGAACGTTGTATGTCATCTGTTAAAAAGATTTTGTGGATTCAATAGAAAGTTGAAATTTTAGTGCTGAATTCAACTTGATTACTAATAAACATATATAAGATACACAAATGTAAATACATTGTTTACAGGTGTCAATTATAATAAAATCCTTTAAAAATACATTAAAGTCATTTAAAATCCAAAACGTTTTCGACCGACACTTACTCGGTCATCCTCAGTGAAAAACTAACAGCTTTTCTCTCCCTGCGTCTTTAGCCTTGTCCGGAACAGACCATTTTATTTCAAGGGTGGATTGGAATATAAGGGGGGGGGGGACGGAAGTGCTATTCTTTAGCCTTGTCCGGAACAGACCATTTTATTTCAAGGGTGGATTGGAATATAAGGGGGGGGGGACGGAAGTGCTATTCTTTAACCTTGTCCGGAACAGACCATTTTATTTCAAGGGTGGATTGGAATATAAGGGGGGGAACGTAAGTGCTATTCTTTAGCTATTTTTTCACTAAGGATGACCGAGTAAGTGTCGGTCGAAAACGTTTTGGATTTTAAATGACTTTAATGTATTTTTAAAGGATTTTATTATACTTGACACCTGTAAACAATGTATTTACATTTGTGTATCTTATATATGTTTATTAGATTTTGTGGATAATTTAAGAAAGTTTGCTACAGTCACTGTGTCATCAACTAACTTTATTTGTGATTAAATAAACATATATACAGCTTACTATAGTTAAAAGAAAGTTTCCTTTACAAAATTTGACTTATGTTTCGAAAGAAGTGTGAATTCTCCTTATGGTGACAAGCACTTCATTCTAAAACAAGAGTTCGAAATCAGCCGAGTGGATCGTTAGTGTGCAAGCGTGAAGTATTTTTTCCATTCAAGGTTATCTATTAATTCTTAATGATTTTACAATTTTTTGTTTATTTTAAGAGGTTAGGAAATATGACATTTCTTACGAAAGACTAAGGAAGTGCATTCAATTTTAAATTTGTATAAGGTCATGATGGTGTGAAATCTATACATTTATTTACTAATAAGTTTCTAATTGTAAATTTAAAATTCTAATAAAATGCAAATAAATTATTTTCTCTGAAGATTTCCTGTATTTCTAGAAAATCCTGAAGTCAACGTTTTTACTTGATAATGAACTCAATTTATTAATATAAATATAATTCTTGGATCCCACATGTTTTTTGTTTATGTCTTTAAATTAGAATAAAATTAACCAAATTTTGCTTTAATCCTTTAGATAAGTGTATTTTTATTTGATTATTGGTAATAAAGAGTAATACAAAGTTAGGAGACAATGAACCTTACCTTGATTGTAGTGATTTTTATTATGAACAACATAAACAACAGAGCAAATTATATTCGCTACTGTAGTGATCAGTTTCGCTAAAAAGACAAATTATGGAATGATATTTTAAACTGATAAGATCATAATGATGTGAAATCAATTCATATGTTTGGTAATGGATTTCGAATAATAACTGAGTAACAAAAACAAACTACTGGAAATGCGATTTTTGTTTTTTAGATTAAAAGTACTATTACTAGAATACTACGATTCAGCAGAATCTCATTACGTCAATCTTTCTGACCGATCAATAACTCATTCTATTAATTTAAACAAGAACGAAAAATCATGTATCAAGACTAGATTATGATAAACTTTCCAACACTAACAAAAATTTCATTTATAGCTCACAGGCTATCAAAGCCTGTGTGTTGTTAATGTGCCCGCCGCCGCGTCTGTATGTATGTACGTTAGGGTGGAACTAAAAAATGAACTTTCGAATTTTATATTCTAATAGTGGTTATTTTTCCCCTTTTTAACTCCATAAAAAGAAAATATTTTTCTTTTAATTTTAAGATGATATTTTCCGGTTCCTCAAAGCTTCTGATTTTCTATAAAAAACGAATAAAAGCCAATAATTGTAGGAAACGTTTTTTAAGCTTGTTGTTAAATTTATAGTTTGCAAAATTAAATTAATGAAGTGTTAATGTCCTGTAATAAAGAGAATAATTTAATCTGAGTGCCATGGAAACGATGACCCCACTTTTTTTTACTTTTGTAGAAGCCAGCGTAGTGGGCGTCGTCTTTCATTGTCTCTGATTTATTTGGCTGCGACTCATAACAAGTTAGTCCGATTTATCGTGTGTTAATAGTTTCTTCGATTATTTTTCAATAAGCAGTCGATGTCAAATGTGACAATGTCTGCTAACGTGCCTAAATCTAGAAAATTGTTGAAGTGTCTTGTATTTCGCAAACCAAAACAATTAACATTAGACTGTCATCTTTATCAAACGTATGAAGGTGTTATAAAACATTATTTATGAGTTCAATTTAACTTAAAATCTGCCCCCTGGAATCCGGAACACACTGTTTCTGAAATATCTAAAGCTGTTGTTGATACAATTAAAAGTGTATTGCTGAGACTTTCAATTCCAACGGTTTCTGATACACAAATCATAAAAAATGATTAGAGTATCGTGAGAAATGTCAAAATATGAAGAAAAATATTAAGATTAATAAAAATAATCCCACATCCAATATAAAATTGCAAAATGTTAGGTAATCGTGCAAAAAACTTTTCTTTGTGTAAGAGCACTAAATATTATCGTGTATCAGAACAAGAACGTCACTTTCTCAAAGACCAAAGAGAGATGGGGTGATGGCAATAGGATCAATAGATATAAAAACTACAAAAAAGGTGTAGCAAGACTGGAAAAGGAAATATCAAGGAAAGAAAAAGTTATTTTTGAACAAAAAAGTGATGTTTCGATTCAATGACTCGCTAAATGAAGAAAATAGTTCGGAAGGAAATAGTTCAATCGGTAGTTCTTCTAAACCTGAGTTTGACAATCAACAAGGTGAAAAAAACGGAGTATTAGACAGAACTGCAAATGTTATTGCAAATGGCACCCTAGAAGATATAGATATTTCTGATGATATAAATAAATAGGATGATAGGATAAAGAAAAGGTAATTGAAAGAAGGACTTGAAAAAGACAAAGAGAAAATAAAAGGAAGAATTTGAAAGAACAAGAAAGACGAAATGAGTTAATTTTAGAAACTTTGTATTTTGATGGCAGAAAGGATAACACTATGATAACTGAAGCAAAGGGAAAAAAGTATACGAAAAATCATTAAAGAAGAACACATGGTCTTCCAGGATCAAAACATATTGGTCATATTTCATTGATATCATCTTCTTATATTAACATAGCCACTGCAATTTTGGTGTATTTTCAAAATAATAATATGGACATTTCAAGTTTGAAATTTATTGGGTGAAACAGAAACGCCGTCAATGCAGCACACAAATCTGGAGTTATCAAAACATTGGAAGCAAGACTGTAAAAACTTTACAATGGATGATTTGCTTATTACATGCAAATGAACTGTTTTTTTAGGTACTTGTTTCAACATCTTGCTGGAAAAACTACGAGTGCTAAAGGATTTTCTGGACCAATAGGAAAGTAACTTGAAAAAATGCGAATATATTGAAATTATAGACTATAAAAAAAATGGATCCTGTCTCGACGAACTGATCGGATGAAGAACTTTTAAAGAAAGCACAAACAGGGGAAACACCTGAGCCTTAGATTTTCCTTGTCATACTCAAACAGTGGAAACGTGTGCCAAAATTGTCTGGCGAGCTCCGTCAACCGTCTTTAGATATTAAGCAAGAGATGGGCTTTATCTTGGGAAAGTTGAATACCCGCAATGTAATGTTAAAGTTTGCCTAAAAAGACTTATAAGCCAGTAGGTTTAATATCCAGTTGAGTAATCCATAACAAAGGGAGCTGAGGAGGGTGGAAGTCAATATTTAGCAACCTCCTCGTGATGACTTCTGCGTAGTATTTGCTTAATATAAGCAGGTATGAGATAACAGCTATGTTGTTTACTTTAAGTTACTTTATGCTGAAATTTTAAAACTTTGACGTCCTTGAGGAACCGGAAAACAAATTAATTTTAAAAAACCTTTTCAGCCATAGTTTAAATAACCAAAAAGGAAAAAAGTTTTCACTATTACATATTAAAACAAAAAACAAAAAACTAAACAAAAAAAAAAATACCCTATACTTAAGTTCCACCCTAATGTACGTATGTATGTACAGGGTGTCCCAAAAAGGAGTACCTACTTTTAAAAATGAATAATTTACAAACTAATAGAGTTATTAAAAAAATTCTTGTAGGAAACGGATGTGTGAAGTCTGGAATTTTGTTTAGAACACTTTATTATAATAGTTCGTATTCTGACCGACAGATGGCGCTACAGCATATTTTGGTGGCTATATGAACAAACGCATCATGCATGAAGACCACACAGAAGTAGACGTGGTCAGTGAAAGTTCAGTAGTAACTATTTCAATGGAAACAGTAGTTGTCGTTGCATAAATTCTCCAAAATGATGTATTCGTTGGCCATAAAGCCACCAAAATGTGTTGCAGCGCCATCTGTCGGTCAGATTTTGAACTATTATAATAAAGTGTTCTAAACGAAATTCCAGACTTCACATATCCATTTCCGGCAAGATTTTTTTTTTTAATAACTCCATTCGTTTATTAATTATTCATTTTTAAAAATAGGTATTCCTTTTTGGGACACCTTGTATGTATGTATGTATGTACGTACGTACGTACGTAATGCGATAACTCTTGATAGAAATATCCGATTTGCTTTAAATTTATTTTCTAGATTCATTCTGATAAGGCGCTTTCCTGATTAGTTTTGGGGATTCATTGGTTAATTATAAAGGGGGGAACGGGGGGCTAATCCCACCTTAACTTAGATAAATGGGTTTTTCTTGCAGAATTATCTAATTTTCTTCTAATTTAATATACCAATTAATTCTGATAAGGCGCTTCCCTGATTAGATTTGAAGGTTCATTGTTTAACTCTAAAGGAGGGAACGGGGGCTAATGCTCCCCTTAATTTAGATAAATGGGTTTTTCTATCTGATTTGCTTCAAATCTGGTATACCGATTTATTTCTATAAGGCGCTTCCGTGATGACATTTGGAGGCTCATTGGTTAAGCATAAAGGGGGGGGGGGGAACGGGCGATAATCCCCTTCATTTATTTTTCAAGGGTCATTATACTTTGAAATAAGAATATAATATACAATTAGTATGAATAGCCTGTGAGCTCAATGCCATCAGTTTAACTGGGCACTTTCCTTTTTTTTTTTTTTTTTTTTATATATATATATATATATAGTGAAATGGGATATCTAAATAAACTATCTACCTATATTATAAAGTACAAACGTATCTGTGCGTAACATTGACGTCATTTTGCGAATGGCAACAGAAAACGATCAAATTTCGCTTTAACTGCATTAAAAAAAATTAAACTTCTATGCATCGCGCATTTTTAGTCGTATATAGAGAAAAAAATGTACTTTCAAACGCAATTTTTTTTTTTAACTATATCGCGATTCGTTTGAAAACTGTATTGCCGATACTAAATTTAAAAATTATTTTCAAGCTTGCATTTTTTTTTTTTTTTTTTTCAAATCTATTTCTTTTGTGTGCAGACGGTTGCGAAAATTTAGTCCGTTTACACTTAAATTAATATAAATTGCTCTTAATATTTTTCCAGCTTACATTCTAATAACGAAATCAAAATAGCCATTAATCAATAAGTAAAGCAATAAAATATAAATAAAACACAAATTTAAGACGAATCAAAAAGGGTGATTGTAAAAATCGATCTTTGGCAATTTCTTCGGCTGTTAAATCCTGACGCGAGACTAATAGGAATTGCTTTTAATATGTTTGAAAATTTTATTTGAACGCATTATTGCTGTTTTTCGTATAAATGTGATTTTTAGTATTGTTAATGGAAATTCTAAAAAATATATTAAATGTAAAAAATCTATTAGAGTTATCAATAAAAAAAAAAAAAAAAAAAAAAAAAAAAAAAAAAAAAAAGAAAAGAAAAGAAAAAGTGTGAGGCTTTCTCTTCGAAATCATTGAGATTATTTGTTGATACGTTTTTTCATTAACTGCAAATTATTTTATCAAACATACTGTTTTAACGACATATAACTATACTACATCAAAAGTCGCTTGCAGAACTTTTCGAAAAATACCTCATTCTTTCCAGTGGCCTTTAATATGTGCAGAGAAAAAGGATGTTGACATAAAAAATAATTGACTGTTGACATCAAATTTAGTTTTTAGTTTAAAGTTTATCTTTTACTTCTGTTTATTCTTTATCATCTACATTTTAAAACAAGTTGGAAATTGCACGTCAAACGTGGCAAATGAGGCGCGTTCGTACTATAACGAGTTTTATAAATATTTTTTGCATTGTATATTGCATTCAATGTATATTTTAGTGCACTTCATAAGTGCATATCAATTTCATCCTTTCAAAACGCTGTAACGTCATTAAAATGAATTTGAAATAATTTTTTCCCATCGACCGTAATGTAACGGAAGCTTTGGACTGTCCCTGTCATTAAAATATACATCCGATTTTCCTAAAATTTGAAATGACTCAACAAAATTAAGCAAAAATTTATATATTTTAATTTCAAATGATTTGGTTAAATAGGTTTTGCGCTGTTGTATGCGGACAGATATCCGCATATAACCGCATATAATCCGCAGACAGACAGACGGACTGAACGACGACTATAGGTGCTACGTATTTATATAATTACGAACGAACTTAAAATGATCGTTTTCACCTATATTCTGTAACCCGGAAAGCCGGGTTTTCCCCTTAGTTTAAATAAAATACATTCTGAAAGGATTCTTTTCCTTAGACTGTGATGTAACGCAATTCTTTTGTGTACCCCTGTAAATGAACTATAAATGCTACACACTTCAATACCGAACATTCTATAGTAAACCTCATTATCATATAAAAATTACATGCCACTCAGAGTAATGTACACTAGTTAGACACAGACAAACCGAATCCATAACCACTTTTTTGTTTAACACAAAGTGGTATTAGGTTGAGCAAAAAGTTCTGGGATATTTTTGATCTAATAGTTACCAGAATTTGTATCGTCGAAATTCTTCCACACCCCGCTTACAGTCCAGACTTGGCTCCATCCGATTATTGCCTCTATCGATCAATGCAACAATTTTCCAAGGACCGTCGATTTCAATCCTTTAATAAAATTGATGAAGCATGTCAAATTTTTCTTTCGATTCCAAGGAGCCGCCATGGTATTTCCAGCAAATCCGAAATATGCAGAACGATAGCAGAAAATCGTGGACTACGATGGTCGCTTCTTTGATAAATAGACTTTGTTGATTTTGTTGTTAATTTTCTCACAACAACGCAACTTTTACAAATTTCCCAGAACTTTTTGCTCAACCTAGTAAAAAAGAACACGACTATTCCAGCTTTTACGTCAATAAATCAGAATAAAATTAACGCAATAAATGTTTGCATTAATTGTTTTGTTGAATATTTTTCATGCAAATTAAAGTAAAGCTAGAAAACTACTTCATATTCTTCCACTCTTTTAATGGTTTTTATTATGATGATAATTAAGGGGACAGTTTATCTTTTCAACAATTTTGCTTATTTTTTAAAATATGGTTGGTTCAAGCTGCATTTCAATGTTCAACTAAAAGTACATTTTGAAAAAAGAAATGTTTTTTAACTGCATATGTAATTAAAATTTTTAAAAAAAATTATAAAAATTTGGATTTTTTAAAATCTTTACTGCTGTTTTAAAAATTAATATTTTTACACACTTTTTTAAAAAAGATTTTCAAATGTGTATTACACAAGTCTGCGCATGGATTTTTAGATACATCTAATACTACATTTAATGTAATTTTTTTACTGATACATACAGTGTAAAACGAGGAAATCTAACACATCTTCATACACTTTTATTTTTTTTTTAAATAACAAAAAACCCGAAGGCTAATTCCATGTGCAGATTTATCACATATATAATAAACTAACCGCGTCTGGCGACCAGTTTGGTCTCCCTTAAATGTATGCTAAGCATTGCATCATATTCCTTTCAATCTTAAACTAATTTACTTGCTCAATCCTTCCCCAAATCCAAAGATTCTGATGGAGAAATCAAGAATTCTTTGCGATCTTGATAATATTTGATATTTTTTGTTGTTATTCGTATTCCGTGTTTTTTGACAAATACCACTTAATTTCCGTAGCTGTAAAAATGAATGAAATTTCAAGTGTTTAAACTGAGATTTATTCATTAATTACCAAAATTAAACTTATTTTACTTAAACATGCTAATGCTTCAATGTTATTTTTTAGTATTAATAAATTTATTTAAATTTTGCAAATCTTCCATTTATTTATTTTTTCGCTACTTAATAATTAAATAATCTATACATATACTTTTGTTTTTATAAATTTGATTTCTGAGTTCATAAATATGACAATAAAGTAACGCAACTAAGAGAAATGGCAAAATAAAACCCTCTTGAATACAAACCGTAAACCAACGTTAGCGACGCGAATTTACCTACTATGACGTCACAAGAATATTGTCCATTCATTGTTGGAGATCTTGCTTTGAGAATGATTACCTTCATAATTTAATATTTTCTACCATTCATGATGAATGAATCTCTTGTCTTTGTTTACTTTATGGAGTGAGATAGTAAGCAGTCAACTTAATTTAAATTGAAGTTATCTTAGAATATATATTTATTTGAATGTAAATTAGAAACAATACTTTGATTTTGAAATGATATATTTTAGTTTATGTTATTATTATTACTATTAATTATTTATTTAGGTACTTTTTCACTACAAGGGCCGTGGCAATTTTTTTTAAAGCTTAGCACAATTCGGGCTTCAGAAAGTGAAATACGTTGACAAAAGATATAAATAGCTATGAAAACAAACCTGGTGAATTTTTATTTTTGTTTATATGTATTTATTTGCATATAAACATTCTATTTATACATATATATGCAATATTTGTTTATATACAAATTACTCTTGTTTCTATATAAAAATAGATTATTGCCTTCTTTAGATTAAATAAATTGTATACATATGGAAAAAATTGCTTATGTGCAAGAATACGATGCCAATTTTTTTTTCTCGTCAAGGAAAAATACCTTTATTTATTCATTTATTTATTTATTGTATTTTAAATGAGGTGGCGATGGAACCCTATTGGCGATTTAATCATCTGCGCCCGGCTAACAAAAAAGTATCGAATTGACCACTTGGCATATAAAAAGTGAAGAGGGTACCCCGGAACTGTTGATGACAGTCACGTGACTTATGCTTTTATTATATAGATAATATAATATAATATAATATAATATAATATAATATAATATAATATAATATAATATGTATAAAAAAAGTTTAAATCTCTATCTCAAATACATAAAAAGCTTTAGCATTTTTAAAACAGGAAAGTGAAGAAAATATGAACACGGAGAAAAAGTTACTTAAAGTTTTAATTTGTGTGGGTAATTGCGCTGAGTGAATTGACAAAATTTAGAATATCTCACGATATAATTACCGTACGTGTAAAAATAAGGTGTCAAAATATTCACAATTAAGTAGGCTTTCGTTTAATATTGAAAAAGACAAATTTTAAGGTAAAATGTCACCATAAGCACACAGAAAATTATGTTTTTAAAAAGAATTTATTAGTTCTGGGAATAGAAAGAAGCAAATTTCAAACAACCAAAGTACCTTTCAAATACATATTAGTATCTATTTATTAACAGAAGGTTTGTTCCTTTCTTTGATCTAATTACTTGTAGCTGATAAATTCAGTAAATTTCTCCAAGCGGACGGAGAAAACCTTAGGAAGACAATAAGTGTTAATTTCGAGTTTGTAACCGATCAGAAAAACAAAGACTAGAAAACAGGAATTCTGCTTTTTCAGAATTTCGTTTTCGCCTATTGAAAAAAAAAGTATAAATATAGATAATGCAAAACATATTTCAGTTTTAACACTTAAAACACACGCTTTTATTTTATAATTATAAAATGGCGAGATTTGCATCCGCTGAAGAATTTCACATTTACGATCCAGTCTTAAACAACATCTGTAGAAAAGTATCCAAATGACGTCACTATCACAGAATAATACACAAACCCTGCAAAAAGCGATGTCTTCATTCAAGAAACACAACAAAATTCAGGTATCTAAAGATTCACATGCCTTCATTTGTTTGTAACATTAATATGGATACTGAAAATTAAATATAGTTTATAATAGCTCCATGTTAGGTAGCTTTCATTACAAAAAGCTACCTATTGCAGCCGTTCGGAGGAAAGCGATTTCAAAAAATTTTGGTATATTTTCATCGATCATGAACACCAGACCCCGAAACCACCCTCCGCTCAAAATTGATATATATATATATATATATCTGACATTTGTCACACTGTAACTCTCGTATTTATGAACCGATTTCGATGTAATTCGGTGTGTACATAGTACATACCAATATCTCGACCGAGTTCGTTGGCCAGCTTCATCCGCCGTTTTGTTTCAAAATGGCGGCCATTTAAATTTTTTAAAAATTTTTAAAATTTGAAATGTGGTACCAAAAAAATTGAAAATGGAAAAATATTTTTGTTTTTATGTATTTTACCTTTATACAAAGATTCCGGAGCCGTTTTTGTTTCGTCTATATCTTAAAAAATGGCTGAGTTATAGCATTTTGAATTTCTAGCGTGGCTGACATTTTGAAACGTCCTGAATTTTGTCACGCGATAAAAGGCGTATTTATGAATCGATTTGGATGTAACTTCGTTTATACATTGTACATACCAATGTCTCGACCGAGTTCGTTGGCCAGCTTCATCCGCCATCTTGTTTAAAAATGGCGGCCATTTAAATTTTTAAGAAAAATTTAAATGTGAAATGTGGTACCAAAAAATTGAAACTTGAAAAAATATTTTTTTCTTATGTGTTTGACCTTGATAAAAAGATTCGGGAGCAGTTTTTGTTTCGTCTATATCTTAAAAAATGGCTGAGTTATAGTATTTTGAATTTCTAGCGTGGCTGACATTTTGAAACGTCCTGATTTTTGTCACGTGATAACAGGCGTATTTATGAACCGATTTGGATGTACCTTGGTGTGTACATAGTACATACAAATATCTCGACCGAGTTCGTTGGCCAGCTTCATTCGCCATCTTGTTTCAAAAGGTTTGCAATTTTTAAAAAAATTTAATTTAAAATTTAAAATGAGGTATTAAAAAATTGGAAACTGAAAAAGATTTTTTTTATGTGTTTGGCCTTGATACAAAGATTCCGGAGCAGTTTTTGTTTCTGAAAATTTGTTCTTTTGTTTAGATCTTAAAAAATGGTTGAATTATAGCACTTTGAATTTCTATCATGGCTAACATTTTGAAACGATCTTGTATTTGTCACGCGATAACACACGTATTCGCCTATTTCGATATAAGAAGGCATGTGGATAGTATACATCAATATCTCGACCAAGTTCGTTGGCCAGATTCATCAGCCATCTTGTTTCAAAATGGCGGCCATTAAATTAAAAAATATATATATTTAAAGTGAGGTGCAAAGAAATTAGAAATTGAAAAGGTTTCTTTCTTAAGTATTTGACCTTGATATAAGGATTCAGGAGCATTTTTTGTTTGTCTTTATCTTAAAAAATGGCTCAGATATAGCAGTTTCAATTTCTAATGTGGGTGACATTTTGGAAAATCTGATTTTTTGCCTGCGACAGCTCTCGTATATATCAACCAGTTCCGATGTGAGTGAGCATGTGCACAGCAATTACTAAGGTCTCGACCAAGTTCACTGGTTAGCCTCATCCACCACGTTGTCTTAAAATGGCAGGCACTTTAAGAAATCGCCGAATTTGGCAGGCAAATATAAGTTAATTTAAAGAAAAGCAGCTTGGATAAAGCTGACTAATTTCGCGAAATTCTCATTCATTATATTGATAAAAATTAGTATTGAATCTCCTACATTCGGTGTCCACTAAATTGAGCTTCGTGTGTTTGAATAATATAAGTTGGCTTTTTTAAAATAAGGAATATGAAAGCTACCTCTTCCTCCCGGCACTGGCCGGAAGGACTTTTTATCCAGAAAACATTCATTTATATTTTTTCAAAATTCAGAAAATGTTATTACACACATATTAATAAAATTGCATTCTTTCAGCTTTTTCATAGGAATTAAGCAAATGCGGAGAAAATAAGTCGCACAAATATTCTTCAAAATACATTTTTACAGCAGACGATAGTCTTGGCATAGCATGTATTTTAATTACAATTTTTATTTCAGTTGTTATGAGAAAATGGCAACAAAAAAATATAGCAATCTATTTTCCCTTTATTTTCTATAGAAATGGAGTACGTCAGTTATCACCATTACAGAAATGTTATTTAAAAACTACAAAAATAAATTAATACCTCAAATAAATTGAAATGCAGTTTTCAAACAAATTGCATTTAAAAGTAGTCTTTTTTTTTCTATACGACGGTGTAAAAATTGAAAATGTGCGATGATTAGAAATTTTAAAAATTGCAGTAGATTAACAGTATTTAGCCGTACAATGATACACCTGCATCGTTTTGCGGCTGGATTATGGTTAGGTGCAATTTTTTTTTAGGGACTTTATTTTTTAGGGACGACACATTAGTTGTTGTCTGAAAGAAATAGCATATAGGGGACTGGAAACTTCCTCAAAAATACATTTTTATGGCAAATATTTGAATTCATAACAAAATGGAAAAATATAAGGAGTACATGACTTGAATAATGTTTTTCAGAATGATACAATTTTAAAAATTGTAAACTTATAGTTGACAAGGATTCAGAAACATAGAGCTACATTATTAGCAAAGTATTAAGATGTTCTGAACGTTCTGATCGCTTTTGCATATGAACATCTTTGCTACATCTTTTCATCGTTTGAACATAAACTTTTTTTGAAGAATAAAGAAGTCGGTATACAACAAAAATATTTGTTTTAATTTGTATTTTGATCAGTGGAATTCAATTGTATTTACATATTTATCATGAATGATCATGCTTACACACTTGAGACTTGAGAAAAATGCTTAAAGGAAAAAGGGTCAGCTAGGTGGGGAGGCCTACCAAATGGCTTAAGCACTCACAAGCCCCACCCAGCGGTTTCCATCTACTACCGCCGTCACCACACACACACAGAAAAAAAAAAAAAAAAAATAATAATAATAATAAATAAAAGGCCCGAAGGGACCTACAGGAAAGCCAATTGAGAATATTAAGATTAAATACAATATAAGTTCAATATATACAGGATGGAAAGCCCAATTTTTACTGGGCGTTTACGAGAGAAATTTAGATATTTGTAATTAATAAGATCATGAGATAATAGATAATAGGATTTTTAAACTTGTTGGAGCGGCAAAAGCTCAATTACTCTGCAAAGCTGGGCGTTCTGCAAAAATACAATAAAAGCTACGTATATGTATACTAAATTAGAAAGAGATTCATAATTTTAAAAATAATGTAGAATATAAAAAATAGGTAAAATAGTGAATAATTATGATGAATATTATATAATTATATACACACACAAAAGTTCAAAAGTCTATTGTTTTTGCAACAGTTCAATTATAGTTCAATCGTGTTGTTTGTGGCTAAGAGTTTATTTTGAATTGGTGGTATCTGTCTATTTGTTAAGATACGTTCTCATCATCATCTATAAATGGCAAAACATTTTGAAACAAATAATGGTTGTTTTCTAAAACTTTCATACATTCAATTATCTTTTGACAAAATGATGGATTTGACAAAACCACTGAGAACCACTGAGACAAAGAAATTTTTGGAGATTTTCTTATATGGTAATATGATGTAAGGGTACAGTTAAAGATATAATGCAATGATGTAGCTCGCTGACCGCATACACATAATGGAGAAGGAACCGTGTCAAATTTATAAAGATATGATGAAAATGGGCCGTGGTTAGTGGCAAACAGAAAAAGATTTCTATGCAGCAGGATTCTCTTTTCCGAGACTTTTGGGGCTAAAGCGTATGTGTACCATCCTGTGGTACCATAGTCCCAGTGAGTCTGCCATTGTTCGTGTAGAGATGATTTTAGAAGCTTCAAGTAAGAAGGAGGGTTGGGAAGGAATTTGTATTTGGCATGTGATGTGGCTTTGGTTGCTTCTTTTGCCAAAGAATCTGCATGCTCATTCCCCACATTACCCACATGCCCACGGACCCATTTAAAGAAGATCTTTTTTCTTGTTTCTTGGAGTAGTTTGATAATTTGTACTGCGATGAGATTTTTTGAAAAAACATCTTCTATTGCTAAGAGACTTGAGAGACTGTCCGAGTGTATTAATACTTCTTTATGAGGGGAGTTCCTAATCCACAGCACAGCCTCTTCTATGGCCAGGAGTTCTGCCTGAAAAACAGTATTTTCTTTACTTAACTTAGTTTGATCCTCGTGGATTAACTCTCCTCTCTGATACACACAGAAGGCATATGCCGTTTCATCTTCCATCTTGGAACCATCCGTATAAATGTTTATTTCTACATGTGGAGTATTTTCTGGATCTATTTGAAAGAAATATTCTTTAAATGGTTCAACTTGATCTGACTTCATTTTTGGTTGGTAAAATATTGGTTCTTGATTTCCTGTCGGGATTCCAAGACGTAAGACTCTTCCTGTTGTTGCTATATATTCAAGTTGAAGTGCCAAGGGCGGAATACCTGTTAAAACACAAAGGGCATCCACCGAAGTTTTTCTGTAGGCACGTGAAACTAATAACATGCATTGGTATTGTATTGATGCGATCAGACGAAGTCCATGGGCTTTGCTTATCCGGTGAAACCAAGTTGCTGCAGCTTACGTGATTTTCTTCTCCAAGATACTATTGTACCAAATCTTCAGAATTAATTTGTTTACCCCTCCGTAAGCTGAGGCAAACTTCAATAGGTCTTGCGAAAGTTGTGTAATTTCCTGCCTTTTCTTTCGTAAATGGGGGAGAAACGACAACGTACTATCCAGAACGATACCTAAGTATTCTAAAGTTGGCTCACTTTTTAATGAATGGTTGTCAATTTTGAGTGTTGGAGCTCTTTTCAAAAATTTTGGTCTTCTAAGGTGGAGAACTTTACATTTATTGTAAGATATTTTCATGTTGTGATTTGACATCCACCTACTAATATAATCTAAGATGTCCTTTCCTAATTTTTCTAATTCTCGCCTTGTTTTACCATTTAATATAATTAAAATGTCATCTGCATAAGCTATTATTATGTAACCTAACGATTTTAAATGGCGTAAGAGAGCGTTTAGGAAGATTCTCCATAGGAAGGGCCCAAAGCATGAACCTTGTGGGCACCCCTTCCTAAACCAATGAATTTCTTGTGCTAGCCAATTTGGTTTTGCTCCTCTGTGAGATAAAAAGGATTTCAGGATATTAACACATGGCTCCTCCAACCCCAAAAATTCCAGTTGTTGGATTGTTGCGTCCCAAGGTAAGTTGTCAAAAGCATTTTGGATGTCTAATGATATTAATGAAATGTAGTTGTTTTCTTGTTGAAGTAAGTCAATTGTTGAAAGAACTTCTTGTATCGCTGATTAAGCCGATTTACCCTCTAAGAATCCGTGTTGAGAACTCTGTAGAACTGTCGAATTTCGAAAATGATAATTTATTCGTTTTAATAATAATTTTTCAAAATTTTTCCCCAGAATTGGGAGTAGAGTTATTGGGCTGTATGACTGAGCAGATTGTGGGTCCTTACCTGCCTTTAGAAAAAAGACTAGTTCTCCAATTTTCCAACTTTTTGGGAAGTTATTTAAGTTTAATAGAGTATTGTAAAGATTCAGTAATAGAGATGAATGTGAGTAGTAAATATTTCGTACAATCAGATGGTCAACATTATCAGGACCTGGTGCTTTATTCCGATTGAACGAGAAGATGGCAGCTTTTAGTTCTTGGAGTATAAATGGATTAACTGGCTGGGTTGAGCGCGGATGAATTTGATGCGGTTGCAAGTCCGAAGGACCAAATATTGAATTGGCAATTTCTGCATAAAAAGATTGTCTTGAGTGGGTTGCTGTAGTGGAATCAGAAAGAGCGTAGACTTCCTGTCTGTAAAAATCTCTAAATGCCGTCTTTTTTAGTTTCCCAAAGGGGTCTTTGGTATTTGAGCAAAAAGAACTCCACGCTGTTTTCTTTGCTTCCAGAATTTTCTTTTTATAGAGTGCTCTATGCTTTTTTAATTTGATCATGTCTTCCTCTGATGCAGACAAAAGTTTTGTTTTCCTATAAAGTGCTTTAACGAAGCTTCTCATTTTCCTAAGTTCCGCTGTCCACCAAGAAACTGTTGGTTTAAATGTGGAGTTTTTTTCTTTAAAGTATGGTCACAGGTTTGTGTTATTATATTTATAAAGTTGTCGTACTCTTTTTCGAATGCCCCCGTCATTTTTATATCCTGGAAAGTTATATTATTTTCTTGCAATGATTTAGATAATTTTCTATTGAATTTTTTCAATGAGACATTCTTTGTCCGATATCTACGCTTTGGAAGCTTCGGGGTTTGGATATCCATATACAAGGTTATCAGCCTGTGGTCACCGTAGTGCATATCATCCTCAACAGTCCATAAGGAAACTTTTGGGAACAGTGGGAAGGATGCTAGTGATACATCTGGCCAACCTTTCAAATGCGTGGTTTCAAATGTTGGTTTTGAGAAAGGATCATTTAGGACTAATAAGTGCATCATATTGAGATGATTGATGAGGTGTTGTCCTTTTTCGTTATCATTCTCATACCCCCACAGGACACTATGAGGATTCAAATCACCCAGCAACAGAAGTTTTGAACTCATACCCGACGTGTTCGCCCAATCTTGTAGATCTTCTTTTAAATTAGCCGATGGTGCGGAATACTGACTGCCTATAGTTATTTGTCCTTCTGTTGAGGAGATATTCTCGAAGACTGAGTTATCATTTTGTTGAACTCTTATATGTTGTAACGATGTATCTATTATTATCATTTGGTAATTCTTTTTTTTTAAAGAGTAGCAAGGAAGTCCTGAGGGAAGGCCATGTGGTCTTCCTTTGACTATATTGGAGTCCTGTATGCATGCTATTTTGTAGTCTTCTTGAATTAAGAATTGAAGGAGTGAAGCTGTTGCACTTTTATTCTTTTGAAGATTAATCTGTGCTATTTTAAAGGATGGTGATATTTGATTAGTTGTTGAAGGTACTTGCATGTTTTGATGTTGTCCTTGCGGAGAAGAGTTTGAGTCCGAGAGATGAGAAATTTGAGTAGAATTTGGAATTGAAGGTGAGTTTGAGTTTTTGTTTGTATTTGATGAAACGATTTTTGTATTGTTTAGTTGGTTGAATGTGGAGCAGATACATTTATGAAGGTTTTCCTCGATTGAAATCGAAGTTTAAATAATGGACATTCATTTGAATCCGCTCTGTGTGGGAAATCATGTTTTGTGTTCAGACAATTGATGCAGCATATTTTCTTAGGATCTTCTTTATTTGGGCAAGTTGTTGTTGTGTGATTATACGCACAAATAGCACAGGCAGCTTCAAATCTACAGTTGTTACCTGTATGGCCATATTGTTGGCATTGCGAGCAGCGGATTATTGGGCGATAATCCGCAACTTTACAGGAATTAAATCCAATCAGGATACGGCCTTGCTTCGTCAGATGACGGGCGTAATTGATATCTAAATCCAGGACCAAATGGTAAATTTGTGATTTTTCTCGGTGAATTTTTTTATGTATCGCTATTGGGATTTCTCGATCATAATCTTTCAAGATTTTCTCTGTGACTTCTTCTGGTTGAGTATATAAAGGGATTCCAAGAACAATTATCTTCTTAAAATTTATAGTTTTGTACGTTAATTCAGTGATATCTTTAAGTCTTTCAATTCCTTCTATTATTCAGAGGGTTTTAACAAGAACGTGAAAGATGATGTCTAAATGAACAATTTGGAAGAAGCATAACCATAACTTATTTGGAAGCCCAATTTCTGCTATTGCCATGAACAGTCGTTTTTTCTGCAGTCCTGTATATGATCTATGGACATTTACAGTAGTGGAAAAAAAAAGTAAACATCCCCTACTAACTCCTCAACAAATTATCGTAGAAGAAAGTTACTGGTACCGAACGATTGGAAATAAAGTCTACTTTTAAATTATGACTATAAAATTTGCTTAGGGGGGAATCTACATATTAAAACGAACCCAAACTTTTTTTTTCATGGCGATACCCAATTTTAACAAGATATTTCAAATCTTCAGTTCAAACTATGCCTAGGCACCGAATTTCAAGTCATTTGAATGATAAGTTTTTGAATTATAAACGTTCAAAATGTAGTGTTTCTAATGTTAAATTACATTTCCATATTTTTATTAAATTAATATCGCCTGAAATTATACTCCTAATGTGCTATTTTTTTTTTGTGTGTGCAATAATACTTTACCCAAACATAAATACGTTGAATTTGCAATTTTTATAATTTTATGATACGAATTATAAATTATGAAATTAATATTCGAAAAAATTATGAATTGCAATTTTTTTGATGGATTTAGATTTATTAAGTCCTGCTTTATAGAAATCCAAAATTTCACTTTTTTTTTCCCAAGTAGTTTTCAGATTATGCTTAAAAAACGGCAAAATGGTGGTTTAAGGTGCAGTCTATGATAGAAGTGACTAGATATTTTGAAATTTCTTATGCTATCCTGTAATCTAACAGTCTTTAATGACTGCCAGAGTGGCGCTTAAGATGCCTTGATCAAGAAGGAGGCGCTCTCGGTAGCAATCGAGTACGGATCATCGATTTGGATACAGCCTCTAAAATCCGCTCCTTTTAAAATAATTAATTTCTCGGAAACTTATCGTATACGATAAAAAAAAAATTTTATGCAGTTCGTATACGAACTGCATAAAAACTTTTTTTAGGCTAATTGAAGGGTGTAGAGTTCATTTATGCTGTCAGAATTGTGTACTGTTATTGAAAAAAGAACAAAGTTATGTTCGTTTTAATATGTAGATGGCCCTCTAAGCAAATTTTATATACATCATTTAAAAGTAGACTTTATTACCAATTGTGTGGTACCAGTAACTTTCTTCTACGATAATTTTTTGCAGAGTTGGTAAGGGGTGTTTACTTTTTCTTTCCACGACTGTATGTATAATACACAGTATGCTAAAAGTTAGTTCAGTTGAACACATAGAACAGTTGAAAATTTCCTTTCAGGAATTTCCGCCAATAAATGGATCTTGTTAAGAACTTTTGTGCGGCCGTGTATAGGGTCTGTAGAATTCCTAAACACCAAGTAATATTTAAATAATAGTTAAATTTAAAGGTGCAGTCTACATCTGAAAACGCACTTCCAGCAATTATTGTTCGTAGTTCCAATTGTACAATTATTGTTCGTTTTCTTCTGTACACTCTCAGAAAAAACTGTAAATTTATGAGCGTTTGCGCTTCAATTTTCACGGGCAAGGGCCTTATTTGATAAAGAATGGTTTGATTCACAAAAAAAAAAAATCGGTACGACCCCATACAATTTTCTCCGCTAGGGTGTAACCCTTCATTTTAGTCGTCTTTCGGAAAACAATATCACTTAACCGCGACCGTAACATATTTTTTAACCCGCCAAAAAAGCAATTCTGTGATGATTATCTAACGTGCTACGTGCTATGGAACAGTAAGTAAAATGTTATTGTGTTTTGAAGTGCATTATATCTTTGCTCCGTAAAATTACGGGCTGCACAAAATAATGGACGTTTTTTTTATGGGGTATGACTTGGAGTCTCTGCTGCCGGCCTCTGCCCGTAATTTTACCGGGATATTTTTAGATACTTAGAAACGTAAGGGCAATCCACATATTCTTGCAGTTCTAGCCCACCTGTTGGCAAAAATACAGTACGACTCCATAGATTTTCCTCCACTAGGGTGTACGCGTTGGCACAAAATGATGGGCATGGATTTTTTTTTCCTTTTTTTACGGGGCATGACTGGAATCTCTGCTTCCGGTTTCTGCCTTAATTTTACAGGGATATTTTTAACAGTGTAGCCAAATTTTTTTGTGTGTCTCTGTACACTGCAAATTAAAATGTCTGAAATTCAGACACTTAAGTGTCTGAAACGGAGTGTTCAATTTTCAGACATTTTAAAATGTCTGAATTTTTTTAGACACTTTTTGCGTCTGAATTTCAGACACTTCAAACGTCTGAATCGCACCCATTTTTTGTAAGCATCATACGTAGCCATGTTTGACCACGTTGAATCCTGAAAAAATATTTGGCTGTGGTCCTGCCCCCTCCACCCCCATACAGCCTGATTTTTTTCTATGCTCCTAATTTTGGTATGCAATTTTCGTTAAGATGATAATTTAAATCTTTTACCACATTGTATTTATTATAATCAATATTTTGAACTTCAGGAGTAGAACAAAATTAAAACAAAAAATATTTATTTAAATATTAAGATTTTTTTAAAATTTTATTTTACTTTGAAAGGTCAAAATATTGATTATAATCAGTACAATTTCGAAACAGATTTAAAATATAAGCTTTACAAATATTGCACATCAAATTTGGTGGCACTAAAATCGTAGGGGGGGGGGGGGCACTGCCCAGTATGCCCATGCTTTAATCAAGAAGTTCTTTTGAAAAAAATGCAACCCTGCATTATTGTTATCTAAATCGAGATGTCCGGTATTCGGGAGTATCCGTTGTGGATGTTAATAGACATTCCCGAATAGCGGATACCTCTATTTAGCGAATACTTTTTTAATCTACAAGGCATAGATATTTGTATATTTTTTTACCTCACAAAAGCAGACATCTTCGATTATCGGGCAAATTCCGCTGCCCCGCAGTGTCTCTATTAAGGTACACGGATAAATATATGCATATATATTTTATAATCTTTTCCCACTCTAAAAGTTCAAAATATTTAATATACTCGGCGGTTGAATGTCGAAAAACATTTAAAATATCAGATGTAAGAAAATTGCAAGTAAATTCCCCCCCCCCCCACCAAGAAAAAAATGAAAATTCATAATTTTAAAATTAGATTTTTTAAAAATTATATTGCCACATAGGCACTTTTACATATGCATCAGATGATAATCACAACAGCTATTTAACTATGAATAAAAAAATAAATATTCTACTTTAATAACATTGAGAAAAAAATTACTTCTGTATTTTGTTAAATATATATTGGGTTTTTAATCTTGTCCTACTATAAAACTTCAAAACTTTAATTATAATCAGTGAAAGATTTAAGATATCAGCTTTACGAAAATTTCAAAGAAATCCCGACCCCCTCCCAGAAAAAAAAAATTAAAATCCTTATCATTTAAAAATTAGATTTAAAAAAAATTATATTTCCACATGGGCAAGTTTTTATGTAGATCAGAGGGTAATCACAAAGGCTATTCAACTATCAATAAAAATAAATAAATAAATATTCTATATTAATAACATGAAGAAAAAATAACTTATAGTCTCCAAACTTCTTTTGTCTTAAATATATATCTTAACATCTGTCATTTTTGTATTTTTCGTATACGTTTATGTTTTATCTTCTACATACTTCCTTTTATTTCCTGTTAAAAAAGTTTTTGAATGACTAAATATTTACAATATTAAAAAGTAATTATTATGAGAAATTAAATTTTACATTATTCTCATAACCATGTAATTAAAGATTACAATTCTACGATAGAAAATCCTTTTCATTAGATATCTTTAAAGAAAAATAAATTTAAAAGCACGAAAAGAAACAAACGCTTATCAGTAAACGTTAATCTCAAAATGACTCATGGTATGGAAGATCTTTATACACGCAGCGAATTCGAAATAAAGAAAGGATTTCTTTTTTCCTGACTCATCGCTGTGACGTCTGTTAGCAGGTCAAAAGATTTACACGTTAAAATGTTTAATCGCTTATAAATATATGTAAAAAATACTCGAGATATACATTCTTTTTCAGTGATACATATATACATAAATTTATAAAAATTGATTTTTATTCCAAAAGCAAAAGTCTATAAATATATTTTTTTATTTCAGTTGAATATTGTTCTGTTAAAAAAAAAAAAAAAAAAAAAAAAAAAAAAAAAAAAAAAAAAACTCCGAAAATCCCGGGATTTGACAGAAAAAATCCCCGGATTTTCGGGATTAAAAATAGAGCGGGATCCCGGAATCCCAGGATACGGGATTGTAATCCCTATGTAGGAAGCAAGAAAGCATTAGGAAATCTTTCAAAGCTTTTTTTTTTCTTTATATCATTGTGGTCGTTTAGTAATAGATAAGAATTAGAATTGAAACAGATAAGAATTGAAACTAAGAACTCCCATGGAAAACAAGAGAATGAATTTAACTTAAAATGTGATATTATTACTTTAAATTAGGGGAAACATATGAGAATTTAAAATATATAATTTGTAATAAAAGGCAACGTCATAAGTTAAAAAATATATACTTCTAGAATTAGCGGGCTTTTTGCAAACAGATTCAAAACTAATACCATTTTATGCAAGATTTTGATCAGTGCTATTTAGAAAATCATAAAAAAGAACACTAAATTTAGTACTAAAAAGAAAAATTGTGACACTTACTGTGTAAGATAAATTCCTCGATTTGAAATTTTAAAAACTATTACAGTGAGGAGCAAAGACTTGCATCTTTTTAGAGGGGAATACGTTAATACATCCGACTAAGCATACTCAGAGAATGAAATGCTTCATCCTCAAAATATACTCCGCCAGACAAAAGTTCTTTTTTACCAGCTTTTATAAAGACGAAGTACAATAACACTAAATCTCGATACAAATTAACACTAAGTACCACACACTTTGTAGAGTTCCCGGATGTAATCTTCAAGTGTTGTCTCTATCCCGAATTATATCGACGACAGCTTATAAGAGTCATTGGGTGTCAAGCACGTAAGTCAGATGTATATATTCAATACATAAATAAACTAAGTGAATACGACTTAAAATCACAGAACTTCAAATTTCGCAAAAAAATAAATACGCGTACATAAAACAAACTTTCAGTTACTACAACGTACGTTCCAACGAAAGACATCTAAAACGCATGCGCAACTACAGTGCCCCCTGGTGGAAACATTCTCCCTCCCAGTATAGTGAAATTTAATCAATTATGCTTTCTTTATGTCTGATAATTAAAAATATATGATATTTCTTTTCTTATAAATGGCTATAGAATAATTTTACGTTAAGGAAAATGTTACTAAAATTTTTACTTCAGAGAAATCCACCTTCCTTTGAACACTTCGTAGAAGACAATTTTAATTCTTTTCTTCTTTTGATATTGATATATTTCAAATTTATCTCAAAACGGTGTGTGTGTGTCGGGGGGGGGGAAGGGGAAGAGTCCATTGAGAAAAAAAAAGTTTTATTTTCAAAAATGTCGTTTGAAACTTATTTTTGAACGATTAATTTTTATATTTATTTTTATGTTTGTATCTTTAAACATTTCTTGCCCGAGGAGTTCTGTCAAAATATTCTTAGTTTGCCTATTTCATGTTTATGTTCTGCATTTTAGAAAAGCGGATTACGCTGTTGATCCCAGATCCAACTGTTCCAAAATCTTGTCCCTCCCTAAATTTCTTTCCACCGGTACATCTCTTAGTATTTAACGGGAGGGTGTGGCTCTTCCTTGGACATACGTGCGTACGTCCATGATTGCGAGTAATTTTTGAAAATAAATATTTTTCATGAAAAGCAATTACTGATTTATTTATTGCGCCAAAAATAACTAAGTCCCAAAACTTTAGTAAGCTAACTATTTCAATTTTCCAGACGTCCCATAATCTAAACAAATTACTTTTTTTTAAAAATATAAAATACCAAATTTAATGGATAAAAATATTTTAAACATCTGTTATCCATTCGAAAACAATTTTCTGGTGGTGCTGGCATACATATTGCAATACAGTTATACATACAGTCATCACACATATGATACAATTGTATCGCATTTAGACACTTAAGTGTCTAACTTTCTAAATGTCTTAATTTCAGACATATCACCACTTTTCAGACATGTTTATCAGTTCATTTATGCCATGATCATAGTAAGACACTTATGTGTCTTAAATTTAGACACCTGTGATGTCTGAAATTTCAAATTTAGACACTTAAGTGTCTGAATAACTTTTTCAGTCACATATGTGTCTTAATTTAAGACGCCTCTATTTGCAGTGTAAACAAACGACAAATTCTATGCACACCATATTCTATAATAAGAACCATGAAGTAAACCTCAGTGATATATATGTAAATTTAAATACGTTTAAAATAGTGTAATATCATTAAAATACGCCGCAAACGATTTTTAACTATAAGAATGTCAATTAACAGAATTCTTTTGAGTGTCTCTGTAGATGAACTGTAAGATATATACTGTAAAAGCACTTATTTTCGTGAGCCGTAATTTTCGCGAAAATGAAGATATCGGTGATTTCGCGAGCTGAAAATTTCGCGAATTTTATATGAACGGAACCGAAAATTGAAAAATCCCGAAACTACCTAAATAGAACCCGTTTTGCATAAGGCATTTTAAAAAACTTCCTCTTGTTCGAAAAATTCGCCCGAAAAGTTTTTGTGCCCGCTTCCTGCACAGGAGAGCTCCAGCCTTTGGACTTAACTGTAAACAGCGAGTTCGAGCATTTGCTCAAGAATGAGTTTATTGAGTAGTATTCTAATGAGCTTAAATTTCTAGAGGAAAAAGAATTTGTGGACCTACGAATATCACGACTAAAAACGAACTACGCTTCTTCGCTTGTGCTCACATTTAACGATGCGTTGCAGCCAAACATGAGATAATTTTGAATGGGTTCAAAGAAACTGGTATATATACTGTAAGTGAATGAGCTGCATTCTATTAGTTGTATTATTGTTTTTATTCAAGAAATAGTTGTATAGTATTCAACAAATAGTTGTAAGTATGCGAGAAAATTTTGTACTTATTTCTTATTTAAGTAACTGTAATCAAATTTTGGATAAGTGAAAAAATTCTGATTTTTTATTATTATTTGAGGCGAAAAAAAAAAATATTTCGCGAGGCTTAAATTTTCGCGAATACGACGGGTTCGCGAAAATCGCGAAAATAAGTGCTTTTACAGTAGTAAGTTATGCCGTGTAGTACCCCTCAGTGATATATATAAATTTCAGTAATGTTTAAAATAGTGTAATATCATTAAAAGACACAGCAAATGATTTACCCCCATAGACCGTTATGTAACAGAATTCTTTTGAATGTCTCTGTAAATGAATCGTATATGTTACACTCTTCATTTTCAATGCCGAACACGCCATAGTAATACCCAGTAACATCTATAAATTTCATGGCAATCGGACTACATTTGCGCGAGTTAGAGTATGAACAGACAGACAGGCAGACAAATCTAATTTATAAACACTTTTCAACTTTGTTGTAAAGTGTTAAAAGGGCACAAAATTGATGTTAATTTTTAAAATTGCATTACATTTTCTTTTATTGTAGATGCTGGACTGTTGGAGATGAGTTCGGGCTCTGTTTTCGGGTCCTCGAATCCTAACGATTTAAAATTCGAGTCCAAAAAATCTTGTGCCATCAGATCCTGAACCTGATAAGTCTTGTGTCATCAGATCGTGAACCTGAAACATATTGTATCATTAGATCCTAAGCCTCAAAAATCTTGTGTCATTAGATCCTGAATCTGTAAAATCTTGTGTCATCAGATCGTGAACCTGAAAAATCTTGTGCCATCAGATCGTGAACCTGAAAAATCTTGTGTCATCATATCCTGAACCTGAAAAATTTTGTCTCATCAGATCCCGAACACGATACCGAGAGATGTGTGAAAAAAAAATGTTAAGAAATTTTAAAAATATTTAACATATCATAATGTTAATAACATTTCAAGATTAATTTCCTCATTTAAAAATCACTTACTATACAGAAATTCATCTTAACAACGTTTTGTGATTTTTATGTCGTTGAAAATTGCTTTAAATAGCAAATGTGCTATTTATAGCCAACCATTGGGAGAAATATTCCAATGGTTACTTCCAATTTATTCAAAAGTTACTATTATTTAAAAATTCCATTGTACATCAATAAAAAGTTCTTTTTAAACAGATTTTTAAAGGATTATGAAATATTTTAAGAAATTTAGACTGCATTCTTGTTTCTCGAATACCAAATTCTTTTCCCCCTTTTTTGTATAATTTGAGAATAAATAAAATTTTCCCTTTGAACTCGAGTCTGAAGACTGGTATAAAAATCGAGCCCAAGTCTGTTTCGGGCCTAAGATCGGGCTCGGGCTGAGTGTGGCCTAGTAGGAGATAGTTTTTAAAAATGTCGGTTATAAGCATGAAAAAACTAGTCGGATGTGGCAATCCCAAAACTTTCTTCTATCTCATACATGTTAATACTTCTTGAAAAATGCAGCATAGCAGCGCCACCGGTTCGATGATTTATACCAATATCTAATCAGCAACAATTTATGTCAACTTCTAAGTGAATCTGAAGTTTAGTGAAAATCCGTGCATTATTTTTTGAGTAGAGCTGTGGTGGAAAAAAATTCTACATATATAAAAAATTCTACATTTGGTGTATATAGTCAACTTATGGGCTATATGTACCAAAACCTAATGTGGCCGCCCCTCCGGGTGGTCCGAAACCGATCCCTTGAGTGGGGGAGGACACTTGGAGCACGTCGAGTTCGTTGTATACGAATGCGAGGGGGCCGGATGGGGACGAATGACAGCCTACTAGAGTGGCTCGCGGTCGACAAGCCTCGAGTCCGGCGGTCACGGGTAACGGACGTTGAACATGGGTGGGCGTATTGAGTGCCACGCTTTCATCCCCGGCACCCGGGTTCTCTAGGCAAGCCGGATACCAACGGTCCATAGGTCGAACTCAGTGCCGGTTTACGGCCATGACGGTGTCGCTGAGCAAAAACTAGCTAATGTGATAGAACCCCATCCACCAATTGACTAAGAGGGCGTCTAAGAGGAGATAGTGGGCTTTGTAGAGCAGGGTCTCGGTGACTCACTAGTGACGACGGGGCTCGCGGAATCGCCATGCAGGGTCTCCCAGAGCAACCGAAGGGTGAGGGTTTTGGACAGCGCCTGATGTGCTATTTGAGTCAGGAGGCTCATCCCGCCGAGATATCCGCAGCTGGAGCAGTTGTGAGCTGACCCTACGGTGGGTAGGGTTTGGTGGTGACCTCGTCGACCAGAGGGTTGTCGCAGAGTGTGGCCAGTATGACTCTGGTTGCTCGATGTCGTGCCGTAAACCCTGGGAGTGTCGGCCGGCAGGTCCGCCATTAAACACTATCCCCGCAGGGAATCGGGCCGGAGGCTCGCCGACTAACGAGGCGGTGCTTCGAACATTGGGCGAACTCTTGGTCCGACCTAGGTCCTGCGTGCCTGTGCGCTACCGGAGGTTGCCACGCTCAGTGGTGAGGATCTAACGGTATCTCAAACTAATTTTCGAAAGCAACTAAGAGGTAGCGGTCAGTTATTGCACGGTGTCAGGAGCATTCGTGCTTGGGTACCCTCGACGGCCGTGAGGTAAGGAAGCGAGGGTCGGGCTTCTGACTGTCTCTCGCGGTTTCTCCATCCTCGAGTGGAGTCGGATTGTGGGGGACGAGCGGGACTACGGACCTTCCAACCCCCTGGCGAGAAGAGTCTATCCCGTCTAGAAGGAGCTTTCCGCGCCCTTCTGGAGCCACTGACGGCGCCTAGTCTGGTCTCTCTTGACTCCCAGCGTCGGGCCGCGAGGGGTTCCGCAGGTTGAGCGGAAAGATTGGGCGAAAATCCCCTAGCGAGGCAATGTCTTTTTGGTCAGAGAAGGAGTTACCTTGTCTCATTGGGGTCCGTTAAAGGCGCCTTCATGATCCCCTGAGCGAGGCGTCGTCTTTGACGTCAGGAGGGATTTTCCTTAGTTAAGGGTACCTTATCCAATCCTATCGGTTTGCTCGCATAAATGTCTTTGCCGGAAAATGATATTTTATCTTGTGAGCTCTCCGTAAAGTAACTCCGGCACGGGAAACCTCGTGCAAGTTCTTGGGCCCGACTCCTTTGTAGGTGTTCGGTTCTTGTGGGCTGTCGTAGCGTACCAGTTTGGGAACCAAAAAAAGGGACCATTTGGCTCTTCTAGCTGGGTGGTGAGGATTGTCGTATGCGACCGATTCATCTTTCTTTTGGGAATAGCCGGCGTGACGTGCGCTGGACATTGCTCCGGTCTGACCGGAGTTTTTGTGAGGGGCGGCCTTCACGGGCCATTCCTGGCGGTGACCTTCGGGATGCGCCGCGGCTCTCGGGTCGCTCCGAGCAGGGATAAATGGGCCTGCAAGGGCCTGGGACCGGGAGATGGGAACACTTACCCTATACTAAAACAACTTAATAAGCAACAACTTAAGTCAACTTGATAACTGAATCTGAAGTTTGATTAAAATCCGTGCCTTACTTCTCGATATAAAACTATTGCGGAAATCTGGGAAAATGAAGCATAGCAGTGCTACCTGTTGGGCGATTTACACCAAAAGGTAGTCAGCGCCAACTCATATCAAGGACTAACTCAATCTGAAGTTTGATGAAAATCCACGCATTAGTTCTTGAGATAGAGCCATTGCAGTATAGCAGCGCCACCTATTGGGCAATTTACACCAAAACGTAACAAACATCAACTCATATCAAAGACTAATTTAATCTGAAGTTTGATGAAAATCCGCGCATTAGTTCTTGAGATAGAACCATTGCGGAAATCGTAAAAAAGGCAACATAGCACCGCCACCTGCGGAGCAATTTGCACCCAAAACTAATCAGCACCAATTTCTAGCAGAGACTAACTGAATATAAATTTTTATTAAATTCCGTGCATTAGTTTTTTAGATAGAGCGCCCGCAAAATTTGGGGCACACACACACAGACAGACTCACAGGCAGGCATTTTGTAAAAACATGTTTTTCGGGATTTCTGACCCCATAAACGTGTAAACCCTTCGAAAAGCGGAATTCGAAAATTTTTAAGATTCCAATACTTTCTTCTTGTAAAGATAGAAGAAACTAAAAACAAGAAAGAAAAATCATCCGTCGAGCATAGATAGAAACACTTTCCAATATTTGCAGAATACCTTAACAAAACTTCGATATTTAATAAGGTAAAAATGATACCTAAATAAACATTTTAGAAAAGTATAACACATTTGAAAAACAGATTTCAACAATTACCCTCCATAATCGAGAACATACTCCTGTTCTTTTGTGCATTTCTATATATGATACATAAATTTGTACACATTCTACATAGTATGTTAAAATAAAATTAAGTAAGAAAACGAATTACATGGTTGAAATTCACCTTCGGAAAATTCTACCAATAGATAGTAACGTACTTGAATTCCTTTGTGCAGTCCTGTATATTACATAAAGTTTTTATAAACTCCACATATAAGCTGAAATTTAATTCGGGCAAGAACATGCTTAAAACTACTGAAATCACATGTCTAGGAAATACTATCCAAGGGCGGCCAAGTATCCAGGCTCTTTGCATAGCCCTGTGCATGATTTTATTCATATGCTTCAAACGTCTCTTAGTTTAGTACTAAATGTAGTTGAGCTTGAAAATACATAACTCAAATTACAAAACACTTTTAAGCAATCCATGCTCATTCTCAGTAATACTTACGAATTATTTTGTGTAGCCCTGTATAGGGTCAAGAGAATTTATGCATTCCACGTAGTATGCAAAAACTTAGTAAAACGCATACAGATCTGAAAGTTCACTTTCAGCAATCATTCCTAACTGACAACACTTCGGATTCAGTACTGTATCCGAAATCTTTCACGTATCTCTGTAAATGAATGATAATGCAATGCGCGTTATATTTTACTGAAAGCATCTTGTAGTAAACTTTAGTAATGTACATCAATTTCATCACCTTTGAAATAATTCAACATAATTGAAATACTCTGCGAACATTTTTTTTTACCGTAAACTATTACAAAACCGAACTCTTCTGCCTGTAAATGAACAATAAATGCTTTGCACCTCCACATTCTGTAGATATCATACATTAGTGCACCTCAGAAATTCCTATGAATTTCATTATGTTTGTAACGAAGTACACCGGTGTCCGAATTTAAGGACCAATTACAAAATGCTAATTTTCAAGTACGCGAATACTCAAAAGGTACAAAAAGGTAAAAATTAAGTATCAAATACTTAATATAATTCGAATAATTACTATCTCTACAACACAGCTATTCCATATAGCATCTCATTCATGTCACACATAGTCACACGTGTCACAATCACTACGTTGAAGCAAAAAATATGAAATTCCATGCATCTCATTATGAGTCTCAAATGATCACTATCTGTGACTGCACTGAGACGTCACTGTGACTGTTGCTTTGCGACGAGTCACCATGTGACTTTAAAATGTAGTTACATTGTGACTCTCAAGTGACTGCCATCTGTAGACCAATTTCAAAGTCATCGTGAACGCTGCATTGTGATAAGTTACCAAATAAGTCACATTAAAGTCACATGATGACTTTCAGGTGACAAAGAGGCTACTGTGAAGTCACCATTGTGCTCTTTTGTGAAAAGCCACTATGTGACTATAATGTGATATTATTTGGTGGCTTATCATAATGCAATGTCCATAATGACTTTGAAATTGAGTCTAAAAATGACAGTCACGTGAGAGTCACAATGTAACTACATTGTAAAGTCACCTAGTGACTCGTCACAAAGCAGAAATCACATTGACGTCTGAGTGGAGTCACATATAGTGATCATTTAAGACTCATAATGAGACGTGTGGAATTTCCTGTTTTTTTGTTTCACCGTAGTGACTGTGACACTTGTGACCATGTGTGACATGAATGAGATGCTATATGGACTAGCTGTGCTGTAGGGATAGTAATTATTTGGATTACTAGGGGGCTCGGCCCCCTACGAGCTACGCTCGCCAACCCCCGTCCAGACACCGCAGACTCTAAATGCACGCTAATTTGATCGGCTTTAAAGAGATTTCGAAAGATTGAATTATAATTTAAAAAACAGTGGCGATCTCCCTATAAACGAATTTCTATTCATTTCTCTTTGATTGGGGAATTTTAACGCCAAATCTGCTGCGGTACTACTTGATTATCCTGTCGACCAATTTCGCCAAATTATATAAATCGCCAAACCACTCGCCAAATTATACAAATTGATATAATTTTTATTTTAAATAACGAAAGAACAAATAAATTCGTACAACATTAATAAAAACACAAATAAAACGTCGAAATAAAAATAACTTGATGACGTATACACGTGTAACAACATTTCAAAATAAGCTAATATAAAAGGAATTAAGTAAAGAGAGTCTTTGTCTCCTGGTATTTTTTAACAAAGCGAAAAGAAAGTTCTTTTAAATGAGACATTTTAAATTAATTCTCAAAATATCAAATAAATGTCTAGCGCAATTTCTAAATTTAAACTTTTTTGCAATATTATTTTGTGTTAATTTTATGTAATAACTATAATGTGACGTAAATATGACGTAATTTCTCCTAAGACTTCTAACGCATGTTAATGAATTTATTATTTTACAATATCCTTTCTCTTTTAAAATTCACGTGTATACTTTTTATGACGTAATTTTTAATAAGTTCCTGATTTTTATACGTAATTATTTAATTCTAATTTGAAAGTTTTTTTCCTGTTTATAATAGTCACGTGTAAATAAATTTTTAATTTGAAGCAAACATTATTGCTTGCGCTTTTTATACAGTTGGCAACAGTTTAAATTAGTACAATTTTCTGAAATCTGTAAAAAATATCTCTAGAAATGCTGAAAATTTGAATTTAAAATAGAAATAAAACCTGAAAAAATGAGTCAAAATAAAAAAATTAATGCAATCTGCACTCCGGCAAATTCTAACGCATAAAATGATCTAAAAATGATTACACTGCCATGTCTAGTTTTTGCTGCTATAAAACTTTTTTAGTGGAACGATTTTGTCCAACTTTAGCATTAAATAACTCTTAAAATAATTCTTCGATTTGAAAACTGTCTGCATCAGCGTGTTTATCAAACATTTCTGTATAAAACCACCGATTTTCATATTTTTGTATGCATTATTTTTGTTAATAATAACGAAGAAAGGCCTCCGATCACAAAAAAATCAAAACCGGCGGCGGCGGCGGCGGCGGCGGCGGCGGCGGTGATAGCGGTAGTTACTTTTTTTTAGAATAGAGAGATATTATTTCCTTTTGAGTATTCGCTTACTTAAAAATTAGCATTTTGTGACTGGTCCTTAATTTTGGACACCAGTGTAATTTATATATTTTTTGTGTGTTTCAGTGTAATTTATATATATATATATATATATATATATATTACGCTATCGTACGTGGCACAGAAATCGCGATTTTTTGTTAAATGTTTAATGCCAACACTCGAATGAAACGCATCTCATTGGTTACTGAACAGCATTTAATGCATCTTCATACCTATAAGGGGGTTTACTATAGGAGGACCCTGGTCTGTCGCCAAATACCGCCAAGTTTGTTGCCAACTTGACAATATATCGCCGAATTTGGCTATCAAAATTAGTCGCCCAAAGTGATGCCAACTTGGCGATATCTCTAATATTTCGCCAAATTTCCATAGATTTCCATTGTAAACCAATAGAGTATACTTGCTTACAGAAAATCAATAAATCGATATATTTTAATGCAACAAAAACTAATATTAGCTTAAGAGATTATATTAATTACTATACTATTTAAGGGAGTAAATTAAATTACGAATAAAAGTAACATGATACAATGCTTTGCATGCTTTCCCAAACATAAATTTTAAGGGGCACCAAACTGGTCGCCAAGGACGGCTAGTATTATTGAAATACGCCGCAAACGATTTTTCGTCGTAGATCATAATACAACGGAATACTTTTGAGTTCCTCTGTATGTGTACTGTAAGTACCTACTACACATAACATATTCTGTAATAATCATCTTCTAATGCACTTCAATAATGCATATAAATTTCATTATGTTTAAAATTTTGTAACGCTACTAAAATATACCGCAAATGATTTTTTAATATAGACCCTAACGTAACGGAGTACTACTTTTGAGTGTCATTGTTAATGAAGTATGTATGGTACGCATTTCATTTTGAATACCGAACATGCCATGGTGAATCTCAATAACGTATATCAAATACATGTCAAACCCAATACAGACAAACCCAATTCATAGACACTTTTCAACTATATGTTGGAAAGTGTTAAAAAGGCTAAAATAAGTACTTTTGATCAGAACTCCTTGTAAAAAACAATGTTTAATCGCATCCACGTAAAAATCCATGTTTTGTAGAAATTCAGTTGGGGCGGGCCGGGTGCGGGCCGAGATTTCAACTTTTTTCTGGCCAGCCTGATCTCGAGCCAAACTTTTAGCTTTTATATCTGGGGCTTGTTAATAATTTTTTTGTACAAGATGGTAGATGGGCCGAGCTCGGGCTGAACTTTTAACATTTATACAGGTCCGACCAGGCCGAACTTTTTTCTATGCATCGGGCCGGCCCCAGGCCTGGAAATTGTGGCCCGTGTAGACTCTCTAGTAACGCAAAGACACTCGCAAGCTACTGTTATACTAATGGCAGTATTATTTTTAAATTTCTCGTTTGCATTATAATATTTTTAAATGACATTTTTTTTTTTGGATATTTGAAGTCAATGTCTAACCGGATATTTTCGTCCTTTTTCGATTTTAGTTGATTTTTTTTCTTCTTCTGGGGATATGTTTACTTTTGAAACCGGTTTCCACACATTTTATAATTGAAAATACTAAAGGCATAGCTGACAATTTTCCGGTTTTTATCAGTTAAAGAAAAAAATATTCAAATATTTTAATTCAGAAAATTCATTTAATCAAATATTTATTGTTTCAAAGCGGTATTTATTTGATTTCATTTATTAAATAAATTTTCTGGTTAAAATTATATTTATTTAACTTGAAGAAAAGCAAAAAAAAAAAAAAAAAAAAAAAAAAAAAAAAAAAAAAAAAAAAAAAAAGACAGAAGATATTGTCAGCGTATGCAAAGTGTTGTACAAAAGTGCGCTACTGAACATAGCCAAAATATGCTTTAATTACACATTGTACATTGACAAATTGATCAAATCAATTAGGAAAATTCATATTCTTTTAAGATTTTTTTTTTTTTTTTTTTTTTGGGGGGGGGGGGGTGTCTCGACACTGGGATGGAGTCTCGCGAGCCCCTGTGTGCAGGGAAACATTTCGAGGGGCAGACATTATGCTCTAAAGACTTGGTTTTGCTTGTCTGAGTTGTGTCCTTTAAGCTGTCAGATAATACATCCATATATTTTCGTTTCAATTATGAAGCACACTGACGGACGATTTGCCCTTATAGATAGAGCGTCGGAATTGTTTTGAGTGTCCCTGTAAAGGAACCGTAGATGCTACACACTTCATTTTCAACACCTAATATGCCATTCTAAACCCTAATAACATATATTTCATTGCAGTTCGACTATATTTAAGAACGGACAGACCGCAGACAGACTTATAAACCGAATTCATAAAGACTTTTCAACTACGTTGGAAAGTATTAAAAATGAAAATTGAAGTACTAAATACTTATCACCCATTTTGAAAAATAACGTATTCTCACAAGAAAATGTATAGCATTTTTCTGATTAAATTATATGTTTTCATTAATACCCCGGTAACGTATTGTAACCCGGGCTTCCCGGGTTACAGGAATATAGGTGAAAAAAAATTTAATTGATAACGCTAATAGATTTTTTACATTTAATATATAATTTTTAGAATACCCACTAATAATACTAAAAATCATATTTCTATGAAAAATGGCTATTATGCGTTCAAATAAAGTTTTGGAATTGTATATAAAAAAAAATACTTTCGTATTGGCTTCGCACCAGGAATTAAAAGCAGCAGAAATCGCCAACGATCACTATTTACAATCAGATTTTGACTATTTCAGTGCTTGCTTTAAACGCATAGTTTGATTACATGTCTTAAATTCGTGATTTATTTATATTTTATTGTTTTACTTATTTATTGATGAATTTTTTAATTTCGTTGTACAACATAAGCTGGAAACAAATGCTGAGCTATTTCTTTCAATTTAAGTGCAAACGGATTTATATTTCGTAATCGCGCGCGATAGAAGTAGATTAAAAAAAAAATCGATCTTCAAAATTATTTTACATAATAAAAATTGAATAAATTGCGATACAGTTTTCGAAAGAATTCCGATACAGTTTTGAAACAAATTGTATTTGGAAGTACATTTTATTCCCTATTCGACGGTGTAAAAATTGAAAATGTGCTGTGTTTAGAAGTTTAAAACATTGAGGTAAAAAAATGTAATCGTCTGGTGTTGTCACTTTCAAAATGACGTCAGCGTTACGAAGGGACGCGTTTGTCCTTTACAATATATACTCCCCATCATTGTAAGCCTGTTGCATTGAATTAATTGCCTAACGATCGATTATATTCGTTAATGCTATGTATTTTCATAAGAAATAAATTGTGTAATATGATATGTCTACTTGTCATCGACTGTATTTCTTCATATAATCTGGATAATGAGAACGAATAATTTCGTCTTGTTTAACTTTGTTTATCAAATTTAAAACCAAAAATTCTGGATTTTGATGAAATTGTCAATTTTTTTTTTCTTCTATTTATTTATACGCATATACGAAGTAAACTGGTCGGATGTGCCAATCCCAAAACTTTCTTCTTTCCATGGATGTTAATATGTAAAAAAGTTTATACACAGGTTAATCCTTCAGTGTTATTGCTTCAATGCTACATTACCTTTGATTTTCATCTAAAGTTTCTGCTCCATTTTACAATATTTTCTTTTTAGAGTGTACCCTTGTTCAAAATTTAAACTTTGCATTGTACTAAGCGTGCTTCGAAACGAGGTCGCAAAGTTGCAACGCCGCCTTGGTCCATGCCGCATTTTTCCCAGTTGATTTTTTAATTAACCTTTAAAGAACACAGGTTACATATTGAGAGAGCCACACAATGCAAACTAATCGCGAATCCGGTGGTAATTATGTGATTAGTTCTAATTAAATGAGTCTGTTTTTAACAGTTTGACGTTTATAGATTTTATATAGCATTTCATTACACAATATATAGCATTGCACATATTATATAGCATTTCATTACACATATATGATTATATAATCAAAAGATGTTATCTAGGCTTTAAAAGCCGAGGGTTAATATATCGGCTAATTTACCGACATTTTTTTTTTCGAAAATCATTATCAACATTCCTTTTATACTTCTGCGACGATAGGTACCTCCACCGCTCCTCAACTCATTTACTGAACGCCCGAAAATCGAAATTTGTGTGCAGCGGAAAAATCCGATTTTCTCGAAAACTATGTGACCTGGGGTAACCAAAGTCACCAAATTATGAAAAAGCAGTCAATTCTCTAGAGCTTACACCAACATTTAGTTTATAAAGTTGATTTTTGATAAAATGTTAATCATTTGAACAAAAAAGGCAATTTTTTCGCTCTTTTTAGGGTTCTGTAAAATGTAAAAACGGAACCATCGTAAGATCATTCCTGTGTTTATCTGTCCGTCTGCTAGTTTTCCTGCAAGGTTTAAATTAACTTCTACTACCCCTACTTTTTTCATAATTTTAGTTTCGGTAGATTCGGAAATAGAGTGGGAGAGGACATATTTTTTCATTACATTTTCGACGATATCTCTGACAATATATAATACCTAAAATTAAAATAAATGTAGTTTTTGAGTTTAGCATTACGAAAGTTTTCACACGATATACAAAGAAAAAATGCTTTTTTCAAGTAACTTAATTTACCCCTCTATATTTTCCTAAATACATTTGTGAATGGCTAATAATCTATAAATATATGGGTCAATAGCCTTTATTACTTCCCCCAATTTGAACTTTCCGCGTTCCACAGTTTACGAGTAAAATGGCTGTGAGAGACGGACAGATAAACACAGGAATGATCTTACGATGTTTCCGTTTTTACATTTTACAGAACCCTAAAAAGAGCGAAAAAATTACGTTTTTTGTTCAAATGATTAACATTTTATCAAAAATCAACTTTATAAGCTAAATGTTGGTGTAAGCTCTAGAGAATTGACTGCTTTTTCATAATTTGGTGACTTAATTTTTTTTAGAGGTTTGCGACCATAGAAAAACAGTTTCCCGATTAGAAATTCACTGCGCGCGCCTGCAGCTTCTCGCCTTCGCATCAGACATGGTATTCCTTTTTTATACTAAAACATTTAAATATGTAAGTGAAATGCCAATAAATATAACTCATAAAACTTCGAAAGTTACACATTTTTTCTTTGTAACTGAAAAAAAAAAAAAATAAAAAATAAAAATCACGTCAATTTTAAGCCAAGGAAGTAGAACCTTTCCATAAATCCTATGAATATTCTGAGGCGTATGAAACCTGATAAATAACAGCGTATTTTCTTATATTGGGCACAAATTACCAAATTTGAAATTTGTATACTTTTTTTTATCTATTTAATTGGTGCTATTTGAGTACTTCCGCCAGTCCAAGACAAATCACTTTTTACTCCGTCAGAACAGTTAAACGAAAGAGCTCTTGATGCACTTAGAGCAATAAGTTTTAACAGTTTTCAAAAATGTTTCAACCTTTCTATAGCAGTAAGACAGGGCGACAAATCTCAGGTTGCTTTTCGTACATTATTGGATGACTATCTCAGGGACATGTAACTGTTGAGCAGTAGGGGAGATGGGGGCACATGTGAACACGGGGCACATGTGAACATCGCAATTTTCTCATAGTTATTATAAGTTTTTTTATTTGAAAAAAATTACTAAAGATGACAGCACCTGTAGACATATGGTAAAATTTTTTTGAAGCTCTATGACATTTCGTTTGTCCTCTGTAGCCAAAACACTGCTTTTAGATCTTAAAAGTAAAATCTTTGTTCCAAGTTGATACGCGAATAACTTTATTTATTTATTCATTTATTTGAATTTGAGTGTTTCAACATATACTATGAGTACTAATAAACATTTTTGATACATTTCTTTTTCTTCTAAAATTGAGAAATATTAATGATTTATCAATTTAACAAAAGCAGCAATGTGGGGCACTTGTGAACAGACTAGTTGGGGCAGTTATGAACAGTTCATAAGTGTCCCAATAATTATTCTGTGATTCCGTTTCTTTCAGTTAACTTAATGTGAAATAACGTAAGTTCCATTATCTACAATTTTCTTGAAATAGAAGATATTTTCCTCACACAAAGTTTATTTTATATTGAAACTTCCACAAACACATCTTTCAGCAAATACATAAAGAGCAACAAGCTCGTTTACGTTCAATTGTACTTTAAATAAATTTAATGTTTTCTGAAATGCAATAAGTGATATATATTATTTTACTCAACGGTTTACAACAATATTTTTTATGCATTGTTAATACAAAAACATTACCTTGAACAACTTTGCAAATTTTTCTGTTAGATTAGTTCTAACCTTGCAATGATGGCTTACTATCATCTCTAAAACAGTTATGTATATGATGCTTTGAATGGAGCTATCCATTCAAAATACCATATCCATAAATACCAGTAATATTTTAAGAAAGTAAACTTTTTAAACTGATAACTACCGTAAAATACCAATTGTACCCCCTCCCATTTTTTCAAAAGCAAAAGAAGTTGGGAGGGGGGTTATAGTCGAGATTTTTTTTAATCATTAAAAAACCCTTCTTTATCTATAATTTACAAGTAAATAAGGCAAATACAGGAGTGATAATCTTTCGTATTTCGGCAGATTTCCGATAAATAGTATGTAAATGCCCCCTCCCTAAAATTTCCCCCAAACAAAAACCCTTAAGCAAAATTTAAATGTTTTAATTTCTTTTTTTAAATTGCTTCTTTATTTTTTTATTTTATTGCAACAATATTTAATGAATCATCTAAGCCCCCCTCTCTCCCCAAATCTACTTATTTTCATTTTATAATCTTTTGCTTAAAGATATCACCCAGAAACTAGAGAAATATATATATATATATTTTTCTTTATGGTGAATTTAAAAGGTAATATAACTAATGATTACGATGATAAATGAATAACAGAATAAAAAGCATGTTAAAGGATATTTTTCCCTTGTGTTCACAACCACGTGTGTTCACAACTACCCCGCTGATGGGGCACATGTGAACAATTTTTTGAATTTATAAAACTATTAAAAAATGTAAGAAAAACTATATAAGTGATTTATAAAAAAATTACAATGTGTAAAAGAAAGATCTGTTTACTATATTAAGTAGTTTTTGTTTATAGAAATTAATCCAGTTATGAAAAAAAGCTATATTTATGCGAACTGTTCACATGTGCCCACATCTCCCCTATACATTGTGAATGATTTGTCTGAAATGGACATTAAGTCACTGCGAAGTATACCAATTCGAGGATGCTATTCGATTATACACAACAAAAGCTACAAATATGATTGACGAGATGGTTGAAGAATGTAGCTAATAAAAATTAGAATAGTTTCCTGTAACAAAAATAGTAGGCAAACATAATAACAACGTTGTGTCTCCTGTATGAAGAATCTGTTCGACCTCCTGCTGCACCCCTTACAGTTATTAATGAATTGGATGATTCTTAAAATAACTAAACATTGTTTAACGTCTGATATACAAAATTTAAAAATTTGAAATATTGTTATTATAATAGTATATAATCATTCGCCTTGCCGAACATAAACGTGACTACAAATCTAGAAGCCTACAGTCTAAACTTGTACAGCATTCTTCGGATATATCATATGTCATAGCTCAGATTTCGCAAATATGACAGTTATCAGATCCAGCTGCATAAACGTTAAAAGTACAATTATTCTTGAAGGTGTGCTCACTCGTATGCAAATTTCGCCGATTAAACATTCTGTGCAGTTCCACTTGAATACACAGCATTGCTTTGATATGGCTCTTTATAACTTATTTGATTTTAACTCTTTGTAATTATTTACTGTAAACATGATATATAGTTTCCTGGTCATTTGAATGTTATTGCACTGATGAGGGGCAAAAACTTAACCCGAAATGTTTGCGTTTTTAATTGTATGTGTATTTATGAAATTTTTACTTGTATGTCTGATGAATTGTAGCACAAGGTGAATCAAAAGTCTTGCTCTGATTATAAATATTTATTGTGCTCAAACTATTATAATTAGACATATATTTGTTTGGATACATTGTAAGTACTGTTATAATTTTTTTTATAAGACCACGCAGTTCAGTAAATTTCAATGTGTGCCCCCTTGGTAGTTCGGAGAATGTCTAAGCGCTATTCTAGTTCCCGCCAAGTGTTCTTTAACATGTCTTCTGTTACAGTCCACACAACAGCTTGTATTCTAGTCTTCAGTTCTTAGAGTCAGCAAATGGTGTGGCAAAGATTCTGTTCTTGATATAGCCCCAAAAGAAAAAATCCAGAGGATTAATATCTGGAGAGCGTGGAGTCCAGGGTGTTTGTCCATCCCTTACAATCCATCGATCGGGAAATGATTCGTTTAAAATCCAATAAAAACTACTAAAACTGACCTATCCAATGATACAACAAGTTACATTGTTATACAAACGGTTAATTTGCAATGAATTATTATAATCAGAGCAAGACTTTTGGTTCACCCTGTATATTTCTAATTTTTAAATTGGATTATCCTTTTTTTCTCCCTTTTATAACATAACAGCTCTTTCATATTTTAACAATTACAAAATCATGAACCCATAGCAAGGTATTTTCATCAAGAAATCAAATACTTTTGAGATTTGCGTACGCTTTGATGATCTATAAGTCTCAAAGATTGGCTATTCCAAAAATCTGTGTCATCATAGAGATGTCAGTATGAGCTCTTTAGGGTGATTGTATGTTTATTTCAGTTGGGTAAAGGATCTTATAATTGAAATCTAAAGATAGATTAAATCCGAAAGGAGGCACATGATCACCTTGAATCATCGTATCATTTTTAAAAGTGAAATTAAAGGTTGACATGGGAAATATTTAGCGAAAGTTATTGTTATTTTTATGCATTATTTCCGTTAAGTATTCTGCAATCGGTTAGGATGCTAAATATTGGTAGAAAACATAAGCGATGCTAAAAGACACATACTCTAATATATTAAAACACACGTACACACATAATTAACGCCTGCATTCAACAGTTAAAGGTATATATAAATATTATACATACATACATAAAATGAATACAATAAACCCAACTGGAGTGAAAAATTAGCCAGAGCAGATTTCGAACCTGGGACAACAGCGTACTAGGCTGTTGCTCTGGGTCTGCACTTTTCCACAAATAAACCATGTTGGGAAAGTCACCAGCCATCAATGAAAAAGCGTTGGATGAAGGGACAGCGACAAATAGATTTTACTATTCCATCGATCTACAATATATATTAAAACACACATACAAACATAAATAACGCCTGCATTCAACTGTTAAAGGTATATATATAAATATTATGCAGACATACATACAATAAATAGAATATTTTTCCCTCCAATAGAATATTTTCCAGTTGGATTTACTGTATTTCTTGTATGTGTGTCTGTATAATATTTATATATACAGGAAAAGATGTAAATATCGGCCCCCTTTTTTGTTTTTGACTTAGAGGAACTTTCATTTTAAAAAAAATTAGCTTTTCGACTTCATCAACAACTGTAACAAGTTTACTAAATGAGAGAATGCAAAACAATGATTAATATCAATTGTTTCAATTCAAAAACGAAGATTTACTAAAAGCTTTGAAAAAAGCACCAGAAAAAATGGGGTGCAAATACTTCAAAAAAGGCTCTCCAAAAAAGGTCACAAAAACTAGTTTAAAATGTTTTAAAACAGGATAAAACAATAGAAAATGGTAGAGAATTTATTTATTTATTACAGAAGAAAATTATTTTCAGAAATCGAAAACATAACTGCCACTTTTAGCCCGAGATAATCTAAGAGTGACTTACATTTGGCACATAGCACATTTAATCCACACTTCTCTAAAAGTGTCTTCACAGAACTTTCCATCACAAAAGATGCAAGTTGCATCACTCGATGCTGGTTTAGTCGCATCGTTGATACCCAGGTCCATATCATCATCACTGTCCACAAGGAGAGGGTCAGTGATGAGCCCGATGATAAATCGTATCGTTTAGTGGGTCGATATTTTTTTTTTTTTAGGCCTTTGGTCCTTCCACCCCTGCGCCCTGACCGGACTCTTACTCAGGGAAAACTCAAGGATGTTTGCTTGAGCACTTTTACCAAGCGACTTGGTCAACTAATCCTTGCATGGTGATCCAGTGATGACGCTGAACCGTGCTGCTTTGAGTCCACGAGTAGTGGTTCACTTTTTCGTGTTGGGGACAGGAGATATGTCGACCGAAGAAACTACATTTAAAGTTCCCGGGGAACATTGCGGTATTTCAGCAGCCTCATCAATTAGCATGGCTAGAGTTTAATGTACTTGTATATCAAGATAATTCGAAAAAGAGGGGGTTCATATTTACACCAACCCCAACTAAGACAGATAGCCACTTTCACATGTAAGTTAAAGTCTTGCATGACTAAAGGAGTGCTTTTAAAAGTAGATTAGGATCTTCGTTTTCCACTCACTTCGTATATCACTCTGAAATGAATTTAAACCAGCTATAAGGACATGAAAGGAAAACGATTTCAGATATTTATCAAAAGTTTGCAGTCCCGAACAAAAACCAATTCGCACAATAACCCACGCTGCATTCACACTATTTGAAAAAATAGTTCCAACTGCTCTATATTATTGTATATCAACAAGTGGTATCATGTGCAATCCTTCTTCTCTACCTTTATAAGTGATGCTGACTGCTAATTACGTTATTTAAAACAAAATGGATGTCTTTAAAGATGCAAATCGTATTTTCTAAAATACACCAACTGGCGTGCTACCCAATTACGGAACGTTAATTCATTTGTGCGTAAATAAATGTAAATAGTTCAGTATTTGTTCGTTTAAGGATAATATTGCGCCAAAAATAAATAAGTGTAAAAGTGAAAATAGTTTGTTTTAAATACTCTTTTATAAACATTCAATGTTTATCTTGAATATCACACCTAATGTCATAACTGCAATTCATGCTTTTTCCAAAAAATTTCTGCTACAATACGTTTTGGCGTGAGTACCGGATATGATTACAGAAAATGCACCGCATTTTTTTTGCTTTTTGCAGAAAGTGTAAAAGTAGTGAATCTATTAAAAAAGATATGATTTTTGTTTTTTTATAAGAAAATTTCATCTTTACATGCAGAAACGAAGTTCAGTTCAACAAAATAGTTTAATAAATGAAAGACAAGTTTAACAGATACATAACTGAACTACATGGCTAAACATTGAACAAATATGAATAAAAATTTTTGCTATAAATAGTGAAACCTTGAAAATACGTTTGAAGGTTAACCTCTGGCATGAAGTTAGTACGAAAGTACCAATTATATTCACAGAATGTTTCTTTCAATAGAAATTTTCGACTATTAGAGTTGCGACAATTCGGCTTGACGACAAAACTAGTTTTTTTATTTATTTTGTATAGATCTGCTCGGCATACATGCGGGGGTAGATTTCGAAGTTAAGTACTAATTTCACCAGCAAAAAATAAATGGAGATTACAGATTAAATCCAGTTTAACTTTATCTGGTCGCTTTTGAAGAGTTTTTAATTTCATTTTTCTAAGAGCTGGTTTTATCAAAATCATGTTAAGGCTGTTCTCAAATGCTCTGCTCAACAAGCGCAAAACGTTTTGACACATTTACAAATTCATTTTTTGACGGAAAGATATAAAAATGGAAAGCTCGACCACGGAAGCGATTTGGAATAGAACTGTATTTTCCATTTTTTGATAAATAAATTACTTACTGAGTTATAAGCAATTTTGATCACGTGACAAACATGTTTTTCGCCCTTTCTTCAGTGGTTATTCCACGTTCGTGCGGAAATTTGGTTCAAAATGCCCACTTTGACACTAGGTTCTGAAAGATCTATTGCGTTTGCAAAAAAACTGGGAAAATAGCTCGATTACATAGTTTCTTAACAACAACACCCTGCTAGTTTCATGCATTTCCGAACAAAACTAAATTAAAACTTATGTCATAAAGTTGTCCTCTTGGATTTGAGAACAGCCTTAATGCGGTATTCAAAAAAATATTTTTCCACGCTCAGCAACTTGAAATTTTCTGACACATTTTCAGACTTATTTTTAAAAGTGGAAACATGATACTTTCGGACGAGATTTTTTTAAGAGATTTATAAGCGACCTGTGTTTTTATTTTTCGTTCAGTTAATTAGAACTTGATTTAAAAACAATTATTTTCCCAGTACGACCATTTTTTTTTTCTTTTCCAGCAATATTGCTTCAGGAAATTCGGTTCAAAATACCCATTTTGACAACATTTTTAAAAATATGTTCCACTTTTATTAAAAAAATCGACCAATACGACACATTATAAAGTTTCTGAATAAGAGAACCTGCCAATTAGATGCGTTTGACAGGAAAAATGAATTTAAAAATGAGTAAAAAAATAAGCAGTTTGGGTTTGAGTACACCCTTAAAACGAAAGCTTTTTCTTAACTGCTGGTTTTGTTTAATTTGTTTTTGCTGTAAGAGTTGGTCCCGTCAAAAACTTGTCAATGAAAAGTTGTAGATAATATTAAGAAGATGATATCTAAGCGGATTAGATATTTTGTGAATTGACGAAGTTATGAATTTTTTTCTTCCTCAAGCCTCCCTTTTTTTCGTTATTATTTTATTTTTATTTATTACGTTTTATTTTCTTTTTTTTTTTCAGTAAGAGTTGGCCCTATCAAAAACTTGTCAATATGAAAGTTGTAAATAGTATTAAGAAGATTTATAAGAAGTTTAATGGAATTTGATATCTTGAGAATTGACGAAGTTATAAATTTCTTTCTCCCTAAAACACTATTTTTTTCGTCCCTTGAGTCCATTTTCAATTTTATCAAAAATCTGTGATACATAAATTTTTGGCCCTTGTTCTAGAAGTAATAATAACTTTAAACTGATTTTACATGTATTATAATTAAGAAGTTATGGGGGTTTTTCGGTTTTCACAAAACCTCTCCCTATTTCAACCCCCTTAGTCCGATTTTGCCCATTAACGAACTTGATCGAGATTTTCTACCCCTTGATTTTATGTACCAATTTGGAAGAGATTTGTGTAGAATTATGGAAGTTATCGTGTCCATGAAAAAGTGACATATATATATATATAGATAGATAGATAGATAGATAGATAGATAGATAGATAAAATTTTGAACTGGGGGTGGTTTTGGGGTTATGATCGGCGTAGATCTGCAAAAAAGTTTCAGAAATTCTATGATAGGGGAGAATGTAATAGGTAGTATTTCTTACGAAATCTACCTAAATCAGCTTCGGAAATATGAATACCACTCTGTACAGTTTACACGGAATATACCACCTGTTGAGTGAATATTTTTTCACCATCAATTTATGTCGCGTCATTTAGTTCATTAATTTTCAGATGCTCCAGTTTGTTAAAGAAGGTATTTCCAGATCATTTCTGGGCATTGAACCATTTACATTTAGATGGGTTTCTTTAAACTAATATGCCACCTGTTGAGCGAATATTTAATTCATTCAGGGTTAATTTATGTCTTGTCATTAGTTTATTAATTTTCGGCTATAATGATCCAGTTGGGAAAAGAAATAATTCCATTATTTCTTTATAGTAAACCATTTTAATTGAGATGCACAGAAAAAAATAAGACCTGAAACGGGTAGAAAAATACTCGAATTCGGTAAAAAGATTCTTAGTTATGAGATTACCCAATTTGGTCCCAGATACCTGTTTTGGTTATCAGTGTGTTATTATCCCATTTTAGGCATTGTTAAATATCCATTGTAGATTTTTTTTTTCTTAGTAAGCTAAATGAAGTTTAGCGTAAAAATACATAGCTCATTTAAAAACTACCTTTAAGCAATTTACGTGCACACGCAGTAACCCTCATGAATTCTTTTGTGTAGCCCTGTATAAGAATTATAGCATTCATACACACCATATAGTATGTATAAACATAGTGAAACGTAAAAGCGCATCTCATAATTAAAAGTGCATTTCCAGCAATCATCGTAATATTCATTACTTCGGATGCAATATAGTATCAGAAATCTTTTGTGTGTCCCTGTAAATGCTATGCACTTCGAATTATGCACGAAATAAGTTATAGTAAGCGATGTATATCAATTTCATTATACATGAAATAGTTTAACATAATTAAAATACGCCGCAAATAATTCCCTCCATCCTTTTATCATTATGTAACGGAATTCTTTAGTGTGGCCCTGTGAATGGATAATAACTATTCTTTGTCCGCATATTCTAAAGAATGCATATTTTAGTGCACTTCATAATTGCATATGAATTTTATTATTTTTGAAAGCGTGTAACATCATTAAAACTCATTTGAAATGATTTTTTCCCATAACCGTAATGCAACGGAATACTTTTGACTGTCCCTGTAAATGAACTAAACATGATACAAAATTCAGTTGAAATAGGGAATGCTATGGTACACGTCAGTGACATCTAAAAATTTCATGGCAATCTGAGTATATTTACGAGAGTTAGAGCCCGGACAGATGGACAGACGGCAGGTCGGCTAGACAAACCGAAGTCACAAACACTTGAAATACAGAAATATGTCTATTGAACTACAGAAGATTCTTCCCTTTTCCCCGTCAATCCTATCTAAATTCTCTACTTTCATGGTTTTCTCCAAACACAATTCCTTCTTGCCAAGAAAAGCCACTTTGACCAATCATATTACGGGATGTTAAATCATGGTTCGGAAAAAAAAAAAAATATGTTTGCTGCATGTTTAGCCCTGATTTAACATTTGGAGCTTTTTTTGGCAAATTAAAATTTCGCCTAATAGACATAAAAATGGATACCCCCAAGTGAATAATTAATCGATTTTCACAATTTTATTTTATTCCTTAGTTTTATAGTGTAAACGAATTTCGCACAAATTTGAAGTCTGTAGGTGCAGTAGATATATGAAGTCTTTTTGATGAGTGAGTGAGTGAGTCAGTCAGTCAGTGTTAAAATTATCGATATCAGACATTTTCAAATGTCATTATCTCGGAAACTAATTATGCGTTATTTTTAAAATTTTGGATTCTAGGTAATTAGGGTGGTCTTTCTACGTACTTCATAAAACAAGTACGTAGGTCACATAGATTTTCAGTAGTAGAATGTCGAAATTTGACGAAAACAACTCGAAATGGTTCGTATAATATAATACACTAGTATGTCAGACGAACTTGGCCGACACATTGGCTAGGGTGTATCGATTTTTAACTTTTTTTTTTGTTTTTAAATTCCAAGTTGATAAAAAGTTGCTACTAGACACCACAACTTACCACAAAAAATTTTGGATTTTTAAAAAAATGTTTAGGTCTCCCGCACAAGGCCTAAAGTTTAGAAATTTTACTTAAAAAGTAAATTTTTACAAAAATTAAAAAAAAACAACCTAAAACACTTTTTTCTAAATTGCAAGTTAAAATTCCACTAACAATAAGCACAAAAAACGATAGAAAATGTATTTCAAAAACTTAGCACAACATTTAGGTCTCCCGCACAAGGCCTAAAAGTCTTAAATTTCAGCCAGTTTTTGAACATTTTTCAATGCTTTGATATTTGTGTTGTTGCTGGTTTAAAAATTAAATGTAACTAAAGCCTCGTTAGGCTTTATTGGAATTGTTGAAATAAGTGAAATAATAAATCACATTTCAATACGTCAAGCGTTAACTTGGAGCGATGGGGTGGGGGAAGGCCAGACTGTCACGCCGCGGTGACGCGTCACCTATGAATCACTGCGCAGACTTGTTAGTAGTCGCCTGCCCGCGAGTGAGCATTACGGTTGTGTTTTAGTGCGATAGTCTTGTTGTAAGAATCAATTGAGTGAGTGTTTTTGTTGTTCATTATGAGTAAAAAACCGCATCTAACTAGACAAACTACCGACAGGCCGGTTATCGGGCAACCTATTGATGTGAGTGAGTTTAATGTTCTGCCAACCAAGATGGTTGTTTTGAAGTATTTTGAGTGGGTACGCATTGAAATGAAACAAGAGGGAATACATCAGCCTGCAAAGAAGGTAATTGCGATAAGAGTTGCTTTAAAACTTGAGGAAATGTGGAAAAGAGCTTCAATTCCTGTTTGTGGCACCAAAAACACATTATTTATGGTTTTAAAACTCACGAGCAGCTTGAGAAAATTAAAAATTGTTCAGGGCCTAAAAGGAAGTATCCTATTAAAAAGTATTCCGAGCCTGAAGGGAAGTATCCTAACTCCTACAAAGATGCAGTAAGTAGCTTTCAGTCAAATCTGAAACTGCATTGTTTGATATTTGTACTTGCAAATGTGACCTCAGCAACTGTATTTGCTCTATTGACAAAAAAGTCCCGGCACTAGAACACGAGTTTTTGCTCGACCAACGTGGTCCTAGATTGATGTCAATTGCAGAGTGTGACAAAAACGAGACTAAAAAGCTTAAAAAGCGATTAGAAAGAAAATCTAGGACACAAGCTTTAATGGAGGTAGTTGTAAAAAAGACTGAGGATGAAAACTTAAAATCTGTTGATAACATTGATTCTGGTGATAGTACAGATGATTTAATGTCTCACACATCATGTCAAGATAGTGATTTTGAAATAAATGTATTTGATACGAGTCAAAAAAGTGTTTCAAGTGTAGAAGTAAAACAAGAACTGCCACAACGCTTGTCTTTGTTTTCACGAGCTTGTGACCGCAGAGGCATTTCTAGTAGATCTGGGGATCAGTTAGCTACTGCACTTTTGCGATACTAAAATGTCGTTACTGTGGAGAACCAAGAAGCAGTAATCGACAAATCAAAAGTAGCACGTTAAAGACTTAAGTCTCGTAAAGAAGTAAGCTCAACTCGAACCTCCGATCTGTTGGCCATTTACTTTGATGGTCGTAAAGATGGAACCATAACAAAAAAAAAATTGTAGCTGGTAAAAGTGTCCGAAAATCTTTAATGGAAGAACACATATCTATTGTTGAAGAACCTGGATCCAAGTATTTCGGTCATGTAACTCCCATAAATGGAACAGGAAAGGAAATAGTTACATCACTTGTAAAGTATTGTGAAGAAAAAACTGTCGATCTTAAAAAACTAAAAGCTGTTGGTTGTGATGGTACGGCAGCAAACACAAGCACTTCAAATGGAGTTATCACCTTATTTGCAAATAAAATACAACAGTCACTGCAGGCAGCTGCGTGTCTACTACATTTGAATGAATTACCATTTAGAAAAATTATGGTTGCTCTTGATGGGCCAACTTCTAGACCAAACACATTTATCGGGCCTATTGGTCAACAACTTCTAAGCTGCCAAAATCTGGATGTTGTCAATTTTGTTGCAATTGAAAGCGATATACCAGAAGTTGATCTTAAAGAGTTGAGCACAGACCAAAAGTATCTGTACGAAATATCCAAAGAGTTGGCCAGACGAAACCCCGGAAACATCTCGCACGCCAGGTGGCTTACCCTGGCAAATCGAATCCTTCGTTTGTATGTAGCCATGGATGATCCGACCCCTGAGCTGAGAAAACTAGCAGGGTTCATAATGAAAGTCTACATACCATCATGGTTCTAAATTAAGTGCAATCCCAAAATCCCGCAGGGTTCATTAATTTTTTTAAATGATTCATTTCAGCAATTACTTGGAAGACGAGCTAAAACATGTGCTCCATGCAACGTTACAGAGAAACGCATTCATGGCTCACCCAGAACATGTTTTAATAGCTACGTTGTTTGATGAACGAAAACATATTAGAGTCTTGGCTTATAAGAAAATCCAGAAAGCTCGTAAAATTAAAAGAAAGGGGTAAGTATATTTAAACCCCCTCAGATCAATTTTAATGCTAAAAATTATATAGATATGATTGACTGGCAAACCACTTCAGTAACCGAACCCCCTCTTGTTACCGATATGAGCCTAGAAGAATTACAGTTAATTGCGGAAACGGGAAAAAGTGGAAGGGTTGAATTTACAATTCCTTCTCACACTCAAGCTCTGGAACGAAATGTGAAAGAAGTCACAGAAGCTTCAAAGCGAGTGTGTGGGATGATCGAAAGAGATGGTTTCATTCGTGCCAGACTGGAAGACGGTAAAGAGCTACCTACGTTCGAGACCAAGAGCCAGTACAAAATCTCAGTGAAGGATTAAAATGTAAGTAAGTGTTTTTTGTACTACTTTGATTTTTAATGTTTTAAATAACATCTTTATCTTACTGTCTTCCATATATTATTTGAAGTTCATTGGGGATCGTTTCTATAATTTTGTAAAAATCTGTAGGCCTACGTAAATACTGTATATAATTTTCGTTTCAGGTTTTGAAGACAAGATGAGAGGACGAATGTTTAAAACAAGTCAGTTAATTTGAAATAGAACAAGAAAACTGCGCACATGTTCTATGAAAAAACATCAGCAACATTTTGTACTTATATACTACATTTTATTCCACGTTATAATATTTTATACATTTGTAATGAACAATAGTAATCACAAATAACGATAGAGTTTATTTCAACACCTTTATCAAACAATTTATATCGTTAAACTATCTTTCTTAAGGTATACAACATTTATATATTATTTATGTAGTATGTATATATATATATATATATGTATGTATATATACATATACACACACACACACACACATATATATATATATATATTGTGTCATTTTATGCCTCCTGTAACAAAAATACACTTAAGTCTGGTGTTTTTAACGAAAAAAAATGGTTTATTTACACTAAAAATTACGAAAGTTTCGTCAAAATTAACAAATTTTAGGTCTTGTGCGGGAGACCTAAATGTTATGCTAAGTTTTTGAAACACATTTTCTATCGTTTTTCATGCTTATTGTAAGTGGAATTTTAACTTACAATTAAAAAAAAAGTGTTTTAGGTTTTTTTTAAAATTTTGTAAAAATTTACTTTTTAAGTAAAATTTCTAAACTTTAGGCCTTGTGCGGGAGACCTAAACATTTTTTTAAAAATCCAAAATTTTTTGTGGTAAGTTGAGGTGTCTAGTAGCAACTTTTTATCAACTTGGAATTTGGAAACAAAAAAAAAGTTATAAATCGATACACCCTAATTGGCATGTGTCTAGATCCGGGGCCTGAACTCGAACCTGGGTCGACAGCGTACCGTGCTGTTGCTCTAACCGCTAAGCTACCCTGGCCGATGACCAGTTCCTGGAAATTCCTCACTAATAAACCAAGTTTGGTTTATGTGCTTTAATATGTATTGCGGATCGATGGAAAAAGAAATTTATTCAGCGTTCTCGCGTCTGCCAGTGCTATCTGATAGATGGACGGTAGCGTTTCCCCACTTGGTTTATTAGTGAGAAATTAGTGAGTATTGTCTGTCTTAAAATATGTGTACCTTTAACATTTTTAAATGCTTAAAATTATGTAGTCTAACATCTGAGTAAATATTTTTGAAATCGGAGTTCTTCGGTCACAAAGGGTTAACTGTGTTCGGGTCAGAAGGGGTTAACCGTATACAAAGCCTTAAATTCGCAACCGTTTTCTGTATGTACAACACAAACACATTACTAAATTTCAATTCTATTTGTATTATAAAAAGTTCTTTTTTCTTATATTTGTATAAGAGGTTGCAGTTTTTCAAAGAAATCCAAATTCTTAAAGTGTACGCATGACAAAAGATTGCAAAATCTATTATTTCGTTTAATAAGTACCCAACTACGACATTTCAGATACAGCACTGACAATATTGATGAAAAATCCTTGAGAATTTTATCTTTCTCTGGTAATTATACCGATTTCAACGTTAGGGTTTTGATTGTAAGTTGTTGAGTTTTTCTTTACTGTCAGGATGTCCATCAAGTCGAAAATTATTTGTATATCAGTCGATCTTTATTTTTTATGATTTCGCCAGTAACTTATTTATTACGAATGAATACCTAATTGCCTAGAGTTATAATAAAAGTATATCGTTTGTCCCGATTTTCTCTCTTCTATGCCTGAACATAATTCAATATTAACTCATTCAACATGATAAGTTCCTTTAGTATTTAAAATTGTATTTTATGTTGTAATATTCGCCAGATTGTGTTATTTAACACATATATATATTGGCATTCTTGGTTTTCGTATGGCTTTCGTATATTTATGTATATGAAAGCCATGCAATTTTTTTTTTTTTTTTTTTGTAAACGAATTCTAAACATTTTCTTATGGAAAACTGCGAGAGTAATAATAATAAAAAAATACTGTTACAAATCATTAAAATAAATAAATAAGCACTTTTGCATTTTAAATGTTGCAAAAAGATGTTCGTTTTAATTTTTTAAAGCACGCAAATTCTTGATTAATGCAAATTTTATATTTAATGAAGATCATTTGTGGTTCTTTAATGATCTTGACATTAAAGAAACAAGGGGATCGAACCCGAGCTCCTCGGGTTACAGAATATAGGTGAAAACCATTTTATTTTATTTTTTAACTCTAATTATTTTTTTTACATGTAATATATTGCTCACTAACATCAAAAAGAATTTTTATATGAAAATTTCAATTATGCAATCAAATAAAGTTTCGAAATTTATTAAAAGCGGTACTTTCGCATGTCACCGCATGCCAGGAGTTATTAAACCAAGATTTTTCGACTTACGTCAGTCTTTCCGATCATTTCGGAGCTTTAAGCCCGTGGTTCAATCATATGTCTGTTAAATTTGTTTCTTATTTACATTATTTTATTTCTTTTTCTATAGAGGAAGTTTCAATTTTGTTATGGAACATTAGACGGAAACAAATGCTGAACTTTTTACATTGTTTTAAGGGCAAGCGGATTAAACTTTCGTAATCGAGCTACACGTGATAGAGATAAATTTAAAACTAAATTATGATTGAAAATCTATATATGTATTACGCTATCGTACGTGGCACAGAAACCATGATTATTTGTTAATTGTTTAATGGCAAAGCCCTAATGAAACGCATCTCATTGGTTATTTTGTAATATTTTTAAAAAGGGAATAACAATAAACAAATAAAAAGTTTAATTATTAACTATAGAACAAAAAAATTATATAATTAAAAAAATAAAATAAAAGTAAATAAACAATTTATTAATAAATAAACAACAACATCCGGTTTACCATACCAAGAAAAATAACGACACTTTGGCGCCAGTTAAATACGCCGGTGCGTATATGATATTGGCGTCAGAAAAAAGACGCGCCAACGTAGTGCATATATGACACCTGTGCCGTCTTTAATTCATCTAATTTAAAATACAGTAAATAAATAAATAAATGAAGGCACTTTTCCAGTATAGGTACTTGGCGAAATAGAGAAAAGGTCCATGGCGAGAAAAGAATTTTTTTTTCTAGCAACCGATTTAATCAAAATATTTTTTTCAAATAAAACTACATAAAAGTCGCCATCATGATCGCAAAGAACTCGTACTTTTATGTTAGCTGGGCGCAATTCTCGCCAATAGCATTTTTTAACTCGCCAGCAGCATTTTTTATTTTTCGAGGGGTAAATTAAAATTTTCTAGCAACCGATTTAATCAAAATATTTTTTTCAAATAAAACTACATAAAAGTCGCCATCATGATCGCAAAGAACTCGTACTTTTATGTTAGCTGGGCGCAATTCTCGCCAATAGCATTTTTTAACTCGCCAGCAGCATTTTTTATTTTTCGAGGGGTAAATAAAAATTTTCTAGCAACCGATTTAATCAAAATATTTTTTTCAAATAAAACTGCATAAAAGTCGCCATCATGATCGCAAAGAACTCGTACTTTTATGTTAGCTGGGCGCAATTCTCGCCAATTTTTAACTCGCCAGCAGCATTTTTTTTTCGAGGGGTAAATTAAAACAATGCTTTGATGTTGAAATTAAATGGTTTATGGTATTATTTATTCTGTTTTCTTTTTCTAAATATTTTTATTTATTTATTTATTTTTTTTTTTTTTAAGTGAAAGTCATGAATTTTAAAGGTTTCATTTTTAAATTAATCCATTCTAAATAAAATGAGAAAGGATTATATTTTAATCTGAATTAACGAAGTATGGAAAAAAAATACGACGGGTACAATGTTTGGTGATTTATCACCTGTGCCCGACTAACACAAAAGTAGCGAGTTCTCGATTTCTCTATCAGAATCTTCCAATTTGGCGAAGGATTGAGCAAGTAAATTAAATTATGAATAAAAGTAACATGATACAATGCCTAGCATACATTTAAGGGAGACCAAATTGGTCGCCGTGAGCGGCTAGTTATTTTCAAAACCATAATAACTCAGTCAATTAAGATACAATTTTCAAACAAATTGTATTTGAGAGTAGATTTTTTTTCTCTATTTGACGGTTTAAAAATTGAAAATGTGTGATATTTAGAAATTTAAAAAATCGCTGACATAGCACTAATTTTAATTTCAATATTTTTTTTTCATTTTTTATGAGAAAATGGCAACAAAAAGGTACAGAAATATAATATTTTCATTCTTCCGTGATTATTTTCCCTTTACTTTCAACCCTCCACGACTTTCAACAGAAATGGAATTCTTCAGTTGCCACAATTACAAAAAATGTATTAAAAAACACAAAAAATATTAATATTCCAAAATTAAATTGAGAGACAGCTTTCAAACAAATTGCATTTAAAAGAGCATTTTTTTCCTTATACGACGGTGTAAAAATTTAAAATGTGCGATGTTTAGAAGTTTAAAAAGTTGCAGTGGAGAAAATCGCAAAACCAAAATTTTGTTTAAAATTTCAAAGTGTTGCCATTCGCAGAATGACGTATACGTTACGCACAGATATGTTTGTCCTTTATAATATAGATAACACATGTTACTCAATAGCAATTTTCAAATTGTGATTTTTAATTGTTCGCAAAAGTCAATTTACAGATCTGTGATAGAAAAATAAAATTGCAGATCTAAAGGAATGCGTCAAATCTAAAACAGAAGTAGCATGAATTTAAAATGGATCCTATAATGTTCTGAACATTTTTTTTTTCGATTTAAAAATTCGGATGGGTCTAACACATTACCTGGAAGCAGAAGAAAAAACATCTGCCCATTCAACAAAGACGACATAAGAAAGTTAATTCTGACTAAACTTTGGTATCTTCAGAAAAAAGAAATTAGAGAACAGGAATTCTGCTTTTTCAGAATTTAGTGTCACCCCCCGGCATTTCCATTACTTCATTTTCTTCTGGTGGACTGGTGGTTTCTATTATTATGAAACAGCCATTATAAATGAAGCGTTAGGTTAAGATGAAAGAGCAGTCATAAAAAGTTATAACTCTGATTTCCTGGTCAGAATGGAAAAAATGGCCAAAAAATGGCCTTTTTGAAAAAAAAAATGATTGCCATTTTTTTCACCATTCTGACCAGAAAATCAGAGTTCTAACTTTTTACGCTTTTAACTTTCATCTTCGCCTAACGCTTCATTTATAATGGCTGTTTCATAATAATAGAAGACACCAGTACATCAGAAGAAAATAACTTGGTTAAGCGGGACTCTACTGCAAAACATATTTCAATTTTAAGACTTAAAGCACACGCTTTTATTCTATGCAAAATGACGTCATTTGCATTAATATAGATACTTAAAATTAAATATAGTTTATAATAGCTCCATATTTTATCATAAATTCTTCATATATATTTTTCTCAAAATAGCACGTATTTTAATAATTTTTTTTTTTTCAATCTTTTAATAGATTTTTTTCTCGATTTTTAACAAATTTTCGAGTTTTTATGGTATGATCGAGATAATTTTTAGAATTTCTGAAAGCTGTTTTTTTTTGCCCGTCTTCTGGTACTAATTTCGAAATTCGTAGAAAAAAAGTAATCGCGCCTTAAAAAAAAATCGCCAGTCCTTATCTGCCATTAAAATGACACCTGTTTTAATCCGTGGAAGAGATCGTTTTTGTAATTTGATAAAAAAAATCCATGCTTTTGTTGAATTATGAATGCCTTCCCGATCTTGTAATTGTTTTTTTTAATTAATAACGTCCGTTAATTACGACTTTTTGAAAATTTTATGATTTATGCTTTGATGTGAGGTGTTCAGCTATAAGTATGCAAAATTTCAAATCTCCAATATATATAGTTTCTGAGAACGGGCTCTGTGACACACGGACGGACAGACAGACAGACGGAGGACTGAGACGAATAGGGTTTCGTCAGATGAACGAAACCCTAAAAATGCTGTTAAAGAAATATCGCAATTCTTTATTTAAAAAAGAAAAAAAAATGTAAATAAATGTGATCCTATCTGTAAATGGAAATATTTTTTTAGTTTCATATAGTTAATTTTTTATAAGAAATGAGCTGTACTTATTGTAAATGGTTGAGAAAATTACCGCTTTATAAGTTACTAGGAGGATCAGCGCCTGCGAGCTACGCCCTCCAATCCCCGTCCAGACTTCGCAGCTTCTGAAAATATAGTAATGTGCCCTGTTTAAAAAATATTACAAGGTTATGAAACATTGAATGATATTATACCATAGTGGGGGCTGTTTTCTATAATCGGGTTGCCCTGCTTCTGCGTTTGAATGCTGCATTTTCTGCTACCCTGGCTTCATCCATCATTGTCGTAACAACCGATGACTGTGGGGTTCATAAGTAAGATCAATAACACATTTGAAAATCAGCTTGTATAAAAGGGTACGATAAAAATGTCGCTATCTTTCTGACTTTTATAAAGACGCTATGGACAATATTCTTACTTTAGGTTCGAGATTAAAAAACTCCGTCTGCTTGGGAATAGTTTTCAGAACCAAGATATTAAAAACCATTGTGTTTGCGCTTATATTACATGTTTTGGTCGAGTTTTGGATATTTTCAGGAACAGGTATAGCTTATTCATGAATTCTTTTCTCTATTTTAATACACCATCATGCATATTTTTATGTTATTTTTACCTTGGATATTGTTTATATTAATCAATAATAAATATCCATATTTTCTAATATATATTTATCGAATTTTAATTTAAAGTATTTTGAGCCTACATTTACCCTGTATTTATCCTGGATCAAGTGATGTAATATACAAATAAATTTGCTAGCCGCACTACTTTTATGCCTTGTGACGTCACATTAAAATTCTCTTGAATGAAAACCGTTTTAAATGTGTCATTTTAAAATATGATGTAATTTTCGCTATTAAATGCATTTCTCATGCAATAATTTATTTATTTTTAAGTTTTTTCTCTTTTAAGACTCATGGTTACATGCATTATTTAATTTAAAAGTGTGCAATCTACATGAACTTGGAGAAACTCGTTATTATTTTTATCAAAATTTAATTTATCTTGTTGTTATGGGATAACATACGAAAAAAATAATATCTTTGTAATTGAAGTCTCGTATAGATTGTTTTTAATTTTTAACGGTTCGTTAATATTATCATTTGTGCATTTTAAATAGTACGCAATTACTCCTACTTACTACTTTTAAAGCATATTAATGAATTTATCATTTAAAGTTTTCTTTCCGTTTTTAATATTTACGTGAAAATAGTTTTGTTGTTAGAAAGGAATTTTATTTGCGTTGCCTTAGAATTGACGACAAACGTTAACAAAATGCATCTCGAAATATGAAATAAAAGTCTCGTAAATGTAAACTGTTTAGCAGAATTATTACCTGGCCATTTTAAATATGACGTAATTTCACACATTTACTGATTTTAATGCATATTGATGAATTTGTTATTTTAACGTTTTCTTTCTGTTTTAATAATCATAGTAAATACAATTTTTATGACGTAATTTTCAATATTTTCCTGATTTTATAATGTAATCATTTAATTCTGAAGTTTTTTTTTTTTTTTTTTTTGTTCTAAATAGCCACGTATAAAAGGTGTAAATAAATTTTTATTCGCAAGGAAATATTATTCTTTGCACTGTTTCTACGACTGGAAATAATTTGAAATACAATCCTTTCTAAAATGTTAAAAAAAATCTCTTGAAATGATGAAAATTTAATTAAACTAAATAAGAAATTATTATTTATTTAATATTATTATTATTATTATTATTTAATGAATTATTTTCTATAACATTCATTTATTTCATCCTCGTATTCTGAATAAAAAAGTCTTTTCTGAAATCTTTTCGAAAGAATACCTTAAGCATTCTTATTTAAATAAGAATGCTTAAGGTATCCTCTAAGGTAACTCTTTGATGTTATCTTTCAAAGAAACAACAATGTGTCATTTTAGGTTTGGCAATTCCAATTTTCACAATTTTCTATTTAATGCATTTCAAAATGTCATCAAAAGCTCACTGCACAATAAAGTTTTACTTAGAGTGTTGCAAGAAAGCAATGTAAAATAATCCCTATAGACCCACTGACTGATAAGGATAGCTTTCCGATCTTTGTCAGCCAGCCCATAGGTCTCTCGGGACTGTTTCCTTGTCTTCGGGACAAAACGCTTCTACAATATCACTTGCGGAAACCCCCGAGTCACTGCTCTGTTTCCTAGGATCCGACCTTCCTGTTCAGAGAGAATGTATCCACCCAAATCCTACCAGACAACTTCTATTCCTTTGCCGCGTTCTTTTGAACGTACATTTTTAGCTATGGAGACGAAACAAAAACATAATTTTGTGACTATACAAAAGAAATTGGAAGAATTGAGTAGAATTGATAATGATAATAAACCCTTGAAAAAGATTGCTTGTGAATTAGGATTAGGGACCTCAACAGTGTCCGATTGTAAGAAAAATCGAAAAACATTCGAGGATTTTTGCTCGAAATCAATTTCTAACGACGGTTTGGACAATCAGGGGAATGTTAAAAAATCTAAACTTGAAACACTGGCTGAAGCGTTATTCGTTTGGTTTTGCGGATAAAGAGATCGTGGTTTACCTATATCAGGTCCAATAATCCAACAAAAATCCTTAAAGTTAAATGCAAAGTTGCCTGATGGTGATCCAGATTTTACTGCCAGTGAAGGATGGTTAAATAGATAGAAAAACCGGCATGGTGTGCGTCAACTTACTGTGACGGGTGAGAGCTTGTCCAGTGACAAAACGCATCTGAAAAGTTCCAAAAGGAATTTGAAGAATTTATCAAAACAGAAAAATTAACGGCAGATCAGATCTACAATGTAGGGCTATTCTACCGCATGTTGACAAATAAAACTTTAACCTCAAAATTAGAAGAAAATCTAAAGCATATAAAAAGAGCAAGGACCGCCTCATTATAATGGCTTGTAGCAATGCATCAGGAAAACTCAAATTTCCCCTTCTTTTAATCGAAAAATCCAAAAATCCCCGTGCACTAAAAAACATAAACCGCCAGGCTTTACCTGCAGTTTACCGTTCCTAGAAGAGTTCTTGGATAGAGAGCAAAATGTGGTTCTTTGTCTATTTTGTTCCGAGTATTACAAAATTTTAAAAATCGTACAACTTACCCATCAAAGCTGTTCTCCTAATTGATAATGCTCGACACACCCCGAAGAATGTCAACTGACAAAAGCGAACATAACGGTAAAGTTTTTAACACCTAATCTGTCTGCGCTAGCACAGCCAATGGACCAAGGGGTTCTTCAGAACATTAAGGAAGTTTAAAAACGATAAATGCTGAATGAACACTTAGAAGATGATGGAGAACGTGGAGTGGTAGAGATTCTCAAATCAATCAATATCAAGAAAGAAACCTATATGATTGCTGAATCTTCGAATCAGGTTGCTGAGATTACTCTTCGAAAGTCGTAGAAGAATTTATGGCCTGCAAATTGTGATTTCTCGGATTATAAGCTTAAATCAGAAGGAGGAATAAGCGACAATGAAATAGAAATTACACCTGAAGATTTTGTGAGCATGTTAAATAAAATTGATGGTTGCTCAGATGTTGATATCAGCGACTTAGCAATTGGTTGGAAGCAGAAAATAATGAAGGTTATGCCTCACTTACAGATTACGAAATAATCGCTTTGCGCACAACTGAAGAAAATGAAAATGAAGCTGATACAGACGAAAACACCGTTATCAATGATGATTAACCAAAAGTTATTAGCCATAATGAAGCAACGTCTCATTTAGAACAATTAATAGTTTATTTTGAACGTCAGGTGGAGACTACACCCAACGAACTACTTATGCTCAAGCAGATGCGTGATCGTGGCGGCCAGCAAAATGTATAGAAAACTGGCACAGCAGAAGATTACAAACTTAATAATTACAAAGTAAAAATTTTTTACTGTCTGTAAATATTCAATATGTTTAATATAAAGGTGATTTTCTGTAAGTATGTTTTATTTCATTTCATTTTTTCTCACTCTCCGGATAATCCGGTTTTTCGATAATCCGGATTGGGTCTGGTCCCAATTAATTCAAATTATCGGGGTTTTACTGTATCTCGAAAACTAATAAATTTTTTTAAAATCCTAAGACAACTTTTGAAATCCGCAGACCAATTTGGTTAGTTTGTGTTAATTTTACCACCAAAGGTTCCATATTTTAGGAGCAGCAGCTGAGAAACACAATCAATCGTTTAATCAGTCGTCTCATAAAATCGTTTCATAAATTCGTTTCATTTGGATTTTATATGTACTAGGGTATCGTACCCGGGCTTCCGGGTTAAAGAATATAGGGGAAAACATTTTTTTTAAATTGAAAACTAATAATTGTTTTATATGCAATACATTTTTTAGATTGCCCACTTACATTAAAAAAGCATTTTTCATATGGAAAATACGAATTATACAATCAAATAAATTTTTGAAATTTATCAAAAGCAATATTTTCTTAATAGCCACATGCTAAGAGTTATTTGACCAAGATTTTGCTACTTATGGCATTCTTTAATATTCTGATAATTTCAAAGCTTATATGTGTCTGTTAAATTTGTGTTTTATTTATATTATTTTATTTATTTATTCATAGGGAAGTTTTTCTTTAATGGATATTCCCCGTAAGAAAATGATGAACTCTTTATTTTGTTTTAAGGGCAAACGGATTAATCTTTCGTAATCGAGCTCCGCGCGATATAGATAAATTAAAAAATATTTCATGCTTTAAAATTGTTTTTAAAACAATAGACAATCAGTAAACTGAGATGAACTTTGCAAACAAATTACATTTGAAAAAAAAATCCTATTTGGTGATCTAAAAATTTAAATTGTACGATTACAAATATGTTAGATTTGTGGTTTTTCAATATTATTCTTTTATTTGTTTATAAAAGAAGTATTAATTTCGTTAATTTGTCTTTCACAAATATGTTAAATTGGTGGATTTTTTAAATATTATTCTTTTATTTGTTTATAAAGGAAGTATTAATTTCGTTATGCAAAAATAGCCAGAAAAAAATGCTGAACAATGTTTGTTGCTTTATGTGCAAAATGTTTATTATTATTATGTATTGAAACCGGCACGTGATAAGATAAACTTTCAAAAAATCATGCTTAAAAATTATTTTAGAAAATATAATACGTCAGTCAATTAAGATACAGTTTTTAAACAAATTGCATTTGAAAGTAAATTTTTTTCCCTATGCGACAAAAATTGAAAATATACGATGGTCAGAAGATTAAAAAATTGCAGTAGCGAAAATTTCAAGACCGAAATTTGATCGTGAAGTGTTGCCATTCGCAAAATGACGTCAGCGTAACGCACAGATACGTTTTTTCATTATAATACAGATACTTAGTCAGTGAAATATAATAAATATTAGGATTATTACATTAGGATTAAGTTATTAGGATGTAGTTATCAATTGAGGCTGTTATGCTTGGTATTCCGGAATGAAAAACAGCAATTTTCACTTTCTCAAAATTTGCATACGCACTTCTCATATCCATATTCATCATTTTCAAAAAAATTGTATTTTGTTTGATCATTTGAAAATCATTTTAACTCAAAACTTGAAGTCACGATTGTCAGCAACATCTTTTGTTTGAACAGACGCACCCTTTACTTGAGATTCTAATCTCAATTCCGGAGAGTAAAAATGTCCGTGATTTATGTTTTATAAACGCATTCGTGTTAAAATGTTTAGTTTTATCTAAGAAAATTATCGTTTTCTTTTAAATATGACTTCATTTTCACTTAAATAAGCATTTCATCTAGTGTCTGAAATTTAGTATCAGTACACATGCAGAAGGAAAAACAATATAGAAAATTTATGAGGAAAAATGCTTGTTTTCAAAAGCAGTATGCCATTTTCCGTTATTATGCCCCTAATATAATATTCTGCTCCTAATGGGATTTTGCAACACTAAATCCTATACAACAATTTTTACCAACAATTTTGAATTTTTATCAGAAAATAGCTTGAATAAAGATAAAAATACCTCATTATTTCTGTCTTGTCTGCAATAAAGAAAGCTATCTAATTTTCACTATTTTGAAGAAATTTCATAAAATGTTTTTTAAATTAAAATATAAGAGTGGGGATATTAAAAAAAAGAAAAAAAAAAAAAAAAAAAAAAAAGATAGTGCGATCACATCTACAAATGAAGGTCTTTCAGTTTACAAAAAATGTTAGTAAAATTGGTTCAGCAGAAGGGTCAGGCAGATGACTAAAAAACACACTTGTGTTTTAAATATATATATTATATACAATTGGGAAAACTTAAATTAAGCAAATTATATTATTTTGATAAAATTATAATAGAGTGTCCTAATGAATAGCATTAAAATTTTATTATTCGAAAGAATTTTGGGAAAAATTTCAGGAAGATGATATTATTTTAAACCACGAATTATTTGTTTGTTTGTCTAACACGGCGAAGCAAATCCATCCAGGCGAAAATCATCAATTTCTGTAATCTAAATCGCTATTATTTTCATTCACCTATCGTTTATAAAGACACTCTAAATTTTTGTAAAACATTGCGTTTTATCAGTGTAAGATTTCGATTACATTACATTACATTCAAAAGCGAAGCATTTTCACCTGTGCAGAATTTCAAAGTAGCTGATCTGTGAAAATGACGCACTTCTACAAAACATAATTCAGGTTAAAGAATAAAAATACACGCTTTTTTATAAAATGATGTCATTTGTATCCGCTAAAGCAATCCAATTTTACAATGCAGTCTTAAACTTCGTCTATAGAAAATTATGCATATGACGTCATTATCACGGAATAACAGACAATATTCTTGACATAGCCCATATTTTAATTATAACTTTTTTTCAAGTTTTATGAGAAAATGGCAACAAAAAGATACAGTATCTCTTATTTTCGACTACTTTCCGTTCATTTTCAATGACTTTCAATAGAAATGGGGTACTTTTGTTGACACGATAAGAAAAATGGTATTAAAAACTACAAAAAAATTAATATCCCAAAAATAAATTGAGATACAGCTTTCAAACGAATTGCATTTAAAAGAGCATTTTTTTTTCTTATACGACGGTGTAAAAATTTAAAATGTGCGATGTTTAGAAGTTTAAAAGTTTGCAGTAGAGAAAATTGAAAAACCAAAATTTCATTTCAGATTTCAAAGTGTTGTCATTCGCGGAATGGCGTATGCGTTACGCACAGATATGTTTGTCCTTTATAATATAGATAGGGTAAATTTAGCTTCCAGTGTTTCGCTGTGCTTTCTAAATGTGATTGAGCAAAGTATTTTACATGCAAAGTAAAATCTACTTTTATTGTTAGACGGATTTAATAAATTTCATATAAAATTTTCTTTAATGGTACAGAAAAGTACTATTAATACAAAGAAAACAATACTATTCCGCAAGTGAATGAAACAAGTGATTTTGTTTCAGTGGCGTATTTTCGGCTTTATTCACTTGCAGAAACTCATTAATTCAATGCCCAAAAAATTATGATGTTATTCTGAAGAAAGAAAGCAAAATTTCCTATTTAAACGAATGTTATAACTCTATTTCATTTAGTGCACCTATCATGTTGTAACTCCCATTTTTCATAAATTGCTTTCATTTTTAGGGTTTCGTTCATCTGACGAAACCCTATTCGTCTCACTCTTCTGTTTGTCTGTATGTCCGTCTGTCACAGAGCTCGTTCTCAGAAACTATATATGTTAGAGACTTGAAATTTTGCATACTTATAGCTGAACATCTAACATCAAACGACAAATCATAAAATTTTGAAAAAGTCGAAATTAACAGATATTTTTAATTTAAAAAGCCCAATTACAAGATCGGAAAGGCATTCATAATTCAACAAAAGCATGGATTCTTTATCAAATTACAAAAACGATCTCTACCACCGATGAAAAACAGGTGTCATTTTAACGGCAGATAAGGACTGGCGATTTTTTGAAGGTGCGATTACTTTTTTTTTTCTACGCATCCCAGAAATTCGAAATTAGTACCACAAGACGAGGAAAAAAATCAGCTTTCAGAAGTTCTAAAAATTATCTCGATCGTACCATAAAAACTCGAAAATTCGCTAAAAATCGCGAAAAAAAATCTTTAACAGGAGAATATAAAACAGGTGCGTCTTGCGGTCAGAAACGGATTGAGAATTTTTATACAAGACCAATTTATTTTTATATCGATTTTTGAGCTAGGACTTTTACGCCATCCGACGTAAAATTTCATTTTCTTTCAAAATATGTCTTTATTTTTTAATTTCAAAAATCAGAAGTGAGGATAATTAATTTTTTGGTAATTAATTCCAGAATTGCATTTTTTGCACGTCAAGACACGTGACACGGAAAGAAAAATAGATAAATTTTTATACTAGGGTTTGATAATCGCAGTACAAAATTTTTTAACTATTGATTTTACAAATTTGGTTCTTTCGCATCCGTATATTACTTCGTACGCTGATTCATAAAATCTAAATTAAAACAAGTTGGAAATTGCTCGTCAAACGTGGCAAATGAGGTGCGTTCGTACTATAACTAGTTTTATAATTATTTTTTATACATCATCGTCTGTAGCATCATTAAAATGCACTTCCAATATTTTTTTCTCATTCCCCGTAATGTAACGGAACACTTTTGACTGTCCCTGTAATTAAACTATACATCCGATTTTCCTAAAATTTGAAATAGCTCAACAAAATTTTGCAATAATTATATCTTTAAAATTTCAGACCATTCGGAAGGCTGTAATATCATTAAAATGCACTTGCAATAACTTTTCCCATTGGCCGTAATGTAAAGAAAAACTTTTGACTGTCCCTGTAATTAAACTATGCATCCGATTTTCCTAAAATTTGAAAGGGCTCGACAAAATTTTGCAACAGTTATATCTTTAAAATTTCAGATCATTCGGAAGGCTCTAATATCATTAAAATCCACTTGCAATAATTTTTCCTATAGGCCGTAATGTAAAGAAAAACTTTTGACTGTCCCTGTAATTAAACTATACATCCGATTTTTCTAAAATTTGAAAGGGCTCGACAAAATTTTGCAACAGTTATATCTATAAAATTTCAGATCATTCGGAAGGCTCTCATATCATTAAAATGCACTTGCAATAATTTTTGCCATTGGCCGTAATGTAAAGAAAAACTTTTGACTGTCCCTGTAATTAAACTATGCATCCGATTTTCCTAAAATTTGAAAGGGCTCGACAAAATTTTGCAACAGTTATATCTTTAAAATTTCAGATCATTCGGAAGGCTCTAATATCATTAAAATGCACTTGAAATAATTTTTCCCATTGGCCGTAATGTAAGGAAAAACTTTTGACTGTCCCTGTAATTAAACTATACATCCGATTTTCCTAAAATTTGAAAGGGCTCGACAAAATTTTGCAACAGTTATATCTTTAAAATTTCAGATCATTCGGAAGGCTGTAATATCATTAAAATGCACTTGCAATAATTTTTCCCATTGGCCGTAATGTAAAGAAAAACTTTTGACTGTCCCTGTAATTAAACTATACATCCGATTTTCATAAAATTTGAAATGGCTCGACAAAATTTTGCAACAATCATATATTTGAAATTTCAGATCATTCGGTTGGGTAGTTTTTGCTCTGTTACATGCGGACAGACGGACGGACGGACAGACGGACGGACGGACGGACGGACTGAACGACGACTATAGGTGCTACGTATTTATATAATTACGAACGCACCTAAAAAATCGGACCACAACTTTCCGACTTATGAAAATATATATTTTTACTTTCTTCTATCTTTACAAGAAGAAAGTATTGGTTTCATGAAAATTTTCGAATTCCAGTTTTCGACGGATTTACACGTTTTATGAGTCAGAGATTCCAAAAAACATGTTTTTACAAAATGTCTGTCTGTGAGTCTGTCTGTCTGTCTGTCTGTCTGTCTGTCCGTCTGTCTGTCTGTATGTGACACAAATTTTGTGAGCGCTCTATCTCAAGAACTAATGCACGAAATTTCACAAAACTTCCTATTTAGTTAGACCTTGATATAAACTGGAACTGATTAGTTTTTGGTGAAAATCGCCCAACAGGTGGCGCTGCTATGCGGCATTTTTAACGATTTCTGCAATAGCTGTATCTCAAGAACTACTGCACGGATTTTCATAAAACTTCAGATTCAGTTAGTCCAGGATATAGTTTGGTGCTGATTACTTTTTTGTGAAAATCGCCCAACAGGTGGCGCTGGTATGCTGCATTGTTCATGATTATCGCAATAGCTCTAACTCAAGAAAAAATGCACGAATTTTCATCACACTTCAGATTCAGTTAGTCCCTGATATAAATTATTGCCGCTTAATTTTTGGTGCAAATCGCCTAACAGGTGGCGCTGCTGTGCTGTATTTTTCACGATTTCCACAAGAGGTGTATCTCAAGAACTATTGCACGGATTTTCATCAAACTTCAGATTTAGTTAGTCCTTGGCATGAATTGATGTGTAAATTAGTGCTGTTTAATTTTTGGTGTAAATCGCTCAACAGGTGGCCCTGCTATGCTGTATTTTTTGCGATTTCCGCAATAGCTTTATCTCAAGAACTAATGCTTGGATTTTCAACAAACTTCAGATTCAGGTATACCTTGATATCGTTTAGTGCTGTTTACTTTTGGTGTAAATCGCTCAACAGGTGGCGCTGCTATGCTACATTTTTTTCAGAATTTCCGCTATAGCTCTATCTCAAGAACTAATGCACGAATTTTCATCCAACTTCAAATTCAGATATACTTTGATATGAATTGGTGCTAAATCGTTGTTATTTCTTGTACTATTTAAATGATTTAATTGACGTGATTTATATAGAAGAAAGTTTTGTGATGGCCACAACATACTAGTTAAATTTATAAAAAAGATGCTTTTCGGACAGGCGGACGGACGAAAATTTGTTAAAATTAGGAAAACTAAAGAACTGATCTCTTTTAATGTAATGGTGTTAATTTACGCAAGGAATTATTAATTTTGTATTGACAACTTTGATTTATTAATTTAAGAACAGAGTGTTTTGAAAGAGAGATTTTTACGAAACTGTCTCTGCGATCTGCGATCACGCTTACCTACTTGTTGTAAATGTATTTGCTATAATTGTTTGTTCAAAATAATTTATTTTTGTACGAGTTTTAAAGTTCTGATAAAATATTATTTAATATTCTAATTCAATAGAAATCTTTAATTTAAACAAATAAAGAACTTTAAATAAAGAAGAATTGTTTCATAAAAATATGTATTTATTTACTTTGGCTTTGCCCCTTGCGCCCCTCGTTCGCCAACCTCCAGAACGGCAATCATGCGTTTCGATTACTTTTTTAACACTTTCCAACGTACTGGAAAAGTGTTTATGAATTTAGTTTGCCTGTCCGTCTGTCTGTCTACCTTCTAACTCTCGTAAATGTAGTCGGATTTTCATGCAATTGATATATAAGCCGTTCAGTGCACAAATGGATTAACTTCATTAAATGAAAATGTTCAGTATAAACAGTTAAAGTTATTGTAACTATAAAAATATTGTATATTTTTTCTCGGGATATTTTGATTGAACTCATTTTCTTTTAATCAAGGGTAACTTTTTATCACTGTATAAATATATAGAAAATTTTCAATGTTCCTTTGTTTAAAAAAACGCCACTTAAAATGAAGATAGTCGGATTGTCTTCTGAAAGCGTCATATGTTAATGATGTTTACCGTTGCATGTACGGTATTGAATATAAAGTATATAGTATTAATCATTCATTTACAGGGGCACTCAAAAAATACCGTCACATTAGGATCAATGGGAAAAATCGTTTGCAATATCTTTTAATAACATTAAACTTTTTTAAATGTATTTAAATTCCTATAAAGCATTGAATTTCACTACCGAATGATTATTATAGAATAGGGCATTCATGGTATTTACATATTCATAGCATTCATAGCATCACGCAAAAGAAATCGGTTACAGTTCTATCTTTCAGCAATATATGCTGGAAGAGCGTTTTCAAATTCAGTATGCGCTTTTAAATTTAACTAATCTATTGCATGTTACTACATGTATACATACACAATGGCACTACAACTCATGTAGGATTTTGACCTCCCTCAGTATACCTCGCCAGACCTTCCGATCTCTGGGCTTTAATTTAAAATTTATAATATGGTTTTGTGCAAGATCTTTCTCTACCTCTTCTATCCATCTCTTCCTGGGTCTACCAATACTTCTTTTCCCTATTAATTTACCATTACATATCTTCTTTGTGTTTCTCTTATCCCTATCATTCTGATTAGATGGCCCAACCATTGCATTTTTCATATTTTAATAGTATTTATTAAATCTTTCTCGTTATATAATTGTTCAATCTCCATATTTGTCCTGATACGCCATGTATTGCCTTCCTTAATAGGTCCAAAAATGTGTCTTAGGATCTTCCTTTCCCAAGTAATACGTAACTTTTAATCTTTTTGTGTAGTGGTCCAGGTCTCACTACCATAAATTACTATTGGTTTTATAACAGTTTTATAAATTTTAAGTTTAGTTGTTCGGGATATTAGAGATGATTTTAGAATATTTCGAAGAGAAAAATAGCATCTATTTCCGACTGTAAGTCGAGTTTTAATCTCTGCTTCAACCATATTATCAGAGGTGATTATAGATCCTAACTAGTATATGTCAGGCCGAAATGTCAGAGCATGGAGGCGCATAAACTTAAAATATATTATTTAAAAAAATGTTTTATTTTCTAGGTTGCTGTTTAATAGTATAAAAGTAAGTTTGAAATAACAATCGTCGATACCTCATTTTAAAGTGTTTAACTCAGTCGTCAGTTGCCTCGGGTAATGCACAAATTCTAATCTGTCAGCAAGTGCTCCCATACTTCTAATTTGGGTAAAGCCTTTCCTTAGCGAAAATTGCTTCCATTAGAACTTTCTCTAAATGACAAAATACAGTAAAAATGACATAAGTTGTTTTATGTGACAACACCTTTAGATGGATATCCGCAGCAGTTTTTGACAATGTTAAACTCGAGGATCTATGTATGGTGGCAAGGTATGCAACAGTTAAAGATAACTAACTTCATGTGAATGAGGCTTTTTCTTCTTTCCAATATTTACAAATAGGTTTGATAAAAAAAAAAAAAAATACAGTAAGAAAAGGCTCATGATACTCAACAAAATGAACTATTATGGCCTGTGGCAAACCTCGAGCTTGAAAACGTGGGCCATAGGCAATATCTTTTATAGTACTTATGTTTACCAATTCTCACTCCGTTCAGAGATTGGTATGTAGCATAATGCATAACCCTGCTTCCAGACGCGTGATCATCTTCACTCCATCTTGCTATTTAATCATTGTGATCTGCTAAAGTTCTTGTTAATTGGTCCTCGCTTTGATTTAAGAAGTACTTCTTGCTTATATTCTTTAGCTTGCTTGGCTTTGAGAAAGACATATGGCACCTTCAAATCATTCAAGTTAGACGAAAGCAGTATATCTTTGCGTCGTTGCATAAGGGGTGAGAGATAGTCAAAACTTGACTCACGCAAAGGGAGTTCTGAGTTTTTCGGAACTGTGTCTGCTGATCGTCGTTTTATCTCAATGAGTTTGTTAATGTGAAACATTTTTAAAAAGCAATAAGCATTTTTTCTCCGCGAAGAATCAAAATGACTTTTAAAAATGTCTTTTATATAGAGGGATGTCTTTTACGCGATGTAACTACCTAATACGTCCAAGGATTTAAACAAATAAGCCTCTAAAAGGCTAAAAGCTATCTATTTTACCTTCGCGATATCTTTGTTCAAGGTCAGCCATAAGACGACATCCTATCATTGAAAATTCGTCAACAATGAGAAATAACACTGTATCCATTCTGAGCTGTAGATGTATTGCTGATTTTTTAAAATAGCGAACTATTTAAAACACGTTGGTTCTGTAAGCACTGAGTGAGTTACCTTGTCTTTGACATTAAATGCAGCAGTACCTGTTAGTGCCAAAAGAATGATACCTTCTGATCCTAACTGCTCTATGATTGTTTTACTAATTTCTTTGATTTTTGTACATTTTACAGCTCTTCCTTTTCCAATAATAAAAGTTGATTTAGGGAAATTTGTAACCTTTGTTTGCCAAGACAAAAGTTGTTCAGTGCATAACTGAAGGCAACATAATTTGTTGTTCTTTATAATAATTCAGAAATGTTAAAAGTAAAGAGAAACCATTGGATAAGAGAATCTACGGTAAAGATAAAGAATTACCCCGGATGTATTTGAGAGATTTCGATTTTTTTAATTTAGCTCCGATCTTTGAGAACTTGATCCATCGAGTTAGCGGCAGAAAACTTCAAAGCTCCTTCAAAGACTTGCTCGTCTGATACAACCCACACTTATTTAATATGGCAACAGGTAAAGGTTTATAACACGTATGTAACACACACTCATATATAGTCTGCTATACACCTCTATCAAACTTGATACCTTTATTCATCTGAGTTGTTGTTATATCATTATTAGGAAAATATTAGGAAGCATCTGGGTTATTTTTATGCGACTTTTCTAGATAGAATTAAGCTGAATAACCCTATACATTTGAATTACCTTCTTTTAATCGTCATTTCCGAAACTTCTGTGTATAACGTTACACATATAAAATATGTATATTTCTTAAAATGTACACTAAATCAAGGCAGCAGATTAAAAAAATCAGGGATTAATTTATGACTTTTAGTGAACATGATTTCTCACGAATTATCTTTCATTGTTGTATCCATTTCTCCGATCATAAGCATATGCGATCATAGTCATGTACAGTCGTGGAAAAAAAAAAGTAAACACCCCCTACTAACTCCTCAACAAATCATCATAGAAGAAAGTTACTGGTACCGAACGATTGAAAATAAAGTCTACTTTTAAATGATGTGTATACATTTTTCATAGTGGGTCATCTACATATTAAAACGAATCCTAACTTCATTTTTTTCAATGGCAATACCCAATTTTAACGAGATATTTCAAATCCTCGGTTCAAACTATGCCTAGACACCAAATTTCAAGTCATTTGAATGATAAATTTTTGAATTATAAACATTCAAAATTTAGTGCTTCTAATGTTAAATTATATTTTCATATTTTTATTTATATCTCCCGAAATTATGCTCCTAATGTGCTACTTTTTTTTGTGGTAATAATACTAATATACCCAAACATAAATAAGCTGAATTTGCAATTTTTATAATTTTATGATATGAATTATGAAATTAATATTCGAAAAAATTATGAATTGCAACCTACAATTTTTTTGATGGATTTAGATTTATTAAGTCCTGCTTTATGGAAATTCAAAAATTTCACATTTTTCTTCCAAGTAGTTTTCAAATTATGCTTAAAAAACGGCAAAATGATGGTTTAAGGGGCCGTCTATGATGGAAGTGAGTACACATTTTGAAATTTATTCTGCCGTACTGTAATCTAACACGCTTCATTGACTCCTTGAGTGGCGCTTAAGGGGACGAGGGACCTTAAAAAACCTTAAAAATCAATTCTTTATTTTTTGAAATTTTGACTTTAACTATTATTCAGGGGTACATTATATGCATTATGACAAGCATTTATCAAAAAAAAAATTTTTTTTTAAATTATTTTTGAGAAAAAAATGGAGTTTTACGCGTCGTCTTAGAAATCTTCGAAATGCCCCATGCGCATTCCAAATCAATGAAAATCCCCAATATTTTTTATAAAAGTTTGGTTTATATATAAAAATAAAGCTGTGCATCGAATTTTATATATTTGAATGTAAAGGTAAAAAAAAAAAAAAAATTAAAAATTTCAAAATTTTTTCGAAAAAATTTCAAAAATTTTGATTTTTTTTTTTTTTTTACACCTTCATATTCAAATATATAAAATTCGATGCACAGAATTATTTATATATATAATCCAAACTTTTATAAAAAATATTGGGGATTTTCATTGATATGGAATGCGCAGGGGGCATTTCGAAGATTTCTACGACGACGCATAAAATGCCATTTTTTTCTCAAATATAAATTTTTTTTAAAAAATTTTTGTGATAAATGCATGCCACAATGCATATAATGTACCCTTGAGTAATATTTAAATTAAAATTTACAAAAACAAGAAAAAACTTAAAAAATTTTGAAATTTCGAAATTTTTTCGAAATTTTTCATTTTTTTTTTTTTTTTTTTTTTTTTTACTTTTATATTCAAATATATAAAATTCGATGCACAGTTTTAATTATATATATAAACCAAACGTTTATAAAAAATATTGGTGATTTTTATTGATATGGAATGTGCAGGGGGCATTTCGAAGATTTCTACGACGACACGTAAAATGCCATTTTTTTCTCAAAAATAAATTTTTTTTTAATTTTTTTTGTGATAAATGCATGCCGTAATGCATATAATGTACCCTTTAGTAATATTTAAAGTTAAATTTGCAAAAAAAATGAAAAAAAAATGAAAAATTCTGAAATTTTGAAATTTTTTCGAAAAATTTCAAAATTTTTCAAAAAAATTTTTTTTTTAACCTTTATATTCAAATATGTAAAATTCGATGCACAGATGTTTTTATATATATAAACCAAACTTTTATAAAAAATATTGGGGATTTTCATTGATATGGAACGCGCATGGGGCATTTCGGAGATTTCTAAAACAACGCGTAAAATTCCACTTTTTTCTCAAAAATGACTTATAAAAAATTTTTTTTTTGTAATAAATGCATGCCATAATGCATATAATGTACCTTTGAGTAATATTTAAGGTGAAATTTACAAAAAATAAAAAAGTTATTTTTAAGGTCCCTCGTCCCCTTAAGGTGCCTTGATCAAGGAAGCGGCTCACTCGGTTAACAATCTAGTACGGAACTTCAATTTGGATACAGCCCTTAAAATACACTCGTTTTAAAATAATTAATTTCTCGGAAACTTATGGTACGAATTGCATAAAAATTCGTTTTTAGGCTAATTGAAGGGTATAGAGTTCATTTATGCTGTCAGAATTGGGTACTGCTATTGAAAAAAACAAAGTTATGGTTCGTTTTAATATGTAGGTGGCCCCCTAAGCAAATTTTATATACATCATTTAAAAGTAGACTTTATTTCCAATCGTTCGGTACCAGTAACTTTCTTCTACGATAATTTGTTGAGGAGTTAGTTGGGGGTGTTTACTTTTTTTTTCCCACGACTGTACATTAACGTCGGATTTATCGATAAGCTTCGCGACATTTGGACAAAATATAGCCAAATTTGGCGACCAAAAATATGTCGTCACAAATTAAGCCAATTTTTCTGTATCTGACTAATTTGGCGAAATTTCCATTGAAATTCAGTGCTGATGATTCTTCTCTAACCGGGTTCTTCGCATTTTAACTTCGTGTTCTCCAGTAAAATTAGCTAAAATCTTAAAACCAAGAAACAGGGAAGCTACCTTTTCCAACCCGTACAGGAATTTTTTATTTTGTAATCTACATATTTTCGTTTTCTAATGTATATCTTGACAAAAAAATGCTTATCTCATTTACTTCAGAATGTTCACTTGCATTTCAGTTGAAATATATTCACTTACGATGAATTAAAAAAAAATTGAGTAATCGTCAGTAATTGGGACAGCTACCAAATTGTTAAATTTGCGCATCAAACAATGCTCAGTAAATTATGAATTTGTCTACAAACCCGATTACGAAAATTTCCCAGTAGAAACATACACTCGTCTGATTACAAACATACATACATAAGAATACATACATATAAGTAATGCATACATGACATTATATTTTTCTCGATTTCTTTGAGTATCACTCGTAGCCATTCGACTAATGCCCAAAATCGTATTTTCCGTATTCGATTTTCTTTTCGTTTTTCTTAATTTAAAATTCAAAATGAATTGCATCGATTTGGAAGCTTACAAAGAATGAAAAAGTTCGAAAAAAAATAGTGGATGTTACATACGTAGAACGTAAAACTTCTGAAAGGGGGGGGGGGGGGGGGAGATTAATCAATATCTCAGGTCACCAATGTATGAACATCGACTTCAACATTCGACTCCATAATGACCCGTATGAGTTTAAAATGCATAATTTACAGCAATGGAGCTAATGTTTTAATTAATAACGGGCTGAATCTCGTCGAATTTCGATGAAAGAAATTGTTTAAAAACGAACTCATACATAGGTTACTACTTAATCTCTTAAAACAAATATTATTTTTAACTTAAAGTTACCAAAATACTAATTCCATACACTTCGACTATTCAAAATATTAAAAAATTAAACTCACTATTTATTATACCTCATCAAGATATGTAATTTTGATGAAATTACCCATTGAGGCTGTTATGTTTAAAAGGCACAGATGTCATATTGGCGCGATTTTTTTCCCACGCCCATTCAGGGAAAACTTCAGCAGCACAAACAATAACATCCGGGTTACCATATCAAGCAAAATAACGACACTTTGGCGCCAGTTAAGTACCCGTTGCGTATATGACATTGGCGTCAGAAATAAATCGCGCCAATATGGGGCGTATATCACATCTGTGCCGTTTAAAATTGCCGATTGAAAATTTAAAAAAATGATTTCACCTTAAGTTAATCATGGAATTATTTTTCGCGTAAAATCTAAACTTTATGTTATTTTCACCGTCTCATAATTTGCATACCCATCTCTTATATTTACATTCACCATTTCAAAAATATTACAATGCGCAATATGTGATTAATACATATATTTCTAAACTTGAAATCAAGTTTGTGAACTACGACTTTGCATGTGAACATTCGCACTCTTGACTTTGTGATTCTAATCTCTGTATCGGCGAGTAAAATTCCAGAAATTTATATCTTTTAGTGGCTTTCGTAGTAAAATATTTACTTTTATCAGAGAAAATGATCGTTTTCATTTAAATATGATGTCATTTTGCCTCATTGAAGCATTTCACCAAGCGTCTCAAACTCAATGAATGAAAAACAGCTTTTTGCGGAAAACATGAGTATTTTATTAAAGCATGACGTCATTTTCTGTTCAATTTTTTCAGAAAGTTTATTTTGAATTTTATGAGAAAATGGCATCAATAAAAATAAGCAAACCTTATTATTTTTCCTTTCTTTATAACAATGGAAGTAATCCAATTGCTACCATTTTGAAATAAATTCATAGAAATTTTTTAAATATAAAAATGGGAGTATTTAAAAAAAAGGGCACAGATGTCATATTCGCCCCAAATTGGCGCGATTTTTTTCTGACGCCAATATCATATAGGCAACGGGTACTTAACTTGCGCCAAAGTGTCGTTATTTTGCTTGATGTGGTAACCCGGAATATGTTGTTTATACTGTTGATGTTTTCGCCAAATTGGCAACCGAAAAAAATCGCGCCAATATGGGGCGAATATGACATCTGTGCCAAAAAAAGTAGCTAGTGCGGGCAAATCTACAAAGAAACAGCTTTCATTAAAAAAAAAGAATTGTTAAAATTGGTGCAAAAAAAAAAAAAAAAAAAAAAAAAAAGGCTCAAGGTACATGACTAAAAAAAGAAAGCCTTATCTTTCAAATATACAGAATTAAACTCGCAATGTTATCTCTATGGGAAAATTTTGAGCCGACATTTCAGGCTGTTAGGGTTGACGAATATTTATGATTTTCAATACGCGCCGAGATTTTGGCCCTACCAACGTCCAGCTCATTTTTTGTGTCGATGCGTCAAATATTTTGGACGCTATCGTGTTAACAATAAGTGTAATTTTTGCAGGGAAGCCGGAGCTGTGCTCCGACAATTACGCTGAGTTACAGAAGATTTTTTCATTAACCCCCCCCCCCCCCCCTGGCAAGTTTGTAAGATTTCATGCGTTGCGTTACATGGGTTTAAAAATAAATTCCCCATTCTTCCCCATATATATTTACCTTTCAAATATTTTATATTCTTTGGTGTTATTTATACTACTCATGTTAAGAATATGTATTTTATAACTTTTATCGCTAATATGGTATTCCTCCAGAACTGAGATAATCTGAAGAAATTTTATAAAGAAACATTTATCAATTTCACACTATTACATCATTAGTGTAATTACTGTAAAATTGCATGCTTTCATTAGAAGCTCCATGAATCATAATTTTATTTTTGTGCAGGTGACCACGAGCTATAATAAAGTAGAATTTTCTGGAATAAAATATTTCATTCAATTTTTTAAGCTCTCTTAACGGAATCTAAATTTGTTTCCTTTTAATGTATCGGAAATTTTGATTTTTTGCAAAAGTTTTGTTGAATTTCTTCTAAATTAACGCTTTTACGAAAGAAATTGAAAATATGTCGCAAGTAAGGAAAACATCGTCAGACATCGAAAACGCAACATAAAAAGCCGTTCGTCATCTTGCTCAGACTGGAGGTTCTTTTTCTTTAGTCGATATTCTGCGATGTTTGTCGTCTAAGCAACTCCTGAATATGGCGGATTTGGAAACTATCGTCCAGTTGAACCATAATAAAGATGTTGACAAAGAACTTCTGAGGAAGTTGACTAATGGAAAGTATAAAGTAAATGAAACTGCAAAGCGCAAGAAATCTCATCGTACAAACTCAAAACAAGGACATGTTAGTCTTTTACCTCGTAAACGTAGGTCCAGATAGAAGACGTCGGAGTTCGAGCAGCAGCAGAAGACGCAAGCGTTCGAGCAGCGTAAGAAGACGCAAGCGTTCGAGCAGCGTAAGAAGTCGCAAGCGTTCGAGCAGCGGAAGAAGACTCAAGCGTTCGACTTCTAAAGGGCTCAAAATTCTATGTAAAATATGTAAAAAGCAACATACATGTGGCAAAAAAATTATAAAATCGAGAGTGCAAAGCAATCTTAAGTATTGCAAACGTTGTAATAATGCACATGTTTGCCTAAATGTGAAACCCAAAGTGTTACCTAAGAAGAAACCGAAGCAGAAAAAGAGAATTAAATTTCAAAAATACTTTTGAAACTACTCTTTTGAATTATTTTATCAAAAAACATCAGAAAGTTTCTGATTCCAGAAGTTTGTTACACCATAAATTTTATTTTAAATCATTAAGAGTCATCAAGAGTTATCATGTCAAATAAAAATTTTTAACTTGCCATTTTATTTGTATTTTTATTAATGTTATACTAATTTAGGCACAGATGTCATATTCGCCCCATATTGGCGCGATATTTTTCTGACGCCAATATCATATAGGCAACGGGTACTTAACTTGCGCCAAAGTGTCGTTATTTTGCTTGATGTGGTAACCCGGAATATGTTGTTTATACTGTTGATGTTTTCACCAAATTGGCAACCGAAAAAAATCGCGCCAATATGGGGCGAATATGACATCTGTGCCAAAAAAAGAAGCTAGTGCGGGCAAATCTACAAAGAAACAGCTTTCATTAAAAAAAGGAATTGTTAAAATTGGTGCAAAAAAAAAAGGCTCAAGGTACATGACTAAAAAAAGAAAGCCTTATCTTTCAAATATACAGAATTAAACTCGCAATGTTATCTGTATGGGAAATTTTTGAGCCGACATTTCAGGCTGTTACGGTTGACAAATATTTATGATTTTCAATACGCGCCGAGATTTTGGCCCTACCAACGTCCAGCTCATTTTTTGTGTCGATGTGTCAAATATTTTGGATGCTATCGTGTTAACAATAAGTGTAATTTTTGCAGGGAAGCCGGAGCTGTGCTCCGACAAATATTTAAATTGTTACTTCATTAAATTGTAATTCATTATTTATTGTTAACGTTGCTGTTGCCTGTGATTCCATTCGGTCTATTTTCATGTATTTTGTTTTTTTCCTTTATTAACCTCGAGAACTAGTTTTTTTCCCTTCAGTTTCTAGTTTATTGTCTGTTTAAATCAAGACTTTCTTATTTCTAGCAATTATATCAACATTGCATATTACTCGTTGCGTATAAATTCTATATCTCGTATACAAGGCTGCACAAAAGAGTTCACATAGTATTTGCCGTATTAGAGGAAATTTCTGAAGGAGAATTTTCAACTGTGGTATGTATTTCTTAACTAAACTAAATTTTTGCATGCATGTATTTTATTGATGCAAATATATATATTATATACAGGCCTTCTCAAAGAATTTGGATATTTTTCCGATTTTAAATGGGAATTGCTGAAATTGAGTTTTTAAATGTATTATGCTTTTCCAAATATGATTCAATTAGACATCCTATTTCAGCTTATTAAACGGCGTAAAGTTTTGTTAATTATTCTGAATGTGTTGGAAATATGTTGTGTTAATATATGCTTGTCACATGATTTTTTCTGTTATTATTATAATTTCAGTTTATTTTTGATAATACATCAACACACATTGAAACCAGTACTCATATATTTTTTAAATATGTACATACTTATAATACATCTTTCCAAACAACATTTGCAATAGCCCTAGAGCATTGAATTTTTATGCCTTTACAAATCCAGCTCATTTTTGGTGAATATGGGAATCACGTTTTAAGACAAAATAAAATGTTAGTTTTAGACAAAACCTTTCTTGCTTTGACACAATCTAGGTTTTTGATTTTAAAAATTTGCTACTAAATATTACACCATGTGGTAAACTCTTTTATTTGCCAATACTCAATCTCCATGTATCACTTCAAAAATATTTGACTGTGAAATAAACCAGTTTCACACGACGTCACCTCTACGTCTATGTATACAGCGACGTCTACGAAGCTTTGACGTCGCATGGATTCAAAGATCTCATAATAACTCTTAAAAGTTCTAAATTTAAAGTATTAAAAAAGTGCTGTCAATGAAATATGGATGGCATTTCTAAAATATTTGCAACAAAATTTTGTCATTGCTGTGGAAGAGAGAGAGAAATAGGTAGATGATATCATTTTCCCATTATTGATGTCATTTTCTCATTGCAATTTGTAAAGAAAACCAAGGAGGAAATTTAAACCTCTTTCCTTTCAGTTAACCAATTATCATTTCATATATTCGTTTCATATTCCTGAATTAGCTGTTTCATAAAATCTTTCATGAATTCGTCTCATTAGGATTATATAAACAGGGTGTTTCTACAATCACGGGAAAAACTTGGAGGGGTGGTGCAGCTGAACTAAAACAAACATGTTTTGTGTAGAAATGTATGGTCGGAAGTGACGTCCTATACATATGATAATATGATGTATACAGCCAGGACTTTTTTCTACAGTATGGACTTTTCATGTCCTATATTTAGTTTCGTGCCTCAACGTGTCACTTCCGACCATACATTCCTATATAAATCATGTTTGTTTCAGTCAGTTGCACCACCCCTCCAAGTTTGTCCCATGATCGTAGAAACATCCTGTAAACAGGGCGTCTCAGGATTATTGGGACAAACTTTAAGGGGATGTAGGGGACATCACAAGGATTCAGATTTGCATAGCAACCCATAGCCGGAAACGCTTTCCCAGCGCGGTAGTGACGATACAAAACACAAGAAAGAAACGACACAAACAGGTAGAGAAAATATGTTATACTTAGTGCTGCAAAAATGCCGAGACAATGCTGGAAAGTGCCGAGGAACTTGTTGCACGCATCGTGGCATCTGCTGGGGAAGTCCGGGACACTCCCGGTATTTTCAAGAACATTAGACCTTTCATGCGCCGGAGATGCGCTTCCATGCATCACGGCTCGGGGTCGTAATTTCGAACACCTACTTTGATGACGATCGTTGTCTCTTTAATGCTCTGTTTTCTTAGTTTTTTTCTATACTAAGGATACTAACAAACATGTTTACTCCTCTTATTCGTGTCCTGTCTTTCCTGTGTTTTGTGTCGTCACTACCGCGCCAGGAAAGCGCTTCCGACTATGGGTTGTTATGCAAATCTAAATCCTTGCGATGTCCCCTACCTCCCCTTAAAGTTTATCATAATAATCCTAAGAGTTTTAGGGTAGAATTTATTTCATTTTATTTTTATTTGTGTATTTATTTACTTTTAGCATTATAAGCAAATAAGAATTGCGCTTTATTAGATTAATCTTAAAAAAAGAAAAAAAAACCTTGCTTTATTCAAAATAGACGAAACAGTGAATTAGAATAGACTCTTGCTATTTTTAGTTCGAAAAGAAGAAAGTCCTCGATGAATTACAGAAGCTCGTAACACTGTCCAGTGCTCGACCCAGAAAGCAGAGCGGCGTAACTGGGCTGTTCCGGCATTCATTGGGTCAAGTTCGAGGAGAGGTGAGAGAAAGTTTATTAAGATTGTGAAGCAACCTGAGAACATTTTCACTCTTGTACAGAGGTTGGGAAAGTTCTGAGTAAGCTGGATTGTTGACGACAGAATAATCCGAAAGAAAAAATAAGTGCAAGGTCGTCTAAGAATGTTTTCACGTTCATCGGGTCACCGAACGTTAGAAAACAACAATCAAAATTTAAAAAAAGAGAGAAAATAAATAGTTGTGTTTTTGCAGCTTCTAAATAAAAGTTTCAACAAAAGCTTATTATAATGTTTGAAAGAAAAGGTAATTACCAAATGAGATTAATCTTTATTTATTAATAATATTAATATCTTGCAAAAATGGGATTGAATTATCTGAATAGACATATTACTTCTGTAGTTATTGCTACTGCTTCTACTACTACTGGTGCCAGGTCTTGGTTTCCGAATAGGAATGAGAAGCACGTGTTTCGCTTAGTAAATTTTGAAGGGGTCCGAAACTGAACAAACAGCGGTCTCCAAATTTTATATGGAATTAATTCCATTCCAAAATTCTAATTTCTTTTCAAATTATTAGCTCATTTATATGTATATGTCGTAGGCTAATTGAGAAATCCGGCTCTTTGCAAACAGCCTAGGCTCTTTGCAAAGAGCCGGGCTAATTGGAGAATCCATCTCCCTTTTTCCAATTAGCCTGATATTTTTCAGGCTTATTGCAAAGAGCCTAGAAAGCGTTAGGCTAATTGAAAAATGACCACTTATTATTCGATCAGGGTGATATTTTTAGCTCACAGGCTATCAAAGCCTGAGAGCTTATGAGCCCGCCGATTCTCTATGTACGTGTGTACGTACATACGTACGTAACGTGATAACTCTTGATAGAAATATCCGATTTGCTTCAATTTTTTTTTCTACGTTCATTCTGATAAGGTGCTTCCATGATTACTTTTGGGGTTCATTGGTTAAGGATAAAGGGGGAAAAGGGGGGGCTAGTCCGCCCCTTAATTTATATAAATGGGTTTTTCATGCAGAAATATTCGATTTGCTGCAAATTTGGTATACCGGTTTATTGTGTTAAGGAGCTTCCCTGATTAGATTTGGAAGCAAATTATTTAAGTATAAAGGGGGAAAGGGGGCTACCCCTCTTAATTTAGATAAATCGGTTTTTCATGATGAATTATTCGATTTGCTCAAAATTTCGTATACCGGTTTATTAAGTTAAGGAGATGCTTTGATTAGTTTTTGGGGTTCATTGGTTAAGGATAAACGGGGAAAAGGGGGGCTCCCCCCCTTAATTTATATAAATGGGTTTTTCATGCAGAAATATGCGATTTGCTATAAATTTGGTATACCGGTTAATTATGTTAAGCAGCTTCCCTGATTACATTTGGAAGATCATTATTATGTATAAAGGGGGGAAAGGGGGCAATTGCCTCTCCCCTTAATTTAGAAAATGCGTTTTTCATGTAGAATTATTCGATTAGCTCAAATTTGGTATACTGGTTTATTATGTTAAGGAGATGGCTTGATTAGATTTGGAGGTTCATTAGTTAAGTATAAAGGGAGGAAAGGGGGGCTAGCCCCCCCCCCCCTTAATTTAGATAAATGGGTTTTTCATGCAGAGTTATTCGATTTGCTCCAAATTTCGTATACCGATTTATTATGTTAAGGAGCTTACCTGATTAGATTTGGAGGTTCATTAGTTAAGTATAAAGGAGGGACAGGGGCTAGTGTCCCCTTAATTTAGATAAATGGGTTTTTCATACAGAATTATTCGATTTGCTTCAAATTTGATATACCAGTTTATTACGATATGGCTTCCTTCATTTGATTTGGAGGTTCATTGGTTAAGTATAAAAGGGGGGCAATTGCCCCTCCCCTTAATTTAGATAAATGTGTTTTCATGCAGAATTATCTAATTTAGTTTAATTTTTTTTTCTATGTTCATTCTGATAAGGAGCTTTTCTGATTAGATTTGAAGGTTCATTGGTTCAGCATAAAGCGAGAAATGGGGGGAACTAATACCACCCTTAATTTAGAGAAATTGTTTTTTCATGCAGAATTATCTGATTTGCTTCAAATTTGGTATACCAGGTTATTATGTTAAGTAGCTTCCCTGATTAGATTTGGAGGTTCTTTGGTTAAGTAGAAAGTGGGCAACGGGGACTAATACCTTCATTTATTTTTCGAGGGGCATTATTCTTTGAAATAAGAGTATAATATACAATTAGTGTGAATAGCCTGTGAGCTCAATGCCATCAGTTTAACTGGGCAATTTTCTTTTTATTAGATTTATTAACGCATAACCCTACCTAAACCCGAAAAATAAATTACAACAGACCTTACCCCGATCCGAGCAAGACAAAATAATTTCAGTCTACATGCAACCCGACCCGAACCTGAGAGTTCCATTTGAAAAAACCCTAAATCCCGAACCAAATCTGATAACCGACAAAAAAATTCCAAAGTTCCATAACCGGATCCGAACAAGACAGATTAGTTTCCGTGGACACGCAACGCTACCAGAACCTAAAAATTCCATTCGAAGTCAAACTGAAACCCGTCGCGAACCAAATCTTAACCGACAAAAATATTCCAAAGGACTATAACTCGATGCAAGCCAGACAAAATAATCTCCGTCCACCGGCAACCCGATCCGAACCCTCAATCCGAAACCTGGATGTTGTCGGTTTTCGGGTGACTTCAAATGGAATCTTCAGTTCGGATCCGGTTGAAAAAAAATTAAACTAAATCAGATAATTCTGCATGAAAACCCATTTATCTAAATTAAGGGGAGGGGCAATTGCCCCCCTTTCCCCCTTTTATACTTAACCAATAAACCTCCAAATCAAATGAAGGAAGCCATATCGTAATAAACTGGTATATCAAATTTGAAGCAAATCGAATAATTCTGTATGAAAAACCCATTTATCTAAATTAAGGGGACACTAGCCCCTGTCCCTCCTTTATACTTAACCAATAAATCTTCAAATCTAATCAAGGCAGCTCCTTAACATAATAAACCGGTATACGAAATTTGGTGCAAATCGAATAACTCTGCATGAAAAACCCATTTATCTAAATTAAGGGGGGGGACTAGCCCCCCTTTCCTCCCTTTATACTGAACTAATGAACTTCCAAATCTAATCAGGGAAGCTCCTTAACATAATAAACCGGTATACCAAATTTGGAGCAAGTAGAATAATTTTGCATTAAAAACACATTTACCTAAATTAAGGGGGGGGTAGCCCCCCCTTTCCTTTCTTTATATTTAACTAATGAACCTCCAAATCTAATCAAGCCATCTCCTTAACATATTAAACCAGTAAACCAAATTTGAGCTAATCGAATAATTCTACATGAAAAACGCATTTATCTAAATTAAGGGGAGAGGCAATTGCCCCCTTTCCCCCCTTTATACATAATAATGATCTTTCGAATGTAATCAGGGAAGCTGCTTAACATAATTAACCGGTATACCAAATTTATTGCAAATTGCATATTTCTGCATGAAAAACCCATTTACCTAAATTACGGGGGGGGGGGGATAGCCCCCCTTTTCCTCCCTTTATATGTAACTAATGAACCTCCAAATCTAATCAAGGCAGCTTCTTACCTTAATAAACCGTTATACCAAATTTGGAGCAAATCGAATAATTCATCATAAAAAACCGATTTATCTAAATTAAGGGGGGTAGCCCCCCTCTCCCCCCTTTATACTTAAATAATGAGCTTCCAAATCTAATCAGGGAAGCTCCTTAACACAATAAACCGGTATACCAAATTTGGAGCAAATCAAATACTTCTGCATGAAAAACCCATTTATATAAATTAAGGGGCGGAGGACTAGCCCCCGTTTTCCCCTTATCCTTAACCAATGAACCCCAAAAGCTAATCAGGGAAGCACCTTATCAGAATGAACCTAGAAAAAAAATTTGAAGCAAATCGGATATTTCTATCAAGAGTTATCGTGTTACGTACATACGTACGTACGTACGTACGCACACACGTACATACAGAATCGGCGGGCACATAAGCTCTCAGGCTTTAATAGCCTATGAGCTAAAAATGTCACCCTGATCGGATAATAATTGGTCATTTTTCAATTAGCCTAACGCTGTCTAGGCTCTTTGCAATAAGCCTGAAAAATATCAGGCTAATTGGAAAAAGGGAGATGGATTCTCCAATTAGCCCGGCTCTTTGCAAAGAGCCTAGGCTGTTTGCAAAGAGCCGGATTTCCCAATTAGCCTACGACATGTATATAAACATTAAAAACCATTACAAATTACCAACAAAAATTGTGAAATTATAGATAAAAAGAAATTTATTCATTGACAATAAAACTGTTCCCCTTAACATTTTCAACATGGATTTTAAAAACATAGTAAAGATAGGAGAAAAGGAATAATGGAAATTTGTAGAACCAAGACAGATTCATCAGGTCTTAAATGTCTTGAGTTCCACAAATAAAGTGTGTGGTTTCATCTTCTTGTTACCCATAAGAAAGCTAAAGAATACGAATTTGGGACTACCACACCCATTAAATAGAGAAATAAAATATTGGAAAAACAAATAAGTTTAAAATAAAACATGATTAAAAAGAATCTGTTTCTTGTACTGTAATTCGAAGTTTGTATGAGCGAATATTTATATCCGCTTTATATGAATATATTTTGGATACACTTAAAGAGTTAAAAGGGAGGTTTTTTTCCCTTTTGCAGATTAATTCAGCCTACACAAGTTGTATAAATGATTATATACGATTATATTACTCGAATATTCATGCTGTTACAATAAAATAAGATTACCGTTACAAAGTAAGGATGACGCTGAAAAATATAAACTGCATGTTTCTAGCTTTATGAAGGTATGATAGTTGAAACAATAGTTGCCATAGTTAATCAAGATAGATCAACATAGTTGAAAAGTGTTTACGATCATAGTTTGTCATGACCTTATGGTGTCATATAGTTTTTGGAGTTTACTATGGAATTACACTGAAACAATAATTGCTGGAAGCACGTTTTCAATTGTGGTAGGGTAAAGTACCCATATTTCGTCCCCTCTCCTAATTTCGTTCCCCTTAACTTCTCCGCTTCTGCTAAAGTGGCGCCACTTATGACGCAAGGACCGGGGGACGGAAAATAAAAGGGGTCAGAATTGAAAGTTTCATTCGCCAAGACGCATGCACAAATTAACGACGACGAATTTCCTATTTTTGAAGATTTGAGTTCTTATTCCATCGTTTGTAAAACGTTATTTACTGTACTGTATTTATTTCTTATTCATTGCATGTATTTTACGTTGGTAAAATGCTGACAGTAGCATACAGTGAGTTTTAGGACGCTCATTTCATCTTACGGGAGCTGAAGCTCCGTCATATTGGGAAGTAGCGTGGTCCCAATTTCGTCCCCCTTGCAATTCTTATTTTCGTCCCAGGGACGAAATTACGAATGCTTTTTCATGACATTTTTTTTCCCTCATGTTTGGATGACTAATGTTTCGTTATGTTATTCTTCCACTGATAATTAGTGCATTTCTTTGTGCCTTACTTTAATGTAAATTAACTTACTGACTCATTTAGGAATAAATTTTGATTTAAGTTAAGCCTCGGCGTATTGGATTTTTTGGGGGTACGAAGTTGAGACCCTTTTTTTTCCTTTGTATTTTTTAGATACTTTTAAAAAAACAATTTTTCGCATTGTTAAAAATTTTTTGTACGATAGTTGCCTATGTTTCTATGTGCTTGGGTAGTTAGTCTATCTAAAATCCAAATGTGGTAGATTTTCACTGAAAATTACAACTTCAAAGGGCCAAAAAATGACTGGGGGGACAATAATAGAGCACGTTTTTAAATGTAATTTTTTTTTCATATTTACTTGGTGCATATAAATTCTATAGATTATATACAGGGCTGAACAAAAGTTCTCAAGTACATTTTCGTTTATTGACAGAAAGTTTTAAAGGGTATTTTTCAACTGTGTTTTGCGTTTAACTGAATCAATTTTTAGCATACTATGTAGTATACATAAAAATCTATAGATCGTATACAGGGCTGCACACAAAAAAACGGATATTTTTCAGATGACTGATAGTAATTGCAAAAATTGGCTTTTTAAATGCGTTATCGTTTTCCAAATTGTTTATTTAGATATCACCTTTCAGCTTAATAAACTGCGAAATTTTGTTACAGTATTCTTAGTGTGTTGGAAAATGTTGCATGATCTATGACGGACGCGTGATTTTTCGCTCTTGTTTATTTTTGAATTAATTTTCCAAAAATTATAGATTTATTTTTATATAGTTTGTTAAGCACTGATACTATGAAGTGCATGCCAATTGTCTGCTTCCTGACTGGTTTAATCAAGATTGTAAACAATAAAATCATTACAGCGTACAAGGAGAAGTTATGAAGAAAAAATTAATAAAAGCTAAATTTTTATTTCCTATTTTTCTATGACCCAAAAACTTTGAGGAGGAAGACGGGGGGGGGGGGGGGGACTATGCCTATTATTGAATACTTTTAACCTGTTATCAATCAGCAACAAAGCATTTATCTTAGCTTACTCTCAACTAGCATCTAAGATAGTTATAGTGAATTTTCATTTATTTATGGTGATCATTTAAAGAAAGGCCAACATTATAGAGTGGGTCTATAAGATTAAATATTTCAGTTGTTCACAATATATATACATGCATATATTCAGCTCATGCATAATTCAAAAGACGACTGTAGTAGTGTATTTTGTGTGCTGACACTAGATTTCAACACATTATACGTCTAAAACACCATAAATAAATACTTTAGCTAGATTAACTTTAACACAATTATTCTAATCGGTAAATAAATCATATATGTAAATTTCCAGCTGGGCGAAAAATATCCGGACCAGGATTCGAACCAGGGATCTCCTGGCTGAAGCCACCATGCTCTACCATCTGAGCTATCCCGGAGGAATCTGGTGGAACTTTTTCACCCAGCTAACCTTAATGATTATAGAATCTGGTTCTTGTGGAGTTCTCAGGTATGTCAAATTTAGAAAACTCTTCTCGCATGACAGGCGGCCTGGAAATGACACTGTGCTTTGTATAGTTTCAGACGTTAATCGGGCCCTGACTGCCACACAACCGTAATGGAACAACACTCTTTTGAGTCTCCCCCTCTAAACTAACTATAAATGCTACACATTTCATTTCTAACATCGAAGATGCCATGATAAACCTCAGTAACAAGAAAAAAATACAAGTTAATCAGAGTATATTTATACGGGTTAGAGTGTGGACAGACGGGAAGACAGGTCGCCAGACTGACAGACAGGCGATCAGATAAACTGAATTCATAAACACTTTTTAATCATGTTGTAAAGTGTTAAAAATTATTTGATAAGCACATCATAATCTGATAAGTAAGTGTCTGTAAAAGATGGTTAAATTGCTATGCATTGTTTTTGATCCCATAGAACTCATGTAACTCAACGATCTTGCCGCCCGATTTTAACATTAAATAGAGCTTTAAATAATTCTACAGTTTAAAAACTGTTTGCTTCAACGTGTTTATCATACATTTAAATATAAAAGTACCAGTTTTCATTTTTTACATGCAGAAGTTTTTTTCAGTATAAAACGAAAAAGTGAAAAGATCACAATAAATTTAATTACGGCAGAAACGACTTGCGGAAGCTACTTTTTTTAAAATAGAGAAATTATCAAACATTGCTTACTACGATCTCTTTATTAGTGTCATCTATAATATTTCATGAAATGAAAAAGCAAACAAGAAAGAAAAATCATGCGTCAAGAGTAGATTAGGAAACAATTTCAAACACACTCAGAATACTTACCCAAACTTCATCTTTTAATAAGATAAAAAACGATGTTTTGTAAAAGCATAGCACATTCGAAACCAAATTTCAACAATGACTATCTATAGTAAAAATACTGGCATTCTTTTGTTCAGACATGTATATGATCTATTATACATTTGTATATATACTACTGCAATTTCCCGTGTCTAAGCCGAGGGTTAGTTAAGTCTTTTTCAAACAGGAAATGCGATTTAAAAAATGAAGTCAAATAAATGCTAAGCAGAAAAAAGTCACATTTTATTTAAAACAAATTCTAGTAGGAAATGTGGTTATCTGAACTGCTGCTTATACGCGGGAAATTACGGTACATAGTAACCAAAAATTTGGTTCAATTAGCAAACACACAACCCAGTTGCAAATTTTCCTTCCGTCATTTCCGTTCAATAAGCAGAAATGTACTCGAATTCTTTTGTGCAGCCCTGTATATGATCTATAGAATTCATGCATACCAAGTAATATGCAAAAAAGTGGTTAAATTCGAAAACGAATACCAGAAGTGAAAACGCATTTCCATGTATTATTACTCATAGACAGTACTGTAACCGAATTCTTTTGCATCTCCCTATAAATGAACGATAAATGCTATTCACACCATATTCTATAGTAGACATATTGTAGTGAACCTCTGTGATGTATATAAATTTCAATATGCTTCAAAAAGCGCAACATTATTAAAACACACTGCAAACTATTTTTCCTCATATACCATAACGTAACGGCCTTCTTTTGAGCGCCCCTGTAAAAAAACTATAAATGCTACACATTTCATTTTCAATACCAAACATGCCATGATAAACCTCAATCTTCTATTTATATAAAATCCAAGTCGCTGTGTGTCCCTCACTATTCCGGTAGGACCGCCTCATTGAAATGAGTAATTGTTGAAAAATATTAATGCAGGGTTACCACAGTAGCGCCAAATGTTAGCCAACTTGGCGATAGCTGGCTAATTTGGCGAAATTCTCATTTAAAACCATTAATCTTTCATAATGGAGGTCACCGAAATTTAATTTAAACTCCACACTTTTAAGATATTTTTTCGAAATCTATGAGTGAGAATTTAAAGTACATCTTTGCATCTTCCTCCCGATGCTACTAATAAAATAACCGCCAATAGACAACGGTGTACTGTGTGAGCTCCTAACTGCGCGATTTTAATGTGCTTTAGGTACTTTTTCAGTATAGGTGCCTTGGCGAAAAAGGAAATTTGGTAACATATTTTCCGGGAACCTATTCACTGTTTCATTTTATACACACACGCATTTTTTTCGATATTTATACGATTTATTTAACATAAAAAAGCCGTTTCTCTAATTTTATACAGAAACAGATGTAATTTGTACATAAAAACATCAATAATATATATATAAAACAAACAAAAACGCTCATCAAATTTGTTTTCATAGCTGCTTATATGATTTGACAACAAATCTCGATATTTTTCCGTTATACGGACACCATGCCAAAATGTATGCTAATGCGCCAATTATTTCAAAATGCTAAAAGATATTTGTAATTTTATGCCAGCAGTTTAATATGAGTTTTATTTTATTGCTTTATTTTGTAGCAGTTATTTGTTCACTTATTTTAAGTATATATTTGTGATTTGATGAAATAGTTCGTAAAAGTCTGGAATTTTCAAATGTTATATTTTTTAAGTGCTCACTTTATTATCGACAATGGTTTTTCTTTTATTTTTCAAATGCTTCAATTCACGATTTTGCGCCAACTATTACGTTTGGCGACAATGGTGTCCGCATAACGGAAAAGTACCCAAATCTCACTTTCTGATGCCCAAATTACACCAAGCTTTTTTAAAAAAATGCCAAAGCCCCTACAGTGGAAAAGTACCAAACTGTCTATTATTTTGCGCTATCCGTGTTATAGTTTGTACTATATGCAAAAGGAGTGGAGCGAAGAGTTTAAACATTAACTATTAAAGTTTCGGCACAGATGTCATAGATGCCCCATATTGGCGCGATTTTTTTCTGACGCCAATGTCATATACACAACGGGTACTTAACTGGCGCCAAAGTGTCGTAATTTTGCTTGATATGGTAATCCGGATGTTGTTGCTTATGCTGTTGCTGTTTTCGCCAAATTGGCGTCAGAAAAAAATCGCGCCAATATATGATAACGTATATGACAATTGTGTCAAAGTTTCTATAAAGCAGTATAAGACTAAAAAAAAAAAAGAATAAAATAAATGCAAAATAAGACTAAAGAAGAAAGAAAAATCATGCGTTAAGCATAGAATATGAAACACTTTCCAACACATCCTGAATGCTTTAACAAAACTTCGTTATTTAGGGAAATAAGGTAAATAAGATAACGTTACTTCTTAGATATTCCGTAGACCAATTTCGCCAAATTATATAAATCGCCAAATCAATAGTAAAACATTAATAAAAATGCAAATAAAACGTCGAATTAATGGTTTTTATTGGCCATTATTGGCATTTAATTAATTAATTAATGGCAACCATTATTGGCAATTAATCTTACAATTTGGCGACAGTAATTTGGTCGACGGGATAACTAAGAAGTACCAAGATAACTAAGTAAACATTTTAGAAAACGCATAAAAAAATTTAAAAATTGATTTCAGCAGTTACCGTCCATAGCCAATAGTACCGTTATTACATGACACTATTTAGCTAAAATTTAATTTAAACTACTCTTAAAACTACTGAAATCACATTTCCAGATATTATCATCCATAGACGGTTATGTATCCAATTCTTTGCGTGACCATGTATATCATTTTATCTATATTCCACAAACATTTCTTAGGAAACTAAATGCAGTTCAGCGTAAAAATACATAACTCTTTTAAAAACCACCTTTAAGCAATTTACTTTCATACTCAGTAACCCTTACGAATTATTTTGTGTAGCCCTGCATATGAACTGTAGCATTTATACACACACTATAGTATGCATAAATATAGTGAAACATAAAAGCGCATATCATAATTAAAAATGCATTTCTAGCAATCATTGCTTATGTACAATACTTCGGAGAAAAGTTTCTTGGCGAGAAAGTAGTTTGCCAACGTATTTTCTGGCAACCTATTTACTGCTTCATACTCACAAGCAATTTTGGCACAGATGTCATATTCGTCCCATATTGGCGCGATTTTTTTCTGACGCCAATATCATATAGGCAACAGGTACTTAACTTGCGCCAAAGTGTCGTTATTTTGCTTGATGTGGTAACCCGGATTATGTTGTTTATGCTGTTGATGTTTTCGCCAAATTGGCAACCGAAAAAAATCGCGCCAATATGGGGCGAATATGACATCTGTGCCGCAATTTTTTCCATCCATATGTATACAATTTGGCACAGATGTCATATACGGCGCGATTTTTTTCCGACGCCAATTTGGCGAAAACATCAACAGCATAAACAACATTCGGGTTACCATTACAAGCAAAATAACGACACTTTGGCGCCAGTTAAGTACCCGGTGCGTATATGACATCGGCGTCAAAAAAAAAAATCGCGCCAATATGGACGTATATGACATCTGTGTCGACAATTTAATATAAAAAAGCTATTTACCCATTTTTATAAAGAAACAGAAGTAATTTTTGCACAGATGTCATATACGCATGGGGGTTGGCGTGATTTTTCTATGACGCCAATTTGGCAGAAATCTCGCTTTCGAATACCAGTTACTTATATATTTTTCAATTATTTGCTATCATTTTGAAAAGGAAATAACTATAAATAAATAAAAATTTGAATAATAACTATAGAACAAAGCAGTTTATATAATTAAAAAACAGAAAATAAAAGTAAATAAACAATTTATTAATAAATAAAAAACAATAGCCGGGTTACCATAGCAGGCAAAATAACACCATTTTGGCGTCAGTTAGGTATCCCGGTTCATATCTGAAATCTGTGCTGTAATTTGTATATAAAAATAAATTATATATATTTAGAAACGATTTTCTTATGCATATAAGTGCATATATAAACAAAGATAAAAGTTCATTAGATTTGTTTTCATACCTGTTTATATATTTTCGCAACATATCTCACTTTCTGATGCCCGAATCGCGTCAAGCTTTTTTTAAAAATGCGCTATAATGGAAAAGTACTTAAATAAATAATTAACAGAAATAACAAATTATACAAACTAAAACTTTTTATTTCGAGATCAAAGCATTGTTTTTAATTTCGATTAAAAATACATATATCCTTGGATAACTTCAATTGAAATTAGTTTCACAGCTTAATATCTCATTCCATAAACCTAAACAAACACAAGTGATTCATTCATCGTGAAACGTCAAAAATATTAAATCACTGAGGTAATCATTCACAAAGTAAGTTCTCCAACAATCAATGGGCAATATTCTAATGACGTCATAGTAGGTAAAATGGTGGCGGTATCGTTTGTTTATGGTTTGTAATCACAAAGATTTAATTTTGCAATGTCTGTTAGTTACATTATTTTATTGTCATATTTATGAGCTCAGAACAAAAGCCTATTTTTTCATTATTTAGTTATTAAAGACGGAAAAAAATCATAAATGCATGATTTGAAAATTTTAAATAATTTTCTTTCTTAATACTAAAAAATAACATCGGGAAGTAACAGCGGGTTTAAGTTAAATAAGTTTAACTGTTTAATTCTGTTGTAATGTTCAAAATAACTGTATTTATTAGATTTCACTACTCAACATCAGGGCCCGATTAAACTTTGAAGTTAGAGGTATTACAATGTCATTTCAGGACCTTTCTTTTGGAGAAGCTTTTCTAAATTCCATATATACATGGAAAATCTTCAGTGTTAGAAATATTATTCCTAGGACTGACATAACACGATAACGGCCTGCAATTTTACACAAGTTTTTGAAAGCTACTTTATATCAGAAATTTTGCTAAAAACTGGTTACTTTTTTGTTATAGCGGCCCACACAATTATGAGTATGACAAGTCGCAGCCAATTTTTAATGAATTTTACAGTTTTTCATAAATGTGTTTCGTTCTTAAAATGTGTTATTTTCATCTATTAATGCGGAACAAGCGAGAAAACTCATATTCTTGCACATGAGTTGTATATATCATTACATCTAAATTTCCGTCATTTTTGACGGGCTACCTTTCTAGTAACATATATAAATTGCATGACCACCCGAGTATATTTATGGGAGTTAGAGCACAGACAGATGGCTAGACAGAGGGCCAGACAAACCGAATTCATAAACATTTTTCAACAATGTTAGAAATTATTAACAAGTTGGAAATTGAATGCCAAACGTGACAAATGTGGTGCTTTCGTACTATAACTTGTTTTATAAATATTGTTTTGCACAGCATATTGTACTGGATCTATATTTTAGTGCACTTCATAAGTGCATATCAATTTCGTTCTGTTCGGAAGTCTGTAACATCATTAAAATGCACTTGAACTATTTTTTTCCCATTGGACATAATATAACGGAAAACTTTTGACTGTACCTGTCATTAAACTATACATCCGATTTTCATAAAATTTGAAATGACTTGATGAAATTTTACAACAATTATATATTTAAAATTTCAGACCATTCGGTTGGGTAGTTTTTGCTCTGTTACATGAGGACGGACGGACAAACAGACGGACCGAACGACGACTATAGCTGCTACGCATTTATATAATTACGAACGCACCTTAAAACAATCTTCGGTTACTTTTTGTTCCTCACTTCGGAACAGGTTTTTCGCACGCACCGGTGCGATGTTTTTCAGCCGATATTTTTAATTGCGGGGTTTAATTGATATCTCGGTTAATTTTCAAAAAATAAAAAATCTGAGCCTGAGGTGCACTAGGACTAGATCCCTGCCTTAGACCATCCTTATCCAAATGTTCAGGCCTCTACGCGCAGTAGACTTTCCTAAGCATTGCACACAGACAAACATGTTTATTTTCTTAGTATTGATAAGTGCAGATATTAAATACCAATTTTGAATTACCTTCTAAAAGTAATTAAAATAGAAACACATCGGAAAAAGACAAAAACCTTTGCTATAATGAAACTTCGCTATTTCAAGAATATGTATTAAGTTCTTGAATAATATATAATTTTTTTTTTTTTTTTTTTTTTGCAAAATATTATATAAATTAATTGCACATCACAAAATTCTCATATTTTCGTTTGTTTTTGACATTCAAACTCCCAGTCTATCCCAAAAAACTTTCGAATAATAAATTAGATACAGATTGTTTATATACTTATATAGTAATTTATTCGAGGAAAGATTTGTAATCATGTTCATATTGAAGTATTTTAGAGAGCATGTTTTGCTAAGAAAATACGCACGGATTTGTATATTAACCGGAATGGCACTTTGATAAGCCAAAGGTATGCAGACATGATATTCAGTTCTTATGTCATGCCTTACGCTGCATTCATTGTCAATTCTTTCCCTTTAATAGATGATAATGCCAGAGGTAATACAACTCGATTCGTGAAGAATATCGTTTTGAAACGAAAAATATTACAGCGTATGTAGTAGCCAGCATGCTCTCCTCACATAAATCCGATCGAGCATGTCTGGGGAACAATTGGACGACGCATTGCAGCGAGAGCAATGTCTCTCTTGACTGTTCGGGGCTTTGATATAACACTATTTGAAGAGTGGAACAGAATTCCCAAACTGTTATTGTCAATCTCATCGCATTCATGGAAAATAGGTGAGAAACTGTCTTAAGCCCTTGAGGACGAGCAACCGGTATGCTCAGAATCGGGGATTATTCTTACCAGTAAATCTTTATTGTAAATTTTGCCTTATTTAATCCGAGCATTTTCCCAATTCAATTAGGAAAAAAATTCTGTTTTAAGAAACCGGTGATTAAAGATTAAAATTCTGTAAAAGACGTTCGTCCCGAAGAGGTTAAGTGTTCGAGGGGGCCGCACACATACACACACAATCAGGGATCGTACGCATCAAGCGATTCAGCAGATTTTAAGTGTTTCAGCACCGAAAATTCCGTAGAATACTGGTCGTTATATCTGAAGATAGAATTTTTTTTTCATTAAATAAGCCAAATATTACTTTACGAAAATTCTGGTAAAAGGTGCTTGAAAGTCCTTGAAGCGCACGAACCCTAACAATATAAAAAATCCTTCATTCCCTTTAAACACTTTTTTGTCGTTTACAAGTACTCAAATTGGTGTATTGGAGCGTCTCTTCATGTATTTAACATTATTTCAAAGAGTTAAAATTCCGATGCTCGATGTTTTGGTGTCTTATTTCTGAATTCCCTTTAATGTATGCATACTTCCAATTTTATACCCATTCATGGCTGTCTTACATGCTTTTCTCTATATGTTTGTTTGCATTCCTATACTTTTTTCAACAGCGTATATAAATTTTATATGGTCTTTTGTAATCCCACTATTAAATTTACTCATTTTCATTAGTTAAATTTGCACCCGTATTTAATTAATTAAAGATAGCATCTTATTTTCATTACTTGTCAGAAATTATTTTTAAATCTATCTTTTCATCAATATAGCTCAGACAATTCCCTTTGAGGGAAATCCTAGTAACACAATGTTATTCTTTATGATAATCACTTACTATATCTTTCCATTAAAATCGCAATCCTTTGACGATAGAACCAGTCGCGAATTTTAGTTGTTTTTCAATCCATAAAGGATTTCTAGATGAAAAAGGACTGACTGATTTTAAAATTCAATAACTTCCAAACGGTGACAGATATTTAAAAAATTCTTGCAGGAGGGTTATGCATAAGGTCAAAAGTTTTTTTACAGTGATTTTCAATTTTAGTTCGAATTACAAACAATAGATGGCGCTGCGATCAATAGACGCTGAATTCAGGCTCGATTTTTGGTACTTCGTGGCCCGGATAATACATTTCCATCTCCTTTTTCAGCATGGAACAAGAGAAAGGACCAGAAATCGAGCCTGTATTTAGCGACTATTGCTTACAGCGCCATCTATTGTTTGTAATTCGAACTAAAATTGAAAATCACTGTAATAAAACTTTTGACCTTATGCATAACCCTCCTGCAAGAATTTTTTAAATATCTGTCACTGTTTGCAAGTTATTGAATTTTAAAATCAGTCAGTCCTTTTTGGGACACCCGGTATATACGTCTATTAGCAAACATCTGCCACATCTTTAAGTAACAGCATATTCCTCACAAAAATTTAATATTTGCTGACAATAGCACTAATTAGCAGCTGCAAATTTTGAATAATCTGTACTTTGTTCTTAAATGTTAAAATGTGCAATACTGAGGAGTATTTCACAAATCCGTGCCGGTGGGGTTAAGGAAACTCATTAATGCAATTCGTTAGTTATGGCCAATACTCGTTTCTTATGTGCATGTTGGCGAAAGATGGAACTCCCCATAGAAAAGAAAATTTAATGTCTTCTGATCATACTCTAATTATGCATGTTGTTAGTAGTTCATTAGTAAAGGTAAGTACCGAGAAATTTTTTTTCCTAGCGCTTTCGTTACGGAATTATTGCAGATTTCTGTGCGCGAGCTGTAGAAATGTGAGATTTCCCACAAGAAGAAAAGAAAGTTATTTCATCTTGTTCTAATCATGCATGTCGTAAGTACTTCATTAGTACTTCATTAGCACCGGTAAGTACCGAGATATTTTCCTTTGTACTGCTTCCGTTACGAAGTAATGGTTGATTCTTATTTACAGCGCGTGGGCTGGCGAAATATGGGAATTCCTATAGTGAAAGAATTAGAGTTTTCTGATCTCACCCTAATTATACATGTCGTTATATAGTTATTTCGTTAGTTCCGGTAAGTACCGAGAAATTCTCGACTGTACCACTTCCGTTACCGGAGTAACGGTCGATTATTATGTACAGTGTACTAGCTGGCGAAATATGGGATTTCCTATTGGGAAAAAAAAAAAACGTTCTCTGATCTCGCTCTAAATATGCATGTATGGGGCAGTCTCACAATCTTTTGACTTTCATGTCCCAGAATAATAATTTTAATGCACTTTTTCGTGCTTATTTATTTCATATACTGAGGAACATCCCATTTCATGATTGCACAGCAATATTAACGAGATAAATAAGTTTTGGACGATGTTGGGGATCCAAACACCTGGAAAACTCCTATACCGTCCCCTGTCCCTGATGCTGATTTTTAAGTTTGGAGCTGTCTGGATAAAATTGTTTCAATAAAAATAATTCGATGTAATTTTTTTCTGAAACTAGGACTATTGTTTTATATAAATATGTAGCTACAAATTAACCTGCATACATTTTTAGTGTTGTTATTATTTTTTAAACTCTGTCCCTGGGTTTTAGATTCCTTACTATCCCTCTTCTAAAATTATACAGAAAATCCTTTCAGATGCAGCCACAGAATTTTTTTCAAGTTTTTTTCTCATGCAGAAGTATGCTAGAGAAATAATGTCTAAAGTTCTTTGGCAGGAAACTTACTATAGAATTTAAATCAGCATTTGAATATCAATTTCAAGCATCGTGGCTTTATTGGTAGTCTCACCATCCCCAAGGTTTATTCCTGCGCTTTTCAAGGTAAATTTAAAAAAAATTAATTTAATCCAATGTTAACAACTGTTTCTAAAAATCAATGAACATTGTGGCTATCACTTAGTCTTAACATGATTTTCCTAAAAATAGGTGGTAATTTTCCTTACCGTTCCTTTTTTTACCATTTCGTCCCTTTTTTCCAATACTATCCCCTATTTTTACCTTACCGTCCCTTCTTTAACACCCCTTTAAGACAATGTTATACCAAAATTCTTTATTAAAAGTACTACATTGTTATTATTTCTTATTTGAATGTCCTGTGGGTACTATGCAAATTCATTATAAGTAAAAATTTAGAAGAAAATAAAAAGTTATAGGGGTAAAATGGTAAGGAGAATTAAACTCGCAAGTTTAACTTAAACCTCAGTTAAATAAAACAATTTTCGCTGCTGACCATTTTTTCTTTATTTTGACTAGGGGGCTCGGCCCCCTACGAGCTACGCTCGCCAACCCCCGTCCAGACACCGCAGACTCTAAATGCACGCTAATTTGATCGGCTTCAAAAAGATTTCGAAAGATTGAATTATAATTTAAAAAACAGTGGCGATCTCCCTATAAACGAATTTCTATTCATTTCTCTTTGATTGGGGAATTTTAACGCCAAATCCGCTGCGGTACTACTTGATTATCCTGTCGACCAATTTCGCCAAATTATATAAATCGCCAAACCACTCGCCAAATTATACAAATTGATATAATTTTTATTTTAAATAACGAAAGAACAAATAAATTCGTACAACATTAATAAAAACACAAATAAAACGTCGAAATAAAAATAACTTGATGACGTATACACGTGTAACAACATTTCAAAATAAGCTAATATAAAAGGAATTAAGTAAAGAGAGTCTTTGTCTCCTGGTATTTTTTAACAAAGCGAAAAGAAAGTTCTTTTAAATGAGACATTTTAAATTAATTCTCAAAATATCAAATAAATGTCTAGCGCAATTTCTAAATTTAAACTTTTTTGCAATATTATTTTGTGTTCATTTTATGTACTAACTATAATGTGACGTAAATATGACGTAATTTCTCCTAAGACTTCTAACGCATGTTAATGAATTTATTATTTTACAATATCCTTTCTCTTTTAAAATTCACGTGTATACTTTTTATGACGTAATTTTTAATAAGTTCCTGCTCTTTATACGTAATTATTTAATTCTAATTTGAAAGTTTTTTTCCTGTTTATAACAGTCACGTGTAAATAAATTTTTAATTTGAAGCAAACATTATTGCTTGCGCTTTTTATACAGTTGGCAACAGTTTAAATTAGTACAATTTTCTGAAATCTGAAAAAAATATTTCTAGAAATGCTGAAAATTTGATTTAAAATATAAATAAAACCTGAAAAAATGAGTCAAAATAAAAAAAAATTAATGCAATCTGCACTCCGGCAAATTCTAACGCATAAAATGATCTAAAAATGATTAAATTCCTATGAACAGTTTTTGCTCCTATAAAACTTTTTTAGTGGAACGATTTTGTCCAACTTTAGCATTAAATATCTCTTAAAATAATTCTTCGATCTGAAAACTGTCTGCATCAGCGTGTTTATCAAACATTTTTGTATAATACTACAGATTTTCATATTTTTGTAAACATTATTTTTCTTAATATTAACGAAGAAAGACCTCCGGTCACAAAAAATTCAAAACCGGCGGCGGCGGTGACAGCGGTAGTTACTTTTTTTTAGAATAGAGAGAATCATTAAGGCATTCGTCTATCAGATTAAAATGTTATTTTAGCAAGTTTAATTTTGTCGGATTTTTTTCCCCAAAAGTCAAAAGGTGAGAATAGGCTTTGGAGTTGTATATAGCCATTTTAATGACGGTGCACATTTTTAATATTTAGACGATTTCTTAAGGAGTCATTCTATGCAAAGTCAGGCAAGCCATGTACCGTCACAGATTTTAATGAAACGGATTGTGTTTGTTCTCACTATTCAGATATAATCACCAGTAAATTTTATTGCTCCCAGCTGAATTAGTTTTTGAGGAAAAAACTACCAAAGTTTTGAAAAATCGCCATGTTTGGACATTTTTGACTGTTCGCTTTTCAAAGATAGGTTACCATAAATAGTCATATTTTAAATGTAATCAGCAAATGATCTTCATATACTTTATGCATGATAAATAAAGTATCCGGATTATGAGAAAAAGAAAATTTATTATTTCGTATAAAATATTTTAAGCGTGCAATTTTTTTTTTAATTACTTAAAAGCAAGAATTATATGAAAATAATGAATTAATTAAAAAGGCATTACTAAACAAAGGCGAAGGTGGTATGGAATTTGCGTTGTTGGAAATTGTACATAAAAGGATCTTTTAACTGATTGTGAAATAAAAATAATGGGATTTTGAGTGTTTTTTAGTTGTATTTTCTTACTTTAAAAATATCTTATGAGGCATTCCAAATCACATCATTCACAGTCTTTCCATGCCAGTTATTTTTATGACATATAGTCCCAGTTCATTTACCTACACTACATTGTTCAACAGCTGAATTAAATTCGTTAAAATTTCAAATCAAATTTCACTTTATTCAAACAATTAAAAAAAATTCATCTAAAAATCTTAAGAAGCACAATCATTCAGCAATATAATGGATTTTAAAATCAGTTTGTTACTCAAAATAATTTTATACAACTATCATATTATAAATTACTTTTTCACCCAGTCAAAAGAAATCACAAACAATGCAGTGGACGTAACCCTTTCTTGATAGGCGTCGCATGCTACGCGACGAAGAGAAAAATTGTATCGTTGAAAGTTAATTCGCGTTGTTTTTCACGATTGTTCTCTGTAATTATTTTTTATTACTAGGGGACGCTGTCACCTATGAGCTACGCTCCCCAACCTCCATTGAGATACCGCAAATACTGTAAACATGCTAATTTGATAGGTTTAAAAAAGATTGCGGAAGATTGAACTATAATTTTAAAAAACAGTGGATATCTCCCTGTAAACGGGTTTCAATTCATTTCCCTTTGATTGGGGGAATTCTAAGGCCGGATCAGCTTCTGTTAAACATCTACTGGCTGTTTTCATGTTTGATTAAATAAGATCAGTTAAACATTTGAAAAAAAGTTAATATAAAATGAACTATGTAAACAGCGTCTTTACCTCCTGGTATTTTTTTAACAACGCTATAAGAAAATTATTTTAAATAAGCCAATTTTAATGTATCGTTTTAAATCTGATGTAATTTTCACCAAAATGTTCTTACTCTTTTTAATGTTCACGTGAAAATACTTTTGATGTTATAAAGGAAATATTATTTGCGCTGCCTTAGAGTTCACAACAATACTTAAAAAGATCCTCTCAAAATATGAAATAAATGTCTCGTGTAAATGTATTTTTAAATTTAAACTGTTTGGCAATATTATTTCGTCATTTTAAATGTGGCGTAATTTCTTTCATTTACGGCTTTTAACGCATATAAATCAATTTATTATTTCAAAATTATCTTTCTCTTTTAATATTCACGCGTAAATATAGTTTTTATAACGTAATGCTCAATATTTTCCTGCTTTTAAACTTTTAATACATAATCATTTAATTCTAATTTGAAAGTGGTTTTTTTTTTCTGTTTATAATTGTCACCTGTCAATAAATTTTTAATTTAAAGGAAATATTCTTTGCGCTATTTTTTACAATTGGAAACTTTTTAAATAATAACTGTTTCTGAAATATGTAAAAAATGTCTCTCGAAATGCTGAAAATTTGCATTTAAAATGGAAATAAATCCTCAAAAAATGAGTCAAGTTTAAAAACGAATCCTGTGCACACTCCGAGAGCTTCTAATGTATGTCCTTAGAAAACATGATTAAATTCCTATGCATAGTTTTTTGCTACTATAAAACTTTTTTAATGGAACGATTTTGACCAACTTTAACCATAAATATCTCTTAAAGTAATTCTTCGATTTAAAAAATGTCTGATTCAGCAGGTTTATCAAACATTTCTCTATAATACCACCAGTTTTTATATTTTTGTGTGCAGTAATTTTCTTAATATTAGCCAAGAAAGACCCAGGTACAAAAAATTGGTTTACTGCTGCGGTGACAGCGTTAGTTACTATTTTTTTAGAATAGAGAGATTATTTCTTAATATTCCTAAAAAATAGCAAAACTAATAGTACTACTATTTTATTTTGAAATCCTACTACTTTATTTTTATGTCCTACTATTCTTGTTTGTATTTTCTGCAATGTCGGCTTCATTTAGTTATTGTTGACTTCAACATGGCTTTTATGATGGATTCAGAGAGCAAGTCCAAGAGCAGCGAATTCAACATCTCTCTGTCAGAAGAAGATAGTTCTGATTTCTTTAGTGATCAAATTTGATAAATATAATATCCTACTATTTTTAACACTTTCCCAGAAAGTTGAGAAGTGTTTATGCATTCGGTTTGTCAGTCCGTCTGTCCACGCTCTAACTCCCGTAAATATACTCGGATTCTCATTCAATTGATAAACGTTATTAAGGGTCTCCAAGCATGTTTGGTATTGTATATGAAGTATGTGGGATTAATAGTTCATTTACGGGGGCACCTAAAAGAATTCCATTACATTATGGTATATGGGTAAAAATCGTTTACAGAGTATGTAATGATACTAGGACTTCCCTCAGAGGGATTAGTCTGAGCGATATTACTGAGAACATAGATTTAATAATAACATGTGGAAGCAAAGAAAATGAGATGTTATCTTTAATTGTCCATATACTGCGAAAAATTAAAATGATGAAAATTAACGAATTATAGAATTACAAAATGTTATATATAAATTCGTATACACTGTTTAAAAAAATGGGAAATCAAACCATTCAAGACAGCCATGCATAGATATAAAATTGAAAGTACGCAATATATTAAAAGTAAAATAGAAAATGAAACACTAATTTACTTATATCGGAATTTTAACTGTATAAAATGATGTCAAGAGCATAATCAGACGCTCCGCAAGAATTTGAGTAACTTTAAATGACAAATATATGATGTTTAAGAAGAATGGACTATACTTTATATGGTGTGTGCTCCCCGGAATAGTTAATATTGTACAATATCTGTTTTCCACGGATGCAATGAGGTTGTCGATAACATTTAAGGAATTCTCTTCTCAAAATCTAATATAGTATCAAAGTACCGAATAGATCAAAAGTGGCATGCAATGCTTCGTTAGAGTGTGTTTTAGATATGCTCGATCGGATTTAAATGATGAGTGTATGCTCGCCACTACATACGCTGTATTGCTTTGTTTTCAAACATATTCTGCACAAGTTGAGCTGTATTTAGCATGTATTAAATAAAAGAAATCGGCAATGATTACAACATAAAGTATGACACAAGATCTGAATATATCGTCTGCATATCTTTTGAGCTGCCAAAGTGTCATTTGAAGTAATTTACAAATCCATACATATTTATTCAGCAAATCCTGCAAGCTAACATACGCCAATATGAACCCGATTACAAAATTTCACCAGAATAAGTTAATATATAAAAAATCTACTAATGATAATTGAGAATATGATCTTATGATAAAATGTCTAGAAAAATGAATCGGATAAAAAATTCATATCACATTTAAAACGGCAAACCCTCTGTTAGTGGCCTTGGCGAGAGAGAGAAAAGCCTAGAGAAGGAACACTTTAACAAGTACTTTCGGGCAACCTACTCACTGTTTCATACAGGTCTTTATTCAATATTTACACAATTTATTTAATGCTAGGTGGGTATCTATCAGTTTTGTTGCATTTAAATCGCATGTTTTGCGGAGGAAATGCAGCATTATGAAATATTTAAAGTTTCTGTACCTAATAATTCCAAATTAATGGTAATTGAGATCGCTTTCCGTTAATCTCATCTTTTTAAATTTTAAATTTTTTAGAAACCATTCATAGAGACAATTGTATATTTTAAAACTAACCCGAAGCAAAATTTCAAGATTTTGGGCTCAGCAGTAACAGAGAAATAGAAAATTTTTGAAAGTTTTTTGTTTCTGCACTGTTTTTTATAGCGACATTTTTAGAAATTGTTCTATTGCGAGAATTTACGTCATGATAAATACAGCCATGTCAATTTTCATGTTTATATTCCTAACAGTTCAATGTTCTTCGTTACTTAGATCATCTTTAGATCTTTTTCCGCTTTATTTAGTCTTTCTATTTTTTAGAATTCGTTCTACAACGAGCATTTACATCTTATTAATTACTACCATGCCAAAGTTCTAGTTTCTAACCCCAACAGTATACCAAAAATTTCAGTATTCCAAATAACTCATAGTTTAGAACCTTTCTAGAAATTTTTACGTTTATCCGTCAAATTGAACCTTTTAGAGGGCGTTCATTACGAGTATTTACATCTTAAAAGTAACTACCGCACCAAATTTAAAGTTTCTAACCCAATCAATATCGCAGAAATCACAATTTTAGAAATTTTTGCTCCTGCAGCGATGTAGGTTCTTGCACTGACATAAAATAGTCTTTTTTTCGGAGCTGAGATGGCCACCAACATTTTTTTAATTTGGCTATGTAGTTTCAGAGATAACACCTCACAAACGTACCAGCATTAATAATATTATATACTTTATAATATTATAACGCTTTATAATATTAGCATTAGATGTACAGATACAAAAGCCATTTATCTGTTACAAGCTCAAGGGCCGGCGTTGCCCAGAATTTGAAGGATGTTTGTTCTGAAAAATCAATTTCAAAATTTAACATACAACACAAAACAAACATTAAAAAAAGCAGTCGAAATGTTGTTGAATGAATCATATGAAAACGCTATATAAAAATGTATAAATGTATATAACAGACGCAAAAGAATACAGTTATAAATGAACTTATTTCAATTCATAATTGGAGCAATAATGTTAAAATACGCCAATATTTCCCTAATCGGGTTTTTATTATGCTTCAATACATTTTTTCCCACTCATATGACGTTATACTATATCCACCATGCCATTTTATATTTCCAATATGATGTAATATTTCCCTCTTTCACGTGGAAACCTTGAAATAGAAAAGTTATGAAGTTATATTCACTTTCATTTAAATTCGTCAAACTATTTATTTCATTTTCATTTTTCACGTGAATATCTTGCAATAGAAAAGTTATGACGTAATATTCACCTTTTTTTAAATTCGGCAAACTATTTATTTCATTTTCATTTTTCACGTGGAAATCTTGCAGTAGAAAATTAATTGTTGAAATAATAATTTTATTGTGATTCTTAATTGTTGGCAACTGCTATAACGAAAAATGTTTAAATTTGATAAGAAATTGCTGTTAAATTGGTGGTTTTTTATTAATTAAAAATTAACTATAAGTTATTTCGATTCAGGATCACTTTAGTTGTCTCGGCCATGTTTTAATACACATGTACGTATCTCTTCACAATTTTGGCTTTCAAATTGTGGATTTTTTATAGAATTACAAACAGACAGATAGACAAGTTTTCATTTTTATATATCTCTCTATTCTATGAAAAGTAACTAACGCTGTCACCGCCGCCGGTTTTGAATTTTTTGTGACCGGAGGTCTTTCTTCGTTAATATTAAGAAAACTATTGCATACAAATATATGAAAATCGGTGGTATTATAGCGAAATGTTTGATCAACACTCTAATGCATACAGTTTTCAAATCGAAGAATTATTTTAAGAGATATTTAATGCTAAAGTTGGACAAAATCGTTCCATTAAAAAAAAAATTATAAGAGCAAAAGCTATACATGGGAATTTAATCATTTTTAGATCATTTTATTCAATAGAAGATCCCGGTCTGCAGATTTCATTAAATTTTTTTTAATTTGACTCATTTTTTGAGGTTTTATTTCTATTTTAAATTCAAATATTCAGCATTTTGACAGATATTTTTTACATATCTTAGAAAATGGTATTAATTTAAACTGTTGCCAACTGTATAAACAGCGCAAACAATAATGTTTGCTTCAAATAAAAAAAATATTTACACGTTACTATTATAAACAGAAAAAACCTTCAAATTACAATTAAATAATTAGGTATAAAAGCAGGCACTTATTGGAAATTACGCCATAAAAACTATATTTACATGTGAATTTTAAAAGAGAAAGGATATTGTAAAATAAATTCATTAACATGCGTTAGAAATCTGAAACAGAACAAATTACGTCACATTACACTTATTATGCAAAATAAACAAAAAATTGTATTACAAAACAGTTTAAATTTAAAAATTGCGCGAGACAAAATATTAGAGGTTAGATATTAGATTTTTTCAAAATTTTATTATTTGTCGTTTGATGTGAGGTGTTCAGCTATAAGTATGCAAATTTTTATGTTTCAACATAATTAGGGGCTGAGTTTTGCTTTAAATACACAAGTTAGAGCCCAGAGGGTTAAATATTAGACTTTTTCAAAATTTTATTATTTGCTGTTTGATGTGAGGTGTTCAGCTATAAGTATGCATTATTTCATATCTCCAACTTAATTAGGGGCTGAGTTAGAAAAATTGCTTAAAATACAGAAGTTAGAGACTGGAGGGTTAAATATGACTTTTTCAAAATTTGATGATTTATCGTGTTATCGCAAGATTTCAGCTATAAGTATGCAAACTTTCAATTCTCCAACTTAGTTAGGGGATGAGTTAGAAAAATTGCTTAAAATACATAAGTTAGAGCCCAGAGGGTTAAATATCAGACATTTTTCAAAATTTTATTATTTGTCGTTTGATGTGAGCATTTCAGCTATACGTATGCGAAATTTCATGTCTCCAACTTAATTAGGGGCTGAGTTAGAAAAATTGTTTAAAATACATAAGTTAGAGCCCAGACAGTTAAATATTAGACTTTTTCAAAATTTTATTATTTCTCGTTTGATGTGAGGTGTTCAGCTATAAGTATGCAAAATGTCATGTCTCCAACTTAATTAGGGGCTGAGTTAGAAAAATTGCTTAAAATACAGAAGTTAGAGACCGGAGGGTTAAATATGACTTTTTCAAAATTTTATGATTTATCGTATTATCGCAAGTGTTCAGCTATAAGTATGCAAACTTTCATGTCTCCAACTTAATTAGGGGCTTAGTTAGAAAAATTGCTTTAAATACACATGTTAGAGCCCAAAGGGTTAAATATTAAGCCTTTTTCAAAATTTTATTATTTGTCGTTTGATGTGAGATGTTCAGCCATAAGTATGCAAAATTTCATGTCGCCAACTTAATTAAATTAGGGGCTGAGTTATAAAAATTGCTTAAAATACACATGTTACAGCCCAGAGGGTTAAATATTAGACTTTTTCAAAATTTTATTATTTGCCGTTTGATGTGTGGTGTTCAACTATAAGTTTGCAAATTTTCAAGTCTCGGACATATATAGTTTCTGAAAACGGGCTCTGTGACGGACAAACAGACAGACAAAGGAGTGAGACAGGTAGGGTTTCGTTAGATGGACGAAACTCTAAAAACATGCTGCGGATGACTGTAGCAACATCCTAAAATTACATTACCATCAGCGATCTACCAATCCCGAATTTAGTTTATATTCGTTTCATATATTCTTATTCTTTTGTGCGGCCCTGTAAAATAATTATCAATATTATATACAGTAAAACCTCTGAATAGCGGACACCCCGAGAATGCAGAATTTGTCCTCTATTTAGAGGTGACCGCTACTGAGAGTAAAACATGTACAGTTATTTAAGAGTTGGTAATCGAAAAAATGTCCGCTAAATAGAGGTATCCGCTAATCAAGTGTGTCCGCCATGGAGGTTTTACCAGTAAAACTTCTGAATAGCGAACACCTCGGGAGGGCAGAATTTGTCCTCTATTTGGAGGTGTTCGCTACTGAGAGTAAAAAATGTACAGTTATTTAAGGGTTGGTAATCGAAAAAATGCCTGCTAAATAGAGGTGTCCACTAATCGGGTGTGTCCGTTATGGAGGTTTTACTGCATAATAATATCATGCTTTACAAGAAAATTGCATGCTATATGATAGACAGACAGACATCCAGAGAAAGATAACCTCCGGATCAATAAACACTCATGTCTTTTGTTTTAATCATCCACAATTGTATGTCATACAATAGGCAGTTTTTATTCAACAGGCAAAAAACGGTCACCGTGGTACGGAATACTGTATTATTATTTGTTTGCCCTCCAAAACTGGTTGCCACGGGTTGTTGCAAGGTTTGTGATCACGTAGTTGAAACTGATCTATTCAATATTACTGCGTGCATATTTTTTTTTTATTTGCTCCATGTGTTCAAACCAGTTGTCTACGAAAACATCAACCGGTGAAAGTGACGCACACCAAATTTCTGTGACGTATGCAGATAAATTGTGCTTTTTTAAGAGTTTTTTCTATATAATTTTTAAACGGTTTGGAACTTATTTTTCATAGTAGGTGCATTCAGTAGGCGACCCTCATAGGTACCTTCTGGTGCAATCAGAAACGAAATCCGACAAATATTTTTTGAGTTATGCTTGACGAAAGGTTTTTATTAGGCTTTTTTTTTAGTAGGACATGGCGTTAATATCCATCGTAGTAGTAAAGTGTCCGGACAGTAATATTTCGCTGAGTATTAGCCTTCGCTTCGCTCAGACAATTACGCTATTCCAAATGTATTGAAATCGATATAAATGATAAATCACTGAATTTCACATTACGATAGAATAGCGCATTCATAGCATTTGTCGCTCATTTACAGGGACACACACAAAAAAAAAATCGATTACAGTTACTGTCTTTGGGTAATAATGGCTGGAAGTGCGTTTCAAAATCCGATATGCGCTTTAAAATTTAAATAATGTTTTGCATGTTACTCGTTTTATATAAATGCTATACCTGATATACAGGGCTGCACAAAAGAATTTACGCACCAGTCTCTTTAATAGCAGAAATTGCTGAAGGGGTATTTTCAACTGAGGTATGTGTATTTCTTAACTGAACTAAATTTTGGCATGCATGCAGTTAATAAATACATAACTATATATCGCATACAGGACTGCTCAAAGAAATTGGATAATTTTTCGATTGTAGATGGGGACAGCTGAAACTGGGTTTTCAGATGTGTTATATGTTACCATATGATTGAATTAAACATAATATTTTAGCTTATTAAACGGTGCAGTTTTGTTACTTCTGTATGTGTTGGAAAGTATTTCATAATCTATGCTTGACGCATGATTTTTCTTTCTTGTTTAATTTAAAACTTGGGAGCATTGCAGGAAAAACTGGAAATCATTGAATGAGATATTACATGTATGACCACTAGTAGGTGAAACAAACACTGCTTACTGATAAAAGTATTTTGCATTTTCGAATTCAGGATAAAATATTTACTAATTTTCGGCATTAAAAATTAATGCTTTGTTCGGATCAAAAATACGAAAAAAAAAAAAAAAAAATCCGACGAAGAATATTATTTCACAATTTATATTGCTTTATATAAAACTTTTTTTTATTTGTAGCTAAATGAAATGGATTTGGCAAGAAGACGGTGCGAAAATAATCCCGTAGCAGGTACCTGTGGGGAATACACCCTTGTTCCTAAGAGGAATGCAGTTACAAGTTTTATAAAACGTGCTTACGTAGCTTATTTTAGTATGCCGTATGATGACCAAGATAAAGCTTGGGCAACACATGGTTTACAAGACATGCACCGAATACCTGCGTCAGTGGATGAACGGCAAAAAGAGTTTATTGAATTTTGGGATTCCCATGGTTTGGAGCGAGCCGATAAACCATGTCACAGACTGTTAGTTTTGCTTTACTGGTGTGACTGGGATCAACAGAAAGACCCGGAGCAACCTCGCGTAACCTCATATTGCATCGGCGCGTCATCCTGTAGCTCATTGCGATGGAATTCAAGTACCCGGCTTTCTGGAGAACTTCTTGGCATTACTAACGAAGATTCGTCAAGTGTTATATTTAGATTAGTTCGGTATTATATTAGTACCGTGAAAATTATTTAGATGTTAATGATGTTGTTCCAATTCCTTTTTCTCAACAGGATCTCAGTGATGTAGTTCGTTATATCAGCTTGTCAAAATCTCTGCCGAACTGTTGGCATCAAGATTGAAAGAAAAAACCTCCTATCTGACAGTGTTCGCATCACCGTTTATCGCAAGACATCAAGAATTCCTCTTCTTTGTCTCAGAAGAGAAAGACTTTGTGTACTGTGCAGATATTGGCGAGCTTTTGCACAAGCTTGGAGTGCATAGACTGTTCATTGACAGTAGCAATCAATCACTGAAATGTGTATTGCTGCACAACGGAAACCAGTACGCCTCTGTACCCCTCACTCACTCAACCATACTGAAGGAGAAGTATGAAGCGGAGAAGTACGTGCTGGAGTAAATTCGTTATGGTCAGCATGAGTGGTTGATTTGGATAAACTTGGAGATGGCGAACTTTTCTTAGTATAACAGCCGGGGTACACCAAATACCCATGCTTTCTGTACATGCAGGGCAGTAGGGACAGATCTCAAAATTAACAAAAGAAAGACTGGCTTGTACGGAGGAACTGGTACCTGGCAAATCTAGGAATGGCAACAATAATCCTCTGTGAACATAAATGGGATACTCTGGTCATCGCTGCAAATCAAGCTTGGCTTGATGAAACAGTTCACCAGAGCTCTGGACAGAGATGATGGATGCTTCATTTACTTGTTTGAGGCTTTTCCAGGATTGACCATCGAGAAGTTGAAAGCTGGTATCTTCGATGGTCCTCAAATCCGTAAGCTCATCCGAGATCCACAGTTCGGAAACTTTATGAAAAAAGTGAAACTGGAAGCATGGAAGGCTTTTGTTCTGGCGGTGAAGAACTTTCTGGACAACAACAAGGCGAAGAACTACGTATAACTTGTTACCGCTAAGCTGACTGCTTTCAGAAACCTTGGATGCAACACGAGTACAAAAATGTATTATTTATTCTCACATATAGATCAGTTTCCTGAGAATCTGGGATCAATGGGGGACGAGCAGGGCGTGGGATTCCATCATGAGATGAAAGAGATGGAGATTAGGTATCAGGGACGCTGGGATGCATTCATGATGACAAATCGCTGTTGGACTTTGATGAGAGACATCCCTGCTGCTGAGCATCCTACACACTCAGAAATGAATACTCAGATTTCACGAAATTTTCTTTGTTTTTGACGAAACGGTTTCCTGGAATATGCTCCGAGCGAACATTTCGTCAAATTGATGAAATTACTTTCTTCACTTGTTTGACGATATAAATTTCCTCAAAAGTTTCGTCAAAAATAGGGATGGTGGCGCCATCTATTGAACAGTTTGGAAGCTCCTCTACCAAGGGAAGAAAAAATTCACTTCTCGTTTTCCTCGGCGTTATTTGAACGGGCTTTGGGGTGGGAGACACTTGTTCTACCGCTCAGGCTATTGGGGACTTATATGAATGTGCTTTTAGACTGATCTTATGAAAGCTGCCGCGTGATTATATTTTTATAAGATAGATTGTAATTTTATCGGTGCTGAAAGTTTTAAGGAAGGCTAATTTATTATTATGTTTTTCTCATGGTCAATGAATAATTATAATATGGCTTGATTAAATCATTTATTAATGAAATTTTCTTTGCTCAATGAATGGTTAGAATATGGTCTGGTTAATTTGTTGCACACAAATAACGAACTGTGAAGTGCATATAGCGTGAGATTTTATCACGTTGAATAGATGGATAAGATTTTAACACTTTACTGTTTATAAAAGGGGGAGGATCAATTATGTTTATTTTTAATCTGATTGAAAACAGAATATACTTCTTAAATAAATTTTTAAAAAAAGATATCCCGGATCTTTGAAATTTTATTGATTAAATTTTCTTTTTGGATGTTTTTGAACACAGGAAATATATTCTTTTCGAATTAAAACATAACGAACAACAACATAAGTAATAATAATAATAATAATTATAAGCATTCCTAAAAATTTTAACAGCTAAAAAAATAACTGATGAAGAAACAATAACTACCTATATTTCAGTATTTTCTGAAAAGCACTGAAAAGTGCTGTTTTAAAAATAAATTATTGCGGGACTAATACAAACAAGCAAATATTTGCTTGCTAAAATCTCAGGACTTGAGGAGGTACAGCAAAGGTTTCCTTAAAATGCATTGAGTCTGACCGTGATTGAGGAAAAACTTTCGTCAAATATCTGAGAGTTTACCTTTCCTTAAAAGTCACGTGATGGTGATAGGAAATGATCGTCAAAAACGACGAAATACAGCTTGAGAATTGCTAAATCGTCAAAAGTGAGAATTCTATTTCTGAGAGTGTAGGCGTTCCAGGAAACATAAAATCCAATCCTGAATTTTGAACAACTAGCTGACCTGCCCGGCGATGCCCGGGACCGTAATAATATTCTTAAATGAATCTGAAATTTTTATCGCAAGTCCGTACAGAGGGGGGCGGATGAGACGGTGCAAATTACAAGGGCCCGACTCTTGTTCAGATCCAAAGTTGTGTAAAGTCAAAGGTTAAGTTTTTTAATATTTATATGTCTCATACTTTAAACTTTTGTATTCCAAATTAACTGATGAATTTAATTAAAATGTAATGGTATTTTCAATAATTTAATTTTTTATTTAAAATCTTTATATGAAAAAGCAATTACAAATACAACATAAAGAGTAATACTGAAAAAGAAATAATTAAATTGTAAGCTAATATTGCTATATAGATTTTTTTTTTAAGTACCATCCAGCAAATTTATTTTCTAATAGAGTAAAGCCTGTTTATAACGGAATCCTGAAATAAATGAAAAAAAAAGTTCCAGCTCTTCCCCCCCCCCCCCCAAAAAAAAAAAACAAAACAAAAAAAAAAACAGTGGCACTCCGGGAGAGCCAATAGAAGTGAAAGCTTCAACAATTACGTGTGTGTTTTTTTAATCGTCAGGAAATGTTTTATGCGTTGAATTGTGTAGCTGCACTAATGAAAGCATCTGGGGACACGGCAGTGCCCCTGCCAAGTCTTGAAAGCACAGCCGTAAGCATCTTTTTCTGGAAGCAACTCAGGGTACTTTTGACCCCCCAATATCTTTGTGTTGGTGATTCCCAGAAACTTGAAACTTCGTAAATCTAAAGTAATGTGGTAATGGAACTAAATGCTGAAATTTCACGTTTCTATCTTTTTTATTTCAGAAGATATATGAACTTAAACTTTCGCCTTTTCGACACTGATTCACCGATCATCAAAACTCAGAGGTACGTCCTGTATCCCTAGAATCTTCAAATTTGGTATGAAGGTAGTGTTTGGGATACAATGAAAGGGAAAATTTAAAAAATCCGGAAAATTTGGATAAAAAGTCAAAAAATCAAAAAACCGAGAATTTGGCAGAGATGTGATATACGAACCAGGTTTGGCGCGATTTTTTAACGTCAATTTGGCGAAAGCCCGTTTTCCAATACCAGTTACAATATATGTTTTTAAATTATTTTCTATTGTTTTAAAAAGTAAACAACAATAAATAAACGGTAATTTCATTAATAACTATAGAACAAAACAATTGTACAATTTAAAAAAATAAAATAAAAGTAAATGAACAACTTATTAATAAATAAGCAACAGTAGCCGGGTTACCTTGTAAAATAAAGTAACGCCATTTTGCTGTCAATTAGGTACCCAAGTGCGTATCTGACATCTGTGCCCCGTATTTTATCTTCCGTAATCGAAATTCCCGCCAATACTGTTGGTCATTGACCAGGCCATCAACACGATAAAATACAGCGTTATCGGTTTTTAGTTACACGAAATATGTAGGTCACGAATACGGTATAATTCATTTTAACTGACGAAAAACAAAATAATAATTTGTTTTAGCAATACCCCGGGAGAAAAAGTGAGTTTTAGCTTCCTTCTTCTTTTGCGGATTGAGCTGAAGAGGGAAAAGTTCCTGTCATTCACCGCTTGGCGCGCTAGTGTCTATGTGTCAAAATGCTAGCATGTCGGTTACGTTACAGTGTCTCGAAATCAGTGGTTTTTCTCCATCTCAAAAAAAGCTCAACGCGCCTAAAGAAGTTTTCACTTCAAAAATGCTATTATGCTTTGATCAATTTAAATAACTGCATAAAACGCAATTTATCACTGGTCGTTTTCGTTTCCGTCTAAGCAGGTTTTATTGTATCTTACTTCTGGGGGCCCCATAATAATATTCTTAAATGAATCTGAAATTCGTATCGCAGGTCCGTACAGTCAAAACTACCTGTCCGTACAAAATTACTTTTTAGGTCATGACAGCATTTTGTAAACTTCTTGCTGCTGTTTAATTCGCATTTCCAATACAGTGCTTTGCAGAAATTGCACGTTTCACCCACAGTTATGCATGCCCCGGAACGTTTAAATCAGTAATTTGGATTTCAGAAGCAACGCGTGCATGCTACAGTTATTAAGTCTATTTTGCCGATCGCTTAACGGCGTTCTCGATCAATTCTATTTGGATTTCGAATCTATTTCGATTCGACTCGAATTCGGCTTCTTCTTCACTTTCAAGCATTCACCGAGATTTTTTACGGACATTTCAAATGATATTTTGAAGCTACATAATTGCAGCGAAAGATATTGCACCGAAAAAGCGAAACGTAAACAAACCCGATCGCCATAAATCCTGCCAAGGACTCTTACACAATAACCAATCCGATGCGTTTCTCGGGCGTTGCCATTAACAATAACAAATAATCGCGATTTCTGTGCCACGTACGTTAGCGTAATATATATATAGATGATGGCTTAATGTGCAATTGACACGTACTTAGTGATTAATTGCCAATCCATGCTGTATAATGTACACTGTTAAATTTTGTTTAAAATTTAATTACTAAATCGTGTTTTGTTAGAAAATGATATTTTCCTCTGAAAAACTAAATTTGAAGTAAAGCAATATTGACACAATCCACAGGTCATATCACTAAAATTCAATGAATTTAGTTCAAAGATCGCAGTTTTTTTAAAAATGGAGTTAGCACAAAAACCTAACTTGATGAAGGAAAACGGATGTCATTTTCGGATTCAGGGATGGGAAAATGTTCTGAGTCTTGTCCAAAACCTTAAACAACTTTAAAAATTACTTTTTTGTAACCCAGTGTTATGAATACTAAAATTTCCCGATGAGCAATGAGGAGTCTAAAATCACTCAGATTAGTTTAAAAATTTGTGAATACATTTGTCAAATTTTTTAAATGGCCGTTATAACTTTCTATAGAATTTTATACAGATGTTAGAAAAATATATAGCAGTTTTTTGTCACTTTACATATTTGACATCATACTTATTTCTTTTTTTCTCTTTTTCTGTTGTTAGTTCCCTAACAACTGTATTTCATAGAATATAAAAAACAATAAAATATTCCCGATTACGAAAGATTACACACAATTTCTAGATGTCGGTAATAAAAGTTGACTAATCTTTCGTGATTGGGTCTACAGCTTAGATTTCCATCAAATATGAACATTGATAGTAACATGACGTTTTAAATTGAATGTGATTACTATTAAAAAGGCTGTCACAAAAACCATTTTATAGTACAAAATCACATTTAGGGGAAGGTGGCCTAAAATTATCCCCTAAAGGGGAAAACTTGTGTAAAATAACATAACTGTTTAAATGAAACTTTGGCCCTATGCTGATATGTTTTACACTATATTTTGCACTATAAACATATTTTAATAATATTTTTAGTCCAAATTGAGTAATGAAAAAAATAGATTTTTGAAAAAGTGTCCAAAGGATCATTTTACCCTCACCCAAAGGGAAAATAATCCTTCATTTATAAATAATTGTAAATTGTTTTTTATCAGCAAAATAAAGAATATAAAAGTAATTATGACAATACACAATGAAATAAAATAAGTTTTGCAATTACACACAATTCATTTTATGTAAATTTTAAAATAAAACAGTGTCACAAATAATTTTGAAAAAACAATAAAATCGAATATTGGAAAATCATGATCGGTAGGATAGCACGTGGACTCAAAGAGAAAGGTTTGTGACAGTCACAAATTTGGCTCCCACGATGGCTAGGACGCGATACCGGATTTTCTTTACCCAATGAAATGTTAGTAAAACGATCCACATAATGGATCATTTTACCCGGAAACATGGCCGTATATTTTAGGTCATATAACTGGATGACGCCGAGAAATATAATAAACTTAGCAAGAGTAATTCACATCTAAAAACATACTCTATTAAGTAAACAAGATCATATTTCTGTACATGAAAGACTGTGTATCTAAATAAATATGAAAGTTGGTGATTATCTTATAATAGATATTATAAAAACCCCTTTTTCAAAGAATTATATTCAGACGCGTAATACTGCGATCGCTTGAATACTGCCATTGCTTCTTCTTCACTTGACACAACTAGTTTATGTGTTACCATGTAGATAGCGCGATTTGTCTGGAAGAAAACCTATGTGGATCGTTTTGCTCGCTAGGATCATTTTAGGCCGCCTTCTCCTACTAAAATAGACAACTAGCAGTGGATACGATTATGGATGATTACCCAATAGGTTTAAAGGATTCTAAATATACCTACTTTTGAGTGATTTTAATGTAATATTGCTGCAGAAATAAATTAGGATATATTTTGATAAGATCTTACTTTTAAATATTATAAAAGGATCCCAAAACTGTTTTTCTCAAACAGCAATGGCGAAAGACTTGCATTTTAAAATTAGATATAAGTACCGTAAATTCCGTTTACATTTCCAAAAGCACATTTCTTACATGATATTTTATTCAACTTCTCCATCAGAGGCAAATATTTCGTGGTTGGCAGATAAGTATTGGGTCGTCCGGAAAGTCGTGTCCGTTTGGAAAAATCAATTCGTACCGGAAATTTTATCATTTAATTATTAGACATTGATTCCGATATCTAATGTCTAATAATTACCGGGCAGAATTTTCCGGTACGAATTGATTTTCCCAAACGGACACGACTTTCTGAACGACCCAATATAAGTGTTGCTATTCAAGATGTTAGGATAGCATAAAATCCCTGTCCATATTGATGTTTATCTTAATAATATCAGTGTAAAATGGACTCCAATATGTACTACAATCATGATACAGCCCACTGAATAGGAAATTACGAATATAAAGTTAATTAGACTACGATAGGTTTTGGGGGGCAGAGCAACTCTGAATAAGTGTGCTTTTCATTCTGAGAAAATTACAATTTTTTTTTAATTCCAATAAAAGTGTATGAGTTGCAAGGAATATTTGGCGATTTATCACCAGTGGCTGACAAATTGAAAAATACCTTAAAATCAATATATTAATTAATAATTAAGTTATAAAAGTAATAGAATGTTGTATTGTCATCATAAAAACACACTTTTGTAGATAATTTTTATAATTCTAGCGTATTAGGAAGTGAGTGAAGAACCGTTTACAAAATGCTATCGTTACATACGAAACCCAAGTTAAGGTAAAGCGTGTAAAAATATGCTACTGTAGAGCTTAAGGTATTTTCAATTTTTCTTCGAACACCTTAATTATAACCAGAAAAATCTATATTAATAGCCGCCGTTGGCGACCAGTTTGGTCTCCCTTAAAATTTATGTTTGGGAAAGTATGCTAATAATTGTATCCTGTAACTTTTATTCACAATTTTATTTACTTGGAACCCCTTGAATACAATTAATATAATCCCTTAAGCTAATATTAGTTTTTGTTGCATTAAAATATCTCAATTTGTTGATTTTCTGTAAGCAAGTAAATCCTTTTGGTTAACAATGGAAGTCTATAGGAATTTGCCGAAATATTAGAGATATCGCCAAGTTGGCGATAAACTTGGCGGTATTTGGTGACAGAACAGGGTCCCCCCCCCCCCTATGGTGACCCACTTATAGGTACGGAGATGCATTAAATGCTGTTCAGTAACCAATGAGATGCGTTTCATTCGGGCGTTGCCATTAAACAATTAACAAATAATCGCAATTTCTGTGCCACGTACGACAGCGTAATATATATAGATAATTTATACATAGCATCGTTAGAAATGGTAAATAATGTCAAATAAATAAATTAATAATATATAATAAATCAACTATAATAAATAAATAAATAAAACTTTAAACCATAATAAATAAATAAACTGAAATAAATAAATAAACTATATTATGTATTATTATTATTATATTCCAGCTTTTATTACATGTGATATACTATAAAGTTATTAAAAAATAAGGGTTACTGTAATTAGTATAATTTGCACCATACTTGACGCAGTTGTATCTGACATGGCCGGGACGATACGTAAGTACCAATGTGTCTTATACATACGTATTTTAAATTAAATTAGTGATAGGTTTATATTTTAAATGAAACGATGGCTATGGAACCCTATTTGGCGATTTAATCATCTGCGTCCAGCTAGCATAAAAGTAGCAAAATTGTCGCTTAGCATATAAAAAATGAAGCGGTCAGCCCGGAACTGTTGATGACAGTTACATGACTTAGGCTTTTATTATATAGATTAATATGAAAAATCGTCTTTCACTTTTTTACTGATAGTTCATCTTTGTTGAAACTAAAAATAACCGATAAATATAAATAAAATGTCTTGCACCATCTAAGGTGAAAGTGAATTTACCTGGAATTCTAGAATTAATGTAACTCGCATGTCATTTTCCCTATTTATGACTACATGTCTTCTTATCTAATATTTTTCAATTAACCGATGTTATATTTTGATTTGTGGCTAGGGGAATCACCAAGGTTCTAAGAAAAGATACATCTTGGGAAAATCCGTTGATTACCACTTCAGTTTAAATGAAAATTCTGTGGCTTTCTAACGTAGACTTTTGTGCTGTCAGATAATAAATGTCTGTGTTTCCCTTTCATAAAAATGGAAGCTTTATTTTTAAAATAGAAACTCAAAATTTAATTTAGTAAAAAAATTTAAAAGGGAATTTATGTTCCACCTTTTTTGTCTTTGTATATGTATAAAGTGTCGGGAAATACATGCTTCGACTTTAAAATTCAATAATTGATTATATTTGTAACATATTTATCAGATAGCTGATAAATTTTGTATGCTAACTAAACTAAACTCTGTGGCTATACAATCCAAGAAGGATGTGAGCCGACAGTGCCCATCTCTGTTTTCTTGACCCTGGGCCCCGAGGTGCTATGCAGCATGCGTCCCGGCCAGGTGGTCAACCTAACGCGAGACCCTCGGTGTTTAGTTCCCAAGCAAGCTTGGTACTCATTTTATCGACCCCAAAGGGATGAAAGGCTGAGTGAACCTTGCAAATTTTGTATGCAGTAATTTAAAAAATGTTCAGATTTTCGTCAATAAATTGAGCTTTACGATATGAAAATGAAGTAATGCTCAAATCAACATTCAAAATTGCATTAAAAGTATTCCAATTTTTATTCTTTATTGTATTTATTTAGTTATATTGAAACAGGAAAAAAAAGCTTGGGATAAGTTAATTTGAGCATTCTTGCAGCTTAAGATGGAACGATGCTATCTATTGATGGAAATTTAATTTATTTTAAAAATTATTGTATGCAAAATTTATGAACTACCTGATAAGCACGTCACTTATATCATGTTTAGGTGGGTGCGTAATTATATAAATACGTAGCACCTATATTCGTCGTCTGGTACGTCCGTCTGTCTGCCTGGCCATCTGGCCGCATATAACAGCGCAAAAACTACCCAACCGCATAGTTTGGAATTTATTACTTACACACGTTGTAGAATTTCAAATTTTATGAAAATCGAAGCAAAACATAAAAGGACACCAATAAAAGTTTTCTTCATTCTATTAAATCCTATCACACGTAATTAATTGAATGATATACTATGATAGGTAATGATTCTAGGTTGCCATGGTGATGACGTTCTATTTAAAATGGAGTCCTATTATTTCTGCATTTCTGAATTTAATATATAGAATCGTAATAAATTTTGTATTCATGCAATTTTGCATAAGAGTGCAACAGCGATTGCACCAAGATCTGAATATTTATAAAACTAGTTATAGTACGAACGCACCTCATTTGCCACATTTGACGTACAACAATTTACGATTTGTTATATTTATTAGCTAACTTTGAAATCTATTTCTGAAAGTCATGTGCGCTTAAAAAAAACCAAGTTGGAAATTGATCGTCAAACGTGGCAAATGTGGTGCGTTCGTACTGTAACTTATTTTATAAATATTTTTTGCACATCATATTGTACTGAATCTATATTTTGGTGCACTTCATAAGTGCATATCAATTTCGTGCTGTTCGAAAGTCTGTAACATCATTAAAATGCACTTGAAATAATTTTTTTCCATTGACCGTAATGTAACGGAAAACTTTTGAATGCCCCTGTCATTAAACTCTACATCCGATTTTCATAAAATATGAAATGACTCGACAAAATTATACAACAATTATATATTTTAAATTTCAAACGATTCGGTCGGGTAGTTTTTGCGCTGTTATATGCGGACGAACAGACAGACGGACTGAATGAGGACTATAGGTGGTACGTATTTATATAATTACGAACGCACCTAAAAACAATTTACGTTGAAATAGTAACTTTTTAAATAGTTATGAAAGTAAAAAACTAGGGAATAAACCCGGGTTTCCCGGGTTACAGAATGTAGGTGAATGAATTTATTTATAAGAAATAGACCCCATACTGCATTATCAAGATTAGCTCAAACTCAACCTATAAAAATAGATTTTAATAAATCGAAAATTATATTCCGTACAAATACAGACGTGTGAAAATTATTAGAATAATTGTGAAATTTACATTAAAAACTTGTTATATTAAAGAAATAATACATTTAAAAATATTGATACATTTAATATTTAGTGTGCACTCCCTTGTTTTTTATTAAAGATTCGATATGTCTTGGCATACTTTGTATGAGTTTTTGGCAATTAATTCGCATTTCGTTGTCATGATGCGAAATTTGGATGAGTTTTACTATCAGAACATTCTTGTTTGTGATGTCGCATTTCTTTAATTTATTTGAAGAAAACACTTCAATGGCCTGGAAATAGTCCAGATATGAACCCCATAGAGAACCTGTAGGCCATTGTAAAGAAAAATTAAAGAAATGCAACATCACAAACAAGACTAGTCTGATAGAAAAACTCATCCAAATTTCGCACCATGACAGCGAAATGCAAATTAATTGCCAAAAACTCATACAAAGTATGCCAAGACGTATCGAATCTTTAATAAAAAACAAGGGGATGCACACTAAATATTAAATGTATCAATATTTTTAAAATGTATTATTTCTTTAGTATAACAAGTTTTTAATGGAAATTTCACAATTATTCTAATAATTTTCACACGTCTGTAACTACCAGGAAGCTATTATAAGAGAATCGATTGAGATAATCGCCAATAAAGATACAGCTTGTAACGATGCACTATCGTACGATATCCATGGAGTATGGAGAAATTTGCTGCATAATACATGAAAGCTCGTTTTGTCGAAATTTTGAATAACTTTATTTGGCATCTCACCCGACGGACAAGACTTAAATTGACAATTCTCGAATAAGCGCAGAAGAAAATAATAACATTTAAATCCCACTGACGACGGCCTTGTCAGGGTTGAAAACGTTTTGTGTTTTTAAAGATATTTTGATGTATTTTAAATACTTTTAAATACAGTAAATTCTGCCTAAGGCGGACTCTGTATAAGCCGGAAATCTGTCTACCGCGGAAATTTTTTCGAGTCCCGGCGAAAATGTTCGAAAATGTAGTGCAAAAATATGTTCCCCCCATCTAATTCCGAATCTACTGCAACTAAAATTCTGAAAAAAATAGAGGTAGTAGACGTTAGTTTAAACCTTGCAGGAAAATTATAGCGATTGCCATAGGTCACTTGGTTTTTGAGAAAATCACATTTTTCCGTTACACACAAATTTCAATTTACTGGCATTCAGCAAAAGTGTTGAGCAGCGCTAGAGGTACCTATCGTAGCAGAAGTATAAAAGCATTGTTGATCATGAATTTCATAAAAAATCGTCGATAATTAGCCGAGATATTAACCGTTAAAGACACGGACGATTTGGACATACATAATGACGGGGATGACGTATTCTATGCTCCATCACTTTTAAAGCCTAGATAACAAATTTTAAGGATATATTTGTGCAATACAATGCCCAGTAGCAGTATAAAAGCAATAAACGTCAAATTGATAAAAACAGATTAATTTAATAAAAATTAATCACATAAATACTATAGGATTCGCGACTAGTTTGCATTGAGTGGCTCTCTCAATACACCTACTGTGTCTTTAAAGGTTAACTAAAAACCTGTATGGAAAAACGCGGCACAGACCAAAGCGGCGTTGCTAATTTGCTACCTCCTTTCGAAGCTTAGCAAAACGCCAAGTTTAAACTTTGAACAAGGGTTTTGTTTCAGATACACTGTAAAAAGAAAAGATTATTATGACGCTGAATTTAGTTTTATGAAATGCCAAATGAAGTTTAAATATGCACTACTTTTCTTGTCAGTGCCGAATTAAATTCATCATGAACAGATTAGGATAAGATTTAAATGAGATTTATACAGAATAGCAATATTTGATATTATTTAGGCTTCATATCTCTTAGAACTTTTGCGGTATACTCATTCATACTTTTCTAGTATATATATAGCTATACCAAACCCTACGTTGTATAGTTTTTACGAAGTCTTATTTTTCTTTAAAAACGATTGTTTTAATAATACAATTCAAAATTCATATACTTATTGTACGGAAACCTATGAGCGCGAGTAATTCTCTCACTTGACTGTTTATTTCAAAATAACTTCAAAATATTTTAATTAGTTTTTTTTTATCCAGATGTTATGAGAGAATGGCAACAAAAAGATATAATTACTATTTTCCAACTATTTTTCCTTTACTTTCTATAAAAATGGAGTACTTCAGTTGCCAACATTAAACAAATGGCGTTAAAAACTACAAAAAAAAAAATTAATATCCTAAAATTAAATTGAGATGCAGTTTTCAAACAAGTTGCATTTAAAAGTACTTTTTTCCCCAATACGACGGTATAAAATTTGAAAATGTGCATGCTTAGAAGTTTAAAAAAATTGCAGTAGAGATTATCCATATTTAACCGTACAATGATACATCTGCTTTGTTTTACGGTTGGCTTATATAACGTAACGTTATTTCTTAGAGACGACACTTTAATTGCAGGCCGAAAGAAATAGCACATCGGATGTTGAAAAAATATTGATACCATTTTCATTAGCAATACAGCATTTTTAAATAACCCACTTTCCAACTTTTTTTAACTCAAGACTAGAAATTGAACTATACATCTTCTTTAAATGTAAGTTTTAAAAAATAATAATTTTAGGGAACCGCTTTTACAGTGAAATTGTAACATACTTTGAAATTCTCAATAATCACACCTAATTTAGACGTCATATTTGAATCCTTCGATAAAATTTAGTTTCGAATTTTAAATAAAAAGTCATTCGGTAAAATTTAAGTAATATGCATATGTAATGTTTTATTCTAAATTGAGTTTATCAATTGCAAAACAACCTGCAGGGATGATAGTTTTTTAAACATAACTCAAAACTAGTTTGCGGAATGAAATGAAATTTTGAATTCGTAGGGTAGGGGAATACACAGTGAGACATGGTACACAGAGAGACAGCAGCCACTTTGACATATAGTTGTAACTTTTTCTTCAAGCTGGCACACACACATAACGACCTCATCTTGTGCAACACGTGGATGTAGTTTCGGCACTTCAGTTACTCGTCCGACAAAATAGTAAAGAATTCCTTATTTTACAGTGGTTAAAGTTAACTAAACTTCTATTTTAGAGTTTATTTCCTTCAATATGGTATATTTACTTAACCAAACCTAGAAATATCTAATAACAGACTATTTCGGCAAAACGACATAAACTTTTTAAAGCGATGAAATTGGTGTAACAGATGTGGCATCTATTTTGTTACAACGTAACGAAAGTACACAGTGAGACGTGTCTTATTGTGTACTTACTATGTGGATCTGATGTTAAAAAAGTTATTTATTAATAGAAGAAGGTTTTTCTCTCTCTCTTTCTCTCTGTCTGTGTGCGCGTGCGATGTCTAGGGAAATTTACTAAACATAAGAGGCTGAAAATTTGCCTGAAGGTAGCCCAAGGTCTGCCATTGTCCACCCGAGGCTCATATTTTTCATATTTTGAAAATATAGAAATATTAGTTAGAAATCATAAACTGCAGAAAATTATTGATAGAGTGCAAAAATGTATGATTTATGAAAATATATACATTGTCTCACTGTGTACTACTTGTGGTACACAGTGAGACAATTTTCGATACTCCGTTATGCTGCTTCTGTGCTTTTATAAAGAACTTTTTTAAAACCATTTATACATTAATGCGTAGCGCATTTGTGTAGCTTAAAGATGTAGCAAAATTTTTTTCAAAAGAATAGAAATCGTCGCCATTTGTCAAGTAATAATAATTTTCGTCTCACTGTGTACTACCCTCCCCTATATTTAAAAGTGCTAGAAATCAATTTCTGTTTAATTTTTTATAGGTTACAATGCATAGTTTTTTCGAATAATTATTTCATAATATATAAATTATGATTAAAAAATTGTAAAATAAAAGTATGTTGATCGTGTTTTAATGCTTTAAGTTCTTTGATCTTTTCTGAATAATAATAATACACTTAACTTGCACACGTAGGATAGAAAAGGGAAAAATATATTTAGAAGCAACTTGGTATTCGTCACAGCAGCTCTCGAAATTGTGATTTGATTCATGAATCCTTTTCACTGACGTCAGAGTTCAGAATTTTTTTTTCTCTAGTTAACAAATAAGCAACATTTCCCCATCTTTACATTTGTTTCTGCAATAATTGTATAAGATACCACATTAATAACCTGTTTGAAGATGAGAGAGGTTTATGTAATCGAAGCTGTAAGAAATTGGCAATGGATGAACTTAGACGAGGCATAATGATACACGTGAAAATACACTTTGTGATTCTGGCTATTATTCATGCGTTTAAGGGCGATTAAAAAAAAGTGGCTTAATTATTTGAGTAGTTAAAAGTAGAAGATAACACTTTGTATAAAAAACCTGGCAATCAACACGAAAATCGCAAAAAATTTAACTACGGAAAACAATACAATAAGTAAATTAAGCCACAGGGAAAATTATAACAAATAAAATCCATAAACGTACATTAAAATCATCACGTATATTATTTGTAATCTCAACATTATTTTTTCTATGCACATAGAAAACGCACAACGATGAATGAGGTATCATACAAAAGGTTTTTTCGAGAGGCTTTTGACACAATACACTCACATTACGTTAAAACACGTCGTTTCAGTAAAAATTACAGTTAATTAAAGATAAATGAGAAAATGTATTAACAAATATTGTCTAAAATTGCAGCAAATCGACATGTTAAAACATGTCATGAATGCGATTAAAATTCTAATTTACTTAGAGTATTTCTATCAGAGACTCATGATTATAAGATTTTTGTTTCGACTATATATAGTATATATATAAATCAGTTTTGGGGGTGCATTTTCCTAATACAAATCTTTAACATTTAATCGATTTTCTTGAAATTTGATAGACATCCGTTTTAAATTAAGAGAAAATTACTGACTACCTTAAAAATTTCTCAAACCATTATTTACCCCTTTTTCACCCACCTGTCATAATTTATCTTTATAGAAATTACTATTATTAACATTTTAAGACTCCCTTGTCATATATCATTATGATAAGGAGGTCTTGATTATTATTATGAAATGCATTTTTTTCCTGTTGCCACAAAAAGAAACTGCGGATGGTCAATAATTTTATAAGCCAATAAAATTTCAGACTCACTCACTATATTTTCGAATTCGAAATTGATGTCATTCTGAGTACATAATATGCATTTTTCGTATATAAAATTAAAAAACTTTATTACTGACGTCACGATTGGAAACGCCTAAATACACTGGTTTCCAAAAATTAAGGAAAAATCACAAAAAGAGCGATAACTCGTTCAAAAATTAACCTATCCGTATGAAATTTGGATATTGTTAACTAAAAGATGCTGATTAAAATTACAAAATGCAAATTAGTGGCGCTGCAATCGGATTGCGTCATATGTACGGAGCATAAAAATGCATGCTAAAGAGTACGGCTGCTCACCTCCGTGTCACCGGAGGGAACGTTGAAGGTGGGCACGTCAACATGTCCACTGGACAGCTGATCAATGGAGGCCTGTTCTCTGCACATATGAGTTCCAGTTCAACCTCCAAAGTGATAGTAGGCATTGTTTGATTTGGAGAGAACAGGGAACACGCTATCATCCATCAAACACTCGTAAAAGATATTCGTATGGAGGAGGCAGTATCTGTGTTTGGGATGGTATCGCTTTGGGCGGACGTACATACCTCCATGTCTTTTTACGTGGAACCGTGAATGCTCACGTCCATAGAGATGACATTCTTGATGCTTATGTGCACCCTTATGCCGGTGCAATAGGTAATGATTTACCGTTACAGGACGATAACGCTAGACCGCACAGGGCTCACATCGTAGAAGGTAACCTTCGGCACCAAACAATTCAGCGCATGGAATGGCCCCCCAGCGCGATAACTGGACTTGAATCCAATTGAGAATCTATGGGATGCTTTAGGAAGATGTGTCTGTGCTCTCAATCCCCCTCCTCAGACCTTTGCCACGCTTACAACTGCTTTACAAGAGCAATGGCTCGCACTTGCCAGCGAACTTATCGATCGCATAATTGACAGTATCACACAGCTGTATGTACTGTATTGCTTCTAGGGGTGATCATAGTCCATATAAAAGGTACTTTTTCTATACCAACTGACGCCTTTATTTTGTTTATTTTATAATTGTATTCATTTCTGAAACACCCAATCTTCTGGAAATTTCTTTTAATGTTATTTTATACCTTTCTATGTGTTGTACATTGTGTCTCAGTTTTATTAAAATTTACATGTAACATTTTGAGTAATCGCTACTTTTGTTGTTTTTCCTTATTTTTTGTAAACCAGTGTAATACGCCCTTTTCATGCAGTCATTATAAATTTATATATTATAATGACTGCATATATATTGAAATATATAAATGACTGAAATATATATTATAAAAGGTACTTTTTCTATACCAACTGACGCCTTTATTTTGTTTATTTTATAATTGTATTCATTTCTGAAACACCCAATCTTCTGGAAATTTCTTTTAATGTTATTTTATACCTTTCTATGTGTTGTACATTGTGTCTCAGTTTTATTAAAATTTACATGTAACATTTTGAGTAATCGCTACTTTTGTTGTTTTTCCTTATTTTTTGGAAACCAGTGTAATACGCCCTTTTCATGCAGTCATTATAAATTTAGTCTTTATGAACGAAAAAATAAGTTTCCATTTAAAAACAATGTCATACGAAATAGAATTTCATTAAATGGTGCGTCATCGCTACGCGGTTGAATCTTTTGCATTTTTTCCCTCGTATTGTCACTAAAATTGTATATTTTTCTGTTACACGAGACAAAGAAAAGCTACATATTCATTTATAAAGTTGAGGGATTTTTCTATGATTACGTCAAAGTAATGTCATTTTTTAAATTGGCTTTTTCAGGATTTATGGGCGCCAATGCGCAGACCCCCGTTATTATTATTGCTATATTATTGCATTTTATTTATTTTATCCGAAAAGTAACCATAGTTAATACGGCCAAAGTCGGCTGGTTCTACTAGTTACCCATAAAAATTTAATTTTTACTTTTAAGCATACTAATAAAAGTGCGTTTAAAAAAAAAAAAAAAAAAAAAACAAAAAAAAAAAAAAACATTTTAAATTCCATTTTATTTATTTATCTTAATGAGTAAGACTTTATCCGAACACTTGTATTAGCGTAACATTGACGTTTTATAAATTGAAGATTGAGATTTTTTCCCTTTTGACCCATCAAAATTTGAAGTTTGGATCTTTTTAGAGAATTGTTAAAATCTAAAATTATAACACACAAGTGCACCGATGAAAACACACAAGCACAGAAGGATGAACGAACTTCTTACCTGAAAGGGTTTGAGTTCAAACCGTCATTTAAAATGATGCAAGGATTGGGCTACAACTCGGTGAGAATAAAAAAATTCCATTTGAAGTTAATCCGAGACGGAACGCGATCTTTCTTCACCCTAAACACGTTCTAAAACCGAACAAAAGAGAAAAATAGTGTCACATTTTAATGCAAATTTTTTTAAGTCTATAATTATGTTTTAAATATTAACTGTGTCTTTGGAAGGAAAAAGAACTGATCTGACTCATACATTTCATATAAATGTAAATATATATATATTTTTAATCTAAAACAATATTACTTTTTTTTCCTCTGAAATATCAGCTATACACTGTAAAAAAAAATCTGTAGTTCTACAGCTGTAAAGTTACATGCTTACTAAACTTTCACCTGTAACTGTACGTAAAATGCTGCACATCTACAAAACTAGTTTTTGTAAAGCTACAAAAATCTGTAACTTTACAAATGAATCTGCTAAAATTTCAGTAATCTTACTAAACTTTTATTTGTAACCCTGGCTGCAGTTACATGAAATGTTCTCGGAATCCCAGTTTCCAAAAAAATTCTTAGTAACCTTACAGATTTTTTGATTTTCGGCGCAAAAGTGTGTCTGTTACATGAAATTTTGTTGTTGCCGTTACATGAAAAGTTCTAGGAATCCCAGTTTCCTAGAAAAACTTTAGTAACTTCACAGATTTTTTTTTACAGTGTATCCAAGAGTCAAAAGCTCACACGTTCTCGAAAAATTTTGTTCTCAGCAAAAAACAGTAGAGCCAACCCGATCAGATGTATACCTGATCGGTATCTAAATAAAGAGTTTTGAGCTTAATATGAAACTTTCATTGTTACTATCGGAATGAGTACCCAATGTGTTGCATTTAAATAGCATGAGATCTTTCGATTCTTTGAGGAAAGGAAATCTAATATTATTAAATTTGGAAAAATAAATTATAATATTGCTTTTTAAATACTTTATTTCAAGTAATAAATCATATTTACAATATAGGTTAAAAGTTTTCTCAATAAAAATGCACGTTGTCAATGACTTCATTTGCCAAAAACATTTTGGTCTTTTAAGATTTGGTTTCTAATTTCAGAACTGGCGGATTATAAAAACCGTCATTTTGGCATATTTCATTCAAAAATATTTTAGATTTATGAATTAAAATAAATTTTTACCAAACTATCTATTTTCTCGCTAAATCATTCTTTTTTTAGCAACCTTGTAAAAAGTTGTAATCGCAATCTTTAACAAAAAATTAGCTTAAAATTGGTGTTTCCATTTTAAATTCAGTCCTTACTACAATTCATTCGTCCCCAGACGACTTTTTACTTCCTAAAAGGAACTGATTCTTGGAACTTAAAAATGTGAAAATATTTTTTTTTTTAATATTTTTGAAAAATGCATTTTAATCACGATATTGTTTACAGCATCTATTCATTTTTTTCAGATTTAATGAAAAAAAATGACATTAATAATATATATATATATATATAATAATGCACATTATTTATTTTTCCCCTCTTTTATCCACAATAAATATGACATCATTTGTACGAATTAATTCAAAATATTTCAGATCTATAAATTAAAATAAGTACTTACAAAAATATCATTTTTCATGCTAAATCATTCCGTTTGTATTAATCGCCATCTTTAAAAAAAAATAAGTTGAAAATCTGTATGTTTCCTTTATATTCGTTTTTTGTAAATACTTGCAGTGCTCATAATTCTCTAGTTACATTCAAGGCGTTTAAAATTGTTTTTGTTTAACCTTCTTGATTGGATCTAAACCTCAAAAAAGCTACGGTGGAACATAGATTAAAGACCAAGATGGGACATTTACGGCAAAATCTGTAATGGCAACAGTACTAGCGTCACTACCGACAAGGGGGAAGAATTAACAAGCCTCCAAAATTTACCTATGTTGAAGAAATATGTTTACCCTCTATGCTTTGAGTATCTATTTTTTCCTAAAACGAAGCAGGTGTCAGACGATATTCTATTCCTGCTTGCTTTGTTTATTTAGCTGTTTTTTTTTTTTTTTTTTTTTTTTTTTTTTTACCGTACTTGTAGGGTAACTCCGGTAGAGTCGCCGCATACAGGATAGATGCCGCACCCCTTGTATTTCTCGTAATTATCAATAGATGGTCGTCAAACGCACAGTATAGGTGCGGAATGAGATTATTTTAACCAGTGTATAGCGTGAATCCTATTTTGATGTTTATTTGTAGAAGCACAATCCTTAATTTGACGTAAGTGCATGATTTCACTGTCTAAACTTTTAAATACGTTATGTTTAAATACTTTTTATACACTAATTACTAAATGCATGCATGATTTCAAAGTCAAAACTAAGTGTAGCGTTTGTATAGAGTACTGTGTGTATGGTTACGCCATTCCCATTAGCGATGACAGGTAACTGTGATGGACGACGTCTGCACCATGCAAAGTGGGATACATGCCGCACTGCTATTCCGGTATACATGCCGCAGTTTCTTTTGTACGGGATGATTAAGTTTATTAACTTTTCCTTTTCTTTTTGCGCCGTCTAACCATGTTAGGCGGCGTCTAACCATGTTATCACGTTTACTAAAACTAAAGGAGCAAAAGGGGGAAAATAAAAAGTAAGAAGGACAAGAAAGATGCAAGTCAAGATGATAATAATGAAAAAAATTGGATTACACGTAGCGCAGACGTTCTTTGCAAACTACTCCAAAAAAGAGGAAGTGTAATTGGCTTCGTTGCATCATGTGTTTAAATGCAGTTACATAAAGACTGTATTTTTTCCACACTTTTTCTGTAGATTGTAGTCGAAAAAACAGGTCTCTTAACCCATTTGGGACCATAGGTGCATATAAGCACCTTCATAACGAGCTTACAAAATTTGTTTCTGGCACCAGTAAAAAAGAAAAGTAATATTTGCTTTGTTTAATTAGAGCCTTTTCATGATTATTTAAGTAAAGGTGACTTCTTTTAAAAAAGTGGTTCCATCGGAATAAAATTTGTGTAAAAGCCACCGGACCCAAAAGGGTTAACAAAATATGTAAACACAATTTTACTTTTTTTCTTTTCTCTTTCTAATACATTGATGTTACTTTGTTGCTGAAATAACAATTAAAATTTAATGAAAAAAAGTCAATAATTTTTAATAGTGAAAGTAGGCAACAATTATTAATTTGAATCTACTAATACGTTTCGTTGTACTCATTCAGTTTCATTTTGTTATTACATCGTTAATTATAGTCCAGATATGAATACTTTTTTGAATATTTATATTTATAACTTCATTCTGTTCTTATTACAAGCACGGAATAACTACCGTACAAGTGCGGCGTCTCAGCCTGAATGTATGGGTGACGTGCCGCAGTATAATGTCTTAGAAAAAATTATTAAAAAATATTAATAATTGGTTTTGAATATTTTTGTCGCAGTACACGCGTTGTGTATTTAACATTAAATAGCACAGCATATTTTTTTTTTTTTTTTAATGTCCACCATGGGACTTTATACACAAATTCAAAAAAACGTGCGGCATAAATCCCGATATTACCCTATTGGTCACCTTTAACTTACAAAAGGATAAGTAGAGTAATAATATAAAAGAAAATCCCAGAAAATTCTGTTAATAACGTAAATATGTAAGTTTATGAGATTAAATTGTAAAAAATCAAATTCAGGTATTGTGTTAATTTATTCATATCGAATAAAACTTTATTGAGTGTAATGTCAGTACCTCTATTTATTTTCAACTGTTAGATTTATATAATTCTAAAAATTTGTCGAAATGAATTTCCCCCCATCTGTAATTTTATTATTTCTTATATGTTAATATTATAAATATTATTGAATTGATAATACGTTATTTACATTAAAAACAATATTTTTCTTTTATCTGTAAGAAAGTGAAAATGCGTAAATTTTAAAAGATTATTCTAACGATTTAATACGTTAAACTTCATAAATTAATAAAACATCAGCTATAAAAATTTTCCTACCGAACGAGAATATTTATGAAATTATCTGGATTTGTAGAGTGAAATACTTCGTATATTTTTATATTGTACTATTACTTTATGTAGCTTTAAATCCAATTGTATCATATTTACTTCATATATAGCATTGAAGACGAAATTTTTACTCTATTTTTCGTTGCACTTATATCGTTCACTCATCATGTAAAAAAAAAAAAAAAAAGCATATATCCGTGCATGAACATGGAATAGATATTAGATATATAAAATAGAATATCTATTCTGTGTTCATGTATCGCTGTAAGATTCTATTGAAAACGTAAACATGAAACATTAAAAAAAAAAAGATCACAATAAGGTAGATGCTCAATGATAAAAATTTTACAAGGATGGTGAGTTTCTTCCCCATTGTCACTAAAGGCGCTACCATCGCAATCGCATTACCATTACGCTCTATGGAAATGTCCCATCTTGAATGTTAATCTATGCGGTGGAATGACTTCTTGGTGTCAATTTGTGGACAGACGATTTTTTTATTTTCTAAGAGGAACAGCTTGAGTATGTGAAAATAAGATTTTATTCTTTTCGATTTACTTGAAAAATATAATTTAATCACGATATGTTTTTCACCTTGTATTCAAATGTATTATATACTATATACAGGGTGATTCATAAAAGATGGGCAGAACTTTAAGGGGTTATAGTACACTTAAAGACAAATAATATTAAATAGGAGACTAAGGGTCCCAGACGTATTCCCAAGGAGATAGGGGGCATTAAAGTTTAGGGTCCGAAATTTCAAATGATTATAAAACATGGAAAAATTGGTCGATTCGTTTGCGGTTTTTGCAAAAAATTTTCTTTATGCCAGTATTTTCTTGAAATAAAATTTTAAAGTTCAATTTCAAAAAATGCCGATAGGGGGCGCTTTAGACTTTGGAGTAACAAACAACTATTTTTTAACGTTATTTTTTGTATTTCTTTAAATGATTTCGAAAGCTTAGACTTAAACTTAAATTTTGATCTAAAAATCTGAGTCCTAACGAGTAGTTAAGTAGCGTAAACTGAAATTTGAAACCCTTCTCCCCCCAGAACAAAAATCAGTTATTCCCGATCTTTGTGTCGTAGATTAGGCTCTAACTACTGCCGCGTTTTGCTAAAATTATTCTTTATGTCAGTATTTTCTTGAAAATAAATTTTAAAGAAAATTTTCAAAAAATTCCGATAGAGGGCGCTTTAGACTTTGGAGTAACGAACAACTATTTTATACCGTTATTTTTTGTGTCTCATTAAATGCTTTCTAAAGCTTAGACTTAAATTTTCAGCCGAAAATCTGAATCGTTAGACGTGGTTAAGTTTCTGGGGAGAGGGGTTTGAAATTTCTACTCCTGAGCACAGTTCAGTTTACCATGTCCACACATTGTGTGCTGTGATACGAGGTAAAAAGACACAAATTAGGATTATGTTACCAAAGCATATTTATTAACATGTAATTACAATAAATGTTCAAAATTGTGACCACCAGAGGTTATGCACACAGAACAACGGCGAAGAATGGAACGGCGAACATTCGCGAAAACATCAGGCTTTTCGAGCACTTCCCCTACAGCGGCGGAAAGTCTGGCGACGAGTTCCTCGGGGGATTCAATGGGTGTCTCATACATAAGAGCCTTCAATCGTCCCCAAAAAAAGAAATCGAGGGGTGAAAGATCTGGCGAGCGAGCAGGCCAAGCAACAGGACCACCTCGACCAATCCATCTGTTCGGAAATGTGATGTCCAGATAGTTGCGGACGTCTCGTACGTAATGGGCTGGCGCTCCATCGTGCTGGAACCACATGACCCGCCGGATGCGTGGAGGAACAACGTTTAACAGGTCTGGCAGCACATGTTGCAGAAATGTGAGGTATGTTTTACCGTTGAGGCGTTCAGGAAGAAGGTACGGTCCGATTAGGTGGTCTCCGAGGATTCCTGCCCAAACATTGATGGAAAAGCGTCTCTGATGAGCATGTGGATACGTAGCATGTGGATTGACATCCGCCCATACATGTGCATTGTGTGTGTTAAATGTACCTTCACGTGTGAAGGTACATTCATCGGTGAAAAGCACAGTTCGTCCAAAATGTGGATTTAGCGCGTTCTGCTGCAGAAACCAGCGGGCGAATTCAATACGATTTGGATAATCCCCTGGAGACAGTTTCTGGACTCGTTGCACATGAAACGGGAGCAAATGTTCATCCTTCAGTACCCTCCAAGTCATGGACTGTGAGGTATCCACCTGGCTAGCCACTGTTCGTGTACTTGTACTTGGCTGCGCCGCTACTACATCCAGAATGGCTTCTGCAACAACTACTGATTCGTCCTTTTTTGCACGACCTGCATTCGACCGGGAAGCGAGAAATGATCCCGTCTCACACAACTGTCTGTGCAAGCGCTCGAAAGTTTTGCGGTTAGGCAACCGCCTGTTGGGAAATCGCTCTCCGTACATTCGTTGTGCCTCTGCACCATTTCCATCTGCCGCTCCGTAAATTAAATGCATCTCAGCCTTTTCCTTATTCGTGAAGGGCACCATCTTCCGATTCATTACTACAGCGACTTACACTTGACTCACCGTTCAGTGGTTTTTATGCCTGAATCGTGTCGAAATTTTGCATACGTGTTCTTCTTCTTCCCCATTTGACATTTGCATACTTTCTGTTTCCTTCTTCACCCGGTGACTAGCGTCAGGAATGGAGCTTTAACGTTTGCATGAGCGACGTTTCCAACTGTGCCAGTGCCTTTATGCGTGAATTCCGACTATGCAGTCCTTGACGAAAGTTGTATTTTTGCCTCGTATCACAGCACAGAATCGTTGGGCATGGTTAAGTAGTGCAAACTGAACTATGTTCAGAAGTTGTAATTTGAACCCCCTCCCCTCGCTACTGAACCACGCTCAGCGATTCAGATTTTGAGCTGAAAATTTAAGTTTAAGTCTAAGCTTTAGAAAGCATTTAATGAGACACAAAAAATAACGGTATAAAATAGTTGTTCGTTACTCCAAAGTCTAAAGCGCCCTCTATCGGAATTTTTTGAAAATTTTCTTTAAAATTTATTTTCAAGAAAATACTGACATAAAGAATAATTTTAGCAAAACGCGGCAGTAGTTAGAGCCTAATCTATGACACAAAGATCGGGAATAACTGATTTTTGTTCTGGTGGGAGAAGGGTTTCAAATTTCAAATTTCAGTTTATGCTACTTAACTACTCGTTAGGACTCAGATTTTTAGATCAAAATTTAAGTTTAAGTCTAAGCTTTCGAAATCATTTAAAGAAATACAAAAAATAACGTTAAAAAATAGTTGTTTGTTACTCCAAAGTCTAAAGCGTCCCCTATCGGCATTTTTTGAAATTGAACTTTAAAATTTTATTTAAAGAAAATACTGGCATAAAGAAAATTTTTTGCAAAAACCGCAAACGAATCGACCAATTTTTCCATGTTTTATAATCATTTGAAATTTCGGACCCTAAACTTTAATGCCCCCTATCTCCTTGGGAATACGTCTGGGACCCTTAGTCTCCTATTTAATATTATTTGTCTTTAAGTGTACTATAACCCCTTAAAGTTCTGCCCATCTTTTATTAATCACCCTGTATATATATATATATATATTAATGAGAAAATGACGCAATAAGAATATAAAAATCCCCATTATTTATTTCCCTTTCACTCACTTTTATCCATAGAGATAAGAGGAAGATGGAGATGAAGTGTTTTGATTTGGCGTGATGTTAAAAATACAACCCTGAAACCTGTTAAAACCGGTCAAAAATAAGTCCAAATATCAAAGAAAAACGAGCTAAAATTTCGTCTTGAATGTTATACATCATGTAAATATGTATAATTGGATTTAAAGCTACATAAAGCAATGGTGTAATATGAAAATGTAGGAACTATAGCACCTACAAAGTCCCAGAATATTTCATAAATCTTCCCATTTGATAGGAAAATTAATATATATGTATATGTAAATTAATATATGTAAGTTAATAAGTTTAATGTATTTAAACAATTGTTACAATAATCTTTTAAAATTTACGCATTTTCACTTTCTCACAGATAATAAAAAGATTGTTTTTAATGTAAATAACGTGCAATCAGTTCAATAATATTTATAATATTAACATATAAGAAATTTTAATAAAATTATAGACCGGAAAAAATTCCTTTTTACAAATTTTTAGAATTATATAAATCTGAAAGAAAAAGAAAAAAAAAAACCTAGAAAACTGGAATTCTGCTCTTTCAAAATTTAGTGTCGCCCCCGATGAAAGAAAAAATATATGTCTATATAAATAGTACAAAACATATTTCAATTTTAAGACTTACAGCACACGCTTTTATTTTATGTAAAATGACGTCATTCGCATCCGCTTAAGAATTCCACATTTACGATCCACTCTTAAACATCTACAGTAAAGTAGGCATAGGACGTCACTATCACGAAATAATACACAAATGCAGCAAAAAGATGCCATCATTAAAGAAACTCGACCAAAGAAAACAAGTTGGAAATTGCTCGTCAAACGTGGCAAATGAGGTGCGTTCGTACTATAACTAGTTTTATAATTATGTTTTGCACCCCATATTGCACTGAATGTATATTTTTTTGCGCTTCATAAGTGCATAGTCTGTAACATCATTAAAATGCACTTACAATAATTTTTTCCCCATTCCCCGTAATGTAACGGAAAACTTTTGACTGTTCCTGTAATTAAACTATACATTCGATTTTCATAAAATTTGAAATGGCTCGACAAAATTTTGCAGCAATTATATATTTAAAATTTCATACCATTCGGAAGGCTGTGAAATCATTAAAATGCATTTTTTCCCATTGGCCATAATGTAACGGAAAAATTTTGGGTGTCCCTGTAATTAAACTATACATCCGATTTTCATAAAATTGGAAATGGCTCAACAAAATTTTGCAGCAATTATATATTAAAAATTTCAGACCATTCGGAAGGCTGTAAAATCATTAAAATGCATTTGCTATAATTTTTTCCCATTGGCCGTAATGTAACGGAAAACTTTTGGGTGTCCCTGTAATTAAACTATACATCCGATTTTCATAAAATTGGAAATGGATCGACAAAATTTTGCAGCAATTATATATTAAAAATTTCAGACCATTCGGAAGTCTGTAACATCATTAAAATTCACTTGCAATAATTTTCCCCATTGGCCGTAATGTAAAGAAAAACTTTTGACTGTCCCTGTAATTAAACTATACATCCGATTTTCATAAAATTGGAAATGGCTCGACAAAATTTTGCAGCAATTATATATTAAAAATTTCAGATCATTCGGTCGGGTAGTTTTTGCTCTGTTATATGCGGACGGACAGACAGACGGACGGACAGACGGACGGACAGACAGACGGACTGAACGACGACTATAGGTGCTACGTATTTATATAATTACGAACGCACCTAAAAACGGCTGTCAAATGATTCATAGGCCTTCATTTGTTTGTAACACTAATGTAGATACTTAAAAATAAATATAGTTTATAATAGCTCCATGTTTTAACAAAAATCATTCGTTTATATTTTTTCAAAATAGCACGTATTTTAATTACATTTTCTTTCGGTTGTTATGAAAAAATGAAACAAAAATACATAATATTTTACAACTATTTTTCCTTTGCTTTCTACAGAAATGAAGTACTACCGTTGCCAATATTCAGCAAATGGCTCCTAAAACTACAAAAAAATTAATATTTCAGAAATAATATTAGATGCAGTTTTCAAACAAATTGCATTTAAAAGTATTTTCTTTTTCCAATACGACGGTATAAAAATTGAAAATTTGTGATGCTTAAAAGTTTTAAAAATTGCCATAGAGTATTTAATCGTACTGCTTTGTTTTACGGCTGGCTTCTGTAAGGTAGCGTTATTATTTGGAGACGACACAAAATAAGCAGGGAGAAAGAAATAGCATATCGTGCCGGGGGCTAAAAAAATAGTGATGCTGGTATTACACTTGATAACATTTTATTCGATGTGAATAAATGAACACAATACCTGAATTTGATTTTTTACAATTCAATCTCATAAAGTTACATATTTACGTTTTCAACACAATGTTCTGGGGATTTTTCTTTTATATTATTATTATTATTATTATTTTGTAAGTTAATGGGTGAGGGGTGAACGATACAGGCATACGATAAAAAAAAAGAAGCTAAATAAATCAAGTATAAATACAGTATCGTCTGCCTCTGCCTCTAAGAATAGATATGCAAAACATACAGCGTAAACATATTTCATCAATATAGGTAAATTTTGGAGGCTTTTTAATTGTTCCCCCTTGTCATCAGTGACGCTAGTACTGTTTCCATTACAAATTTTCCGGTAAATATTCTATCGTGTATGTTTATCTATGGAACGAATGAGAGCGTTTAAATTTGAGCAATAACCGCATTTATATTGAAAACCGTTTTTACGGCATACTGCGTCTTTATGGTCTCTAATATTACTTAGAACCATGGAGGAAAGAGATAGATGAAGATGCAGTAAGGTGGCTGGGGGTGACGCAAAAAAGTAACCCTAAAATCCGCTACCAAACACAAGGACGTTCTTTCACGGAAAAAAGAAGAAAACTTTTAGTAATACAGTTTTTAGTTCATAATACAATGGAATACTGCTTTAGAATGCTTAAAAATAAGCAGATCACTTTCATTTAGAGAAAAAAATATACGGGTAATGTCAAAGAATTCGGTGCTTGTTTTGTTTGGGCCTAGAGCATTTAAATTAGAGTGATAACGCGATCATATTGCAAACGGTTTTTACGGTATATTGCATCTCCATCTATCTTTATCCTCCATGCTTAGAACTCGTGTCTTTTATTAACGAGTAATTTAGTTGCCCCCCAATTTTCAAAATTCCGAGAATTGTGGCCCCACCAGTGGCTGAGAGGTTCTGCTCTCGAAGCTGGTAGACGGGAGGTGCTGGGTTCGATCCCAATCGTGCCCGTCGGCCTAATCGTTCAGAGTTTTCGTGGTTTTCTTAGAGCCATGGATTTCCATGCGTAAATACGGGTTAGGTTCCCTTAGAAAGACCCCCACGGAGGGCACTCCCCCCTCGGACCTATATCCCTAGTGTAGATAATCGGCCGTCAAAAATCAACCAACCAACCTAGAATTGTGACATAATCGGATCCTTTCGTATTATCGGCTATCTTCTAACTCTGTAAATCGGGATGAGAGGCTATGACTTACGAACAGACAGTCCGATTTTTATTTGATACATTTTGCAAATAACATAAGTTAACGGAAATATTTAAAACTCAGTTCGTAAGAGAAATACTTTTCAGTGTCCGCTAATGTCGTCAATGCCGAGACAAGCTCTGCGGAACAACCTCGAACAGGAAAAGAGAGAAATGTCGTAACAGTATTTATAATTGCTTGCATCACGGGCATCGAGAAATCAGGCAGTTTTTGAAATCTTGTAACAGTCTGAGAAAGTAAGGAGCAAGGTAAAAAGGGAGCGATCGGATTAATGTGATGTAATGGTATTACCATATCACTCTTTCATCTCATATAAAAGACAAAACTGAGATTTTGCTTGTTAGAGGAATCTTGCCGTATAACAGGAGTGATAGGCGATAAAAGTGTGGTTTGAATGCAATTAAAACTTACAAGGGAGCCACTTTTGGTGCTGCTCGCAGCTAACATCGAGACCTAGTGCATTTTTTAGCCCTATACATAAAAATTAGAGAACCGATACAATTTCTCTGTTAAAATAATATTTTATATACTTTTTTATTATTACATATTTATTTGTTTATTTCACCCCAAAAGTGGGTCAAGTCGCCAAATATGGCTCTATAATTTTTCCGCCTGGTTCATCCGGGGAGTAATTGTAAAGTACATATTAGAGTTATATCAGATTGCGATTTGTTTGATAATTGATAGCATAAGAAACAAGAATTAGGTTTCTCTTTTTTTTCTATGCTGACGATAAATATATAAATAATAAATATCTACCCTATATATATAAAATCCTAATGAAACGAATTTATGAAACGGAAGTAAAAACGGAAGTATGAATCGACTGATTAAACAACTGATTATGTTTCACGGCGATTTCTCCTAAAATATGGAATACTTTGCGATGAAATTAACACCAAAAATCAATATTGATCCGCAGATTTCAAAACTGGTATTAGAATTTTTAAATTCGAATCAGTTTTCGAAATATTAATTTTTTTCTAATTTTATATACATTTTTCTAATGATGGCAACTCAAATTTCAATCATAACAGATATTTTTTTTCGCATTTCAAAAAATGTTATAATTTTAAACTAATTTGGCGACCAAGTTTGGCCTCCCTTAAATCTATGCTAAGAACAATGCTTTTTTTTACTTTCTTCTATCTTCAATAGAAGAAAGTATTGTAATCGAAATTTTTTTCGACTTCCGGTTTTCGACGGATTTGCATGTTTTATGGGTCAGAGATCCCAAAAAACATGTTTATAGAAAATGTCTGTCTGTCCGTGTGTCCGTGTGTTCGTCTGCCCGTGTGTCTGTCGCCATTGTACCATCAAAAAGTGTATGAAGTTATGCATAGAATTGAACCAAATTTTTATGTTAAGTTTTTGGATATGGCAAGCAGATCCTCCCTGAATTTGGAAAAAATTCGCCGGTAGGGGGCGCTGATATAGCGATTTTTGTGCGATTTTGAATATTGTACCATCCAAAATTATATGAAGTTATGCATAGAATTGAACCAAATTTTTATTTTAAGTTTTTGGATATGGCAGGTAGGTCCTCCCTGAATTTGGAAAAAACTCGCCGGTAGAGCGCGCTTTAACAGCGATTTTTGTGCGATTTTGAATATTGTACCATCGGAAAGTGTATGAAGTTATGCATAGAATTGAACCAAATTTTTCTTTTAAGTTTTTGGCTATGGCAGGCAGATCTTCCCTGAATTTGGAAAACATTCGCCGGTAGGGGGCGCTGTAACAGAGATTTTGAATATTGTACCATCCAAAAGTGTATGAAGTTATGCATAGAATTGAACCAAATTTTTATTTTAAGTTTATGGCTATGACAAGCAACACCTCCCTGAATTTGGAAAAAAATTGCCACTAGGGGGCGCTGTAATAGCGATTTTGCATATTGCACCATCGAAAAGTGTATGAAGTTATGCATAGAATTGAACCAAATTTTTATTTTAAGTTCTTGTCTATGGCAAGCAGGTCCTTTCTTAATTTGGAAAAAATTTGCGGGTAGGGGGCGCTGTAATAGCGATTTTCGTGCCATTTTGAATATTATACCATCGAAAAGTGTATGAAGTTATGCAGAGAATTGAGCCAAATTTTTTGCGTTTCTTTTTGTTCATGGCATGAAAATCCTTCCTGAATTTGGAAAAATTCCGTTGGAAGGGTGCGCTATAATTACGATGTCTGTACCATTTTCTTTATTGTACAATCGAAAATTGTATAAAATATGCATACAATTGAACCAAATTTTTTTGCATGTTTTTGGCTTTGGCCAACAGGTCCTCCTTGAATTTGGAAATATCGCGCGGTAATGGGGCTCTGTGATGGCGATTTTTGTATACTTTTCTTGATTTTTCGTAGTTCTATTGTCCATCGGCGGCTCGTGCAAATGCGGGAACTCACTTCCTGCTAAGCCGGCTATTCACAAACATCTGATAACAACAGAATAAGGAAAAATTAGTAATTTTAACAAATATCATGATATAGATTAACTCGTTTTTAGTTCATTTAATTGACTGAAGCAGAAATTTAAGATGAAAATCAAAGTTGGTATAGTAATGAACTAATAATATTGAAGTATTAACATGTGTAACTAGTTTTTGAAATATTAAGATGTATAAGATAGAAGAAAGTTTTGGGATTGGCACACCCAACTAGTTATTATTATTTCGTTATCGTTTTATTTAATACAAAATTTTCATTAAGAAAAAAAACATTTAAAATTAATGGCTTACACTTCTTTCTTTTTTTTTAAACGAAACGAAAAGAAAAATATTAGGCTCAGATGTCATATACGCACCGGCGTACCTAATTGGCGACACAATGGCGCTATTTTGCCTGACATGGTAACCCGGCTATTGTTGCTTATTCATCAATAAATGTTTATTCACATTTACTTTCTTTTTATTTAAGAAAAAAATGTTATAAATTGCTTTGTTCTATAGTTATTAATTATTTTTTTTAATTTATTGTTTTTTCATTTAAAAAAAAATAAAAAAATAATTTAAAAATACATATATAACTGGTATTCGAAAACGAGGTTTTCGCCAAATTGTCGCAAAAAATAAATAAATAAATAAATAAAAAATCACGCCAAACCCGGTGCTTATATGACATCTGTGTTAAATATTAAGCAACAAATCATAACATTTAATTTCAAATTCAAAGCAAATGACCAATATCGCCAAATTAGATAAATCGCCAAACCTTTCGCCAAATTATACAAGTTGACGTATTTTTTTTTAATACCGAAAAAACAAATAAATTAGTATAAAAATTCAAATACAAATAAAGCGTCGAAATAAAAATCACTTGATGGCGTATACACGTGTAACATCCTTACAGTCAAGTGAATGTTACATTTTCGATCAACCATTATTATCGTTTAATCTTATTGTCTGGCGATTTATTTTTGGTCAACGGTATAACCAAGTAGTACCGTTTTAATTTACCACTCAAAAAATAAAAACATGCTAACTTACGAGTTAAAAAAAAGGGTACTTTCCCGTTTACGGACACCATTGGCGCCGAGCGTAATAGTTGGCGCAAAATGAAAATCATGTGAATTGAAACATTTGAAAAATAAAAGAAAAAACACTGTCGATAGTAAAGTGAGTCTTTTAAAAATATAACATTTGATAACTACAGACTTTTGTGAACTATTTTACTAAATCACAAATATATACTTAAAAATGAGATCGCTATAGGTTTTTTCATTCTTCTCTAATCTTTTAAAAACCGATCAAATTAGCGTGATTTTAGATTCTGCGGTGTCTGAACGGGGGTTGGCGAGCGTAGCTTGCAGAGGGCAGAGCCCCCTAGTATTTCTATAAAAGCTTTCAAGATCATTGAAAACTATTTTTTAATGAAATACAAAATAAGCAAAATATTTTCTTTTGAGATCGAATGGAATAAAGTTTCGAATGTTTAAAATGAAATGTTTCTGTATTAAATGATCCTTTGGTAAAAGTAATCATAAAGTAAAATAATATTTTTACATAATTTAGAAAAATTACTGTGGCTTAAAATAAATGAACAAATAACTGTTATACAATAAAGTATAGCAAATAATAGGAAATCACAATGTTTCGCAAGTTTCACTATAAAAATCCTTTTCGCGATCAGGGAAGAAATAATTGGCGTATTAGCATACATTTTGGCATGGTGTCCGTATAACGGAAAAATACCAAAAAAAAAAAAGATTGGCGAGATTTGAGCCCGGCTAACATAAAAGTACAAAGAATTCTTTGCGATCAGGGCAACTTTTATGAAGTTTTTTACGAAAAAATAACTTTGATTTTTTAATCAAATTGGAAACCTTTCTTATGAAAAGCGAAGGAACTGTTGATGATAATCGCATGACATAGGCTATTATAATAGAGATTGTTTTCAATTCTATAAACAGTGCAAAGAATAATATTTCTAACGATTACTAATTTACTTACACATGCCCATTAAAAACAGAAAAAAAAAACTTTAAAATTACTATTAAATGAGTACGAGTTAAAAGCAGGAAAATATTGAAAATTATGTCTAGAATATTGTATTTACACATGAATATTAAAATAGAAAGGAAACTTTAAAATAATAAATACATTAATATGCGTTTAACCCTTTCAGGGGCAAGGTACTTCTATTCGTAAAATGTTGAAATCAGTGAATGGAACCGGAATTTATAAACAAATTTCGAAATACGAAAATGCTTTTGTTCACTTACTTAATAAAAGGAAAATTTTCATTCCAATATTCTGGTGCCAATTTGGCATTTAAGAATTAAAATTAAGTGGTCCAAAAATGAACTACCGCCCTTAAAGGGGTTAAAGCAGTAAATTGTAGTTATTGTAGTAAATTGTATTATGCCAATCGTTTTATAACGCTGTTAAAAAGTACCGGTCGTCAAAGACTCTGTTTACTTAATTCATTTTATTTTAGCTTCTTTTCAAATGTTTAACTGATGTTCTTTAATCAAACACGAAAACAACCATTGAATGTCTTAAGAGCAACTGATTTGGCCTTAAATTTTCGCAATCAAGGGGAATTGAATGGGAACCCGTTTACTGGGAGATCGCTATAGGTTTTTTCATTCTTCTCTAATCTTTTAAAAACCGATCAAATTAGCGTGATTTTAGATTCTGCGGTGTCTGAACGGGGGTTGGCGAGCGTAGTTTGCAGGGGGCAGAGCCCTCTAGTATTTCTATAAAAGCTTTCAAGATCATTGAAAACTATTTTTTAGTGAAACTAGGGGGCTCGGCCCCCTACGAGCTACGCTCGCCAACCCCCGTCCAGACACCGCAGACTCTAAATGCACGCTAATTTGATCGGCTTTAAAAAGATTTCGAAAGATTGAATTATAATTTAAAAAACAGTGGCGATCTCCCTATAAACGAATTTCTATTCATTTCTCTTTGATTGGGGAATTTTAACGCCAAATCCGCTGCGGTACTACTTGATTATCCTGTCGACCAATTTCGCCAAATTATATAAATCGCCAAACCACTCGCCAAATTATACAAATTGATATAATTTTTATTTTAAATAACGAAAGAACAAATAAATTCGTACAACATTAATAAAAACACAAATAAAACGTCGAAATAAAAATAACTTGATGACGTATACACGTGTAACAACATTTCAAAATAAGCTAATATAAAAGGAATTAAGTAAAGAGAGTCTTTGTCTCCTGGTATTTTGTAACAAAGCGAAAAGAAAGTTCTTTTAAATGAGACATTTTAAATTAATTCTCAAAATATCAAATAAATGTCTAGCGCAATTTCTAAATTTAAACCGTTTTGCAATATTATTTTGTGTTCATTTTATGTAATAACTATAATGTGACGTAAATATGACGTAACTTCTCCTAAGACTTCTAACGCATGTTAATGAATTTATTATTTTACAATATCCTTTCTCTTTTAAAATTCACGTGTATACTTTTTATGACGTAATTTTTAATAAGTTCCTGCTTTTTATACGTAATTATTTAATTATAATTTGAAAGTTTTTTTCCTGTTTATAATAGTCACGTGTAAATAAATTTTTAATTTGAAGCAAACATTATTGCTTGCGCTTTTTATACAGTTGGCAACAGTTTAAATTAGTACAATTTTCTGAAATCTGTAAAAAATATCTCTAGAAATGCTGAAAATTTGAATTTAAAATAGAAATAAAACCTGAAAAAATGAGTCAAAATAAAAAAATTAATGCAATCTGCACTCCGGCAAATTCTAACGCATAAAATGATCTAAAAATGATTACACTGCCATGTCTAGTTTTTGCTGCTATAAAACTTTTTTAGTGGAATGATTTTGTCCAACTTTAGCATTAAATAACTCTTAAAATAATTCTTCGATTTGAAAACTGTCTGCATCAGCGTGTTTATCAAACATTTCTGTATAAAACCACCGATTTTCATATTTTTGTATGCATTATTTTTTGTTAATATTAACGAAGAAAGGCCTCCGATCACAAAAAAATCAAAACCGGCGGCGGCGGTGACAGCGGTAGTTACTTTTTTTTTTAGAATAGAGAGATACAAAATAAGCAAAATATTTTCTTTTGAGATCGAATGGAATAAAGTTTCGAATATTTAAAATGAAATGTTTCTGTATTAAATGATCCTTTGGTAAAAGTAATCATAAAGTAAAATAATATTTTTACACAATTTAGAAAAATTACTGTGGCTAATTATGTCGGACATTACAATTTCTACTGAAGTCCAAACCACTCCTCACACAAGACAAACATCTATGACATTTGGCTAGGGTTGCAGGAAGCTCTACTTTTGAAAAAAAAAAAAAACCCGCCAACATTATCGCCGCCAAAATGTGAATATAATGTTACAATTTTTTTTAAATCAAATTCGCGGGATCTTGAAAGACTTTTTAAACTTTTTTCAATATTTTATACTTATTATTAACTAATTTTTATTTTTAAATGCCTTTCTTTAAAAAACTTCAATGTTAGTCTCCGATAAGTGGTCTCCAAAATTACCTTTTCAGAAAGTTATGCTGCTGTAAAATAAAGACAGATTATTTCAACAGAAAAAATTACCGATTTTCAAACTTCGTAATATAGGGCTTTAAAATGCACCAGGTCTCGATGGTGCGAGCAGCACCAAAAGCGGTTCCCTTGTTAGTGCAAATTCGGATTAAAAACAGGGAAGGGAATTTGGACATCCTGCATAGATTAACAAACAATTACCAGTATTAAGAGATAGTAATTAACCCTTTATCTACTAACGGTACTTATAAGTACCATTAAAATAACATGTTATAAAATACATTTAATCCATCGATTACTTATAATACAGTTTTTAATGACTTATAGATACATTACTTTATCTTTTTCCAAAAGCATTATTGGTTAAACAAAACAAAAATATTTTTAAAAGGAGGATTTCTTTTGCCTTTGCATCTTTTCAGCTTTCTTGCCGTTTGGGGGGGGGGGGGGAGGGGGGGAGGGGGGCTAGATTTTTCAATTTGGAAATAGTTCTATATTTCTATTGTAAGACTATTATACATTTTCTAATTCTACAAAATATAAAGAAAAATATTTAAAATAAAAGATTTGAGTGGGGTTATAAATATTGCACAAAATCCCTATGAATTCAAATTTAATTAATCCTTCTAAATCCTTCAATCCTTCTAAAATTTATTAAATGATTATGTAAATCTTCTAATGTAGTTTAAACAATTCACGAAAACTGCTTTAGAAGATAAAAGTTTCATGAATTCATAATTCAGTACATAAACGGTTAAAGTTTAGTATCTTCAATATGTGTTTTTTCATGCGTTTGAATTACTTTGCTTGGTCTTGTAAATGAATTACAAATACTCATATAAATATCATTAACATTTTCCAACATAATTGAAAAGTGTTTATGAATTCGTTTTGTTTGTCCGTTTTACTGTCTGTCTGTCTGTCCGTGTTCTAACTCGCGTAAATATAGTCCGATTGCCTTGAAATTGCTATGTTATTTGAGTTTACTATAGTATGTTCGGTATTGAAAATAAAGTGTGTAGCATTTTCGATTCATTTACAGGGCCGCTCAAAATAATTCAATTTACATTACAGTCTATGGGGTAAAATCGTTTCCCGTATATCTTAATGATATTACACTATTTTAAAAATATTGAAATTATTATACATCACTATAAGGTTCTTACTATAGAATAGGGTTTGCATAGAGCTTATCGTTCATTTTCAGGGACACACAAAAGAATTTGGCTATAGAAGAAAATGAGCAATCATTGAACTATTGAAGCCTACGAACAATAATTGCTGGAAATGCTTTTTCAGTTGTGGTATGTGTTTTTAAATTTAACAGTTTCTTAAATATTATTTGGTGCAGGGATGTAGTGGAGGGTATACGGTGATATACGCCGTATACCCTCTGGATTTTTTTAAGGAACTCCTATACCCTCTGTTTCTCAAGAAAGCTATAGTATATGTATTGCACTAGGGTATACCCTCTACCTTGAGCGTATACCCTCTGCTTAGAACGTACGCCCTCTGTTTTTTTTACGACTACACCACTGACTTGGTGTTTATGAATTTTATAGATCATATACAGGGTCACACAAAAGTTCTCAACAGCATCCGTTTATTGGCGTAAATGGCTGAGCTGAAATTTTCAATCGTGCTGTGCATTTAACTGAGCTAACGTTTAGCATACTATGTAGTATGCATACATATCTATAGATCTTATAACAGGGCTGCAAAAAATCTATATTTTAACGACTATTCATGGTAATAGCAGAAATCGGATTTTCAAGTGCATATGCGTTTTCCAAATTGTTCATTTAGACCTCATCTTTCACTTTAGTAAACTGTGTAGATTTGTTATAGCATTCTGAATGTGTTGGAAAGTGTTTCATAATCTAAGCTGTACGCATGATTTTTCGTTCTTGTTTTTAATAGAAAACATGCTGAAATAAATTGAATACAAACAAATTACAACAACATGTGACAAATTACATTTCTTGTTTATCAGAGCGTACTTGTGAAGAAGGAAAAACTTATCTCATAAGCACTTTGCAAAGGTGCACTAAAATAAATGTAAATGTTTTATATAACTGGGTAAATTTTATCTGCTTTTGTGTAACTTACTCCGCTTTGCAAAATATCACAAAATTATTCCGATTTATGTTGGTGTTACAGAACTTTCTTGAGGTTTACCATTGTGTTTTCCTGCTCCCTGTCCTCCATGTTTTCATAGCTTTTGGTGCAGGAAAACACAATGGTAAACCTACGAGCCAGCGCTAAAATCGGGTTTTCAGGTGTTTTCCACCAAGATATGACTTGGCAGACCGACTCCGTTTTAATATGCGAATCAAGATTTAACTAATCCTAGATTTTCATCCGTGAACTCAATGAGGTGATTGTGTGTGCTGCCGGCTCCCGGTCGATAATAATTAGACTATATTTGTTTCTCAGTGAATCATGCGTACTAGATTATTTTTTCCGTATGCCCTGGAACTTTATTACAGAAACGTTTATAACTAATTTAATATATAATTTAAATCCACGATGGCTTAAAAATTTAATAAAAATAGAAACAAGGATGAAAAATCATGCAATCAGCATAGATTATGTAACAATTTCCAATATATTCAGAATACTATAGTAAAACTTTACAGTTTATTAACCATTTGGAAAAATGGTTATTGTCCTCGGTCAGGGTAGGAAATCAAAAACATGTCTGAAGCATTTTATTAGTTGAATCCCGCATTTTATTTGTTTTCTGATTGGTCTATACAGTAATCAGCATTTTCGCTTTACTTTCAACAGAGATCGATACTTCTGTTGCTACTATGTCAAAAAAGTAATAAAAACTACAAAAAACTACAAAAAAAATTAATAACTCAGAAACAAATTGAGATGCAGCTTTCAAGCAAATTGCATTTAAAAGTACATTTTTTTCTCTATACGACGGTGTAAAAAGTAATATTGTGGGATGTTTAGAAGTTTAAGAATGAAATTTCATTTAAAATTGGTCCAGGAATATTAATGTTTAATCCATGGCGTACGTAATGTATGACCAGCTCCGTAGAAGTTTAAAAATTTACAGTACCGAAAACTGTAAAACTGAAATTTCTTTTAAAACTTGTTCATGATGGGTCCAGGAATGTTAATGTTTAATCCATGGAGTACGTAATGTATGATTAACTTCGTGCGATTTTTTATGTCTTAAATTTTAGACTTTGAAAAAAATCATTTTCCAAATGGTCGTTGTAATTTGTAAAATTGCTTCTTTATTTTTTTTTTTTTTTTTTTTTTACCACTTTGAGGTCTGAGCATATCTCCCACTGGACTGAGGGTATTTGGTACTTATTAGCCCCCGGTACGGCATGCTATTTCTATCTCCCAGCTTATTTTGTGTATTCCAAAAAATACCGTTACCTTACAGAAACTAGCCGTAAAACACAAGTCGATGTTTCATTGTGCGATTAATTACTCTACAGCATTTTTTTAAACTTCTAAGCATCGCACATTTTCAATGTTTATACCGTCGTATTGGAAAAAAAAAGTACTTTTTAATGCAATTTGTTTGAAAACTGCATCTCCATTTGTTTTTGAAATAATAATTTTTTTGTAGTTTTTAGCGACATTTGTTTCATTTGGCAACTCAAGTACTCCATTTCTGTAGAAAGTAAAGAAAAAATTGTTGAAAAATAGCAATTATATCTTTTTGTTGCCATTTTCTCATAAAATTTGAAAAAAAAATAATTAAAATACGTGCTATTTTGAGAAAAATATAAATGAATGATTTATGATAAAACATGGAGCTATTATAAATTATAATTAATTTTTAAGTATCTATATTAATGCAAATGACGTCATTTTACATAAAATAAAAGCGTGGGCTTTAAGTCTTTAAATTGAAATATGTTTTGCAGTAGAGTTCCGATTATCCGAGTCCCGCTTAACCGAGTTATTTTCTTCTGATGGACTGGTGGTTTCTATTATTATGGAACAGCCATTATAAATGAAGCGTTAGGTGAAGCTGAAAGAGCAGTCGTAAAAAGTTAGAACTCTGATTTTCTGGTCAGAATGGAAAAAAAAAAAAATGGCCACTTTTTTTTGGGGGGGGGGGGAGGGAAAAAAATGCCCATATATATATTTTTTTTTTTTTTTTTTTTTTCAAAAAAATTTATGGCCCTTTTTTTTTTCATTCTGACCAGAAAATCAGAGTTCTAACTTTTTACGACTGCTGTTTCGTCTTCACCTAACGCTTCATTTATAATGTCTGTTTCATAACAATAGAAACCACCAGTCCACCAGAAGAAAATGAAATAATGGAAATGCCGGGGACGACACTAAATTTTGAAAAAGCAGAATTCCTGTTCTCTAGTCATGATTTTTTAAAAAAATACTTGGAAGATATATATTTTAATAATTTTTATTATAAACTTCAAACTGTTCTTATTCATAATCAAGGAACTATTTAAATAAATTATTTGAAAACAACGTTTAAACACACAATAAAACAAGCAGATTTGACCATACGTATACGTTTCGTGAGTACTAGGACTCACATCCTCAGTGTAAAAACTTTAAAAACAATATCCCCCCAACTGCATGTACGGTGAAAAAAACTCAAATGTCAAAACATAATACCAAAAGACCATCAAGTTCTAACAGCCAATGAAATTAATGCGGAAGTGAAGTGTCGTGACACAACAAATCCATCCAGAAAGTTGAGATGTATGGTGTACTAGATAAATCATTAACCAAGGAGTCTTTAAATTTATGGATATGAATAGCCTCATAAAAGTCTAAATCCAGAGGAGTAATACATTTCTTGATAATGGTAGCTGAGTCAAAATTAAAATTATGTCCCTCCCCCCAGCAATGAGAGGCGATAGAGGATTTCTGTAATTCTTTTTTCTTTACATAGTTTCTGTGTTCATTGATTCTGTAACGGAGTTTTCGTTTAGTTTGTCCAATGTAGGACAAACCACATTGGCATTGAATGTTGTAAATGCCCCAATAATTATGTGGAGGAATTTGGTCCTTAAGTTGCGAAAAAGATAATTTATTAACCGGTTTAAAAACCACATTAAAATCATAATGTCTTAAGATATTGGCCATCTTAAAGCTAATGCTATTATAAAATGGTAAAATGATAAGATTGGAAATGGAAACCGTAGTAACAGGAGAATCAAGATTATTAACATATTTATTAAGACTATGAGAAATTAAATTATTGATATAAGATAAACTAAAACCTCGATCAATAGCCACAGATCTAATGTAATTTAATTCTGTAATAAGTGAATTATTATCTGAACAAATTAAGCGAGCTCTATTAATCAAATAATGAAAAGCCGAAGCTTTTTGGGAAGGGGGGTGACATGAATTGAAATGGGGGGGGGGGAGTGTGACAGCAAAAGGTTTACGGTAAACGCAAGTGTCAAATGTATTAGGCTGACGTTTAACCAACACATCCAGAAATGATTTTAATGTGGTTTTTAAACCGGTTAATAAATTATCTTTTTCGCAACTTAAGGACCAAATTCCTCCACATAATTATTGGGGCATTTACAACATTCAATGCCAATGTGGTTTGTCCTACATTGGACAAACTAAACGAAAACTCCGTTACAGAATCAATGAACACAGAAACTATGTAAAGAAAAAAGAATTACAGAAATCCTCTATCGCCTCTCATTGCTGGGGGAGGGACATAATTTTAATTTTGACTCAGCTACCATTATCAAGAAATGTATTACTCCTCTGGATTTAGACTTTTATGAGGCTATTCATATCCATAAATTTAAAGACTCCTTGGTTAATGATTTATCTAGTACACCATACATCTCAACTTTCTGGATGGATTTGTTGTGTCACGACACTTCACTTCCGCATTAATTTCATTGGCTGTTAGAACTTGATGGTCTTTTGGTATTATGTTTTGACATTTGGGTTTTTTTCACCGTACATGCAGTTGGGGGGATATTGTTTTTAAAGTTTTTACACTGAGGATGTGAGTCCTAGTACTCACGAAACGTATACGTATGGTCAAATCTGCTTGTTTTATTGTGTGTTTAAACGTTGTTTTCAAATAATTTATATTTTCACACAAGTTCTGTACTTATTATGAACAATTTAAATGTACTAAAAATTAATATTTAATGAGACATTATTGACAAAAGCATGTTTTATATTTAAAAAAAAAGTTCCGCATATGAAAACATGATTTTTTAACATAAAAATTTTCATAGACTTGGCTAAAAACTTACCCAAATGTTGTACAAATATCTGAAAATAGGTTTTATTTATATATAAACATTCTTGAGTAAAATTTGCTTGTGTGTAGTGCATTTCAAAGCACAAAGAGCAACACCACAAGGTTCACAGTAAGTTCAAATTAAGCTTTGATTCTAGGCATTTTCATATACTTACTTTTGTTTAGTTCTGCCACCTATTTTTTTTTTTTTTTCAAAATAAAAGGTTCGTAGGTAATATCTGAAAAGACTATAAACGTATATAATACGGACTTTTATAGATCAGAGAGTTTAAAGTGGACCCCGAAATACGCTCGGGTTTAGTTTGCTTCACCGAAAACGGCAGCCCGAGTGACACTCGGGGTTACAGATCAAACAGTTAAGGTGAAAGTTGTCTAAATAAGCAAATTTGAAAATAGTTGAAAACGCAATTACTGCAATTACCATCAATAGTCTGAAAAATATTCGATTTTTTTGTGCAGCCCTGTATATAATCCATAGATTTGTATAAATACTACGCAGTATACTATAAGTTAGTTCAATGTACTATGTACAATAAGTTAGTTCAAAGTACTATGTGTTTAACACATAGTACAGTTGAAATTTTCTATTCAGCAATAAATGGAAATGTACTTGAGATCTTTTGTATAGCCCTGTATATGATCTATAGAATTTATAAACACCAAGAAATATGCAAAATATAGTTAAATTTATAAACGCGTACCACAACTGAAAGCGCGCTTCCCGCAATTATTCTTCATAGGCAGTAATGTAGCCAAATATTTGGTGTGTCTTTGTAAATTAACGATAAATTATACGCAGATTCTATTATAAGCACTTTGTAGTATACCTCAGTGATATACATAATTATTAATATGTTTAAAATAGTGTAATATCATTAAAATACACCGCAAACGATATTTTCCCATAGGCCGGAAAGTAACGGAATTCTTCTGACAAGGGAACCACTTTTGGTGTTGCTCGCACCTAGCAACGAAACCTGGTGCATTTTGCAGCCCTATACATAAAAGTTAGAGAACCGATAAAATTTCTCTGTTAAAATCATATTTTATATACTTTTTTATACTTTTATTTTATATTATTACATTTTTATTTGTTTATTTCACGCCAAAAATGAGTTAAGTCGCCAAATATTGCGCTACAATTTTTCCGCCCGCTTTATCCGAAGAATAAAAGTACAGTTCATATTACTAGAATTATATCAAATTGCGATTTTCTTTTTTAATAATTGATAGCATAAGAAACAAATATTAGGTTTTTCTTATTTTTTTAATGTAGGCGATAAATATATAAATAGTAAATATAATTCTATAAAAGCTTCCAAGATCATTGAAAACTATTTTTAGTGAAATACAAAATAAGCAAACTATTTTCTTTTGAAATCGAATGAAATAAAGTTTCGAATGTTTAAAACGAAATGTTGATGTATGTCCTTTGGTAAAAGTAATCATAAAGTAAATTAATATTTTTACACAATTTAGAAAAATTACTGTGGCTAATTAGGTCGGACATTACAATTTCTACTGAAATCCAAACCACTCGTCACACAAGACAAAGAGCTATGACATTTGACTAGGGTTGCCGGAAAGTTCTACTTTTGAAAAAAAAATGCCAACTATTTCCCCGCCAAAAATGCGAAAATAATGTTGGAAATTTTCAAAATCAAATTCGTGGGTTCTTGGAGGAATTTTTAAACATTCTTCAATATTTTATACTTATTATTAATTAATTTGTATTTTTAAATGCTTTTCTTTAAAAAACTTCAATGTTAATAGACCGATAATTGCTCTCGGAAATTGCATTTTCAGAAAGTTATGCTGCTGTAAAATCAAAAAATATTATTTTAACAGAAAAATTTTGTCGATTCTCAAACTTCGTAATATACAGCTTTAAAATGCACCAGGTCTCAATGCTATGTGCGAGCAACACCAAAAGTGGTTCCGTTGTGAGTGACCCTGTAAATGAGCCGTAAACGCCACACACTTCATTTTGAATATCGAATATGCCACAGTAAAAGTCGTAAACATATATCAATTTCATAGCAATCGACTATTAGTTACGCGAGATAGAGTACGGACAGATAGACGGACAGACAAACCGAATTCATGAGAACTTTTCAACTATGTGGGAAAGTGTTAAAAAGATCTTGGTTTGTAATTATTAATCCTCTAAGCGGTTTGCCGTATTTTCCAGATTCCCTAAAACAACATAAATTGGTTGTAGACAAAAATAATTTTAGCAGAATTGTATTTTCAAATACATGTCAAATAAAGGGGCATGAAGTGTATATTAGAAACAGACAGGGAAAGAAAAATTAAATTAATGTTAGTTTTATAAGCAATTTTATGAAAATGCAGGAAAGCCCTTAAAATGCTCAGAGGGTAATTTATTATTCTATATGAACTGTAATTTTTTTTCCCATACCTACGTCACTTTTAAATGCGTTTAAAAATCACCCTTCTCAATTTTGTTTTTGTAATGCATATTAATTTACCAACCACATTATATTTAACATTTTAAATATAGTTTTTTAATTAAAAAAATGTTTTATTTACTTTTTTCCGAAAATATAATAGGAGATTACATGTCAGCTGACTAATAAAATCTTTGCATTTTTATTCTGTGTTATTTAATCGTTAATCTTTTTCTTTCTTTTTTAAAAGTTATTTTAATACTTTAAACCGTTTCCAAGGTTACTTCAAAATTTGAATGATATGAATAATAAATATTTTACATTTTTTGCCTAAAAATTATTTATCTGTGAAAGTTGTTTACACATTTCGCTTAATATTTAATTACTCAATTACAATTAGCAAATAATTCTTTTTTGCTAAGCCTTTTGTTTATGAAACAAGTAGTTGCATCCGCTACGCTAGTTAAGGGTGATTAGGTTTGCAAAATAACAGCTTTTATGTTTTTAACCTAGAAGCCACAGTTATTATCTTCAGATGATTTACTTGAATAGACAGTTCGTTTTTCTAATTTATGGAACTTCTAAACAACCACATACGATTGTTTTTTGATAAAAGGGATCTTCTGCACTGTGTTCAGGGGCATCGCCATGGGGGGGGGGTATGGGGGGGAGCCTCCGCCCCCAATATATGTGAAGTTGGGAAATTTGAGCTTAGAGTTGGGAAATTCTAGATTTTTGAGACATTTTCTTTTTTTAAAGTAATAGTAAAAAACTACGAAATTTTTATTGTTTTGGTGATTATTTTTCCTTTCTCAAAAATTTCACCCTAACTCCCCTTCTCCTTCCAAAAGAGAATCCAGATATTTTAATCCAAAGGGATTGCAGCTTCTTTTGAAAATTGGAGATCACTTGTAGCGCAACAGAAAGGAATGTAGTAACCTACTTGAAACACAGCTATGGGCAAGAAGATTTGATGAATTTTCACAACTTTTTTGACTAATTTTGCGATTTTTGGACAATATTTTACTCATTCTCGTGATTTTTTTGCCGCAAAAATTAGTTAACCCTTCGCTGTCAAGTAAAAAGTGTTATATGAGCAAATGTGGATATAAGAAGTCGTTAGTTTAGATAAATTTGTCACATTTTACTTTTATTTGTGTGCGGAAATATATATCAGTCCTGTTCGTTTATAGTTATATGTCTCTATAAAATTTTAAACCAAAAGTCCAGTGTTCTGTGTTTAAAGTTGTTCTAAAAAGTTACTATAAATCTCGGGACGAAGAAACCCTTCATAATAGGAAAAGAGTTTTCGTGCAAGATTTTGAAGCATCTAAAATCCATTCGAGGATGAAAAAGGTAAAAAATGGACGATTTTAATTTGGAACAGAAATATGACCATGAAAGCAGTCCATCAACTGAAGAAAAAATCGACATGCACTGTAACACTGACACGTTGCACTTGAATAAAATTTTGAAGAAATAAAGATTTCCTTACAGACAGGCTCACAAACAATTATGAATATTAGGATGTGACTGGAGAAGCTGAGTTCGGAAAGTACCGTAGGAAAACGGTTTCACCAAACGCAATAGATAAAAATAATAGCTCAGCAATGGACATTGATACACATAAGTTTTACAGTAAAGAATTATAAGAAATACAAGAAAATTTCGGGAATTTAGTAATGGGCTTAAATGACAATGTTCCCTATATCAAGAGACTATTGCAGCAATGCATTCCATATTTAAATTACAATTCTGCAAGGGAAAAGTTAATAATGTTTCCACCTGGATATGAGACACCGGATGTACATGACTTGCAGAGTCAAATAGAAATAAACCAAATCCCAGCTCACTTAACAAACCTTTTACTCATGCCATGAAATTCAAAGACTATTTGGGTCACGCCGTCAAACTATATACTCGTACCTTAACATTCACAGCAGCTTATCTTTATGGCGTTGCATCTAATGAAAGAATCTTTAGTCAAATAAAAATTGAAAATATATATATTGCAAGCTACGATGAGGGATGACAGACTTGACAGCCTAATGCTTTTAAAATATGAAAGTGAAATAGGGAATTTTATTAAACTAAGCGATGTTATTAACAGGTAGGCTTCTTTGAAGACCACAAGAATTAATATTAAGTGAAAACTAGTCGGATGTGCCAATCCCAAAATTTTTTTCTACTCCATGCATGTTAATGTCTCAAAATTTGCAATCACAGTGCCAAAATTAAATGACAATTCTTTGCCTATAATAACAAACTCTAAAGGTATAGATTTGTTGAATTGTGTGCATTTAAAAAGGAGATATAAGCATAGCATTTTTCAAACAAATCGTTGAATTTTGGCACCCAGCCTCTTAGATGTCTGCAACCAAAAGTCCTTACTCAATGTGCAAAAAAGCGATAGCTTTGGACAGTATAGACCCAAGCCTAATAAGGATCTGTTTATGTGGAAGTGCTACTTATGTGGAATATGAAGTTTGACTAAATTTCGTGCATTAGTTTTTGAGATACTGCTATCGCAAAATCATGAAAAATGCTGCATAGCAGCGCCACCTGCTATATGATATACATAAAAAGCTAATCTGCATCAAATTATGTCAAGGTTTAACAGAATATGACGTTTGATCAAATTCCGTGCAATAGTTTTTGAGATATAATTATCGCTAAAATCATGTAAATCGTGAAAAATGCCGCATAGCAGTGCCACCTGTTGGACGATTTACACCAAAAATAAATCAGCACCAATTTTTATCAAGGTACAGTCAAACCTCGTTAACACGAACTGTTTCCGATTGCAACGTCCAGTTGTATGTAATGTATTTAAGTTCCTATAACACGAACTACTTTTAATACGAACAAAAAAAGTTTCCCCTTGAGTGTTCGCGTTAACGAGGTTCAACTGTATAAGTGAATCTCTAAAGTTTTATTAAATTTCGTGCATTAGTTCTTGTGTTAGAGCACCCACAAAATTTGTATCACATATAGACAGACAGATATTTTCTAAAAACAGTCGAATCGTGTTCAGGACTTACTAAAACGTATAAATCAGTCTAAAACCAGAAGTCCAATTTTTTCAAGAATCCAATACTTTCTTCTTGTAAAGATAGAAGAAAGTAAAAAGCATATTTATTTTTTTAGTAAACAAACCCATAATTAGAATTTTTATGTTTTCAGTTTCAGAATTTTTCTTTGGAAAGGAATGTTTTATGCAAAAGTATCATTATAATTATTACACACGTTGTGTATATCATTTTAGTCGAAAATTGGAGCAATTTTTTTCAAGTTGGGAAATTTTCGAATTCTCCCCCCCCCGAAAAAATATCTGTGGCTACACCCCTGACTGTGTTATTATTAATAGTAATAGTAGTATTATTCTTACAATTGAATTGTATTTTTAAATACTGCGAGTAGGTCGACATCTTTTAACACTTTCCAATATACAGTAGAGCCTCTTTTATCCGAAACTCTTTTAACCGAAACTCTCGGTTAACCGAAATCCATTTTTAAAGCTTTATTTTATTTTTTACTATAGCATTCCTTGTGTGCAAAAATCCATTTTGAAAGATTTTCTTTTTAACTATCATATTTCTTGTGTTGAAAGCGATTCTTTCCAAACTACGAGTACATATGAATATTTTTGATCCCCTTTCTTAGAGTTCCTTTGAATTTAACTTGAGCTCCCGTAAGCTGCGGAGTGCAACGGCGAAAATGAACAAAGTATCAATTCTGAAGCTTTTGAATGTTTTGCAAAATGTTTAGCATTGCTGGGGCAGCAGAAAGACTGTGATAGTGGTGAACTAATGTATTAAAAAACTCCGTGATAGTGCTTCAAAACAAAGACAATCGAAACTGCTACAAATAAAATATTTTTCAAACCTTTCTAATGTATATAAAAGGCACTTAATTTCAAAATTAAAATTCAGGTAATTTATTCTATTGCATACATTTCTCCTTAATCTTAAAATTGAAGCATTCTCGATTATCAGAAAATTTCGATTTTGTAAAAGATGGTCGGTCCCAGTTACTTCGGATAATCGAAGTTCTACTGTAATTGAAAAGTATTTCTGTATTTCTGTTTGTCTGTCAAACTGTCCATACTCTAACTCTAGTAAATATACTTCGATTTCTACTTACTTCATAGGTGTCACTGAGATTCCTGATCTTAGTTATCTTCCCTAAATAACGAAGTTTTGTTAAAGATTTCAGGAAGAGTTGGAAAGTGTTTCATAATCTATGCTTAACGCATTATTTTTCTTTCTTGTTTCTGTTTGTGATAGTTTGCTGTAAACCTGTAATGCAAACAAAGTTAGAATTCTTAACTTTAGTGACATTAATTTTTGCAAATTTCCTCTTTACATTCATAATAGTTTCCTTCCAATCCCTTTTGCGACTTGCTGCTTCAATCAGACCAAAGTCTGCATTATTCCGAAGGAAAGAGTGGCCGAACACCATTAAGTTTTGGTCTATTGACGTTGACTTTGCTGTTATGTCTATACAATTAAATAGTTTCAACATCGTAAGGGACATAATGATGTTACTGATTTGGCCACCAGAGGCAACAGAATATGGAATAATATTCTTACGTTTTGAGGTTTTCTGTCATAGGTGCCTTACAACAATGTTAGAAATGTCTTGAGAACCTCTTCCTGCCTGTATTTCATCCTGAACGTACATGTATTCCACATTATTATTGAACTAATGCACCCCAAATTTATAAACGTATAAGACTGCGTTTAATATAAGATAGGGATTTCGAAAGTTTAGGAAAGGGAAATCCTTTTTGCAAGTCGAATGTACAGCAGTAAGTTTCTTCTATGTTTTCTTTTTCTCTATAGCCTACTGGGGTTTCCACAAGTGAAGCTCTAGTTTGGTTTCAAGTCTTTTGTAGTGTCTTCATGCTTTTCAATCGAAAGCTTCATTGATACGTCATCACACAATTTACATGTATCTGTAACTGGCGCTTGAAGTGTAAATTAAACTTTGTGCTAAAGACTATGCAATTGAATTTCTTTTTCAGGGAGGATCTTATTCTTTGCCGTACATTCCTCTCCATACATGTAATACATCTTATGAATCGAAAGATTAGGGTAAATATACTTTCTGTATGTATTATCTTTCCAGTAATAGTGACTTTGATACGCAGGAAATGACATTATGTGATCAGTAATATCTGTAATGCCAAGTTTTCTTCCAGGAGTATGCCTGCCTCCAGAGTCTAAAGTGGCAGACGTACTGCAATCTTTATTCAAGCATCTATAAACACAGTTGCAAATAGACCAGGAGGCAGCTGCACAATCCATCACCTCATCGAGTTGGTGGCTGAAATTCCAGGATTAGTTAAAACTCGATTCGCATATTAAAACGCAACTGGATCTGCTAAGTCATATCTTGGTAGAAAACAACTGCAAACCCGATTTTAATGGTTGACTGGTAGGTTTACCCTTGTGTTTTCCGGATTCTAGTCTTCCATGTTTTCATGCCTTTGGACGTTGGAAAACACAATGCTACACCTACGTATCAACCACTAAACATCGGGTCTGCAGGTGATTTCCAGCAAGATATGACTTGGCAGACCAGTTGCATTTTTTATGCTAAGCAAGTTCTGCCTAGTCTAAGTATTTTTACCCAGAAAGTATTTTTTTTTTTTGCATACTCTGATAGTTGCACCCTTCTCTCTAAGAGAGTATTCATACGTTTAACACTTTGCAGCATTAGTACCATTACTTCATTTTTATATTCTGTTTGTACCACTATTTTTTAAAAATGCATTATGGAGTATATTTCTCTTGCAAATGTTGTCAAAGCATACGTAAAAGATTTTTGCTTTTAAAAAGTGTTGCGAAATAGAATTACAAAATAGTCGCCTATGGCAGTCCCGCGTTCTGTATTGAATAATCTCCAAGATTCCAGCAAAAGTCTGAAATTGTTTTACGTTGATCTGTGGTAAATTTATTACCACAACAACGACGACGGCAGTCACAGTTGAAGTTTATTGCAAATGTCTTCCCTAATCACAGCTTTTCCTGTTTTTTGCAGCACAATAATCTTTACCACTGTTTGTACATCGCTTCCTAATATTTTGTTTTCAACTGGAGTCATTCCATTTCCTTTTGCATCCTCTTACAGCAACAATACCCTCATTTTCATGGTCAATGGTTTCTGTAGATCGAGAAGAAAGATAAAAGACAATTAAATAAAATCTATATAATAAAAGTCTAAGTCATGTGACTGTCATCAACAGTTCCGGGCAGACCGCTTCACTTTTTGTGTGTCGGTAAATTTGATTAAAAAATCAAAACTATTTTTTCGAACAAAACTACATAAAAGTTGCCTTGATCGCAAAGAATTCTTGGTACTTTTATGTTAGCCGGTGCAAATCCCGCCAATAGCATTTTTTTATTTTTCGTGTGGTAAATTAAAACAATGCTTTGTAAGTTGAAATTGTCATGGTTTATGGCATTATTTAATATTTTAAATTTTAAATGTTTCAATTTTAAATGAAAGTTTTGCATTTTAAATGAAATTAGTGTAAGGATTATACTTTAAATGAAATTAATGAAATACAAAAAAATGCGACGGGAGCAATGTTTGGCGATTTATCACCTACGATCTGCTAACATAAAAATACAGAATTTTTGATTTCTCTATCAGAATCTTCCGATTTCGCAAAAAAATTGAGGAAGTAAATTGAATTATGAATACAAGTAACGTGATACTGGTTAGCATACATTTAAGGGAGACCAAACTGGTCACCAAGGGCGGCTAGTTTTAATAATAATAAGTAACAAACTGAACATAAAGTTGTAATATTGAGTTCATTATTTAACAGTTTTTAGGCCTACTTAAACTAGGCATTTCTGCATATTTATTACTTCTGTTATCTGAAATAATTACAAGTTGTTAACTGCACATACATTAATATTTATATAAATATTTCCATATTTTAAAATAGATTATATTGTTAAAGCTTAACGTTAAGAGGCTACGTCAGTCAAACGAAAAGACGCGTTCACTAATGATAACCTTATGGAAGAAATTTATAAAGATATCTCGGTCGCATTTCAATATTTTTAAATGACTTTTTTTGCATTGAATAACTGAGATCGATCTGTATGCAGGCCGTTTTTTATTTTTTCGATTTTGATTGCAGATTTTTTTTAATGAGGATGCTTTCACTTTCGAAACCAATGAGGATGCTTTCACTTCCGAAACCGGTTCCGAAAATGAAAGTGTCCTCATTAAAAATACCTGTAAACAAAATCGAAAAAGTAAAAAACGACCTTTTTACAGATTGATCTCAGCTAGCCAATGCAAAACAAATCATCTAAAAACAATTAAATTTAAAAAATCAAAAAACCCGACTACGTAAAAAGCGAACTTAATTATTTCTCATCAATGTGAAACTATTTTTTTTTCAATTCCTACTATTAGCTCACACTCTCGCTATATATATCTTGTTCAAATTTTCAATCGTTAATAAAATACTTATTATTCATCCAATCAAGCTCAAATAATTTTTTTAAACTGGTAATGGATGACACTTAATGTTAATCCAGTTTTTTCAAATATTAATTCATTACTTAAATTAAATTAAATAATTTTCAATAATCGAGAGAACTTCTTGATCAAGCTATTTTAAGGCTGTTCTCAAATCTAAAGGGTCAACTTTCTGACATAAGTTTTAATTCATTTTTGTTCGGAAACGCATCAAACTAGAAGGTGTTGTTATTCAGAAACTATGTCATCGAACTGTTTTTTCCATTTTCTTGCAAACGCAATAGATCTTTTAAAAAATACTGTCAAAGTTAGCATTTTGAACCGAACTTCCGAACGAAAGAAGAAAATCCAGTCAGTAAAGGGAGAAAAATGCCGTGTCACGTGATCAAAATCGCTTATAACTCAATAGGTAATCGATTGATCAAAAAATGGAAAACACAGTTCGGTTCCAAATCGCTGCTTTGGTCAGACTTTCCAATTTTATATCTTTCCGTTAAAAAATTAATTTGTAAATGTGTCAAAACGTTTTGCGCTTGTTGAGCAGAGCAGTTGAGAACAGCCTTAAGACCGAGAGAGCCCTCTTCTTGATCAAGGCATTTTAAGCACTACTCGAGAGGAAAGAAGAATGGGAGAAAAAAAATTTCTCTTATTGACCTAAGTAGGAATTGACATAAAAAATATATTTTTTTTTATATTACTTGTTTATATTACTTACCTATTTTTTTTATTTACTTGTATTGATGACTTTTAAGTTGTGTTTAATTGTAGTTCCTTTCTATAACACTGTTTTGATGAGGTCTATAGATGTCTATGATGGTTAGAGTTGCAGTAAAGCTAGAGCTCCACCATATATATACAACTTCCAGGTTGCATAATATTTTAACGGAGCTTCTGACTGTAAAATAGTCAATGAAACATCGTCTTCTATTTGAAAGACCTATCCAATGATATGCCATTCAATATAGTGCGTAATTTTTTTATCGTCTCTACCGCCATTTTCTATTTTACGGCCTCCATTTTGAATTTATAAAAACAAAACCTAGCCTATAACCATCCGGCCGTTAAGACGAATTGATAGAGACCTCATTCATTAAAATCCATCCAGTCGTTCGAATGTTTCGAGGGTATAAAGAAATCCAGATACACAGATACGCGTGAAACACATAACCCTTCTTTTCAGTCGGGTAAAAATATTGAAATGCAGCCGAGATATCTTTATAAATTTCCAACATAGGATTAGCATTAGCGAACGCGTCTTTTCGTTTGACTGAAGTAGCCTCTTAACAGACAACAATAAAAATTGTAATTAGCCAAATGATATGTTAACAATATTAAAACGATAATACCATTAATAGTTTTTTTCATCTGATGATTTGCGAACGTTTATTCTTAACCAAAAGATTCCAAATCGCAACTACAGCGTTTTTTAATAGCAATGACGCAATATTTAAACAAGAATGGACCACATACAAAAGATTAGTATATTGATTAACGTTTTCAGGGGCAAAGCATTTCCATTACTAAAGTGTTGAAATGAATTCATTTCAACCATTTAAATCATTCCGGTGCCAATCATGGAGCCGGATTTTACGCACAAATTTGTTTGCAAATAAGAAAAAGCTATTTTTCGCATATATAATAAACGAAAAAAAGTTACACGAATATTTCGGTGCCATTGTCGCATTTGGGAATTAAAATTAAGTGGTTTCATAAACATACCACCGCCCCTGAAAGTGTTAATGGACTTGCTTCAGTATGTCTGAGAAGGTTTCCTGTATTATTTCATGAACTATGGACAAAGATTTCATCTATCAGAAAGTATTAGGAAAAATTGGCTTTTCAAGGACAAACGTCCTCTTTTCATTAGTCCTTCGTTGGTCACTCCTCGGCCCTTATCTTAGGTTAGTAACTATGGTAACGAAGGGAAAATGAAAAGAGGTTGATTGTCCTTGAAAAGCCGATTTTTCCTACAGGGCGTATAGCTGAATATGGCAGTGGATAAAACAGAGTTTGCTGCACCTTCTACATGAACTATCTTTTCTTTCTTTCTTTCTTTCTTTTTCTTTAAGTGGTTGCGAACCCCTCAAATGTGGCACAGTGTGATTCATAAAAATCGAAACAATAGCCTGTTCCTGTTTCCTTAAATATTGCCCCTAGATACACACTTCCGATTTCAAAGTTTCATAAAAAAAAGGTGCAAAATTGGATGACATAAGTTGTGATCCCATAGTGGGTCTATTTGAGTAACTACAAAAACTAAATTTTTATACGGCCTCCGTAGAGTAAAATTTCCAATTAGGAAAAATTTCCTTATCCATTCCTGAATTAAACACAAAAAATTCCATTTTGATATCTGCAAAACTTACAGGGATATGCCTGTTTAAATAATTTGTCAGGTTTTGAGGGATTAGACATAAATTGAAATGCTTGTAATTCCAGAAACAATGTTAATTTAAATGGTCCGGGAAAGATTTTTTTTTCTTTTTTTAGTTACAATTTTGATTTATTATTATTATTTTTTTTTTATTATTATTTATTTTTTATTATTATTTTATTTTATTTTATTTTATTTTTTTGCGATGGTGAACCATAAAATTTGTAAACAAAATTACATCTTAAAATTTCTCATAAGGTTTAAAAATTTTTTTTAATTTATTTATATATATATTTTTTTTAAGTGGCGTAATTTAAAATCGTTAAAAGTCGAAATATTATTAGTAGAATTTCAAAATTTTTTATTTAATTAAAGAGAAAAATATGTTTTAATTTTGTTTCAGTATTTTTTTAAATATTTAAAAATATTTATAATATTTAAAATAAAAATTAAAAAAAAAATGATGTAACTTATATTTAAAAAAATCATGTTTTCAGAAGAAAATATTTTTTCCGAATTTGCCGAGACAAAATTAATGTAAAATAATCGAAAAAGGCATGTTCCAAGTTCGAACCATTTGTCTTTAAAGATTCTTGACTTATAACAATTTTAAAAAATGCATTTAAAGCTTTAAACAAAGATTGTCTTCAAAGATTGTCTCTTTAAACAAAGATTGAGTAGAATGTTTAAATGCCTTTTAAAAGCTTGCGGGCAAGTATCTTTATTCTGCCTGGTCCGACCCGTTTGAAAGTTTGCTTTCATTTTGCGGGCTGCGTCTCAGGACGGGCCGGGCCTTGTCTTCACTTTTTTTGTGGCCAGACCCTGACTTTACTTTTTTCGGAAGGTTCGGGCCAGGCTTAGACATTACTATTTCTGGGCCGTGCTGGACACGGGCCTTATTTTTTTCTGAAAGGTCGGGCCGGGAATAGCCGGGCGTAACGCATTTTTTCCATAACGAGCCGGGACTGGCTTCATTCTTCCTAGTTCTGCACAGGCCGAAATTTTCGGTCCTGGTCTCAACCCAGCCCGTACGAAAATCATTGTCGCGGCGTGGTCTGTTCCGTGCAAAAATCAGTAAAATTTGGCCCGAACAGAATTTTTTGCAAAAAAGTATGCATTTTTTAATCGCCATTATTCTACTATTAAACTTTAACTTTTATTCTTTTTAAAGAATAGTAGATTTCTAGGCAATAAAATTAAAATACATAGTAAAACCTGTGAAAAAGAGCCTGTCTATGACAGAACTGACTTAAACAAAAAAATGTGTTAATTCATGCAAAAGGAATAAGAAAGAGAAAGGAAGGAGGAAGTTCTGCTAAGAAGGGAACTTGTCTATAACGCATTTTTTTCTTTCCAATGTGATTCCGCCATAGAAGATTTTACAGTATAGCTTTTTTCAAAGTCTCCAATACATGGTATGTGAATTAACGATATTAACAATATGTGAAACATTTACATACAAATAACGATTCATTAAAACATAAATATCAAGGTCTAAGTCTCCTTAAACATGAAGATTATAAACATAAAAAAATCTAAATTAAGTATTTTTTGTCAGAAAACTCTTCATACGAAACAATTTTTAACCATATTGACATAAAAATTCATGTTTTGTAGAAACTCAGTGAGGCCGGGCAGAGCCAAAATTTAATTTTTTTTCCATGCCAGACCAGTCTTGAGCCGCACTTTTAAATTTTGTACTGGGCCGGGGCTATAATTTTTTTGTAAGGGCAGGGCCATTAAATTTCTTTCTACGGGTTGGGCCGAAATGGTTTTCTATAGATCGGGAGTGAAAATTTCGGCCCGTGCAGATCTCTGGTGCAGACCTCCAGGATGTTTCGAAAGTACATTTAATATAAAATCTAATGATGCTATTTTTACGTTCAAATGAGAGGAACTGTCTTAAACTAATTTTTAATCTATACTATCTATACTAATATTATAAAGAAGTAAAGTTTGTTTGTTTGTTTGTAGGAGGTAATCTCTGGAACTATCGAACCGATTTAAAAAATAATGGTATAAAAAAAATGGTATTAGTCCAAGTTCGAACATAGGCTATATCTTAAGTCGATGCCACTACTGAACCCAACGAGGTGTAGGAGCAAAAATCGTTCTAAAAATGTGAATTTTGCGTTACTGAAGGGCCTAGAAATATGAAATTTGGAATGGTAGTTACTTATAAGACATAAAAGATCTCTAAGACCATTTCTTAAAAAATTCGAAATTGCAAAGGGGTGAAAATATGCAAAAGGCGTTCTAAAAAATGTTCTAAATGGCGATTTCTACGCAATCTCAGAAAGTACCAAACCGATTTCAAAAATAAAGGTGTGAAAATGATGGTGACAGCACTTGCTCCAAGATAGGCTATATCTTATGTCTGTACTACACCAAAGGGGGTGCAGGAGCAAAAAACGTTCTAAGAATACGATTTTTGTGATACCGAAAACCTAGAAACATGAAATTTTGTATGGTAATTACTTATTATAGATATAAATTATCTCTAAGAACATTTCTTTTAAAAAAAATCGAAATTTAAAAGGGGTAATAATGCGCGAAAAACGTTCTAAAAAACGTTATAAATGGCGATTTCTACGCAATCTCAGGAAATACCAAACCTATGTAAAAAATAATGGTTTCAGAATGATGGTGACAGTCCTTGCTCCAACATATGCTATACTTTATGTCGGTGCCCTACCCTAAAGGAGAAGCAGGAGCAAAAAACGTTCTAAAAATGCGATTTTTGTGTTACTGATGGGCCTAGAAACATGAAATATTGCATGGTCATTACTTATTAGATATAAATGATCTCTGAGAACATTTCTTAAAAAAAAATTGAAATTTAAAACTTGTGAAAATGCACGAAAAGCGTTCTAGAAAAGGATCATCACAGCCATTGCTCCAAGAGAGGGTATATTTTATGTCGGTGCCACTACCCCAAAGGGGGTGCAGGAGCAAAAAATGTTCCTAAAAAGGGATTTTTGTGTTACTGAAGAGTCTTAATACATGAAATTTATCATGGTAGTTACTTATTAGATACAAATGATCTCTAAGAACATTTCTTAGAAAAATCGAAATTTAAAAGTTGTAAAAATGCACAAAAAGCGTTCTAGAAAACGTTCTAAATGGCGATTTCTACATATTCCCAGGAAGTACCAAACCGAATTAAAAAATAATGGTGTGAAAATGATCGTCACAGCCATTGCTCCAAGAGAGGGTATATTTTATGTCGGTGCCACTACTCCAAAGGGGGTGCAGGAACAAAAAAGTTCCAAAAATGCGATTTTTGCGTTACTGAAGAGTCTTGATACATGAAATTTAGCATGACAGTTACTTATTAGATATAAATGGTCTCTATGAACATTTCTTAACGAATTCAAAATTGAAAAGAGGTGAAAATGCGTCAAAAGAGTTCTAAAAAATGTTCTAAATGGCGATTTCTACACAGTCTCAGGAAGTATCAACCCGATTTTAAAAGTAATGGTTAGAAATTGATGGTGACAGTCCTTGCTCCAACATAGTCTTTATTACAGGCCGGTGTCACTACCATCTGGGAGTTGCAGGAGCAAAAAGCGATCTAAATTGTGATTTTTGTGATTCAACAGGGGCCAGCAACTTGAAATTTGGCATAATGATATAAATACTCTCTAAGAACAGTTACTAATAAATTCAAAATTTAGAAAGGGTGAAAATGCGTGAAAAGCGCCCTAAAAACTTTCTAAATTGCGATTTCTACGCAATCTCAAGAAATAACAAATCGATTACAAAAGTAATGTTTGAAAATTGTTGATAGTCCCTGCTCCAACATAGGCTATATTTCAAGTCGTTGTAACTACCACCTGGGGGATTGCAGGAGCAAAAAACGTTCTGTATTGCTATTTATGTGATACTGAAGAGGCTGGAAACTTTAAATATGGCATGATAATTTCTTATAAAATTTAAATCCCCTCTAAGTACAGTCGAAAATAAATTTGAAATTTAAAAGTGATAAAGCGAAGGGAAGGAGCGAAAAGCGTTCTAAAAATGTCCTAAACTGCGATTTCTATGCAATCTCAGGAAATAACAAATCGATTACAAAAGTAATGGTTGCGAATCAATGGCGACAATTTCTGATCCTACACAGGCTACGTTTTCTATGGAATATTAGGAAATACCAAATCGATTTCAAAATTAATGTTGGGAAATTAATAGTGACTGTCTCTGTTTCAACATAGGCATTTTATATTAGTACCACTGCCGCTAAAGAGGTGGCAGACCATTAGACAAGAAGCTTGGAATTTGACATGATGGTTAATTTTAAGATTTAAATGCGTACAAAGAACGGCTTCTAAAAAATACAAAACTTATAAGGAATACTGAAATCAGCGTATGAAATGAGCATAAAAGTTTCAAAATACTTTCTAAATGATCCTTTATTTAGAATTAGTTTTAGTTCTTCTTATTAATTTAAGTCTCATTTCTGCGTAATGCAGTCTAATAATGAAGTTTAGCCAAAGGAACTGTGGCTTAATGAGTAAATTTTGAATTATTCCTAAAAGTATAATTTCTTCTAAAAAAATTAAACATACAAATATCACTTGGCATACTTCATCTATTACGCGAGCAAAGCCGCGGGTTTTGCTAATAACGTATAATTTGTGGATGATCCCTATCTTTCATTCCAAATGTGTCAATATCACGTCGCTCAGTGGTAAGCTTAAGTGGTGTAAGTCACGAATTTTGGATTTTTATATCTCTGTGAGTTTTGCAGATATCAAGATGGAATTTTGTGTGTTTCATTCAGGAATGGATAAGGGAATTTTCCTAATTGGTAATTTTACCTTAAGCGAACCGCAAAAATTTTAGTTTTTATATTTTCTCAAATAGACACCCATGAAGTTGCAAGTTATGCCATCAAATTTTGCATTTTTTTAATGAAACTTTGAAATTAGAAATATGTGTCTAGGTGCAATATTTAAGGAAACAGGCTATTATTCCGATCCTTACGAATTACACTGTATAAGGTATATATGTCGTATGCTAATTGAGAAATACGGCTCTTTGCAAAGAGCCTAGGCTGTATGCAAAGAGCCCGGATAATTGGAGAATCACCTTCCTTTTCCCAATTGGCCTGATATTTTTCAGGTTTATTGCAAAGAGCCTGAAGAACTTTAGTCTAATTGGAAAATGATCACTTGTTTCTCAATCAGCCTGATATTTTTCAGGCTTATTGCAAAGAGCCTAAGGAACTTCAGTCTAATTGCAAAATGATCATTTGTTTCTCAATCAGCCTGATATTTTTCAGGCTTATTGCAAAGAGCCTGTGGAGAGTTAGGTTAATTGGAAGTTATCCTTTTTTTTTTCTCAATCAGATTAATTTTTTTTCGACTCATTGCAATGAGCATATACAGTTTTAAGCTACTTAGAAAAGGACAACCTGTTTGTCCAAACAGCCTAGTTTCAACCGGGTTTATTCCAATAAGTCCAAGGTAGTAAATCTTTATGCATACTTTTACTTTTAAAAAGTGATTGGAGGATTTAAAATGCTTAGAAATTTGTATAAGAAAACCACCATTAACTGATTTCATTAACGCAACTGAGTGTCCAAGTTTAGCGAATACCGTAATTTCTGGCCTTTAAACCGCGGCACCAAACAACTTTGTTTAATACCAGAAATTTTATTTAATAAAATGTAACTTATTTGTAATTAGTAAGTATTTAACTTAATTTATTAAGTAAAGTTTCTAGTTTTGAACAAGACATACGGCAGAAATTATGGTACTTAATTTTTATTTTAGGGTTATGGTACTTTATTTTTATTTTAGGGGTATATTCTTCGCAAATTATCAATAAAATCTGAAAATGAGGCAGATTTTTAATGTTTTCCCAGCAATACATCGAGTATATTGGACCCATAATAATAATAATTGCAAAATTATGAAAGGAAAATTAATGTGTCAATGCAATCTGAAGAGGATGCAGATTTTTAAAATTTTCCCAAGATTATGTGGAAAAATGAGTTGCTTGTGAAAATAATTATAAAAAATACATTAAAAAAATTTCTCCAATAATGAAATCTGAAGATGAGGCAGATTTTTAATGTTTTTCCAGTATTATTTAGAGAAGATGGATCGCTGAATAAAAATTATTTTTTAAAAAATTACATGAAAATTTCTGTATTATTGAAATCTGCAGAAAAAAGTTGATTTTTTTGTGTTTGTACAGTGTTACGCAGAGAAGTAAAATTTCTGAATGAAAATAATTATAAACCATATATAAGAAAATTGCTGTATAAATAAAATCTGCAGACGAGACAGATTTTTAATGATTCCCAATATTATATAGAGAAGATAGCTTGATAATAAAAATAACTATAAAAATACTTAAGAAAATTTCTGCAATAATGAAATCGGCAGATGAGACAGATTTACGTTTTTCCTAGCATTACGCAGTTCATTGAATGTTATCGATACGTGAAATCAATTATAAAAAATATATCAGAAAATTTCTTTAATAATGAAATTTGCAAATGATGCAGATTATAAATATTTTCCTAGCATTATATAGAGAAAATGGGTTTCTGTATGAAAATGATTACAGAAAAATAAGAAGAAGGATTCCTTGATTTCCTTTATGCACCTGGTTGATAATTAAAGTTAATAAAGATTTTATTTTTTATAGGTAACTTTTGCCCTCCACCCGTAAAGATGTACAAAAAGTTTGTCATAAAATTATAAAATAAAATTCAAATAATGTACATGGTTTAAAAATTTTAAAAAATGCAATTTAACAAATTAGAACGACCATTTGGAAAGTGATTTTTTCAAAGACTAAAATTTAAGACATAAAAAATCGCACGGAGTTGATCACACATTACGTACGCCATGGATTACATTTTTCGGTACTGTAAATTTTTAAACTTCTACGGAGCTGGTCATTCATTACGTACGCCATAGATTAAACATTATAATTCCTGCACCAATTTTAAATGAAATTTCATTCTTAAACTTCTAAACATCACACAATATTACTTTTTACACCGTCGTATAGATAAAAAAATGTACTTTTGAATGCAATTTGTTTGAAAGCTGTATCTCAATTTGTTTCTGAGTTATTAATTTTTTTTTTTTGTAGTTTTTATTATTTTTTTGTCATAGTGGCAACAGAAGTATCCATCTCTGAAGTATCTATCTGAAAGTAAAAGGAAAATACAGATTACTGTATAAACCAATCATAAAACGAAAAAACGCGGATTCAACCAATAAAACGCTTCAGATATGTTTTTGATTTCCTACCCTGACAGAGGACAATAACCAATTTTCCAAATGGTTTAAAAAAAAAAAATACTAAACAATTTACCTCATCTGCAGATTTTATCGATAAAGCAATTTTTTTATATTTTTTCTATAATTATTTTCATTTAGCAACCGATTTTCACTACATACACCAAATTAAAACGTGAAAAATCTATACCTCATCGGTGTCTAGTAATACATTAATTTTCTTATATGTGTTTTTTAATAATGTTTATTAAGCAACCCATTTTCTCTATTATTAGAAAATATTATTAGAAAATATTAGAATATGCCTCATCTGCAGATTTTATTGATACAAAAATTTTCTTACATGTTTTATACTTAATTTCATTCAGCAATCCGTCTTCTATGTTACGCTGGGAAAACATTAAAAATCTTCCTCATCCGCAGATTTCATTATTGTGGAATTTTTCTTACGCGTGTTTTGTAATTATTTTCATTCAGCAACCCACCTTCTCAACGTAATTCCGGAAAAATATTAAAAATCTGCCTCATCGTCTTAGCGGTAAATAAACCTTTAAAATGAAAATTAAATATTCTTCCTTAGGCATCCACTTGCTTTAAGGCATGTGCCTACCCTCAAATCGCTGTTTTTGCAAAATTTTTCTTTCTTTCTTTTTTCTTTATTATTATTATTATTATTATTTTAAATTAAAGTTGAAACATTTAGGATTCCAAAAAGGCTTTACTTTTGGTTCAGCGATAATAAGAAGCAAAGTTACAGTCCAAAATATAAACCGGAAGTGACCGTTTAAAGAGCCACAGAAAGGTAAAGAATACATTTTAATACACAAATATATAACATATACGCAAATATATAAACACCGACAAATATGGTGGATTTCAAAATGGTAAACTTTATACATAATTTTTTGTGCTCTATCAAAATCTTAATTTGCGTTTTCCATTGTGTACGTTTACAGGAAACATCATTTCTTAAAAAGTTTTTAAGATATTGAAATAAAATTTTGTGACAAGGTTCTGCTTATCTATAGGTATGTTATGAAGCAAAATATAGCTTGAAAGTTTGTATATATTAATTTAAGAGCCATTTTTAGTGAAAAATACACATTTTTTTAGAAAAAAAATCATGTTTTGAATACAAAATTTGGCATAAGTTAGTAAATTTAAGAGGTTTTGCAAATATTTTGCTTCATAACACAGATAAGTGGTTTGCTAATATACAGTCGGCCTCTATTTAACGAAGTCGCTAAATCCCAAAAAAAAGTTCGTTATGTGGAAAATTCGTTAAATAGAAATGAACCTTTTTAAATACTTTAAACTACACAAAACAGTTTTTTAATTCATAAACACTAAACATTATTAAAAAACTTTACTAATCACACTTTTTTTTTTTTTTTTTTTTTTTTTTTTTTGTAAATCATATTTATTTTTTTTATTATTATTCATTTTACCCATCAAAAAGAAATCTGTAAGGGTAACAAGAATTTAAAAAATATATTGTCCGGAAATACACTGTATTTTCAGTTTTAAGAAGATATTTACATTAAAATTAATGAATTTTAATGACATTATAATATTTACTATAACAAGTAATTTTAAGCATTGTATTACTACATGCGTCCTTAAATTTAATTACTGACACTTATTTACAACAGAACAGCCCTTTTGAGTGTGAAAGGGGGATATTGAAAGTTTGCATTTCCTGGATGAAATGCTAAAAATGACAGGGATTTTACTGCTCTCGTTGAGTTAGGCACCTGGTAAAACTAATTCAAGGTTATTGAGCATTATAAAATGTATAAAAGAAAGAATAAGTTTGAAGTGTCCGGAAATATTTTGAGAAATAAAGAGAAAAAAAATTATATCAGAAGAAAAAGTTCGTTAAATAGAGAAAACACTTCGCTATTTGGAGGTTATTTTACGAAGAAATTCGCAAAATGTTGTTGATTCCGAGAAAAAGTTCGCAAAATAGAGAAATTCCCAAAATAGAAGTTCGTTAAATAGAGGTCCGACTGTATTGTTGAAAAAGAAATGTTAAATATATTGAATAGATTTCGTTATAGAAGGTTTGGCATAAACGCATTTGTTTACTAAAATTTGACTAAATATTGCCTAAATTTGAAAAGTTAATAAAATTCCTTTAAAAATTTATATGAACTAGGGGGCTCGGCCCCCTACGAGCTACGCTCGCCAAGCCCCGTCCAGACACCGCAGACTCTAAATGCACGCTAATTTGATCGGCTTTAAAAAGATTTCGAAAGATGGAATTATAATTTAAAAAACAGTGGCGATCTCCCTATAAACGAATTCATTTCTCTTTGATTGGGGAATTTTAACGCCAAATCCGCTGCGGCACTACTTGATTATCCTGTCGACCAATTTCGCCAAATTATATAAATCGCCAAACCACACGCCAAATTATACAAATTGATATAATTTTTATTTTAAATAACGAAAGAACAAATAAATTCGTACAACATTAATAAAAACACAAATAAAACGTCGAAATAAAAATAACTTGATGACGTATACACGTGTAACAACATTTCAAAATAAGCTAATATAAAAGGAATTAAGTAAAGAGAGTCTTTGTCTCCTGGTATTTTTTAACAAAGCGAAAAGAAAGTTCTTTTAAATGAGACATTTTAAATTAATTCTCAAAATATCAAATAAATGTCTAGCGCAATTTCTAAATTTAAACTTTTTTGCAATATTATTTTGTGTTCACTTTATGTAATAACTATAATGTGACGTAAATATGACGTAATTTATCCTAAGACTTCTAACGCATGTTAATGAATTTATTATTTTACAATATCCTTTCTCTTCTAAAATTCACGTGTATACTTTTTATGACGTAATTTTTAATAAGTTCCTGCTTTTTATACGTAATTATTTAATTCTAATTTGAAAGTTTTTTTCCTGTTTATAATAGTCACGTGTAAATAAATTTTTAATTTGAAGCAAACATTATTGCTTGCGCTTTTTATACAGTTGGCAACAGTTTAAATTAGTACAATTTTCTGAAATCTGTAAAAAATATCTCTAGAAATGCTGAAAATTTGAATTTAAAATAGAAATAAAACCTGAAAAAATGAGTCAAAATAAAAAAATTAATGCAATCTGCACTCCGGCAAATTCTAACGCATAAAATGATCTAAAAATGATTACACTGCCATGTCTAGTTTTTGCTGCTATAAAACTTTTTTAGTGGAACGATTTTGTCCAACTTTAGCATTAAATAACTCTTAAAATAATTCTTCGATTTGAAAACTGTCTGCATCAGCGTATTTATCAAACATTTCTGTATAAAACCACCGATTTTCATATTTTTGTATGCATTATTTTTGTTAATATTAACGAAGAAAGGCCTCCGGTCACAAAAAAATCAAAACCGGCGGCGGCGGCGGTGACAGCGGTAGTTACTTTTTTTTTAGAATAGAGAGATTCATAGTTTTATTCCCTGTTTTAACTAAAAGCACGTGTGTTTGATAAAAATTTCATATTTAAAATAAAAAAAGTGCCGCGAAGGAAGGCACATTACCTTAATGAAATGTCAATAAGACAGTTTTCTTATAAATTTTTGTAAGAATTTTAAGTTCTTCCCCCACTCCTGTTTTTAGGTAGCTTTCTTTACAAAAAAGCTACCTATTGCAGCCGTTCGGAGGAAAGCGATTTCAAAAAATTTTGGTATATTTTCATCGATCATGACCCCCAGACCCCGAAACCACCCTCCGTTCAAAATTGATATATATATATATATATATAGATACCGGGTGTCCCAAAAAGGACTGACTGATTTTAAAATTCAATAACTTGCAAACGGTGACAGATATTAAAAAAATTCTTGCAGGAGGGTTATGCATAAGGTCAAAAGTTTTATTACAGTGATTTTCAATTTTAGTTCGATTTACAAACAATAGATGGCGCTGTAAGCAATAGTCGCTAAATTCAGGCTCGATTTTTGGTACTTCGTGGCCCGGATAATACATTTCCATCTCCTTTTTCTGCATGGAACAAGATAAAGGACCAAAAATCGAGCCTGTATTTAGCGACTATTGCTTACAGCGCCATCTATTGTTTGTAAATCGAACTAAAATTGAAAATCACTGTAATAAAACTTTTGACCTTATGTATAACCCTCCTGCAAGAATTTTTTTAATATCTGTCACCGTTTGCAAGTTATTGAATTTTAAAATCAGTCAGTCCTTTTTGGGACACCCGGTATATATATATATATATATATATATATATATATATATATATATATATATATATATATCTGACCTATGTCACACTGTAACTCCCGTAATTATGAACCGATTTCGATGTAATTCGGTGTGTACATAGTACATACCAATGTCTCGACCGAGTTCGTTGGCCAGCTTCATCCGCCGCTTTGTTTCAAAATGGCGGCCATTTAAAATTTTTAAAAAAATTTAAAACTTGAAATGTGGTAACAAAAAATTAAAAATGGAAAAATATTTTTTTCTTATGTATTTGACCTTTATACACAGATTCCGGAGCAGTTTTTGTTTCGTCTATATCTTAAAAAATGGCTGAGTTATAGCATTTTGAATTTCTAGCGTGGCTGACATTTTGAAACGTCCTGAATTTTGTCACGCGATAAAAGGCGTATTTATGAACCGATTTGGATGTAATTCGGTATGTACATAGTACATACCAATCTCTCGACCGAGTTCGTTGGCCAGCTTCATCCGCCATTTTGTTTCAAAATCGCGGCCATTTAAATTTTTTTTAAAAATTTAAAAATTGAAATGTGGTACCAAAAAATTGAAAATGGAAAAATATTTTTCTCTTATGTATTTGACCTTTATACAAAGATTTCGGAGCAGTTTTTGTTTCGTCTATATCTTAAAAAATGGCTGAGTTATAGCATTTTGAATTTCTAGCGTGGCTGACATTTTGAAACGTCCTGAATTTTGTCACGCGATAAAAGGCGTATTTATGAACCGATTTGGATGTAATTCGGTGTGTACATAGTACATACCAATCTCTCGACCGAGTTCGTTGACCAGCTTCATCCGCTATTTTGTTTCAAAATGGCGGCCATTTAAATTTTTAAGAAAAATTTAAATTTGAAATGTGGTACCAAAAATTGAAAATTGAAAAAATATTTTCTTCTTATGTGTTTGACCTTGATAAAAAGATTCGGGAGCAGTTTTTGTTTCGTCTATATCTTAAGAAATGGCTGAGTTATAGCATTTTGAATTTCTAGCGTGGCTGACATTTTGAAACGTCCTGATTTTTCTCACGTAATAACAGGCGTATTTATGAACCGATTTGGATGTACCTTGGTATGTACATAGTACATACAAATATCTCGTCCGAGTTCGTTGGCCAGCTTCATCCGCCATCTTGTTTCAAAATGGCGGCCATTTAAAAAAATTAAAAATTTAAATGAGATACCAAAAAATTGGAAAATGAAAAAGATTTTTTTTGTATGTGTTTGACAAAATACAAAGATTCCGGAACAGTTTTTCTTTCGTCTATATCTAAAAAAAATGGCTGAGTAATAGCATTTTGAATTTCTCTTGTGGCTGACATTTTAAAACGACCTGATTTTTGTCACGCGATAACAGGCGTATTTATGAACCTATTTGCATGTAACTTGGTCTGTACATAGTACATACCAATGTCTCGACCGAGTTCGTTGGCCAGCTTCATTCGCCATCTTGTTTCAAAAGGGTTGTCATTTAAAAAAAATTAAATTTAAAATTCAAAATGAGGTATTAAAAAATTGGAAAATGAAAAAGATTTTTTTTTTATGTGTTTGGCCTTGATACAAAGATTCCGGAGCAGTTTTTGTTTCTGAAAATTTGTTCTTTTGTTGATATCTTAAAAAATGGTTGATTTATAGCACTTTGAATTTCTAGCATGGCTAACATTTTGAAACGATCTTGTATTTGTCATGCGATAACACACGTATTCGCCTATTTCGATGTAAGAAGGCATGTGGATAGTATACATCAACACCTCGACCAAGTTCTCTGGCCAGATTCATCAGCCATCTTGTTTCAAAATGGCGACCATTAAATTAAAAAATATATATATATTTAAAGTGAGGTGCAAAAAAATTAGAAATTGAAAAAGGTTTCTTTCTTAAGTATTTGATCTTGATATAAGGATTCAGGAGCATTTTTTGTTTGTCTTTACCTTTCAGATATAGCAGTTTCAATTTCTATTGTGGGTGACATTTTGAAAAATCTGATTTTTTGCATGCGACAGCATTCCTATATATTAACCGATTCCGATGTGAGTGAGCATGTGCACAGCAATTACTAAGGTCTCGACCAAGTTCACTGCTTAGCCTCATCCACCATGTTGTATTAAAATGACAGGCACTTTAAGAAATTGCCGAATTTGGCAGCCAAATATAAGTTACTTTAAAGAAAAGCAGCTTGGATAAAGCTGACTAATTTCGCGAAATTCTCATTCATTATATTGATAAAAATTAGTATTGAATCTCCTATATTCGGTTTCCACTAAATTGAGCTTCGTGTGTTTGCATGATATAAGTTGGCTTTTTTTAAATAAGGATTATGAAAGCTACCTCTTCCTCCCGGCACTGGCCGGAAGGACTTTTATAATAAAAGTGGGCTTAAACACTCACTATCTTGGGCATACTGGAATAAACTCGGATTAAACTAGGCTGTTGGACAAACAGGTGGTTAAGGGTGGTCATTTTTAAGTGCGTTCATAATTATATAAATACGTAGCACCTATAGTCGTCGTTCAGCCCGTCCGCCTGTCTGTTCGTCTGTCTATCTGTCCGTCCGCATATAACAGAGCAAAAACTACCCAACCGAATGGTCTGAAATTTTAAATATGTAATTGTTGCAACATTTTGTCGACTCATTTCAAATTTTATGAAAATCGAATGTATAGTTTAATTACAGGGGCAGTCAAAAGTTTTTCGTTACATGAGGACCAATGGGAAAAAACTATTGCAAGTGCATTTTAATGATGTTACAGCATTTCGAATACAATGAAATTGATATGCACTTATGACGTGCACTAAAATATATATTTAGTACAATATGCTGTGCAAAAAATATTTATAAAACTAGTTATGGTACGAACGCACCTCATTTCCCACGTTTGACGAGCAATTTCCAACTTGTTTAATTAGTCTAAAACTGGGTATACGCATGGCAATGAGTCTGAAATAAAAATCAAGCTGATTGAGAAATAAATAGATAATTTCCAATTAGCCTAACTCTCCACGGGATCTTTGGAATAAGTCTGAAAAATATCAGTCCGATTGAGAAAGAAATTATCATTTTCCAATTAGCCTAAAGTGAGCCTATTCTCTTTGACGAATGCTTTAATGATTAAAAATAAAGAAAAATTGTCAGCAGCGAAGATTTTTTATTTAAATGACGTTTAAGTTAAACTTGCGAGTTTAATTTTACTGACTATTTTACCGCTATAACTTTTTATTTTCTTCTAAATTTTTACGTATAGGGGAGACTAGTAGGGTTGACCATACGGAAAGCTTAACCCACCCATCAGTTTTCATATTTAAAAGAATTTCAGAGTTTTATCAATAGGTGTCAACCAAAGCTACTGGAATGCTCAAACAATAGTCTCTGTTTCATACAGATAATCGAAATAGGTGTGAAAAAAATCAATTGTGAGGCGTTTTCAGCCTAAAAAAAGTGTTTTTTAGAAATATTTTGCAAGCTTTTTTCAGAAAAAAATATGTGATAGAAATTTAAGTAAGTAGGTTTTAAGTAATGCAGAACTATCGAGCTTTCATTCCAGGCATAAAGATTATACAGTAAATTAGACTTAACATAACAATCTGCTATTCTTTAGTAAAGGGCTATATGGGGAGGCTTTCCCAGTCAAGGTGAGGGAGGGTTGACCAGATGTTTAAGGCTCCCTTAACACCTTCACGACGGAAAACGAGAATTCTGGTTTTCATTCAAAAAACACCATTGCCTAAGGGCGTGGACTTTTACCTTACAGAAAATGCATTTATATCATGTTGTGAATATTTTTTTAGATTGTAAGATATTTTATATTAAATTCGTATATTGAAAGATATTTACCGATGCAGAAACATGAGAAACCTATCTAGAACACCAATTTACAAAAGACTTTCAGAACAGGGAGGAGCTTCTACTGTTTTAAACTTCAGATTTGATAAAAATTGCCTGTCGGTAATGTGTTAATTAAGGGGTTTGGGAAATCTTTTTATTATACATTGTGCATAATAAAAGATTAATGGTTATATATAAAAAATGAATATATATTTATTCTGCAAACCTGCAGTAAAATGAGGTGATGGAAAAGAAAACGTTTAAAATTGATTAAAGAAAGATATAAAAAATCGCTATAGTATCCACTACTGGAGAAAAAAAAATTAAGGAAATATAAATGTGAAAGTTGATAGGAACTTTTTTCATTTAAATATTACTTACAATAGCAAGTAATATTTAAATAGAATGTAGAAACAGTAATGTAGAAACAGTGGAAAAGACTAGAAAGGTCTAGAAAGTATGAAAACAGCAGTCTAAACCGTTTCAAAGGCAGTGGTATGTTTATGAAATCACTTAATTTTTGTATTCCGGTGCTAGTCATTTATTTCAACATTTTAGTACTGAAAATACTTTGCCCTAGAAAGGGTTAAAAGATGTTAATGATAAGTTGGGCGTTCATGCGGCTACAAAAGAGCATAGCATTGGTCGAAAAACTTTAGGAAGGTGTGTAGACAAATTTCAACATGACGAATAGAGTGAGATGAAGCCAAACTATGTAACAACTAAAGTTGTCAGGTCGAATGTCATAAATAGTAGGACAAGGAGACAAAAATAGCGGGATAGTGGCTAATAATAATAATGCATGAAACCCTATGAAAACGGAATCTGTCTCTAGCGGAACACTGTCTTAAATGTTAAAATTTAATTGCCACAAATAGTAGGACAAGGAGACAAAAATAGCGGTATAGTGGCTAATAATAATAATGCATAAAAACCCTATGAAAACGGAACCTGTCTCTAGCAGAACACTGTTTTAAATGTTAAAATTTAATTGCCACAAATAGTAGGACAAGGAGACAAAAATAGCGGTATAGTGGCTAATAATAATAATGCATAAAACCCCTATGAAAACGGAACCTGTCTCTAGCGGAACACTGTTTTAAATGTTAAAATTTAATTGCCACAAATAGTAGGACAAGGAGACAAAAATAGCGGTATAGTGGCTAATAATAATAATGCATAAAACCCCTATGAAAACGGAACCTGTCTCTAGCGGAACACTGTTTTAAATGTTAAAATTTAATTGCCACAAATAGTAGGACAAGGAGACAAAAATAGCGGTATAGTGGCTAATAATAATAATGCATAAAACCCCTATGAAAACGGAACCTGTCTCTAGCGGAACACTGTTTTAAATGTTAAAATTTAATTGCCACAAATAGTAGGACAAGGAGACAAAAATAGCGGTATACTGGCTAATAATAATAATGCATAAAACCCCTATGAAAACGGAACCTGTCTCTAGCGGAACACTGTTTTAAATGTTAAAATTTAATTGCCACAAATAGTAGGACAAGGAGACAAAAATAGCGGTATAGTGGCTAATAATAATAATGCATAAAACCCCTATGAAAACGGAACCTGTCTCTAGCGGAACACTGTTTTAAATGTTAAAATTTAATTGCCACAAATAGTAGGACAAGGAGACAAAAATAGCGGTATAGTGGCTAATAATAATAATGCATAAAACCCCTATGAAAACGGAACCTGTCTCTAGCGGAACACTGTTTTAAATGTTAAAATTTAATTGCCACAAATAGTAGGACAAGGAGACAAAAATAGCGGTATAGTGGCTAATAATAATAATGCATAAAACCCCTATGAAAACGGAACCTGTCTCTAGCGGAACACTGTTTTAAATGTTAAAATTTAATTGCCACAAATAGTAGGACAAGGAGACAAAAATAGCGGTATAGTGGCTAATAATAATAATGCATAAAACCCCTATGAAAACGGAACCTGTCTCTAGCAGAACACTGTTTTAAATGTTAAAATTTAATTGCCGCAAATAGTAGGACAAGGAGACAAAAATAGCGGTATAGTGGCTAATAATAATAATGCATAAAACCCCTATGAAAACGGAACCTGTCTCTAGCGGAACACTGTTTTAAATGTTAAAATTTAATTGCCACAAATAGTAGGACAAGGAGACAAAAATAGCGGTATAGTGGCTAATAATAATAATGCATAAAACCCCTATGAAAACGGAACCTGTCTCTAGCGGAACACTGTTTTAAATGTTAAAATTTAATTGCCGCAAATAGTAGGACAAGGAGACAAAAATAGCGGTATAGTGGCTAATAATAATAATGCATAAAAACCCTATGAAAACGGAACCTGTCTCTAGCAGAACACTGTTTTAAATGTTAAAATTTAATTGCCACAAATAGTAGGACAAGGAGACAAAAATAGCGGTATAGTGGCTAATAATAATAATGCATAAAACCCCTATGAAAACGGAACCTGTCTCTAGCGGAACACTGTTTTAAATGTTAAAATTTAATTGCCACAAATAGTAGTACAAGGAGATAAAAATAGCGGTATAGTGGCTAATAATAATAATGCATAAAACCCCTATGAAAACGGAACCTGTCTCTAGCGGAACACTGTTTTAAATGTTAAAATTTAATTGCCACAAATAGTAGGACAAGGAGACAAAAATAGCGGTATAGTGGCTAATAATAATAATGCATAAAACCCCTATGAAAACGGAACCTGTCTCTAGCGGAACACTGTTTTAAATGTTAAAATTTAATTGCCACAAATAGTAGGACAAGGAGACAAAAATAGCGGTATAGTGGCTAATAATAATAATGCATAAAACCCCTATGAAAACGGAACCTGTCTCTAGCGGAACACTGTTTTAAATGTTAAAATTTAATTGCCACAAATAGTAGGACAAGGAGACAAAAATAGCGGTATAGTGGCTAATAATAATAATGCATAAAACCCCTATGAAAACGGAACCTGTCTCTAGCGGAACACTGTTTTAAATGTTAAAATTTAATTGCCACAAATAGTAGGACAAGGAGACAAAAATAGCGGTATAGTGGCTAATAATAATAATGCATAAAACCCCTATGAAAACGGAACCTGTCTCTAGCGGAACACTGTTTTAAATGTTAAAATTTAATTGCCACAAATAGTAGGACAAGGAGACAAAAATAGCGGTATAGTGGCTAATAATAATAATGCATAAAACCCCTATGAAAACGGAACCTGTCTCTAGCGGAACACTGTTTTAAATGTTAAAATTTAATTGCCACAAATAGTAGGACAAGGAGACAAAAATAGCGGTATAGTGGCTAATAATAATAATGCATAAAACCCCTATGAAAACGGAACCTGTCTCTAGCGGAACACTGTTTTAAATGTTAAAATTTAATTGCCACAAATAGTAGGACAAGGAGACAAAAATAGCGGTATAGTGGCTAATAATAATAATGCATAAAACCCCTATGAAAACGGAACCTGTCTCTAGCAGAACACTGTTTTAAATGTTAAAATTTAATTGCCACAAATAGTAGGACAAGGAGACAAAAATAGCGGTATAGTGGCTAATAATAATAATGCATAAAACCCCTATGAAAACGGAACCTGTCTCTAGAGGAACACTGTTTTAAATGTTAAAATTTAATTGCCGCAAATAGTAGGACAAGGAGACAAAAATAGCGGTATAGTGGCCAATAATAATAATGCATGAAGCCCTATGAAAACGGAACCTGTCTCTAGCGGAACACTGTTTTAAATGTTAAAATTTAATTTTCCTAGCTCTACAATTATACCTGCTCAGACAAAATTCTGTTTAAAACAAAATTTTTATCCTCTGACTTGCGATTAAGCACCATATTTTCAAAAATATTTTTTTATAATAATTATAGCATTTATCATAAAGTTATTTTGCTTTTTTTAAAACTGATTTTATTTCTCTTCGCAAATATTTCAGTATAAAACAAAGTGGGTCAAGGCTCCCCACATATGGGAGGAGCCTTGACCCATTATTTTCTCATGATTAACCCGTTCGGGACCATGGGTGCATATATGCACCCTCAAAAAGTGCTTAAAACGCTTGAGTTTGATACCAGTAAAAAGGAAAAGTAAAATTCATTTTATTTAATTACGACATTTTCGTGATTTATAAAGTTAAGTCAAATAATTAACAAAAAGTGGTGCCAAAAGAATAAAATTCGTGTAAAAGATGCCGGTCCTGAATGGGTTAAAATCAATCCTTTTTCAAATTTCATATAGATTATACTTATGTAGCAATTTTATTTTGATAACTGATTGTATAACGAATAGAATGATACATAAAACTTTATTCTAGGTTCAATATTTAAAAAATAAAAAATCATTTTGCAAAAAGTGAGTCAACCTTCCCTAGTCTCCCCTAATGAATTTGCATAGTACCCACCAGAATTTAAATAACAAATAATAACAATGTAGTATTTTTAGTACAAAATTTTGTTCAATATTGTCTTAAAGGGGTGTTTAAGAAGGGACGGTAAGGGGAAAAAAGGTGACGATATAGGAAAAAAGGGACGGTAAGGGAAAAAAGGTGACGATATAGGAAAAACGGGACGATAAGGAAAAAAAGAAGATGAAGGATGGGACGGTAAGGAAAATTGCCACCTATTTTTAGGCAAATCGTGTAAAGACTAAGTGATAGCCACAGTGTTAATTGATTTTTAGAAACAGTTATTTACATTCGATTAAATTTAAAAAAAAATTAATCTACCTCGAAAAGTGCAATAATAAACCTTGGGGATGGTAAGACTACCAATAAATCCACGATGCTTGACATTGATATTTAAATGCTGATTTAAACTCTGCAGTAAATTTCTTGTCAAAAAGTTTTAGACATTATTTCTCTAGCATACTTCTGCACGAGAAAAAAGTTACGGTAAGGGAAAAAAAAGGTGACGATATAGGAAAAAAGGGACAGTAAGGGAATAAAGAAGATGAAGGATGATGGGACGGTAAGGAAAATAAACACCTATTTTTAGGCAAATCAAGTTAAGACTAAGTGATAGCCACAATGTTCATTTATTTTTAGAGATAGTTATTTACGTTGAATTAAATTTAAAAAAAAATTTTACTTGGAAAAGTGCAGGAATAATTCTTGGGGACGGTAAGACTATCAATAAAGCCACGATGCTTGAAATTGATATTTAAATGCTAATTTAAATTCTGCAGTAAATTTCCTGTCAAAGAATTTTAGCCATTCTTTCCCTAGCATGAGAAAAAAATTGAAAAACATATGTGGCTGCATCTGAAGGGATTTTCTGTATAATTTTAGCAAGAGGGACGGTAAGGAAACTAAAACCCAGATACAGAGTTAAAAAAAATAATAACAACCCTAAAAATGTGTGCAGGTTAATTTTTTGCTACTTTTCTATATAAAACAACAGTCTCAGTTTTGGAAATAAATTACATCGAATTACTTTTGTTGAAACAATTTTATACAGACAGCTTCAAACTTAAAAATCAGCACCAGGGACACGGGACGGTATTGGAATTTCATGGTATATTTGGATCCCCAACATCGTCCAAAACTTATTTAACTCGTTAATATTCTTATGCAATCATGCAGTGAGATGTTTTCCAGTATAAGAATTTAAAAAAAAACCCAAGAATATGTACTAAAATAAAAATTATTATTCGGGGACAGAAAAATATATAAAAGTCAAAAGATTGTGAGAATGCCTCATATAAGGTTCACATACACCGATAAACCTTTTCGAATTAAAGATTACTTTTAAATTAATTTTTGCTATGGATCATTTCACACAAAAAGTATAAAAAAAGCAAACACCAAACTAACCTAGTGTTATTTCTATGGAAAGATTTGTGTTTTTATGATAGTTTTCACTATTTAATTACAACGGAAAATCAAAAATACACAGAAAATATTGCGTCAACTATCTTTAATTTCTTCCTTTAGAGAGGGTTATTTTAAAATACTATAATTAGCAGTTCGCTTTTCGCCTATTGTCAAACTATAAACTATTATTTAAATTCTCTTGCATCATCTACTTAATGCTATTAGATATAATTTACGAGGAATTTTTTTTTTCTTTCATTTTTTTCATTTTATTTAGCTTCGTAATACTTCTTATGCTGATTCAGCATTGTCAAAGCCATTCGTTTCCTAGTAAAATGACATAAAAATATTAGTGGAATGAAAACTTTTTTTTTTTACATGTTTTTTGTGTAAAGAAAGCATTTATTTAAGAAAACAAGCATTTTTCTCTGAGACATTTAATTAGAGGATTAGCTGAAAAGAGAGAACGGAGCGCTTTTATATATATCTCTTAAACTCTCAAGGACTCACGTTAGGTCTCTGGTTGCCAGAAAGAAGCGGATATTTGATTTTTGTTTGTTTTCTTTTTGTAAGAGTTTTATACATTATAGGGTGGTTTCTTTGCAAATTGCGGAAATGGGTGTTTTAACCCATTTATGAATGAATCTTTGTTTTCTCAAATTTGTTGGTTAAATCACCTTAAAATGTTGCAAAATTAACTGGAAAAATACTAAAAAAAAATTACGCTAAAATATTTTTGTATTTATTTGATAAAATGCAAACGTACTAAATATGGGAATATCCATATGTGGAAAAATGCATAATTATAAGTTTTGTCTAAATTTATATGAATTAAGCTTTTAAATTGTATATCATATCAATGCAAAAACCCTTGACGGGTTAAAAGTTTCTGACGCAGCACTTTATCTTATGCTCTAAGAATTTTAAATATGGAACTTAAAAATACTGATATCAAATTTTGAGTGACGTTATGCTATTTCTTAAAAAATATATTTGTATTTATTTCATCATTTTATTTTTGTTTTATTTATAATCGCATGTGCAAAAGTTATGTTCAACATGAAAAGCTGCATAAATTTTTATTCGCTGTTGCTTTATCATTTACATCTCTCATAAATTCAAAATATGAGTTTTAAAAGATATGATATAAAATTTAAGTGAAGCCTTGATGTGACTTTAAAAGGTTTGTTTTAAAATTCAATTTAAATTATTTTTGACTTGGTTAAAATATTTTTTTACATCTACACAATACTTTTAATTTTCCAATTCACTGTTAAATATATCACTTTCATTGAATCTATACTATGCATTGAAATGTATTTATTTCAATAAATTGATTTATCTTTTGTGTCACGCTATTCAAAATTGTGAGTAATATTTATGTAAATGGTTTCTTTGCGTCATTGTGTCCAAACTACATGAAATGTATGAAAAAGGATAGTTTGACGCAAATAAACCATTTACATAAATCTTACTCACAATTTTGAATAGCTTGACACAAAAGATAAATCAATTTATTGAAATAAATACATTTCAATGCATAGTATAGATTCAATGAAAGTGATATATTTAACAGTGAATTGGAAAATTAAAAGTATTGTGTAGATGTAAAAAAATATTTTAACCAAGTCAAAAATAATTTAAATTGAATTTTAAAACAAACCTTTTAAAGTCACATCAAGGCGTCACTTAAATTTTATATCATATCTTTTAAAACTCATATTTTGAATTTATGAGAGATGTAAATGATAAAGCAACAGCGAATAAAATTTTATGCAGCTTTTCATGTTGAACATAACTTTTGCACATGCGATTATAAATAAAACAAAAATAAAATGATGAAATAAATACAAATATATTTTTTAAGAAATAGCATAACGTCACTCAAAATTTGATATCAGTATTTTTAAGTTCCATATTTAAAATTCTTAGAGCATAAGATAAAGTGCTGCGTCAGAAACGTTTTAACCCGTCAAGGGTTTTTGCATTGATATCTTTCATCATCTTTCATTATTGATATCTTTGCATTGATTACTTTTTTGAGGTTAGGGATAAAATGATTAAAAAAAAGATACTTATGGGATTTAATGCAGATTTAATTTTTACTATTTTATTACAATTTTTCTTATAGCAGTTTGTATATAAAAACAAGTGGGTAAGTATAATCGCAGATCGCACTGAGGGTTTCATTTGATATTCCTTTAAAAACACTTTATCCTTAAATTAATAAATCCAAAATGTTAATTTATAATTATTAAATCCTTACATAGATGGTGCACCAATAGTTCCAATTTTCATGGGTGTTCAGTGCTAAACTGATTAGAAATCAAATTTAAGGTTTAGTTATTCTGTTTGTTGACAGATGGCAGCACTATGCATTCTGTGCTGTTGTGAAATCTTAATTATGACATCATCAGGGATTTGATGTTTGGTTTTACTGAGAGTGTGGCATGGAGAATGTTGCTCCTGCTGCATTATTGTCTTTCTTTATTCTATTTAATTATCTGCACCCAGTTAGGCAGGGGATATATTTTTATAATGTAATTTAAGGCTTTCATGTGATGAAAGCATACTAATTAGAGTGTTAATTTTAACTAGAGAAATTTGATTCTGAAACCAGAACTGTATGTTTCATTGTGTGTTAAGTTTTCGTGAATGTCAAGATTTGTTTTTGTGTTGTGCAATAAAAATAAGAAAATTTCAAGGATTTCTTTCTTCAAATTCTCTACATAAAGAAAATTGGAGGCACTTAGGCGAGATATGTGAGTACTTACTTTGTTATGAAATTGTTCTTTGATGCTAAAGCTTAATTTTTTCTACTGAAGTTACATTTAGCAAGATATTATTTTAGAATATGAGAACAATTTAGTATCTTCTTTATTGAATTGATAAAATAAGAAAAAATAGTATTCTACAATATTATGATTTGATAGTTCTTGAAAAAGAAAATTGTTCTCAAGATTATTATGATTTATTTACTTCTTGTTCTCAAGAACATTATGATTTATTTGCTTGAAATATTTGAATATTTAATTATTATGGTGAATTATTATTTTACATTGAAGAATTTTGAAGATTTTTAATTTTATGCACATTTGAGAACAGAAAATTCTATTGTTTGTATGAAAGAATAATTATGAACATTTTATAGTAGTTCTGTTTTTGAATCCGATTTGTTCTGTTTTTGAATTTAATTCATTTACTTCTGTTTTTTAACTTAATTTGATTAGTTTTGTTTTGAAGCAATTCTGATTACTTTTGATTTTGAAGTAATTTTGATTAGTTTTGTTTTGAAGTTATCTGATTAATTTTATTTTGGAAATTATTCTTATAAGTTATTGTATAAAATGGATGATTATGAAAAAAAATCTGCTCAAATTAAAATTGAGAGAGGTAGGGTGAAAGGCTCTGTAACTAGATTAGAGAATAGTTTTGATAATGTGAATACTAAGAATGAAATTTTGATTAGATTACAAAGATTAGATGATTTACTTAAAGAGTTCTTAAGATTAGATTCTTGTTTAAATGATGATGATTCTGAATTAGCAGAATTTGAAGACAGGTATTTTCAGTTAAAAACTAAATATCAAAACAAACTAGATTCTTTGAATCCTTCAGAAGTTGTTAATGTTGCAACACACAATTCTGTGCAAGGTTCTTCTGTTACTATTCCTAATCAATGTAATATTAGACTACCAAAATTGAATATTCCAGTATTTTCTGGAAAGTTTTCAGAATGGACAAATTTTAAGGATATGTTTGTTTCCACTGTCCATTCACAAGTAGGTTTAAGTAACATTCAGAAATTCCAGTATCTTAAAGGGTTACTTTCTGAAGAACCAGCTACATTAATTAAGCATATTCCCCTTTCTAATGAATCTTATCAAGAAGCTTGGGAAAAGTTGTTAAATCGATATGATAAAAAGAAACAAATTGTTAATTCTTTGATTAAATTATTTTTAGAACAAAAATCAGTTCTGCATCCTAATAGCATAAATATAAGAAATTTGCTGAATACTAGTGATGAAGTTATTAGGGGTTTGAAAGCTGTTGGTGATGAAGCTACAAATAGAGACCCATGGTTAATATATTTGTTATTTCAAAAACTTGATCCGGAAAGCCGAAGACTTTGGTCCATTGAAAGTACAGAAAATGAATTTCCCACTTTGAAAGAATTTTTTGATTTCTTAAGTGTAAGATGTTCTTCTTTAGAGCTCATCTCTAACAATGAAAGTGATGTGAAACATTCCAAAAGTTCAAATTTTGTTGGTTCCAAGTACAGTTCTAATGATAAGCAATCAAAGGTGTGCTTAAAGTGTCAAGGAATACATCCGCTCTATAAATGTGTTAAATTTAAATCCATGGATGTTGTTGCTCGAAAGAACTTTATTAAGCGTAATAACTGTTGTTTTTTATGTTTAAACTCTCATAAAGTTAAGGAATGTCCAAATTCTCATTTGAAATGCTTTAAATGTGAAAGTAAACATAATACACTCTTACATGAAGAGAATAAAGGTAATAATGCTTGCACTGCTAAGTTTGAAAATAAAGTTTTTCCAAATTCATCTGAGAATAAAAACCACCAGTCAAATAAAGAATTTGTACAGGAGTCAACATCTCACGAATTACAAATTAATTCTAGTGCTTCTTTCAATAATTCAAAATGTGTTTCTTTCCTACCTACTGCTAAAGTTCTCTTATATAATAATGAAAATAAACCTTACTCTTTTAGAGCTCTACTCGATTCTGGTTCGGAATGTTCTTTTGTTAGTGAAAATGTCATAAGAACTTTAGGGTTAAAAAGAAAGAATGACAGAATTCGATTAAATGGAATTGCTGGAGTATTGGCTGGACAAACTCGTGGTTCAGTAACTCTTACAGTTGGTTCAAAGCTTTCTAATGAGTCCTTAAAGGTTCAGGCATACATCCTGCCTAAAGTTACATCTCAATTACCTGCAGAATTACTTGACACAAAAAATATAGAGTATCTTAAAAATATTACCTTAGCAGATGAAGATTTCATGAAACCACAGGAATGTGATATTATTTTGGGATCTGACTGTTTCTTTACTATTTTAAGATATGGTAGAATTGTTAGTACCGAGAATGAGCCAATTGCCCAAAACACTATGTTTGGTTGGGTGGTAGCCGGAAAATTGGAACCTAAATGTAAATATTCTTCTAGTATTCAATCTCATTTTCTTAGTGTTGGAAACGAATCCAATGTTGATCTATTATTACAAAAATTTTGGCAAACAGAAGAAATAGATGTTAATAAACCCCATTTGTCTGAGGAAGAAGAATTTTGTGAACAACATTTTTGTTCAACTTACAAGGTAACACCAGAAGGTAGATTTGAAGTTAAATTGCCAGTTTATAAAGATGTGATGTCATTAGGCGATTCTAAATCCATGGCAGTGTCACGTTTGTTTGCTATGGAGAGAAAATTTCAATTTGATAAAAATTTTGAAAATGAGTATAGAAATTTTATGAAGCAATATGAAGACCTTGGTCATATGACACTTATCGACAAAAACTCAAATCCTGCAAGCAACAAAGTATATTATCTTCTGCATCATTCTGTTATAAAAAGCGACTCTATTTCAACAAAGTTACGTGTGGTGTTTGATGGTTCATGCAAACCTCCTAATGCTAATTCGTTAAATTCTGTTTTAGCTGTTGGACAAATTCCACAACCAAATCTTTTTACCATTTTGATAAGATTTAGAACCAATCCTATTGCTTTTACCGCTGATATTCAGCAGATGTATAGACAAGTTTTGATTGCTCCAGAAGATCAAGATTTACAGCGTATTGTTTGGCGTGACTCAGCATACTCAGCTATAAAGGAATACAGGCTACGAACTATTACATATGGTACATCATCAGCTCCATTTTTAGCTACTCGTTGCCTATTTCAAATTGGAAAGGATATTGAAAAGAATGATCCTGTAACAGCTTCAATAATTAAAGATAGTTTCTATGTTGATGATTGTATGTCCGGTGCAATCTCAAGTGAAGAAGCTATTAAAATGGTTGAGAAACTTTCACTGGCTTTAGAAAATAGAGGTTTTCATTTACGGAAGTGGAGATCTAATTCTTCCGATGTAGTTGATGTAGTGAATCATTTATCTTCAAATTCTCTTGAGTCAACAAACTTAGAAATTCATCCTAATGACTGTTCCAAAGCCTTAGGGCTTATTTGGGATTCTTCAAATGATGTTTTTGTCTTTAAAGTTAATTTACAATTTGATGATAACATAACTAAAAGAAAATTTCTTTCACAATCGGCCAAATTATTTGATCCATTAGGATTTTTGGCTCCATGTACTGTCTCTATAAAAATGTTTTACCAGCAATTGTGGTTGTTGAAGTTAGACTGGGATACTGCTCTTCCTGAAAATTTCCAAGCAAATTGGAAGAAATTCCAAGAGGAATTTGAACAAGTTTGCTCTATTGAAATTCCCCGATGGATCCAAGTTTCCAGTAAAGAGCTCATTTTACATGGATTTAGCGATGCATCAGAATCAGCATATGCCGCCATCATATATGTGGTTCAACCTGGTGAAATGAAGTCAAAGGTGACCATTTTAGTTGCTAAAAGTAAGGTAGCACCCCTTAAATCAGTTTCCATTCCAAGGCTGGAGCTCAATGGTGCTTTACTACTTTCCAGACTATATTCTACATTAGTGACTATTTTGAATACCTTCGTTATTAAGTTTTTTGCATGGACTGACTCGCAAGTAGTTCTATCATGGCTGTCATCTCATCCTAGGTGTTGGAAACCTTATGTGGCCAATAGAACCTCAGAAATTCTAGACTCTGTTCCATCTGACTGTTGGAGGTATGTTCCAGGCAAGGAAAATCCAGCTGACATTGCTTCTAGAGGTTTATCTCCTAAGGATCTTCCCGATTGTTCCCTTTGGTGGGAGGGCCCAAAGTGGCTTTCTTTAAGTCAAGAACATTGGCCTGAACAACCTCAAATAAAAACTAATTTAGACACTGTAAATAAAGAGAAAAAGAACTCTAAATTTTGTTTTCTAGTAACTGTGAATAATTCTTTGATTGATTTACTTTTTGAGAAATATTCTTCTTTTACTAAAATTGTTGTTATTTTAGCTTTTTGTATTAGGTTTGTGAGAAATTGCAAACAGAAAGTTGGCAAAATGAACACCAGTCCTTTGAGTAAAGGTAAATTTCTTCCTTTATCGACAAACGAAAGAAGACATTCAGGTAATTTGATTATTTCTTATATTCAGCAGCTATATTTCGCAGATGAAATTAGTTGTATTAGATCAAACAGGCCAGTTTCTAAAAAAAGTTCTCTTTTTTCACTTTGTCCTTTTATTGATAGTGATGGTTTACTTAGGGTGGGAGGTAGGCTGAGAAATTCACCCCTCCAGTACAATGCAAAACATCCTGTCATTTTGCCAACTCAACATAAATTAAGTGTGTTAATTGTTAAATATTTTCATGTTATGCATTTTCATGCTGGGTTAAATTTGTTAATGGGTATCATTAGACAGAGTTATTGGATTGTACGTGCCAAGAAGATAATTAAAAATTGTATTCATAAATGTGTTACCTGCTGTAGATATAGAGCAGCTTCTTCCAAACAGTTAATGGGAGATCTTCCTCTTAACAGAGTCACTCCTAACAGGCCATTTTCTGCATGTGGAATCGATTATGCAGGGCCTAATAATATTTTGAAATATCGAGGTAGAGGAGCGAAAACTACTAAATGCTATATTGTTCTATTTGTTTGTTTTGCAACTAAAGCTCTACATTTAGAGTTGGTGAGTGATTTAACCTCCGAGGCATTTATTGCTTCATTAAACAGATTTTGCTCTCGAAGAGGAGCTCCTCAACATGTGTATAGTGATAATGCCACAACATTTGTAGGTGCTAAAAGGCAACTCTCAGATTTATATAAATTTATTTGTTCAATTGAAAGAAATGAAAAAATTTGTTATTTTTTGTCTCAAAGAAACATTGAGTGGCATATGATTCCTCCAGTGAGTCCGCATTTTGGTGGACTGTGGGAAGCCGCTGTTCGTTCTGTAAAATTTCATATCAAACGTGTAATTGGAAATACTAATTTAACTTTTGAGGAACTTTATACATTTTTAACTCAAATTGAAGCTATTTTGAATTCTAGACCATTAGTGGCAATTGATAGTGATAACAATTCAGATGGTATAAATATATTGACTCCATCTCATTTTTTAACTGGTGATGTCATAACTTCCCCAGCTGAAACTTTAAATGAGGAAAATTTGTCTTTACGATCTCGTTGGGATATTGTACAAAAATTGAAATTATGTTTTTGGAAAAGGTGGAGCATTGATTATTTGAGTACTCTGCAAAATAGAAAAAAATGGAGAGTAAATACTGAAAATTTTAAAGTAAATGATGTAGTAATTTTGAAAGAGGATAATGTTCCTCCTTCTGTTTTGCCATTAGGCAAAATTATTGAAATTCATCCAGGTAAGGATGGTATAGTCCGTGTAGTAACTGTTAAAACCGCTAGGGGTATTTTTAAAAGACCTATTGTAAAACTTTGTTTACTTCCTTTGCATCAAGAATAGCTTCTTGATGGGTGGGAGTATGTTCAGTGCTAAACTGATTAGAAATCAAATTTAAGGTTTAGTTATTCTGTTTGTTGACAGATGGCAGCACTATGCATTCTGTGCTGTTGTGAAATCTTAATTATGACATCATCAGGGATTTGATGTTTGGTTTTACTGAGAGTGTGGCATGGAGAATGTTGCTCCTGCTGCATTATTGTCTTTCTTTATTCTATTTAATTATCTGCACCCAGTTAGGCAGGGGATATATTTTTATAATGTAATTTAAGGCTTTCATGTGATGAAAGCATACTAATTAGAGTGTTAATTTTAACTAGAGAAATTTGATTCTGAAACCAGAACTGTATGTTTCATTGTGTGTTAAGTTTTCGTGAATGTCAAGATTTGTTTTTGTGTTGTGCAATAAAAATAAGAAAATTTCAAGGATTTCTTTCTTCAAATTCTCTACAATGGGGCAGGGAACGCACTCTTTTAAACAAACCACCTTCCAATTGAAGTCATCAAGAACCAAGTTGAATAAGCCAGACCCCGTTGTGTTGTTTGACAAACAGCAGTCTCATGTCCCCTCCTTCCCCCCTTTTTCAAAATTTTTCAGACCAGTACCTAAGAATGGAACCGAAATAATTTTTTCTCTTCAGAAATTACGATAAAAAAATCTGTATGCAGTACTCATAAATTTACTTTAATGCTATATAGGGTGATTATTAAGTTAATTATAACATTTGGAATCTGTTGCATTGATGTCCGAAAGGTAGTTTCTGAGTTATGGAAGCTGGACCCATAAGGGGCCATAGAGGGGCGAAGCCCGCTAGTGTCTATCATAATTATATCTGCCATGTGGACTAATTGCGATATTTAATCAAAATAGTCCCCCCCCCTCCTCATCCCCGGAAATATAACAAATACAAAATGTGTCTTTATAAACCTATCGTCAAATAGGTTTTTATTTCTTTTTCCCTAAAAAAAAAAAAACATGATTTTTATATCCGTAACGTAAATAGCGGACGAAGCCCGCTAGTTCCTATCATAATATATATTTTTAATAATTTTATATAGTCTATACTAAAAATCAGACTTAAAATAGTCTAGTTCCATGAGTACTTGTAGTGTCAGTTACATGCTACGATTTTTGGATACCAGTATTTTAGAACGGGAAAATGTGACTTATTTTATCGGAGATATCTCATTAATTGAATAAGGCGAAGCAAACTTTTTGAAAAAAAGGTAATTCCATTAATTTGATCTGCTTTAAAAAGATTACGGAAGATTGAATTATAGTAGAACCTGGATTAACCGAGCTTCGATTAATCGAGGTTTCTGTTAACCGAGCCGATAACAAAGTCTGATTTTTTTTTCCTTTTGAATGAGCCTTAAAAATAACTACACTCCTTAGCTCACTGTCCGTGCTATACAGGCCCTTCTGCCCCCAAAAGCACTCAACTCCAAAGAAACATTGGACCCTGAGAAGTCAATAGCGAAAAATGCTTTGTTTCCAGTGGCTGTGTGAACTTTCGTAAATTTTTCAATTTGCATTTTAAAATTTACTACTGGTAGTTGATTTTCTTTTTAAATTTGTTAAGCTGTGAAACAGAACTTTACATATATTTATTTTTATTATTTAAAAAACGTTCTGTATATATTTTTTAAAAGAGATGTTAAATTCGCAAGCACGGCGAGTTTTTACACACAGTTTCTATTAACCGAGATTTCCGATTCCGATTTACTAACAGTCCCAATTAGCTCGGATAATCGAGTCTGCTCTGTATAATTAAAAAATCAATGGCGATCTTACTGTAAACGGGTTTCCCTTTTACTGAGGGATTTCAAGACCGAATCAGCTGATGTTAGTTGCTGTTTCCGTGCTTGATTATATAAGATTAGTTAAACATTTGAAAATTACCAAATATAAAAGGAACTAAGTCAACAGAGTCTTTGCTTTATGGTATTTTTTAACAACGCTATAAGAAAATGATTTTAAATAAGAGATTTTAAATGTAACGTTTTAAATCTGACATAATTTTCACCAAACTTTCCTTTCTCTTTGTAACATTCAACTGAAAATATTTTTATTATTAGAAAGATAATATTATTATTTGCGCTACCTTAAAATTGGCAACTATAGTTAAAAATATCATCTCGAAATGTGAAATAAATCTCTCATATAAATATATTTTTTAATTTAAACTGTTTTGCAATATTATTATTTGGCCACTTTGGCCAATATGACGTAATTTCCTCCATTTACTACTTTTAACACATATCAATGAATTTATTATTTAAAAATTTTCTTTTTCTTTTAATATTCACGTGTAAATATAATTTTTATGACGTAATTTTCAATGTTTTCCTGCTTTTAATGCGTAATCATTTAATTCTAATTTGAAAATAATTGATTATTTTATCATTTTCTTTCATTTTAAGTAAGCATGTGTAAAAACAATTTTTATGACGTAATGTTTAATATTTTCCTGCTTTTAACACGTTATCATTTAATTCTAATTTAAAAGGATTTTTTTCTGTTTATAATAGTCACGTGTGAATAAATTTTAATTTAAAGGATATATTATTCTTTGCGCTGTTTTAACAATTGGCAACAATTTAAAATAACCTTTTCTAAAATATGTAAAAAATATCTCTGGAAATTCTGAAAATTTTAATTTAAAATTGAAATAAACCGTCAAAAAATTAGGCAAGTTAAAAATAATAAATGCACTCTGCAAACTTTGAGTTTCTATTGAATGATTAAATTGAATGAAAATGATTAAATTCCCATGTATATCTTTTTTTTTCCTATGAGACAGTTTTAATGAGACAATTTTATCCAGATTTAACATTAAATATCTCTTAAAATAATTCTTCGATTTAAAAACTGTCTACTTCAACGTTTTTATCAAACATTTCTCTATAATACTACCCATTTTAATATTTTTGTATGCAGTAATTTTCTTAATATTTGCGAAATAGACCTCTAGTCACAAGAGATTCTTTCAAAGCGGCGAAGAGCGTTATTATTTTTTTTTCGAATAAGAGACAAAATGTAGTATGCAATTGCGTCAAAAGATGGCGACACCAGAATTCTGATATGCTTATTATGTAAACTGTAAATATTGCAAAGTTAAATAAAAACAATTGTCTCCGGGTTATCAAACTTCATTGTTATTTATAAATAAAACATTTCAACTAAATTATTTATTATAAAAGAATTATTACATCACAATAGTTTTTATGCAAGGAAAATAATAATTATAATAATAATATTATTATGGATGTCAGTGATTATATATTGATTGACCGTCATAATAATAAAAAATGATATTATAAAAAGAAGAGCTGAAATGAATTATTTTTTTACGTTTCTGATCGTGTGATTTATATTCAAATAATAATTATTAATGTATATTTTTTGTAAAGTGATTGAAATTAAATATATTTATAAAATTTGCCAAGAAATAATCATCATCAAATTGGCGTCATTATAATTGTAATTTTATTTAACTTTAATAGCAATTAAAAAATTACAAAGGAACTGAGAATAATGGTCAACTAACTGAGTTTAAAAGAAAAAAAAAACATTCACATGCGAAAACAAGTACCAGAGAGTATCGAACTGCCTATCTTAAGATCAGTAGACGATGGCCCTTAACCACTCAGCCACTGGGAAGACAAAATTTTTCTCCCCAAAAGTGGTTAAAAATCGAATTATTTAACGAACGAGAGTTTTCCCAGAAAAAAGAAAAGTGTTATTCACCTCGCCTTAATCACATTTATATTATGTATCAATTTAAAGATAATCGTTAGAACCGTTTTCGAGATTTTCAAATTAGGAACTTCCTCGATATCATACCAAGGTTTTCACTTTAAAAATGGCTATTTAGATCTCAAACTATACTGCACGTAGAAATGTAAAAATTTCAGTATACGATTAGACTGCAGATATAAGACTATTCTAGAAAATTCAGAACAATAAGACCTATATCTGCTGCGTTATTAAAAGGCGGCTTTTCGCGTTTTCTTTGATGTCGAGTTAGCTGTATATATGAGTTCCGCCATCTACGAATTCTATGATACGATACGATACGATTTTAACGATACGATACGATACGATTTTAGGCTTAAGGCTGCGTCACTCGGAATACTACCGTCTTCCATGATACTATAATTAGTATTTTCACGAACTATTAAAAATATATTTATTTCCTTACAGAGACTAATAACATTATAAGTATAATAAATAATAAATTAAGAATAATCGTATTTAAGGCTAAAAAACAATTTATTTCAAAATCATCTTAAAAAGGTCTTTACTTTAATAAATGTCCCCTAAATGACTAATAGAAATATATACCACCCATTTGTGCCTATCGCCCTATATTTCGTACGTTACAAACATGCATAAAAAATAGGCTTGAACATATAATTTCGCAATTTAAAAACGTATTTCTAAAAAGTCTACAAGCTAAGATTATGACTTATTTATTTGGATCTTTGATACAAAAAATACAAATAAACTTACTTTTTACATTTCGCTATCTTGAAAACTGAAAAATCTATAAACATCGAAAAATGGTCTTCATTTAAGCAAATACATATCAAACTTATGCTGTCATCTCTCGGTGATAGATAAAGACATTTATAGGCAACTACAGACGTGTGAAAATTATTAGAATAAATGTGAAATTTACATTAAAATATTGTTATATTAAAGAAATAATACATTTAAAAATATTGACCCATTTAATATTTAGCGTACACCCTCTTGTTTTTTATTAAATGTTCAATACGTCTTGGCATATTTTGTATGAGTTTTTGTCATTTAATTTGTATTTCGTTGTCATGATACTAAATTTGGATGAATTTTTCTATCAGCATATTCTTGTTTGTGATGCTGCATTTCTTTAATTTAATTAAAGAAAACATTTTCATAGCCTGTAAACAGTCCAGATATGAAACCCATAAAGAACCTTTGGACCATTATAAAAGAAAAAATTAAAGAAATACAACAACACAAATAAGACTAGTCTGATAGAAACACTCATCCAAATATGGTATCATGACAACGAAATGCAAATTAATTTGTAAAAACCCATACAAAGTATGCCAAGACAAGTATGCTATCATTTCTTTAATAAAAAACAAGAGGATGCACACTAAATATTAAATGTATCAATATTTTTTTTAATATTTCTTTAATATAACAAGTTTTTATTGTAAATTTTACAATTATTCTAATAATTTTCATACGCCTGTACTTCATACAATTTTTATGTTGTAAAGAAGAAGAAAATTATAAAAACTTATTAAAATTCGAAACGTCCCAAAAATGGGACGCTGGGCATAAATGGGTTCACCTCATTTTAAAATAATATCTCTCGCTCTCACTTCTAAGCTTCTGTTTGCATTATATAAAAACTTCCAAAGGAGATAATGCAACCAACCTACGTAAAGTTCGTGTAAAATATAAATAAATAAATAAGCATGAAAGTAAAAATAGTTTATCTCTATTTTTTTTTTTTTAAATGTAATTAATGTTGCTGCCGCATCTGCTGTGATTCAATCTATTGTGAAGCTTTCATTTTCTCAGATCATAATATAAATAAAACTATAAATGAAAGCTAAAATTCTAGTGCTGTATCCATCTTGAGCTAAATAAATTTACATATAAAAGCACAAATAATTGTACAAAAACTACTTTCACGTGCATAAATATAATATAATGATATTTAAAATACCAACTAAAAATATCTTAAAATACATTAGGAAAACTTAGAATGTTTTCAACCAGTACAAGGCCGTCATCAGTAGGATTTAAATGCTGTTGTTATTTTCTTTACGCTCACTCGAGAATTGTCCAGACGAAAACATTGTAATTTAAAGGTTGTACGTCAGATACAATGACGGCCATGTAATGGTTGAAAACGTCCTAGGTTTTTCTAATGTACAAGGTGGCCATAATTAAATTGACGGTACTCAGAGTGTTCTGTAGCGCTATCTAATTGAGAGAATGACGCCAAATTTTGTAAAAAGATTAAACAAGACGGTGGACGAAGGATTCCGCGAAAAAAATAGTTCCAAAAGTCACCGAGCGGGAGAATATGTGGCGCTGTGTAACAAAAAAGGGAGTTTAAGAAAATGCAAAATCAATACTGAAATAAAATTACTTCTGATTTAGCACATTTAACGATTTAATTCAAGTTCAATACGGCATTAATACTCTCTTTTCCGTTACGCAGCGCCACATATTCTCCCAGCGGTGACTTTTGGAGCTAATTTTTTTTTTCCTTCGTCCCCCGTTTTGTTTAATCTTCTTACAAAATTTGGCGTCATTCTCTCAATTAGATCGCGCTACAGAACGTTCTGAGTACCGTCAGTTTAATTACGACCACCTTCTACTTTAAGATATTTTTCGTTTGTATTTTAAATATCTTTATATTATATGTATGCACCTGAAAGTAATTTTTGTACAATTATTTGTGCTTTTATATGTATAGTAGAACCTCGATTAGCCGAAGTAATTGGGACCGACCCTCTTTCGGAAAATCGAAATTTTCGGATAATCGAGTATGCTTCAATTTTAAGATTAAGGGGAAATATACCCAATATTTCGTATTATGGTAACAAGTGCTTAATAAAAATAAAGTTATAGCAAAATAGTAACAAGAACAAATTACCTGAATTTTAATTTTGAAATTTAGTACCTTTCACGTATATCACAAGGGTTTGAAAAAATGTTTTGTTTATCCCAGTTTCAATTGCCTTTGCTTTGAAGCTCTATCACGGAGTTTTTAAATATTATTTGCTCACCAGTATCACAGTCTTTCTGCTGTTCCAGCCATGCCAAACCTTTTGAAAAACATTCAAAAGCTTCAGAATTGCTAATTTGTTCGTTTTCTTCGTTCCACTCCGCAGCTTACGGGAGCTCAAGTTAACTTCAAAGGAACTCTAAGAAAGCTGATCGAAAATATTTATATGTACTCGTAGTTCGGAAAGGACCACTTGTACCAAAGGAATATGGTAGTTAAACAAAAGCTTTCAAAATGGATTTTGCATACAAGGAATTTGGTAGTAAAAAAAAAGCTTTAAAAATGTATTTCGGTTAAGCGAGAGTTTCGGTTAAAAGAGTTTCGGATAAAAGAGGTTCTACTGTATTTTAATTATTAAAAAAAACTATTTCATATAAAAATATGAAAACTGGCAGTTTTCTAGAAAATTGTATGATAAACACGGTAAGCAGTTTTAAATAGAAGAATTGTCTTAAGTACTATTTCATGTTCAAAACGATCACGATAGCTCCGTTTGTAGGCATACCATTTTACGAGATTGTAGCGTGCAGTTTGCAATCATTTTTTAAATTCTATCAGTCCATGCTTTCAAGATAAATAAATAAAATAAAATACGCGTGGTCGAACGTGCGTTAGATTTGAAACTTCTAAAAAGTCAATCGATATTACAAAGTTCAAATGTCCGTGCCACTAATGCTGACATCATAACGATGCGAGCCGAGGCTAACGAAAAAGACAGGCTACCGCGGTGCATCCCCAGTGTCTTTCTTTACAGACCGCTAGAGTGACGTGTTGCTCTTACCGCACACCTGCATTGGTGCATTCGAGCATTACGTGACTCCAGCGGTCTGTAAAAAAAAAAGATACGTGGAATACACCTCAGTAACCTGTCTTTTTCTGTAGACTCGGATGCGAGAAACAATGCAGTTAAAGCACATGACTGATTCAATAATGGAGCTATTTTTTCAATTAACACGTTGAATGCCAAGTCTATTTTGTCTGTCTTTCCGTTTATGCTACGAAATAAGACTCCCGCTACGGAATCTATAAGTGTCAGTCACCAATGACTGACTAAATGGACTTGACTAAACCGCCATGACCGCCGAGACCTTGGTACCATCGACGTACAGTCAAATTTCAGTGACAATGCGGGTAAAATCATGCTGAAAAAAATGTAAATTTCCATGGGAAGCTGGAGTTGTGCTCTGACAATTAAAAAGTTTACTAAATTAATGATTTTTATTGCAGCATTCTAAATAAGACACGACGATGTAGATCTTTAGCTTTTTAAATACTTCAATTTATTCTCACCAAAATTAGATGTATTCGATTTTTAATAATGTTTGACACCCCCCCCCCTCCCCCTCCTATTAAAAAATCATCGATGCGCGCCTGCTTTCCAATAAATATTTTTCGAGATATAGTAAAATTTTACTTGTTAACTGTGTAAATGGACCGTATCCTTTTATCGGTCAATCTCCCAAAAATTGAGTTGAGCAACCAGAAAATGTATTTGAATTTTTAAAAATTAAATTATTTTATTATTTAATTTTCCATACAACTTTTATAATTAATGATTGCATTACTCTGAAGGTTTTACCTTTGAATCTTAATCTATTTTTTATAAATTTATAGATAAACCTCTAACACATTTTTATTTTTAACTCTATGAATACGAGTTGGAACCCGTCGAAATTCGACGTACTAAAATGTTTGAAAGGAACTGTCAGATCGAATTTATAATAAACCTACAAAAATAATTACAATAAAAAAATCGCCTTACATTGGTTGTCTAACTCTTAAAACAAATAATATTTTTAACCTAAAATTACCAAAATATTATTTCTATAAAGTTCAACTGCTTAAATTATTGAAAAATTAAACTGTATTAGATTACGTAATCAAGATGAGTAATTAGGATGAAGTTATCGATGGAGGCTCTTATGTTTGTTTTTACGGGATGAAAGATCAGTAAAAAGGATTTCGCTTTGTCACACATAAAATTTTCCTCCATAAAATCTAAAATGTACGTTATTTTCACATCCTCATAATTTACATACGCACCACTCAAATTCACAATTTGAAAGTATTTTAACACGCAATAGATTATTAATGAATGTATTTCCAAACCTAAAGTCATGTTTGTCCGATACAACTTTTCATGTGAACATTCGCACTAATTTAAGTTCTAATCTTAGTACCCGCGAAAAAAAATTTCCAAAATTTGCCTTTAGTTGTCATAGTAATGTCCATTTATAGTATTGGTCAAATATTTAGTTTTATCGAAAAAAAAAAAAAGATCGTTTTGTTTTAAATACATCATTTTTACTCACTGAATCATTTTACCCAGTGCCTCAAACTCATTTATCAGCGTAATGTAAAAATATTAAAATGTAGCTGATTTATGAAGAAGAATGCGTGTTTTTTTTCAATGTCTGGCATCATTTTCTGTTCAAAAATTATAAAAAAGTTACTTTTATTTGTAATGTGAAAATGGCATCAATAAGTATATAATGAATAAAAATAACAAACCATGAATATTTTCCCTTTACTTTCAATATAAATGGAGTACTTCAGTTGCCACCATTGCAAAATTTGTATTAAAAACTACAAAAAAATTAATACCTCAAAAACAAATTGAGATACAGATTTCAAACAAATTGCATTTAAAAGCAAATTTTTTTCCCTGAACGAAGGTGTAAAAATTTAAAATGTACGATGTTTAGAAGTTTAAAAATTTGCAGTAGCGAAAATCGCAGAACCGAAATTTCATTTCAAATTTCAAAGTGCTGCCATTCGCAAAATGACGTATGCGTTACGCACAGATATGTTTGTCCTTTATAATATAGATATAAGAAAAAATGTGTAAACCATATCTTTTCCAGGCTCCTTTGATCCAGGTAATTGATATACAGTGAAACCTCCCTGTGAGATCACCTCCATTAAGCGACCATCTCCCTAAACGACCATTTTTTCATGGAACGAAATTTATTCCCATAGGCTCGATACTAATTTTACATCCATTCAGAGTTACATCTATCCCAGTTGAACTCCCTCCATAAGCGACCCATTTCTTTGAAGAAAATTTCGTTTTTTCCTGGTCGCTTGAAGAAGGTTTTATTAGAAAAATAATTCCGGAGACCGCATTATTCATCAAACTTCTAAACTAAGTTTAGATTTTTTTTTAAATCCCGGTAACTTTTAAGTGTTTAAGCCCCTTTGTGCCTTTTTAGGCAATCAATTTAACACTGGTAACAAATTAAGAATGACGGTCAATAAACTTCCCTGCCGTATTCTGTCGGGAAACTCTCAAACAAATAGATAAATTAATGAAATCGCCACTATTTGTTCCCGTCCAAAGAAAAAAAAAATGCATTTATTTGATGAACTTAGAAAGGACTGGTAAATAAAAGTTATAAAAGGTAAAACCGTAAAATCAAAGCAATCGTCAATGTATTTATTTTTTAAACTATGTAGTAATTAGCTTTTGTTTGGATACTTAAATTTATTTTTTCCTAATGAGAAAAATAAATTTTAGTGACATTAATTGTTACCTTTTTTCAACAATCAAAATGAAGATTTAAACATGACCTCCATTAAGAGACCACCTCTTGGAGCGACCAATTTTTATTGGAATGGAACGTGGTCTCTTTAGGGAAATTTTACTGTATAGTGTCAAAAATGGCTCTTATTACTGGGGAGTGGCTTAAGAGTCAAAGCACCGCGACCAGGGGTCTGTTGTGCTATCTTCCAAAAATGAAAGAGGAAAAGCCATCCCCACTTAGTTCCTAAATAGATCAGTAGCTGACTTAAAATTCAGCAGATATTTGATAGGAATATCCTGAATTTCTCATGGCTCAATCAAATGTCGACCCAGGTGCTCGAAACGATAAGCAGCATATGCTTCACAGCTACAGAGGACATGTAAAGCAGTTTCCTCTTCGTACTTACAACCCCTAAAAAGAGGGTCATTGAACATCTTCATAATAAATACTAAGGTATCCATTAAGTCTACAGTGTTTTGTTAGCAGTTCCACCACATTTCGTAAACTATTCCTTCTGAGCCCAATGAGTTCCTTTGCCCTTTTACTAGGGCATTTGCTATTGAACTCTTTCGCTTTTCTCTGTCCGCTTGAGTCAAGCGTGGGTCTTACTATACTGGGATTCAAAACTTAAGAAAGAATCATAAAAGGCTAATTGTCGAGTAAGCAAGTTTTCAAAGAAAATAAGATAATATACAGGATGTTCGGAAATTCCTAGAGACATTTTAAAAATTAAATATAAAATAAAGTAATTGTCTTACATGAGTGCGGTTTGGATTAAAATACTTCTCAGGATGAAAGTTTTCTTCAAGTGAATGAAAATAATTAGTTCCAAATTTCGATCATAGATGGCGAGCGCCATCTGTTGCAAGAATTTTTTACGGCATGTAATTTTAATTATAATTAATTACATGCAATTAAAACGTAATTACGTTGCAGATAATTGCAATTACGAATTTTCCCAACTCTGGTCACAGTCACTACGGTGTAACAAAATATGGGATCTTTTATTCGTCTCATTATTAGTTTCAAATGATCGTCATATGGTGACACCGCTTAGAAGTCACTGTTACTTTGATGAGTCACCAGGTGACATAACAATGAAGTCACCTTGTGAATATCATGTGACTGTCATTTGAAGTCATCAAGAGTTTCCACCATGATGATTCACTAAATAATGTCCCAATGAAGTCACATCGTGAATTTCAGGTGACCGAGGCTCCCCTATGAAATTACCATTGTGCTCCTTGGTGAAAAGTCATCAGAGAATTTCATTTTCTGTCACTTGAGAACTTATCACAAAACAGCTATCATAATGACTTTGCAATTGAGCCTTCAAATGACGGTCACATGAGAGTGACAACGTAACTTCATTGTAAATTCACATGTTGAATCGTCACAAAGCAACAGTCGTAGTTGCTTCCCAGAGGTGTGACCAAGTAAGAGTAAGAAAGCGACGAATGAAAGATATTACATTTCAGTTCATTAGTGACTGTAACACTTGTGACGTCAAGGTAGAGTAATACCTATTTTCTGCAGTTGCTGTTTATAGAATTTTATTTTGAGTGCTCACTTGTTTAGAAATTGGCATTTTGTGATTGTTCCTTAAATTTTGTACACTGGTATATTTGATAATATAAAGCTGATACTTTTTACTTTCTTCCATCTTTACAATAAGAAAGTATTGGATTCGTTAAAATTTTCGAATTACGGTTTTCGACGGATTTACATGTTTTAGAGGCCAGAGATCACGAAAAACATGTTTTTACAAAATGTCTGTATGTGAGTCTGTCTGTCTGTATGAGACACAAATATTGTGAGCGCTCTATCTCAATAAATGATGCGCGAATTTTCCTCAAACTTCAGATTCAGTTAGTCCCTAAATTAGTGCTGCTTAGTTTTTGCTGTAAATCATCCAACAGATGTCGCTGCTATGCTGCATTTTTCACGATTTCCGCAATAGCTGCATCTCAAGAACTAATGCATGAGAATTGTCATCAAACTTCAGATTCAGTTAGTCCCTGATATAAATTGGTCCTGATTAATTTTTAGTGTAAATCGCCCAACAGGTACAAATCACCCCAAGAGAGGGCTAACGTTTCGTCTAATAACAGAAATAAAATAGAAGTATTGTGTAAGGGTTTTTTTTTTTTTTTTTTGTCTTGAGCGAAACAGTTGTAATTTATTTTATCAATTAAAACATAAATGAAACTTAAAGGGTTTAAATGATTTTTTAAGTATAGCTATTTCAAATTTTTCTGTGTGACGAATGTATGTGATGCTAATTTTCTTAATAAATAAAGCACATGATGTTTTAAACAATACTCGACACAAAAATATCTCTCTAGAGATAGTTTTCTTTTTTAAATAAATCCTCCAAAAATATTAGATGCAGAATTTTTTACGATTTCCGCATTCTCAAACACTAATGTACCAAATTTCATTAAACTTCAGATTCAGTTAGAAGTCGACTTAAAGTGTTTCTGATTAGATTTTGGTTTAAAACACGAACCGGTGGCGCTGCTTTTTCAGGAAATATTAACATGTATGAGATAGAAGAAAGTTTTGAGATTGCTACATCCAACTAGTTTTAATGTGCAAACGGTCTCTAATTAAAAAGTGTCATACATTTCTGAAAGAAGACTGTATTATGAGCCTAATGACAACATTGTTGTGATTTTACTGTAAACGACCTGTGAATGAAAGCAGATTTATATATTTTTCTGTGGTTGGGAGTATACATCCAAAATAAGATAATCCACATCCGCCGATTATTTTGCAAATGTCTTTATCTTCGGAAAATATGTTTTAAAGAAATCCAGAAAGCAAAAAGTATGATTTCGATAACTTCAGTTATCTAACAGTGTTAAAAGCTTTATTTTCGATCAGAATTACCAAAATTTACTAACGAATATATGAAAATTAGCATTCTTACAACTAGTTAAGATTTAGAAATTAAAATTTTTTTTAGCTATTTAACAAATGATCTCGAGGTTGCATTTAAGGATGTAATTCATATTTGGGTTCGATACTGAAATAGTTATTGATTAGAAAAGAGTTAAGTAGTTCGGAGGTTTCTGAATGCTAATTGAGAGGCTCACAACCATAGTGGACAAAGTCCATTTTGAAAAAAAAATGAGATAGTCCATTTAGAAGGTACATAAAACTTGTTTTATCCACTTGCACAGTGAACCAAGTCCGTTTTCACATACTTTCTCATATATGTCATCTGTTTACAGACTCGATTTATTGTGGAAGTGTATAAAACAGATTTTATGTACCTTCTAAATGGACTATCTCATTTTTTTTTTCAAAATGAACTTGGTCTAGTATGGTTGTTAGCAGGGCTGCGAAGTCGGGGTTGGAGTCGTGGAGTCAGAGTCATGGATTCGGAGTCAGGCCCATTTTTGAGTAAAAGAGTTGGAGTCGGATCTGTTAAAATTCCCGAAGTCGGAGTCATCCATTTTTCCCAAAGACTCTGCAGCCCTGTTTGTGAGCCCCTGAATTATACTTTGTTACCTTAGATTCAATTTCCAAAAATACTTCGGTGATAAAATAGTTGTATTTGACCCCTTGAATGAATGTTTGTTTGTCGTGTTAATTTACGATGAATTGAAATATAAAAAACAAATATATTTTGTTTCTTCAGCATATGCGGAGTTTAGCTTTTAAACATTTTCTTTTTCATTCCATCGTTAAGCAATTATTAACCTATTTTACACAGCATGCTTCCTGGCGTTTCAGCATAGTGAACTTCAACTCTGACCTTCGACAAAGCGACAAACATTTCCTTATCCTCCTTTTAAACAGGTAGTAATCATAGACAGAGGATTTGAGTATAATTAACTAATGTGTCCAACACGACAGATACTGTTTTCTCAACTTTAGTATGTATCCGCTTAAGAAATCTGTTTTCTGTCGGCCCGTTAATTACTTCACACTACTATTTTAGATGCGAAGCTGTCTCGCTATTATTTTTCATCATATTGAATATTTTGAAATAGAAATTGAATTCCAACTAATTTTCCTGTGTTAACTCGGTAAACCTTTGACGATTTTTTTTTAATGGTGCACATTTATTTATTGTATACACAAATTTTAATACGTAATACTTTAAAAAACTGATTTATAAAGTAAAAAATATATCATTTTGCGGGTAAAAAATAAGATTTTTTTTTTAATTTAAAGAGTTTTTTAAATGATTCTTCTCCTATAGTTTTCAAAATTCTACCATGATTTTTTGGCAGGATATTTATCAGATTGTGCCTTATAATTCCAAGGACCGATTTTACAGTTAATAAATTATTTTATGAGAATATTTATGTATATATATGTGTGTATGTGTGTGTTTGTGTATACAAATATAGGCAAAAACGCAGCAAAAAAAATTCTTCAACGTTTTGATTTTGATTTTGATTTTCTTTGCATTGTACTATAAGGTCCATTCTTAATTTTATTAAATACACTATATTGAGGAAACAAAAAATAACGGAGTGATTTGAAAATTATTTGTAGAAGTTTTAGTGTTTTAAACACAGTAACGAGTAAAAAAAAAGCAAACTAAGAAGAATCGATTTTAAGATTTTAAAGCATGGCATTTAAAGGGCTATGGGCATAGTGAAAAGTATTTGTGGCGCACTTAAAATCGTCAGATGATCTCAAAACTTTGTGCCAATATACTAGAGTTGTTAAATTATATTTTTAACAAAAAAATTGAAAAATCGATATTTTATCAATATAATGGTACCAAGTCCCCTTAACTGTTAAAAGATGCTGCCATAACTCAGTAAATTCTGGTTATTGGAAAATAAAGTTTTACTGTTTTATTTGTTAAGGGGACCAGGTAAGCGAAATTTGGGGAAAAAATCGATTTTTACTTTTTTATAGCATTAAATAGTTCAAACTTTTATCTTTCCAACGACGTGTCACACATGTTTATACATAACAAAAAAAGTGTTGGAATTATTCATTCTTTCTAGGAGTACTTCACAGCTTAATGGCCATTTAAATCTTTAACTGACTTTTTCTCAAAACTTGGATTTTTCATGTTTGCCTTCCTCTTTTTCAATATCTATTAAACTTAAGAGCTCAGATTTTTTTTAATACTTATGTTATATTGTAACACAGAGATTTGATGATTTGTTGAGAATTATTTATTTTATGCAGTGAAATCTTACCAAAAATGCTAATTTAAAATGACTCTCAATAAATAATTAACAATTAATTTTGAGTTTCACTTAGAAAATGGTCTGTTAAAATAGGTAAATCATGTTATTTTAACTACTCTAAAAAATCTAGACCTCTATCTTTCACCATTGCTGAGAAAAAGGTACATAAAGTTGGTGAATTTAACATGGCGGAGATAGGGCTTTACCGGCCCCCTTAAAACAAGGAGAAACTTTTTTCTAAATACACTGGTTATCAAAAATTAAGGAAAAGTCACAAAATGCTAATTTTCAAATACGCGAACACTCAAAAGGAAATAATATAATTGAAGTAATTACTATCTCTACAACACAGCTAGTTCATATAACATCTCATTCATTGGTCACAAATGTCACAGTCACTACGGTGAAGCAAAAAAATAGGAAATTCCATACATCTCATTATGAGTCTCAAATGATCACTATATGTGACTCCACTGGGACGTCACTGGGACGAGTCACAGTGTGACTTTACAATGTACTTACATTGTGACTCTCATGTGACTGTCATTTGTAGACTCAATTTCAAAGTCATCGTGAACGCTGCATTGTGATAAGTTACCAAATAATGTCACATTAAAGTCACATGATGACTTTCAGGTGACAGAGAGACTACTGTGAAGTCACCATTGTGCTCTTTTGGGAAAAGTCTCCATGTGACTATAATATGATATTATTTGGTGACTTATCATAATGCAACGTTAATGATGACCATGAAATTGAGTCTCAAAATGACAGTCACATGAGAGTCACAATTTAACTACATTGTAAAGTCACCTGGTGACTCGTCACAAAGCAGCAGTCACATTGACTTCTCAGTGGAGTCACATATAGTGATCATTTGAGACTCATAATGAGATGTATGGAATTTCCTATTTTTTTGCTTCACCGTAGTGACTGTGACACTTGTGACCATGTGTGACATGAATGAGATGTTATATAGGCTAGCTGTGTTGTAGAGATAGTAATTACTCGAATTATATTATTTCCTTTTGAGTGTTCACGTATTTGAAAATTAGCATTTTGTGACTTTTCCTTAATTTTGATAACCAGTGTAAAACTTATGCGGCCCACCCGCTGTATATATCTGTATTATACAGGACAAACGTGTCCGTGCTTAACGCTGACGTCATTTTGCGAATGGCAACAGTAGAGTAGACGATTTCGCTTTTACTGCAGTTTTTTTAATTTTTAAACATCGTACAGCTTTAATTTTTGCACCGTCGAATAGGGGGAAAAAAGGGTACTTTCAAATGCAATTTGTTTGAAAATTATATCGCCATTTCTTTGAAAACTATCGCAATTTACTCAATTTTTATTGTTTTTAAAATAATTTCAAGCAAAATTTTTATTGAAATCTATCTATCTCTATCGCGTGGTGACTATTGCGAAAGATGCACTTAAATACCGTTTGCACTTAAATTAATATAAATAGCTCAGCATTTGTTTCCAGCTTATACTTTATAATGAAATCAAAGCATCCATTAATCAATAAAACAATAAAATATAAATAAAGCACGAATTTAAGACATGTATACAATTTCGCGATTAAATCACTGAAATGAACAGTATCAAAAAGTCTGATTGTAAATAGTTATCTTTGGCGATTTCTTCGGCTGTTATATCTTGGCCATGATACTAATATGAAAATATCACTCTTAATACATTTCAAAACTTTATTTCAAAGCATTATTGCTGTTTTATCATAATTATGATTTTTAGTATTATTGGACATTCTAAAAAAATATATAAAAGTTACCAATTTAAAAAAAAGAAAGAAAAAAAAAAGAAACTAGATCTATTGATGCTTTTTCAACACAATCTTTGAGATTATTTGTTGATATGTTTTTATTTCCTTAACTGCAATTTTTTTTATAATCCATGCGTTTTAACGATATATTACTACATCAAAAGTCACTTGCAGAAATTATGTACATGATGGTTTCCACCTACATTCTATAACCCGGGAAACCCGGGTTTATTCCCTAGTTTTTTGAATTTCATAACTATTTAAAAAGTTACTATTTTAACGTAAATTATTTTTTAAATGATGCAGAACAAATTCTGAAACAATCATATTGAATATTTTGAAATAAAAGAAATTGAGTTTAAACTAATTTTCTTATGCTATCTGCTAAAAGATGCTGTCATAACTCAGTAAATTTTGTTTATAGAGAAATAAATTTTTACGGTTTTACTTGTTAGAGCATAGAGAAAGTTTTTTTTTAAAAATAAAACTTATAGGATCCACGCGTTGTATATATTTTGTAATTTCATAATCATTTAAAAAGTAATTATTTTAACTTAAATCGTATTTCAAATGATGCAAAATTTGAAACAATCATCTATACTAATATTATAAAGAAGTAAAAAAAAAAAATTATATGCTTGTAGTGAGGTAATCTCTGGAACTACCGAATTGATTTCAAAAGTAATGGTATAAAAATTATTGTGTTAGTCTACGTTCGAACATAGGCTACATCTTAAGACGATGCCATTACTCCAAAGGGGGTGTAGGAGCAAAAAACGTTCTAGAAATGCGATTTTTGTGTTACTGAAGGGCCTCGAATCATGAAATTTGGAATGATAGTTACTTATAAGTTATCAATGATCTCTAAGGAAATTTCCTAAACAATTCGAAATTTGAAAGGGGTGATACATTAATTTTGAAAAATAAAAATTTTGAATGAAATTGTTCGGTTTTCAGATATTGACCCTCTGGGGCCTTTGGTTAAAGACGGGTAGCGTAGGCATTCTTTGAAGGTGTTGACAAAATGTATAACAAAAAATGAATTTATTAAATAAATAACAAATGTAAATTTCTTGGTTAAATTCAGTCAAGTTCCAACAATTTAAGTAAGTTGATGATGGGAACGTTATTACAATTGATGACGATCGCAGTAAAAGTTTTTAAATCTCAAAATATGGATATAAAATGTACGCAAATAATAAAGATGCAGCCTTGGTCTAGTCTAAACCGACCAATATTACTTCCTTCTCTAATATATAGAGAACCGCACGACTTGCCGGCTTAGCCTTCTTCTCTCCTGGGTCCGGATAAAGAATTGTCTTTCCCTCGGAACAAATGCCGAGATGTTGATTCAGTAAATACCTGAGAGAATGCCTCTCTCAAACAGGTTACAAAACTTGAACCTTTCGTGATGAGAAGAACTAAACACTCAATGGATTTTCTCTTCTCATCAAGGATCTCATCTCTTTCGATCCCTTGATAAAAACAATAGCATCTTTTTAGCCACTTAGAGCGTTTCGCTTGTGAGGTCATTTTTAAGCTATCGTTTGATAGGTTACCTATGTCCCTGCTTCTCTGCGGAAGCACAGTTTCATTTTCGCCTTGGCCCATGGGAACATTTTCTCTTACCCACTTTAGTTTCACTTTGCGGCGTATCATAGGAATACAACTCCGGCTTTTTAGCTCACAGGCTATCAAAGCTTGTGAGCTAATGTGCCCGCCGGTTCTGTGTGTCTGTATGTATGTATGTACGTACGCATGTACGTAACGCGATAACTCTTGATAGAAACATCCGATTTGCTTCAATTTTTTTTTTCTAGGTTCATTGATAGAACTGCCTGTCGTCGTAGTGTCATCTGTGATGATGAATTTGGATGAATCGTCTTTGTTTGGTCGTCCCGGCAAAAAGTAGAACTTAGTTAAAATTACTGGCTATTTTCACAAATACATTAGTTTTCCTATACCAGTCAATTTCTGTATATTTAAGGAGTTTCTTTGGTGAATCAGTTCAATTTGTTATGACCCTTACACACTTTTAATCATATGCAGTTCCTCCATACAAATTTTCTATTCGTTTATCAAAGTAATTAGATTTATATCAAAATTAAGTGTCCTCACAAATCATGCGATGCTATTTTCTTTCTTTCTTTTTCTTTTCTTGAGTAAAATAAAATTACAGAAATAAAAAAGTTTTCCAACTCCTATTTTCTAAAAACGCAGTAATGACAAATTAAAATAATAGTAATTAATAAATAAATACAAAGCACATGGTAAAAAAAAATCTACCTTCAAAAAGAAAGGAAACCCCTCAAATTCTGTTAGTATATATCAATCAATGGGCTCATCCCCTTTAAACATTCCAATTCAAAGAAAACGTCACCTGCCAACTACGCCCGCCAAAGATGTCTGATTCTACCAAAGATACTAATTCTACCAAAATGCAATAAGATCGAAATTAAAAATCACCTTCGCAATTCACCCTCCCATGTCCTTTACAAAAGAACGTATTTTTCTTTCCTATCCAAAAAACCCTAACAGCTCAAAATCATTCCGTGCAATTCTCTACGCAACAAATTGTAATTTTTTTAAGTTATATGAATTTTTCTTCGTATCGTACTGAACGAAAGCAGTCACATTATAAAAATCAAAATAATGATTATCTATACTAATAAAAGAACAAATCGTTCTCTCTGTGTGTGTGCCTGTGTGTGCGATGGCTAGCGAAAACTACTGCACGTAGAAGTCTGAAAATTTAGATGTGAATAGCCCAAGACAGGTCCTGATGCACCTGATGCTCAGTTATTTAATTTTTTAATGGCCGGAGCCCCTGGGCCCCTTTAAGTTTTTATGCACTAAATTGTTAATAATATGCCTGTTAATAATATTCATGTTAGGGCTCTGTTCTGAACTATCAGTTGGCCTTTTTTGGGCCCCCTATTATAGCTCCCTTAAAAATAGTTCGATTCACTAGCTTTTTTTTCTAACAACTTCTCAGGTTCTCCAGCTATTACATGAACGACAAAAAAAATATTTCAGACTTCAACTACCACAAATTTTGAATATAAATCGTCTTGGGGCCCTTGGTGCATCTTCTTTTAAAAAGATCCGAATGCCTTGCAATTTTCCTTACCATAGTTCCAGCGTCCTCTGATTACATTAACAACTACTAAAAAGTGTATTTATACCAAACTACATACCACTTAAGTCCCTCCCTCCTTGGGGCCCGGTACAAGGCCCCTTGAAGCTTTTGCACCATAAATTATTAATAAATTGCCGCTCTTTATCTGATCTTCATTTTTGGAACCATTTTTGCATTTAGTTTTTTTCCAGTTTCTATGCATTTTTTAAACACTCATTTTCTCACCTTGTCATTGCTTAATTTTAAAATTGAGTCTTGGTCTCTTCCCCCTAGACCAACACCCTCATTTTTTTATTGGGGCTCTGCGGTTTGGACGTATTTTTTCGTTTCCCAAAAACAAATTAAATCTGTTGTAGAAAAAAATATTTTAAACAGAATTGTATTTTAAAATCTAATATCAAATAAAGGATATAAAGTGTATTTTAGAAACAAACAGGGGAAGAAAATTTACATTATAATTATCTTTATAAGCATTTTTAAGAAAATGCAGGAAAGCCCTCAAGACGCTCGGAGGGTTAAGCATTTACCCCATTTTTGCGCATTTCTTTAAAATATTATTCTAATGATTACACTAGATTAATATTAACACAATTATTCTAATTGGTAAACAAATCATATTAGATGTAAATTTCCAACTGGGCGAAAAATGTCCGGACCAGGATTCGAACCCGGGACCTCCTGGCTGAAGCCGCCAGTGCTCTGCCCTCTGAGCTATCCCGGACGATTCTGGTCGAACTTTTTCACCCAGCTAACCTTGATGATTACAGCATCTGGTCTGAAACCTGGTTCAGCTCAATAGAATAAATCACAGGTAATGGAACTCCAGAAATCGCTGGAGTTCCCGCTCGGGGCAAAGTAAGGGGAGGGGCGCGGGCGATATATAAAATGAAATAGTAGTCACAGAGCTTTCCAATGATATATCACATGAGGGGTGTCAGCAAAAGATAGAAAAGAGTCCCAACTCCCAGGATTCCAATTATCGTTCCCCCCCCCCCCCCCCGAAATATACCCTGCCCATCCTTCTCTTTGAAATTTTCATATATTAAAAATTATTTATCGGAGGGCTCCGTAAAAAAAATCCGATCTAAAATGTTTAAAAACGCTACGATTTCAAAAAAGTTCGAAAAGTGCCTCTCTCGGGGCGCCAAACTAAGGAAGGAAGAAGAAAGGTTCATAATATGAAAGAGTAACTTTGCGATGATAACCGAAAACTTTCCGATGATAGATCAAATGACTGGTCCAAAAAAAGTTTAAAATCTACCCCTCCCACGTGGGTTCCCTCTTTTATCCTAGAATATAACCGGAAATCACGCAGCCCCACTTTTAAAATTTTATATTTACTAAATAATATTTATCGGAGAGCTCCATTAAAAAATCTCCTTTAATGATATTTAATGTAGAAATCTTTACAATTAAAAAAAAAAAGTCACCCCCGCACCGCTCCCCCCCCCCCCCCCCCGAACACCTTCCGGAATTCAACTCTGGGAGGAGAAAGGTTCATAATATGAAAGAGTGGTGAAAGGACTTTCCGATGATATGTCAAGGAGAGGTTTGATAAAAGTTTGAAAATTACCCGCCCCCCCCCCCCCTTTGTGCACTCTCGCGCACCCCAGAATTCACTCACCTTCCTCTTTGAACTTTTTAAATTTAATAAATAGTATTTATCTGAGTCTCCAGGTATGGGGCAGCTTGGCAGAGCTAAAATAAGAGAAACATTAAAATTCGGGGCAAAATGACACTATATTTAACAGTAAAGTTTGAAACTAGGACTATACAGAACTGAATACATAAACCACTATGCTTCATAACCCACATCGATTAATAGCAATAAAATGATAAGTGCCAGTTAAACTGATGGCATTGAGCTCACAGGTTATTAACACTAACTGTATATTATACTCTTATTTCAAAGAATAATGTCCCTCAAAAAATAAATGAAGGGAAATATCCCTCGTTTGCCCCTTTTATACTTAACCAATGAACCTCCAAATCTAATCAGGGAAACTCCTTAACTATAATAAATCAGTATGTCAAATTTGAAGCAAATCAGATAATTCTGCATGAAAAAAAGAAACATATCGCTAAATTAAGGGTGGTCTAACCCCTCTAACCCTTTTATACTTAACTAATGAACCTTCAAATCTAATCAGGAAAGCTCCTTATCAGAACAAACATAGAAAAAAAATTAAAGTAAATTGAATAATTCTCCATGAAAATCCATTTATCTAAATTAAGGGGAGGGGACTTGCCCCCTTTTCGCCCTTGTATACTTAACCAATGAACCTCCAAATCTAATGAAGGAAGCGCCATATCGGAATAAATCGGTATATTAAATTTGAAGCAAATCCAATAATTCTGCATGAAAAACCCTTTTATCTAAATTAAGGGGAGACTAGCCCCTCCCCTTTATACTTAACCCATAAACCTCCAAATCTAATCAAGGCAGCTTCTTAACATAATAAACCGGTATCCCAAATTTGGAGCAAATCGAATAATTCTGCATGAAAAACCCATTTATCTAAATTAAGGAGGGGGTCTACCCCCCTTTCCCCCCTTTATACTTAACTAATGAACCTCCAAGTTTAATCAGGGAAGCACCTTAACATAATAAACCGGTATACCAAATTTGGAACAAATCGAGTAATTCTGCATGAAAAAACCATTTATCTAAATTAAGGGGGGGGGGGTCTAGCTCCCTTCTCCCCCTTTATACTTAACCCGTAAACCTCCAAATCTAATCAAGGCAACTTCTTAACATAATGAACCGGTATACCAAATTTGGAGCAAATCGAATAATTCTGCATGAAAAACCCATTTATCTAAATTAAGGAGGGGTCTACCCCCCTTTCCCCCCTTCATACTTAACTAATGAACCTCCAAGTTTAATCAGGGAAGCTCCTTATAATAAACCGGTATACGAAATTTGGAGCAAATCGAAGAATTCTGCATGAAAAACCTATTTATCTAAATTAAGGAGGGGGGGCGACCAGCCCCCCTTCTCTCCCTTTATCCTTAACCAATGAACCGTCAAAACTAAACAGCGGAACGCCTCATCAGAATGAACATAAAAAAATTTGAAGCAAATCGTACATTTTAATCAAGAGTTATCGCGTTACGTACATACATACGTACGTACAGTACATGCATACACACAGAACCGACGGGTACATTAGCTCTCAGGCTTAGATAGCCTGTGAGCTAAAAAGAGATTGGATAAGCAGATGGATTCCTTTGAGAAATTATGACTTAAACCAGAAATGCGGTAAGTTTGACTCTGAAAGCTTCATTTCCATCTCTCATTTCGGCAAATCTCATCTCGATGATTTTTCCAGCATTTCGACGCTTCCAGATGGGAATCTGCTCGATGGTTGGTTCTCTCGCGGTTTTAAACCTTTCGGGATGGGAAGTCTCTCGAAAGTTTCCTCTCGCCCTTTTCAACCTTTCCCGATGGGAAGCCTCTCGCTTGTTACTCTCGTCCTTTTCGAAATCTTCTAATGAAAAGCCTTTCGAGGATTTCTCTCGCGCTTTTCAACATTTTGCTATGAGAAGCTTTTCGAGGATTTCTCTCGTCCTCGGCAGAGAAGAAAAGTAAGAAAATTTATCGAGAGTACCAAGGGCCGAGATAGCGAAAAAGGCATGACAATGAGCTGTGAAATGAAGCCCTAATTTTCAAAGTTTCTCTTATTTTAGCCCTACCAAGATGTCACATACCTGGAACCCTCCGATAAAAATTATTTATTAAATATAAAATTTTCAAAGATAAAGGTGGGTCGGGTGATTTCGAGGGAGGAGGACGTGAGAGTGGACTCATGGGGTGCAATTTTAAAAATTTTACCGAACCCTTCCTGTGGCATATAATCGAAAAGCCCTTTGACCACTCTTTCATACTATGAACCTTTCTTCGCGCAAAGGGGGGTGGGAAGTGGCGAACAAATTTTTAAAACCGTAGCCGATTTCTATAATAAATTTAAATATCACTTTAAATATGGGTTTTTTATGCAGTCTTCCGGTAAATATCATTTATTGAACATAAAAATTTTAAAGTGGCGGCTGTGTGAATTCCGGGGTGAAAGAGTGGGCCCACGGAGGGAGAGAGGGGGAGCATTTTTCAAACTTTTTTTGGACCAGTCATGTGATATGTCGTTGGTAAGCTCTCGGATGACTCTTTCATATTATGAGACTTTCTTCCTCCCCTCCCCAATTTGGCCCCCACTGCGAGGGTAGTTTTTTCCGCTTTTATCATTTAAGATCGGATTTTTTTATGGAGCCCTCCGCTAAATATTATTTATAATATATGAAATTTCAGGACACTTTTACAAATTTAGCCAAGACCCCTCATGTGACATATCGTTAGAAAGGTTTGTGACTACTTATTAGTGCTATGCACTTCCGGTGGCCGCCCCCCCCCACTTTGCCCCCCCGGAGGACACTTTTCCAAATTTAGTCAGTGCCCCTCTTATGAGATATCGTTGAAAAGGTCTGTGACTACTTATTGATGTTCTGCACTTCCGGTGACAGTCCCCCCCACTCTTTGGCCCCCACTGGGGGACACTTTTTCAAATTTAGTCAAGACCCCTCGTGTGAGATATCGTTGGAAAGGTCTGTGACTACTTATTGATGTTATGTACCTACGGTGTCCCCACCACCACTTTGCCCCCCCCGGGGGCACTTTTCCAAATTTAGCCAAGACCCCTCATGTGAGATATCGTTGGAAAGGTCTGTGACTATTTATTGATGTTATGCACCTCCGGTGACAGTCTCCCCCAATTTTCCCCTCCCGGGGGACACTTTTTCAAATTTAGCCAAGACCCCTCATGTGAGATATCGTTGGAAAGGTCTGTGACTACTTATTGATGTTATGCTCCTCCGGTGTCCATCCCCCCCCATTTTGAACCCCCCCCCCGGGGGACACTTTTCCAAATTTAGCCAAGACCCCACATGTGAGATATCGTTGGAAAGGTCTGTGACTACTTATTGATGTAATGCACCTCCGGTGACCGCCCCCCCCACTTTTCCCCCACAGGGGTGTTTTTCTAAATTTAGCCGAGACCCCTCATGTGACATGTTGTTGGAAAGGCTTATGACCACTTACTCATGTTATCCACCTCCCGCACCCCTCCCCCCCTTTCCCCCCCACGGGGAGGGCATTTTCATAAATTCAGATCCAGACTTCTCATGTGACATATGGTTGGAAAGGCCTAAAGACCTGCGACGACTTAATCATATTATGCGGCTGCTGTGCCCCTCCGCTCGCTTTGACCCCTCCCCCAAGAGATCTGGTGCGACGTTCATTCGTTTCGATATTATATTTTTTTCAAGATTTTGTAGTGCGTGCACACCACACCCTCCTGCTATCATATATCAGTGCCGTATATAGCGGGTAACCTGTTCGTGATTTCATATTACAAGATTACGTATAAATTAGGGGCCCCAATTAAAGGAGGGGCCCGCTAGCGGTCGAAGTCACCTAGTCTTTTATTAACATCGACTCATTCCAGTTCACCCGCAGACTATTCTTGATAAATGTATGACGTATATAATACATAATATATGATTTATAAAAGAAATTTGCAAACTGTAGTCATCGAGAAAAAATTTATACAATCGAAAAATATCGAGATGTCCATACAATCGAGAAAATCGAGAAAAACATCTCGTTATCGCCCATCACTAGTCTGGCTCACTCAACTTGTTTTACGATTGTCTCCGGCACGTGCGGGCACTTCCGGTAAATGCTGCAATAGGTAGTGCGGATCTAGATTAGAGGTTCGTTCAGAAAGAAATTTGATGGGAACACACTAGGCGCTGTGGAAGGCAATGGGGCCTCCGAAATTAGGTTCATTTAAAAGAATTTCCAAAGATAAAAAATCATACAAACTTAAGTTTTGTTTAAGGTTATTATTTACAAACCCCGGGCAACTGCGGGCGGCTCTGCTAGTTTACAATAAAATAACTGTCAAATTAAATATGATTGCTAGAAATTGTTGCAGTTACAAAGAAATAAATAATCAAACACGTGTTTGCAAGCAATAGACGAATCGGACTATGATTGGTTACTCGTGAAATAAACTTCTCAGCTGCCAAGGTCTATAGCGATTTCGCCCCCTCTCTCTCATGACAACCAATAGCACTTGGAGCCAATTAATGACACTTGAAAAGATGTATTTTTGCCTGTGGCTTCGGTTGTTTACAGGGTTCGTAAATATCGTGATATTTTCGAAAATATCAAAAATATCCGATATTTTGATATATATCCGATATTTTCGATATATATCCGATATTTTCAAAATTGTCAGCTTACTGCTGATTATAAAGATTTTTAGACTTAATATAAATTAGAATCTAAAACATATTACATTTAACATGAAAACATAATAAAACAATATTCTAAATGTCTTTTTTTATATTTTTCTTACAAAATTTATGATCAAATAATTGAAAAAACAATCTTCTGCAAAAGTTGCTTTTCACTCATCAAAACACAGAATGCAGGATTCAGTTTAAAAAATAAATAAAATTACACAACAAATTCTGAAATACAAAATAAAGTTTATTTTTTCTGTTGAAGAATTTGAACATGAATGTAAGTTTGTCTGCTTTTTCATTCCCTAACCTACTGCACAATTTAGACTGAAGTAAATCAAAATTAGAAAAGATTCTAATGCATCTATTGAAGGAGAGTCTGTAAACAACCGATAAGTTAAATTATCTTTCATGGGCTGTTGTAATTTAATATTATCCCACCAAATTTTTTGGTTCAACATTTAAATATTCAGTTTCAAACATAAAGCGTATGTGAGATTTTTTTGCTAAAATCCAATCACCAATTAACCCCTTTATCTCATTCTAGAAGGTGCAGTCTACATAAAGAATTGAGACAGGGTAGGGTGGTATTGTTCAAAGACACATTTCTTATGATGGCAATGGGAAAGCTGCAGGTACAGTCCAAAACTAGTTTTTGGAGCGTAGGGAATATTTTGGGAGCTATTCTTTTTAGTTATTTATTTACAGATGGGCTAATTTTTAATAACAGTTGAAGAATTCATTTGCACTTCTTTTGACTGAAAATATTTTGAAAATATCAGATATATGAAAATATCAAGAAATACGACATTTAAAAAATATCAAATACATGAAAATGAAAATATCGAAAATATCAAAAATCTTGATATTTTGAAAATAAATATCGGATATATATCATGATATATATCAAGATATATATCCATTGATATATATCAACGAACCCTGGTTGTTTATCCTTTTGTTTCTTCATTTTTCCTTTGACAACTACATAGGCGACTTTTTTATTTGAAAGTACATTTTTAGGGGGGGTTTTATTAATATAGGAACCAAATTTCGAAAATCTTATTTTATTATAATTTAAATATGTATTTCTAAAAAAACTTTGAGAATTTTTTTAATACTTTACAGATAATGCATTCGAAATTTAACAGGGACTTTCTGGTAATATGTTACTGAATAATGAATTATAAAACAACAGCATTGTTATTCATCCTAATATATTGAGTAACGGCCATCTCTAAGCTGTGATAGATAAGGACAATGACATTGGACACGGAATTACTACACTTTATATTCGAGGGATTTTTTCAGATTTTTTAAAAATTCAATTTAGATTTGAAAAAAATTAATTTTAAGGGATTTTTTACTGCATTTTTGCAGTATGTATAACCCTTTACCATACGCATTTCTGTTTCTAACTATCACATAATTTCAGTCTTTATAGCACGGAATAGGGAAAAAAATGCGCTTTCAGATAAATTTTATCTCAAAACTGCAACTTTTTAACGATTTATTACTATTTTTTAATTAAAGAAAACATAAACTTATAATTTTTTGCTTTGGATACCAATAGATGTTAAACTGCAAACTATTCTTTGCACTTATGTTGATGTTGTTATTGTTATTGTTGTTTAAATTTTAGAAAAATAAAAAAATGTCAAACCACATATGCGCCATTTTAGTTCTCGTGGAAAGAAGCCTGAGATTTAAAGAAAAATGCTTCATTTTCGCTCAGAATAAATTTCTGTTTTCCTTTAAATTTTCTGCCTTACTTTTGAACTTTTTAAACCTTTGAATTTCATATAAACCTAGTGTGAATGTATAGTGAGCGCCGAAAATGTTACACAAAATGTAATAGTAATTGCAATTTGTTTTCTTTTAACGTTAACTGTGCGAATGCACGTGCTGCCGTTTGTTTACTTTTGCATTTTGCTATGCATTATATCTATTATATCTATTATATTATATCTATTATATTATAAATGACAACCGTGTAGGTGCGTAACTGTGATGTCATTTTGTGAATGGCAACATTTCCCGATAAAACTTCAATTTTGCAATTTTTGTTACTGGAATTTTGAGGTGCGTTCGTAATTATATAAATACGTAGCACCTGTAGTCGTCGTTCGGTCCGTCCGTACGTCCGTCTGTCTGTCTGTCTGCCCGTCCGCATATAACATGGCAAAAACTATCCAACCGAATGGTCTGAAATTTTAAATATATAATTGTTGCAAGATTTTATTGTGTAATTTCAAATTTTATGAAAATCGGATGTATAGTTTAATGACAGGGACAGTCAAAATTTTTCCGTTACATTACGGCCAATGGGAAAAAATTATTGCAAGTGCATTTTAATGATGTTACAGCCTTTCGAACAGAATGAAATTGATATACACTGATGAAGTGCACTAAAATATACATTCAGTACACTATGCGGTGGAAAAAATATCTATAAAACTAATTATAATATGAACGCACCTCATTTGCCACATTTAACGAGCAATTTCCAACTTGTTTAATTTTCTTCACATTTTTAATTTTTATACTGTCATAGGAAAAAAAAAACTATTTTCAAATTCAATATGTTTGAAAACTGTGTCTCAATTGACCCATTAATTGCGACTTTTTAAAATCATTTTCAAGCATATTTTTTTATTTTTAATTTATCTCTATCGTTTACTAGCCCAGTGGTTAGGGAATTGGATTCGGAATTAATTAGGGGAAAGCTGGAAATTGTTTTAATCCCTTCTGTTTAGGTCTAGAATGAATAGGCTATGTTTTCCCCTTCGTACTAGGTGAGCGTTAAGAAATATATGTATAGATTTATAGTAAAAAAACACATTTTTTTTGCATACCATAACAATATCTCAAAAGAGCTAACTCTGTGAAGAACATTGTCAATACAAATGTTGTAGAGCTTAAAATTCTGAGTAAAATGAGTACCTACACTTAATATTTTTGTTGAACATTAAGGTCACAATTCTACTTTAAAGTTTTAGATCCGCGCTCAGGGGGTTGAACTCAGAATTAATTTGGAGAAAACTGAAAATTGTTTTAATCCCTTCAGTTTAGGTCTAAAATGAACGTACTATGTTTTCTTTCTCGTACTTGAGTGAATGTTAAAAATATGCACATATTTATTTTCGAAAAACACGTTTTTTTTTTTTAATTACCTTAACAATATCTCAAAACAGCTAACTCTATAGAAAACATTGTCAATACAAATGTTGTAGATCTTAAAATTCTGAATAAAATGAGTACCATCATTAATATTTTTGTTCAACATTAAGGTCGTAATTCTATTTCAAATTTTTGCCTTAATCGCTAATCAAGAGTTTGAAGCCAGGAGACACCAAGTTAACTTAATAATATCTCAAAACAACTAACTCCATCAATAACATTCTCAATACAAAAGTTGTAGAGCCTAAAATTCTGAATAAAATGAGTACCTACACGTAATATTTTTGTTCAATACTAAAGCCACAATTTTCAGATATTATTAAGTTAACTTGGTCTCTCCTGGCTTCAAGCTCTTGATTTGAAAATTTTTGAAATAGAATTGTGACCTTAATGTTGAACAAAAATACTAATTATGGTACTCGTTTTATTCAGAATTTTAAGCTCTACAACATTTGTATTGACAATGTTTTTTATAGAGTTAGCTGTTTTGAGATATTGTTAAGGTAATTAAAAAAAAACGTGTTTTTCGAAAATAAATATGTGCATATTTTCTAACATTCACCCAAGTACGAGGAAGAAAACATAGTACGCTCATTTTAGACCTAAACTGAAGGGATTAAAACAATTTTCAGTTTTCTCCAAATTAATTCTGAGTTCAACCCCCTGAGCACGGGTCTAAAATATTAAAGTAGCATTGTGACCTTAATGTTCAACAAAAATATTAAATGTAGGTACTCATTTTACTCATAATTTTAAGCTCTACAGCATTAGTATTGACAATGTTTTTGACAGAGTTAGCTGTTTTGAGATATTGTTATGGTATGCAAAAAAACGTGTTTTTGGACTATAAATCTATACATATTTCATGACGCTCACCTACTACGAGGGGGGAAACATAGCCTATTTATTCTAGACTTAAACTAAATGGATTAAAACAATTTCCAGCTTTCCCCTAATTAACTCCGAATTCGGTCTTTTTTTCGCCCCCTATCACTGGGCTATACCTGCTCCATCACGAAATAATAAAAAACAATTTGCACATAAAACTATGAATATTTTTCAGCATTTGTCTCCGGCTAATTTTTCATAGCGAAATTAAAGCTTCATGGATAAATAAATAAAATAATATTTAAAAAACACAAATTTAACACGTAATCAAGCAATTTAAATTTTTACGCCGCTAAATAGAAAAAACAAAATACTTTAAAATATAATGTTTTTGAAAACTGTATCTCAGTTTATTGATTGGCTATATAAAAATAGTTTTCAAGCATGAATAATTTTTACATTTATCTTTATCGTGTGCACCTGGATTGCGAGGATTAATCTGTTTGCCCTTAAAACAATGTAAAGAGTTCATCATTTGTTTCCGGCTTATATCCCATAGCAAAGTTAAAACTTCCTCTATAAATAATTAAATAAAATTATATAAACAAAATACAAATTTAACAAACATGTAACTGAACTAAGCGCTTAAAGCACTGAAATTATCGGAATGAACAATGCTGCCGTAAGTCGAAAAATCTTCTGCTAATAACTTCTGGCATGCGTCTAATACCAAAATATTATTTTTGATAAATTTCAAAGCTTTATTTTATTGAATAATTAGTATTAGTCTTATAAAAATACTTTTTGGCGTTAGTGGGCAATCCTAAAAGCATATTATATGTAAAAAATTGAGTTTTGAATTTCAAATAAAAAATATTTTTCATCTATACTCTATAACACGGGAAGCCTGGATTCGATCTTATAGTATCTCCTTTAATGTAAAAAAAAATATTTACGTGTTACTATTATAAACAGAATTCTTTTTTTTTTTTTCAAGTTAGATTTAAATGTTTACGTGATTACAGAAAATTATTGAAAAATGCGTCATAAAAATTGTATTTACACGTGAATATTAAAAAAAGAAAGAAAACTTAAAAATAATGAATTCATTAATATGCGTTAAAAGCAGTTAATGCGTAAAATTACGTCATATTTAAAATGGCCAAATAATAACACTGCCAAACAGTTTTAATTAAAAAATATATTACAGGAAATATTTATTTTATATTTCGAGATGACTTTTTTAGCTATTATTGCCAATTCTAAGACAGCGCAAATAATACTATTTTCTTTCTAATAATAAAAATATTTTCACGCAAATATTGAAAAGGGAAAGAAAACGGTGGTGAAGATTACGTCAGATTTAATATGATACATTTAAAATGTTTTATATAAAACAATTTTCTTATAGCGTTGCTAAAAAATATTGGGAGACAAAGACTTGGTTGACTTAGTTCATTTTATATTAGCGAATTTTCAAATGTTTAATTAACCTTATTTAATCAAACACGAAAACAGCCATTAACAGCAGCTGATTCGGGCTTAAAATCCGTCAGGAAAAGGTAAATGAATGGAAACTCGTTTACAGGGAGATCGCCACTGGTTATTAAATTATAATTCAATCTTCCGTAATGTTTTTAAAGCCGATCAAATTAGTGCGTTTTTAGAGTCTGAATGGGGGGTTGGTGAGCGTAGCTCGTAAGAGGCAGCCCCCCCCCCCCGTTTTTTAAAAACTAGTTTTAAAAAATTAATTTTTCAAATTTTACCATAACAATCGCATTTTTTCTTGTTTTAATCATCTTCCTTCTTAAAACCATTTAATAATATGTCAAAAAAGTATTATAAGAAACTCAAATAATTAAAAGAAAAATAGTTCAAGGGGAATCATTTTCGTTTTAAATTTTAAAGAAATATTTCTGTTTTTAAATTAAAAAAAATGCTAATTTAAGTTATAAATTGCTTATATCTTGATTCAGATGCCTGACCACACGTATTTCCTTCCCTTGAAACCTGCCCGATTTTCCAGTATTTATCAATGTCCGAGACTTTTCAATTTTTAAATTTGAAAAGATTGAAAAATGATGGAATTTTCACCAACTTGCTACTTTTTTGCTTTCCTTCAAAGCTGCTCAGCCGTCCGTAGAGTAAGTGAAACTTTAATCTGCATTAATAAGGTGAACGTCTCTTAATCGATTTCCTTAGAGGTCACTCAGTTGCTATGAATACAAGGACGGTCGGCATATTTAAAAAGAATTAATTTTATACAATGTTATGAGTCAGTCGAGAAGCAAATTACTAAAGCTGTCATGGGAAAGATAACTTAATTTTGCTTTCAGTGAAACCGTACATTTAACCTCAATTGCGTATTTCTACAGAGGCTCTTCGCACATTTTTTAGACGATTTTGGTTAGAGGTAATAAAAAATCGTTTGCTGCAAAAGAAATACAGTCGGACCTCGTTATCCCGACACCCGGTTTTCACGTCACTCCGCTTATCACGTCAGTTTTTCAAAGTCCCGATTTTCTGAATATCATTTTAATGTAAATAAACTCCGTATTTTACGTCGTTGAATAATTTTTAACTCCGGATATCCCGAAGATTTAGAAAAATTGTCCATTTTTCATAATCCACCTTATAAGCACGTAAATTAAGCAGTACGAGATAACATTGGCCAAACTTTTCGCAAAAGTGTCTAAAACCCCCATTAAGGTAAATGAGAAATTTTACTTCAATCCTTTATCTGGATAAATAAACAAACACACTATGAATACCCCACTTAAGCTCCAGATAGACGTATCAGTCTAATCGCAGTCTTTTTGTTCTGGTCAGGCGGCGCTTTTTTGTCACGGCATTTTTCATCCCACTAAAACCGAAGCATTGCATTGCATCGAAACGATCAGAAGTTATCAAACATCCATTTCTGAAACAACGAATGTTAATTACAATTCATTGTATTATATTCAAAACAGAATTGTACAAAGCTAATCTAGGGATAAGAAAACCTTAATTAATCAATATTTCACGTAACAAGAAAGGAAAAAAAACAAGACATAATCTATTTTTTTTTTCTTTTCAATTTTTTTGTGTTTGGTTTGTTTAATAATAATGTTTTATAGCTTAAAACTGCAAGAACAGTTATGAATTTAAAATTGTCTTAAATTAATTAATAATACAGATTTTTATAAGCATATTTTTCTCCAACTCCGGTTACCGCGACACTTCGCTTATGACCACACTTTTTTCTAGTCATTAGAGTGTCGCGATAACGAGGTTTCTGCGGCTTGAGATTTTTGTTTTTAACGAAGCAGTGGTTCGAAGGCTATATTTACGCTTTTCCGAAGAGAAATATTCATATTCCGTTATCCAAAAACGATGATAATGAGCAAAAATGGAAAACAATTGTCACAATAGATGAATCATGGGTATATTTAAATGACTGGAGCAAAAAAGAGCCATTTATTATCATAAAAGGGGGAGAAAAATATTTAAGTACACGGTTTAAAGAATCGAAAGAAAGTTTTTCTAAGGGATTCATGATTGTTGCTGGTTTTTCATATAATGGCAAGTTAAAAATAAAGAGAGTGGAAAAAAGTGTCAAGATTAACTCCAAATACTATCAGGAACATATTTTATCGCCAATTTTTCTGAATGAAATACCATCGATTTATCCACAGTGCCATCAATCTGTGAAACCCCATCACGACAAAGTTAGCAGTCACACATCAAAATCCACTGTAAATTTCCTAAAATAAATGGAACAAAAAACCGGTATCAAAACCCATACCCTTCACTCATATACCTACTAAATCTCCCAAAGCATAGATTATGGAACACTTTCCAACACTTCCAGAATTCTTTAACGAAACGTCGCTGTTTATTAAAATAAAAAAGAAAATCTAAGTAAACATTTTGGAAAAGGAGTAACACATTTGAAAACCAGATTTCAGAAATAAATGTCCGTACCCGGAAAGTAGTCCACTTCTTTTCTGAAGCCTGCATTTAACCTACAGATTTGTATATATTCTACATAGTATGCTGAAACTTAGTTTAGTAAGAAAATGCATAATAGGTTGATAATTCAGCTTGAGCAATTTCTACCAATATGAAGAAACGTACTTGAATTCTTTTGTACAGCCCTGTATATTACTAACAGATTTTTATATGCACCAGATATCAAACTAAAATTTAATTCTGGCTAAAACATGGTTGAAAGTACTAAAATCACACTTCCAGACATTCATTCCTAGAAGGCCATGTGCCTAGTTTTTTGTGTGGCCCTGTATATGACATTACTTATATTATATAAACATCTCTTAGCATACTAAATATAGTTCAACTTGAAATGTATAACTCAATTATAACCCGCCATTAAGCCATTCATGCTCAGCAATGCTATGCGAAGTCTTTTGTGTAGCTCTGTATATGATCTATAGCATATATACACACTACATAGTAAGCAAAAATTTAGTTAAACACGCATATCATAAATGTCATCGCACTTCCAGTAATTGTCGCTGATAGACAATACAGTAAATTCTGTCTAAGGCGGACTCCGTTTAAGCCAGAAATCTGTCTACCGCAGAAAATTTCCAGCGAACCCATAGAAAATAACATTAATGCTTGCTGCATAAGCAGGAATCTGCCTAACGCGAAAACGGAAAGGGTTTTAAGGACCCACCGAAACCAAAATTTTACATAAGATGGAAAAAAGAATATTTTAAAAATGAAAGGTATTTCGTTTATGAAATTTTAAAACTGATTTATATATGTCAAATACTCCATGTCGACCATAAAATAATTAAATTCCGTAATACTTTTAAAAAGTTAATTTAAAAGAACAGAAACTGTTTAAATTTTAATGAATTCTCGCTTATGCCATTTTTTCCTACATAAATTTGCATTTAAAACTTTACTAGTAGAATGCATTACCAGTAGAATGCGCATTTATGAAAATATGCATTGTCTAATGTACTATATACTGTGCTTTAAGGTTGTACTCAAATTCAAAGTGATGGCTTTCTTTCTCATTCCCGAAGTTATTATTATTTTGTTGTGTGTAAACTTCAAATTTGTAGGCATTACAGCAGTACTAAGAACTTGAATAGCGTTTCACATTTATTTATAAAGACAAAGGATCTTCCAGAATTTCAGTTTTCAACCGATTTTCAAGTCACGACAATCAATGAAAGATCGTCATCTGCGAGAAATTCATTGTAACTCAAGATCTAATCTTTTTATCGAAAACATAAAATGCTATTCGATTAACATATGCTTCATTCCAATAAATCACGTCATCAGAAAACTCCATCATTGCGCATGTTATTTGTTCTTCGTCGTTTTATCTTGTCTAAGGATATTAAGTGCATAGTAAAAATGGCTTTGAAATCTAAACTCAATAGTACATCACCGCAAGATAAAGTCGAATTACCAAATTAAAAGAAAAAAAAATTCTGTAGAAGATCTTTGTATTAAGTTTAATTATTGTAAAACTCAAATTTATGGTGCTATAAAAAGGAAGAGTTGCAAACATACAATAGAAGGAGGAAAAGAGCTGTGAAAAATGAAAACATCTATTTACAGTAGAGCGCCGATTATCCGAACAATTCGTTACCAACCCTAGTTCGGATAAGCAAAAGTTCGGATAAATGGAGAGATAATTTAAGGGATCTTCCTGACTATACTAAAACCTTCACACTTTATCCAGGCTTAAAAATTGTTTTTAAAAAATTGTCTTTTTAATTTTTTTTGTTTACTTTTTCATTATTTAAAATTTTCTTTTTCTTTTTAACCATTTGGAAATGGTTGTTGTTTACGTTCGAAGATGGGGCTAAATGATACTCGCATTTTATTTTTTTTAACGAAATTCAACGATGTTCTTTACTTTTAGAAGAATTTTTATTTGAATAGGTAATAGAAAGACATAAAATCGTTAAAAATTGTTTGAATAGGTAATCGAAAGGCATAAATTCGTTAAAAATTGAAAAAGTTACAAAATGGGTAGGCGCAAATTATCAGATATGGAAAAATCCAAAGCCAAAGAGCGACGCCGAAATGAAAATCGTCTTGCAAAGCAAAAATCGAGGACTTCAACTGATTATGTAGCCCATGAAAATCGAGGTCTTCAACTGATTATGTAGCCCATGAAAATCGAGGTCTTCAACTGATTATGTAGCCCATTAAAATCGATTACAGAATAAAAGACGAACGCGAAAAAGGAAACAATCTAATGTTTAATCGATTGGTAGTAAAAGGCCATGTCTCAAGGGGCTCCAATCTACTAGCCACGGCGTTTTACAATCGATCGATTCTAACTGGGAAAAATTTGGCAATCTGTGGATGATTCGGTGGAACTGCTTCGATTTTTAAACTGTTTTTCTTCTCGAAACGGGACTTGGAGAGTTTATCAATGAAGCTTTTAGTCATCTGAAGTTTGATCTTTGCGATCTGTTGTTGAAGAGGATGCGACGGAATTTGGTGGACGAAATTTAGATTTTTCGGTTAAATTTCGTTACGAAGGTGATTTGTCGCGATCTGTGGATGATTCGGTGGAATTGCTTTCGATTTTTATTTATTCGATTATTTAAAAAATTCCAAATGGTCGTTGTAATCTATTAAGTTACAAGTTTTTTTTTTTTTTTTTTTTTTTTTTTTTTATCATCTTCTGAACTCCAGAGATTATAATATAAGCAAATAAGCTTTCAATTTTTGCTTGCTTCAAAGTAGACATTCTTCTCAGTGCTGCCATATCTCGAATTATTCTTAAATACGTTAGTTGAATAGGATCAGCGTTCTTCTGCCGTTCGAGCCATTCCATATCTGTTTCCAAACATTCAATGACTTCGTTATGGGATGGACCTGGGTCATTTTCAGAGTATTTCGTTCTCAATTTCTTCGATTTCTTTTTCGTTTTTACTGCTCCCAACGATAGACTAATCTGGTACAGTCGAACCTCGTTATCCCGACACTCTAATGTCCAAAAAAATGTGTCGTCATAAGCGGAGTGTCGCGGTAACCGGAGTTGGAGAAAAATATGTTTATACAAAGCTGTATTTTTAATTAATTTAAGACAATTTTAAGTTCATAACTGTTCTTGCAGTTTTAAGCAATAAAACATTATTATTAAACAAAATATACACAAAAACAAAATTGAAAAGAATAAAAATCAGATTTTTGATGACTTTGTTTTTTATTGTTACATGAAATATTGATGAATTAAGGTTCCTTATCTCTAGATGTGCTTCCTACAATTCTTATTTTCACTATTATACAATGAATTGTAATCAATATTCGAAGTTTCAGAAATGGATGTTAGATAATTTCTGATCGTTTCAATGCAGTGCTTCGGTTTTAGTCGGATGAAAAACGCTGTGTAACCATAAGAAAGCGCCTCCTGACCAGAAAAAAAGGCCGGGAGTAGACTGATACGTCTATCTGAAATTAAAGTGGGTCATTCATAGTGTGTGGGTTTATTTATTCAGATAAAGGATTGAAGTAAAATTTCTCATTTATCTCAATGGATATTTTAGATAATTTTGTGAAAAGTTTGGCTAAGACATAATATGGACAATTTTTCTAAACCGTCGGGATATCCGGAGTTGAAAAATATTCAATGACGTAAAATCCGGGGTTTATTTTCATTAAAATCTTAAACAGAAAATCGGGACTCTGAAAAACTGACGTGATAAGCGGAGCGACGTGAAAACCGGGTGTCGGGATAACGAGGTCCGACTGTATTCGATTTCGCATGCTAAATCTGAAGGGAAAAAATGAGAGAAACGGGCTGTTTGGGTAATTGGAAATTCGGTTAAAAAATTTTTTGAGATAAATAGGCTATTCGGTTAATTGGAGTTCCGATAATCGGCACTCTACTGTATTAACTTTTGAATGCTTTTAGATTGCTAGAGGGAAAAATTGCACATACCTGACTCTATTGCGAAAAAATATGTGAAATGGATTTTAAGGCTTCCAGTGAATGGTTAATGAGTTTCCATAATCTACACAACATTGCCATGAAGACCAGAAAGATGTTTCAGAGCATGAATTTCAGGAATGGGAGGAAATTTTCATCTACTGATTGAAAGATATCAAGAAAAAAGCCTATACAGGGCGTATCTGAAATGCTTCAACAAACTTAGAGGGATGATAGTACTCATGAAGACGAACAAAAAATGCAATGGAACATGGGGTCGCAAATGACGTTTAAAGAATGAAAATCGAGAAAATGCGTCTGGAAATGGACAAACTGAGACAAGAAAGAAACACTCCAGAAAATTATTTATTGCACAGAATAGGTACAACACAGCTCGTGATGTCCAAAGAAAACAAATATTTTACAACAATTGTTCATAGTGTTGATCGCGGAAATTATTACACAGAGTACATCTACGGAGGAACGACTGGCGGATACGCTCGAAGACTTCGGGAGTTCTGCATACGTGATTCCTACTCACAGATTTGTTTGACTTTCTTTCAGGTTTTTGTTATCTCTTTCGGATCGGATATGCACAAAGTGAAAGGAAAACCAGCTTCGTGCTACTAGCCATTTCTGCAGAAAAGCAGCATGCGAGATTTCGATATTTTTATTAGTTTTGCGATTTTCACCCTTTAAACGTCATTTGCGAGACCATGTTCTATTGCATTTTGTTCATCTTGAGGAGTACTATCATCCCCCTAAGTTTGTTGAAGCATTTCAGATACACTCTGTATAATTGCGATGAGACCGGACTATATTATCGTGTGTTACAACTAAGTCCCTTCCCAAAAGAGGTAGTGAATGCCATGGAGGTAAAACTGCCAACGAGAGTGTCACGGTTTTGCTTCATGCGCATTTGGAGAGCAGTTTATAAAACCCTTCAGTGATAGGGAAATTGAAATCGCCGCGATGTTTCAAGAATGTAAATATTTGTAAACTGCCTGTGAATTAGAGGTCTCAGAAAAAAAAGAAAAGAAAAAACTGGATGTCGATTGCCTTAATGGAGGGGTGAGTGAAGGAATTTAGTCGAATGATTAAAGAAAATCAAAAAAAATGGTTGTTCCATGATAATGCACTTTGTCATGGCGACGTCAAACTATCAAATATAAAGTTTCAATTTCTTCCGGAAGATTCTACTGCAGAGACGCAATCAATGGATCAAGGGGTTCTTAAAATGCTGAAACCCACTACAAAAAATATCTGTTCCGGTCGATTATTGCGTCTTTAGATGATTGTTCTTCAGCCTACCGATCTGGCAAAAAATATCAGTGATTTCGATATTGTTAAATGGATTGTCAAATCTCGCTCAGAAATGTCGCCAGAAAAGATTGTTCGTTGTTTTAAGAAAACAAATGAAGATGACCACGATTTTGAAAACGTTGAAGACAGCGGTGAGTTTAAACATATAAGGACGGCTTGAGAAGAATTAGGTGACTCGAAAATATTTTTCTTCAAAAAAAAAAAAATAATAATAATAATAATAATAAACTAGAAAACAGAAATTCAGCTTTTTCAAAATTTAGTGTCGCCCCCAATGAAAAAAAATATATTTATATAATTATAGATAGTACAAAACATATTTCAGTTTTAAGACTTAAAACACACTTTTTTATGTTGTATAAAATGACGTCATTCGCATTCGCTGAAGAATTCTTCATTTACGATCCAGTCTTAAACAACATCTACAGCAAAGTATTCCATATAACGTCACTATCACTGAATAAGACACAAATCAAAATAGAGATGTCATTCAAGAAACTCGACAAAAAAAATCGGCTATCTAATGATTCATATGCCTTCGTTTGTTTGTAATATTAATATAGATATTTAAAATTAAATATAGTTTATAATAGCTCCATGTTTTATCAGAAATCATTCATTTATATTTTTTTCAAAATAGTACGTATTTTAATTACATTTTCTTTTTCAGTTGTTATGGGAAAATGATCACATAAAGATATAATTACTATTTTTAAACTATTTTTCCTTTACTTTCTACAGAAATGGAGTACTTGAGTTGCCAACATTAAACAAGTGGAGCTAAAAACTACAAAAAAAATTAATATCTCAAAAATAAATTGAGATGCAGATTTCAAACAAATTACATTTAAAAGTACTTTTTTCACAATACGACGGTATAAAAATTTAAAATGTGCGATGCTCAGAAGTTAAAAAAAATTGCAGTAAAGTATTTAAATGTACAATGATACATCTGCTTTCTTTTGCGGCTGGACGGACGTTATTTTTTAGAGAAGACACTTTAATTGCTGGCCGAAAGAATTAGCATATCGGTGTCTAAAAATAACCTAAAGGAACCTAAAGAAAAAACAAGGATCGATAAAAGATTATTTTTTGATTATTTAAAATACTATGTGAAATATGCGGTATGTAATTGTATTGGTTTAATTAAATGATTTTCAGTAAATTTCAGAATTGAAGCAATTTCGTATTAGTAATATTTATTTTCGTGTTTAAATAATGTTTTTTTGAAATTATTAAAAATAGTATATTTAATAAAAAGTCTGATTCCATGAAAAAAATTTCATATGAACGGTACTAAAAATTACGAACGTGAAAAATTATACGATTTGTGCTTTTTTGGGGTGGGGTTGGGTCTTTTGCGTAGGCCGAAATATTGTCTACACAGAAAATTTTCTCAGTTCCGACCGATTTTGACTTAGAGTATATTGTACTTCAGATACCGTGATGTATGCGATTTTTTGGTGTTGAAATGAACGATAAATGCTATGCACATTATGTTACACAAAAAGTATCTTGTACTAAGCCTCAGAAATATATATCAAATTCACTTTACTTGAAATAGTACAACAGAGCTGAAATACGCCGCAAAATATTTTTCCCCCGTACTCCTTTACGTAACGGAATTCTTTTTTTTTTTTTTTTTTTTACCCTGTAAATGAATAAGAAATAATAAATGCTTTTCTACCCCTATTCTACAGAATGCATGTTTTAGTGCACTTCATAAATGCATGTCAATTTGATCATGTTAGAAATGGGCTAACATCCTTAAAATGAACTTGAAACGGTTTTTTCCCATTGACCATAATGTAACGGAATACTTTTGACCGGCCCTATAAATGTACTATGTGCTCATTTTTTAATAGGGATGCTATATGCAACATGCTATAGTAAAAATCAATAACATACAAAAAATTCAAAGCGATCCGAGTATATTCACCAGAGTTATAGCAGGGGGACAGACAAATCGAAGACAAACACTTTTCAACTATGTTGGGAAATGTTTAGAATGCCGTTTATGGTATATCGAGAATATAAATCAAGAAACAATAAAGTTGTTTGAGGGTATCGTGAAAGGATTGAAAATAACGTATTGAACTGGTTTTACTGTTTGAGCAATTTCCTGGAGCAACGAATTAAATTACAAGATTAAATAAAGAATATTTTTGTTTATTTCATAGAACTTATGTAATCTTTTCGTGGTCTGACGTTCTAATAATATAGCATGTCTTTACACTTATTATTATTTTACCTTTATAATTACTTATGTTGCAATCTGCATGTTGTAACGATAGCATATGTCTTTACATTTAATTTTTTATTTCATTTAAGTCTGTACTTAGTAATAGAACAACAACAAAAAAAAAAAAAAAAAATACAATTTAACAAATTACAACGACCATTTGGAAAATGATTTTTTCGTACGGCATTACGTACGCCATGAATTAAACATTAATAGTGTTATTATGCATAAAAATTGCAAGCGACAGAAATCGCCTGGAACTCGTACGTATTATGCACCTGAAACTTACGTATTATCCAAGCATTTCGGGGGGGGGGGGGGAGGGGGTGTTCGGGAAAAGGCTTTTCCATCGTCAGATTTCCAAGAAATCTGACGGCCAATTTTAAATGAAATTTATTTCTTAAACTTCTAAACATCCCACAATATTACTTTTTATATCGTCGTATAGAGAGAAAAAATGCACTTTTAAATTGCAATTTGTTTGAAGGCTGTATCTCAATTTGTTTCTGAGTTATTTTTTTTTTTGTAGTTTTTATTACTTTTTTGTCATAGTGGCAACAGAAGTATCCATCTCTGTTGAAAGTAAAGGGAAAATACTGATTACTGTATAGACTAGGGATGCACAACCTGTGGCCCGCGAATTTCGTCAATTTAAAATTGGAAAAAATTGCAATTTTTGTCCATAAATTGCAGAAAAAATCGTGAATTTCGTCAATTTACAGCGGGAAAATTGAAAATTTCGTCAGTCAGTTAAGAATCGCGAATTTTGACGATGATGCGAGAAAAAAATCGCGAATTTTGTCGATGAGGCGCGGGGAAAATCGCAATTTTCGCCGATCGGCCACGGGAAAATCGCAAGTTTTGTTGTTCGGCCACGGGAAAAATCGCGAATTTTATCGATCAAGCTCGAAAAAAATTGAAATTTTGTTGTTCGGCTGCGGAAAAATCGTGAGTTTCGTCAGTTTATCTCGAGAAAAAAACGAATTTTGTCAATTTGCTGCAGGAAAAAATTGCAAATTACTTAAGAATCGCGAATTTCGTTGATTGGGTGCGGAAAAAATTGCGAATTTTGTCGATCAGGGGCGGAAAAATCACAAATTTTATTGATAGTCAAGGAAAAATCCTCCATTTCGCCGATGATACGCGGAAAAATTGAAAATTTCGTTGATCGGCGGCGGAAAAATCGTGAGTTCGTCAGTTTATCGCGAGAAAACCCCCCGAATTTTGTCAATTTGCAGCAGGAAAAAATTGCAAATTTAGTCAGAGTCAGTTAAGAATCGCGAATTTCGTTGATAGAGCTCTGAAAAATCGCAAATTTTGCTGATGATGCGCGGAAAAATCGAAAATTTCGTTGATCGGCAGCAGAAAAATCGTGAGTTTCGTCAGTTTATCTCGAGAAAAAAAACGAATTTTGTCAATTTGCTGCAGGAAAAAATTGCAAATTTCGCCAGAGTTAGTTAAGAATCGCGAATTTCGTGGGTCGGGTGCGGAAAAATCGCGAATTTCGTCTATCGGGATCCGAAAAATCGCGAATTTTGTTGGTCGGGCACGAAAAATCGCGAATTTTTGTCGATCTGGCGCGGAAATATCACAAATTTCGTTGATCGAGCACTGAAAAATCGCAAATTTCGCCAATGATGCGCGGAAAAATTGAAAATTTCCTTGATCGACGGCGGAAAAATCGTGAGTTCGTCAGTTTATCGCGAGAAAACCCCCCGAATTTTGTCAATTTGCTGCAGGAAAAAAATTGCAAATTTCGTCAGAGTCAGTTAAGAATCGCGAATTTCGTTGATCGAGCACTGAAAAATCGCAAATTTTGCTGATGATGCGCGGAAAATTGAAAATTTCGTTGATCGGCAGCGGAAAAATCGGGAGTTTCGTCAGTTTATCTCGAGAAAAAAAAAAACGAATTTTGTCAATTTGCTGCAGGAAAAAATTGCAAATTTCGCCAGTTAAGAATCGCGAATTTCGTGGGTCGGGTGCGGAAAAATCGCGAATTTTGTTACCGGGCACGAAAAAATCGAGAATTTTGTCAATCAGGCGCGGAAAAATCACAAATTTTATTGATCAGACACGGAAATATTCTTCATTTCGCCGACTATTCGCGGAAAAATTGAAATTTCGTGGATCGGCAGCGGAAAAATCTTGAGTTTCGTCAGTTTATCGCGAGAAAAAAAAACTCGATTTTTTTCAATTTGCTGCGGTAAAAAATCGCAAATTTCGTCGATCAGGGGCGGAAAAATCGCGACTTTTGTCGATAAGTCACGGAAAAATGATAAAATTCGTCTATCGGATGCGGAAAAATAGCGAATTTTGTCGATCGAGTAAGGGAAAATGGCAAATTTTGTCGATCAGACGCGGAAAATTTCCGAATTTTATCGATCAGGCGCGTAAAAATGGCAAAGTTCCTTGGTCGGGCGCGTAAAAATGACGAATTTCGCTGATCAGGAGTGGAAAAATCTCAAATTTGTTTGACTGGTTCATTCTCTCCTCTTCGTTCATAAAGTATTTTTCGGCACTAGCCACTTTCATGCATAACTTCCTTTTCAGCACTTTGAATAAAACAAAATTTACTCCCCCGAATAAAATTAAGGAATATTATTGCTCCTTGAAAACATTCCTTGCTATATCTGTGTTATATATACATACGTAAATTGTTGCTATATCCTTGCAATTGAATTGGATATGTTGATTGGGATTGGGTAGGGTAACCTAGAGGGGTAAAACTCCCTCATTACTGAAACCTTATTTTTTATCTGATTATATCTGCCACAGATCACCTTCCCGAAATAGAATTCTCTTTGTGTTACTGATGTGGCCCGCGATAACCTAGACATTTTTGTATGTGGCCCTTCTCTAAAAAAGGTTGTGCACCCCTACTATAGACCAATCAGAAAACTAATAAAATGCGGGATTCAACCAATAAAACGCTTCAGATGTGTTTTTGATTTCCTATCCTGACAGAGGACAATAAACATTTTTCCAAATGGTTAATAAATAGCCGATCAAGTGCGGGCATTACTCGCGCACAGGGGGTTCCGTAATTCCACAGGGGGTTAATAAATTTATGAATTGGTAACAGGGCATTGCAGTACAAAAATGTATCATTTAAAGGCAACTCGAAATTTGTTTCTAACGGAAGAATGCAATTTTCTCAAAAACTATGTGACCTAGGGTAATCGCTTTAGTTTTACGTCAAGGTTTAAATGGCCTTCTATTACCCCTAATTTTTTCATAATTTTAGTTTCAGTAGATTCGGAAATAGAGAGGGAGGATCATGTTTTTGCATTACATTTTCGGCGATATCTCTGAAAATATAATACCTAAAAATAAAAGAAATGTATTTTTGAGTTGGGCGTTATGAAAGCTTTCACATGATACCCCACATGATATACAAAGAAAAGCTTTTCTTTTCAAGTAACTTAATCAGAGTCGGTGTTTGATAAACCACTGAAAAATTCTCATGCACGAAGGATGTTTCATGAAAAAGGAAATGCTAAAATTTGCATTCATTTTCATTGCAGAGTACTAAAAAACCTGCAAAAATGCAGTTTGAATACAAGAATACATAGTGATTTACAAAATTACAGCCACTAAGACTGAATTTGTTACGCTCAAGAGTATTGAGTAATACTTTCAGATCATTTTTCAATAAAACCAATGCAGTTATATTTATTGAAAAATACACATGTAAAAAAAATTAAATTGATACCTTTTGGAAACAATTACTTCATGTAATCCCTGCATATGTATAAGTATAGTATTAAATATATCAATATATGTCAAAATCGACAAGATTTCGATATCTATATGATGCAGTTGTACTGTAATTACCTAATAGCAGAAGTTGTTGGATTTCGGTGAATAGTCATCAAAAATTCCAATCCAAAAATTCCTTCCAATGATTAAAGATGATACACGCCGAATGATCACATATCCATTACCGATAGAGAGAAGAATGCTATTATAGCAGACATATACTAGCATGCAGATAGAATGTAAAACCCGAGTGTGTGCCACCAGTTTTAAACAAAATGCAGTCGAGTGATTAAATCTAGAGTGGCAAATGTCGAATAATCATTGTAGTTTTCCTAAGGTAAAATACTTAAACAGATTGAAATTAAACTCTTCATTGCAATCTGTCTTAACAAATTCGATGAATCACTGTCGAATTAAGGGTCTTGTACCTTTTAAATGCGACGAAATGTAACGAAAAAATTCAAAGTTTGAATTAGTCTATCTTAAAAACCTTTTTATGTATAAACATGAAATTTTGGATTTTGATTAAACAGATTGTGCTTTGTAATATGCTGTCATTAGAAATTTATTAGCATTTTACAGAATTTGTGTATTGTTGAAATCAAAATAGCTCTTCTTTTTACTCCATAAGTCATTGCGCGCATGATATCTGGTGAAAGTATGTATGGATTGGTATGAAATTTAGTAAAGATACTAAACATATATGTGTGTTTAAAATGAACTACTCTTAGGCCAAAATTATTTCATTAACTATATAAAAAATATTTTTGTAAAAAAAAAATAGAAATTTTATATTTTTAATGAATACAAATAGTCATAAATGAAAATATTTCCATTGTAAATACTTAAAAGTAGTTAATTTTAAACACAGATATTTGTTTAGTATCTTTACCAAATTTCATGACAATCCATACGTACTTTCTCAAGATATCATGCGCACAATGACTTCTGGAGTAAAAGAAAAGAGCTATTTTGATTTCAACAATACACAAACTCTGTAAAATTCTAATAAATTTATAATGGTAGCATATTACAAAGCACAATCTGTTTAATCAATATCCAAAATTTCATGTTTATACACAAAAAAGTTTTGAAGATAGACTAATGCAAACTTTGAAGTTTTTCGTTACTTTTCGTCGCGTTTAAAAGGTACAAGACCCCTTAATATAACACGACATTTTACTATAATGTAATTACGGCGAAATTCTAAAAAATCAGGAGTCATGCCTTCTGATGCCGTGGTAATTTTAAGCACACACGACAACAGTGAAAACATCTCTTTTCCGATCGCGAAAAACTGGTTTTAACAGCCTGGTGGCGAAATATAAGGAAATTAAATGAGGAAATTTTAGAATAAATTTAAGATAGGTTAATATTTAAAATATCTTATATTTAATTCCCCCCGACTAATGAGGGAGGCTCTAACCATATAGATAAACGTACAAGATTGTACAGTTTCAGTAAAATTTGTAATGGTACCAATGATACCGTTAACTATCATAACTAGTGACAAGGGGGAAAACTAAAAAGCTTCCAAAATTTATCTATGTATATGATATTTCTTTGTGCTCTATTCTGCACTTTTAACATCTATTCTTTGATTCGTTTTAGACCAGGAGGCGGCACAGACAATCACTTCATCGGGTTCACGGCTGAAATTCCAGAATTAGTTAAAACTCGATTCGCATGTTATAACGCAATCGGTCTGCCAAGTCATATCTTGGTAGAAAACACCAGAAAACCCGATTTTAGCGATTGACTCGTACGTTTACCATTGCATTTTCCTGCACCGAAAGGTATGAAAATATGGAGGACTAGGAGCAGGAAAACACAGAGGAAAATGTACGAGTCAACTGCTGAAATTGGGTTTTCAGGTGTTTTCCATCAAGATATGACTTGGCAGACCGACTGCATTTCAATATGCGAATCAAGATTTAACTAATCCTAGAATTTCATCCGTGAACTCGATGAGGTGATTGTCTGTGCTGCCGCCTCTGTGTCTATTTGTATTCTTTTCGTGACAGACGATTCTCTCAAAATTAATCGTTAAAATGTGTCGTTGGAAATCGTTGGAATTTAAGTGCCTTTTTATTATTAAGGAAATCACATTTTTTTTTAAAAACTTTTTAAATATTAAATATACCCAGTAGAATCTCTTCTGTATACAGGGATGAGATTTCTCTGTCTCAACTGATTACTTGCTATCACTAAATTTTAATGGTATTTCTCGCATGACAAAATTTCTGAGATTTAATAAAGCAAGAAATACTACCAAAATTTAGTTATGAAAATCAACCATTTAGGACAGAGAATTCTCATCCTTGTGCATATGAAATCGAAACATACTTTTTTCGATTTTACTACGAATAACACAAAACTCTGAATACTTCGCTAATTTTTGTGGCCGAATATTACTTGCAGGATTTATATTAATGCAATCCATGCAGGCTTTAATTGGGTTTTATGCGTTTTTGGTGGGTATACAGTTAAATAAAATAATCTGATACGAAATGAAATGTCTAATTAAATATTTATATATTTGACATGGGCAAATTAAAAGAACCACGATACTTTTGCTCGCAATCATAATAATATACGTAATCATGGCAAATTTACGTACATTACGATAACACAACTCAAACTTGGTGATGAAAATTAGCAAATACTGTATAATACATAAGTTTTAAAAGAGGAAGGGGGGAGGGGAAGTGAAGATAACCATAAATGCCGCTTATTTATCAAGATAATTCAATGTATATACCGGGTGATTCAAAAGTCCGGTGCGAAAGTAAAACGCGATAAAAAAAAAGAAAGAACTATGTGTCGGAGAGATATGCGGTTTGCAGATTTATACATACAACGCAATATTTGGATACAAAAACATTAGGGAATACTGCATATACAATTTTTTGTATCCAAATCTTGCGTTCTGTGAGCAATATGGAATTATTCCATGGAATTATCTGTAATAGTGCCCTCTATCATTGAAATTTTTAACTAATTTTTTTGTTGGTGCGATACAAAATCCCGTACCACGCTGAATCTTTATCTGCAAACCGCATGACTCTCCGACCCATAGATCTTTTTTTTTTTTTTTTTTTATAGCGTTTTACTTTCGCACCGGACTTTTGAATCACCCGGTATATATATATATATATATATAGCTCAAGATGAATACAGCTATATTCCCCTTAAAATCTTAATTAAACGCTTGCATTCAAAACAAAAGTTTTATTTCTGTGAAAAATAAAAATAAATAATAATAATATTTTTTTTAAATATTAGATTTTTAGTTTATTTTTATTTATTTACTAATATATCAAACCCATTATTTACACACACATAATAAAAGAAGAAAATAAAAATGTTTTGTTGAAAACGTAAGCACTTTATTAAAGAATGATATATGAAGATAGAAGCTTAATAGCAGAAATATTCCGTGGTTCAGAAGTTTCTTCCCCCTTGTCACTACAGGCGCTGTGACAGTCATCGCGTCACCATTATACTCTATGAAAGTGTCCAATCTTGTATGTTTATCTATGGTTCCAATAGGCCTACAAGGTCATGAGAGCCGATGAGAACTTGCTCGAGCTTATAGATAAATATACAAGACTAGAAAACCCCGCGGCTTTGCTCGCGTAATATTCGAAATATGCCAAGTGATATTTATATGTCTAATTTTTATTAAAAGAAATTATACTTTTAGGAATAATTCAAAAATTACTATTTAAAACATAGTTTGACTAAACTTTATTATTACACTACATTAGGCAGAAATTAGATTAAAATTAATAAAAAGAAATAAAACTGAATAAATGATAATTTAGAAAATATTTTGAAACTTTTATGCTCAATTAATACGCTTATTTCAGTATTCATTTGAAGTTTTAAATTTTTTAGAAACATCTTTTTACGTCTTAAAATTAACCATCATATCAAATTCCAAGTCCTACCACCTCTCTCAACATAAAGGGCTATGTTGAAATAGGAACTGTCACCATTAATTTGCCAACATTAATTTTGAAATCGGTTTATTACTTCCTAATATTCCACAGAAACGTAATTTAGAAAGCTTTTAAAGGCCTTTTTTAGAAAGTTTGTTGTTCCTGTGAGCCACAGGTGGTAGAATCATCTGCACAAAATATAGCCTGTGTAGGATCAGAGACTGTTACCATTAATTCGCAAGTATTACTTTTATAATCGGTTTATATTCCCCGCATAGAAATTGTAATTTGGGACTTTTTTTGAACGCTTTTCGCACCTCCCCTTCGCTTCACCCCTTTTTAAATCGAATTTATTTCGACAGTCCTTCGAGGGCATTTATATTTTATAAGTAACTACCATGCCATATTCAAAATTTCTAGCCTCTTCAGTATTGCAGAAATCGCAATTTAGAAAGTTTTTTGCTCCTACAACCCTCTGGTGGTAGTGGCACAGACATAAAATATAGCTTATGTTTGAGCTGGTATTATCACCAACAATTTGACACCATTATTTTTAAAATCGGTTTGGTATTTGATAAGATTGCATAAAAATTGTAATTTAGAAAGTTTTTAGAACGCTTTTTGCTCACATCAGCCTTTTAAATTTGGAACTTTCTTTCGACTGTTCGTAGAAAGCAGTTGAATCTTGTTAGTAAATACCATGCCATATTTCAAAATGTTACACCCCTCAGTTGTGCAAAAAACGCAAATTAGAACATGTTTTGCTCTTGCACCCCCAGATGGTAGTGACAGCAACAAAAAATATAGCCTATGTTGGAGCAGAAACTGTCACCATCAATTTGCAACCGTTACTTTTGAAATAGGTTTGGTATTTCCTGAGATTGAGTAGAAATCGCAATTTAAAATGTTTTTACAACGTTTTTAAAACGCTTTTCGCGCATTTTCACCCCTTTTAAATTCCAGTTTTTTTCGAAACTGTTCTTAAATCTCATTTACATCTAATAAATATGTACCTTGAATAATTTCAAGTTGCTAGCCCCTACCGATCATAAAAATCGAAATTTAGAACGTTTTTTGCTCCTGCAACCTCCAGGTGATACTGACACTGACATGTAATAGCGTCTATGTTAGAGCAGAGGCTGTCAGCATTAATTTGCCTACCATTACTTTTGATATTAGTTTGATTCTTCCTGAGATTGCTCACAAATCGACATTAGAAAGTTTTTAGAACGCTTTTTATACGATAGATCATTTATATCTAATAAATATATACCATGCAAAATTTCATGAATCTAGGTCCTTCCATATTTCAAAAATCGCATTTATAGAACGTTTTTAGTTCCTGCATCTCCTCTGGGGTAGTAGAAACAGACATAAAATATAGCCTATCTTGGAGCAAGAGCTGTCACCATAATTTTACAGCGTTATATTTGAAATCGGTTCAGTACTACCTGAGGCTGCATAGAAATAGCAATTTAGAATGTTTTTAGAACGCTTTTCGCGCACTATCACCACTTTTAAATTTCGATTTTTTTAGGAAATGTTCTTAGAGATCATTAATATCTTATAAGTAACTACCATTCCAAATTTCATGATTCTAGGCCCTTCCATAACAAAAAACCGCAATTTAGAACGCTTTTTTTCTCCTGCAACCCCAAGGTGGTAGTGATACAAACATAAAACTGAACCATATTAGAGCAAGTTCTGCCACCATCAATTTACAACCATTACACTGTAAAAAAAATTCCGCAACGTTCCTGGGAAAAAATGGGCAGCTGAGTTGCCCATTATTTCCAAGAAACATTTCTTGAAAATGACTGGAACTTTACTGTATATATTAAAAACTTTCTACAGAAATGCCAGTAAGTTTCCTGCGAAATACCAGGAATATTTCTGTTGACAGCAAAACATTACTGACATTTCACAGCATGCGGGATCTGCAGACGATTTTTACATTTCCAGTTGACAATTTTCGCTTTATTATCATTATTTGTTAGAATGAAAAAATATTTTGAAATTGACATCAAAATTATTATTTATAATTTACACGAAAAAATAAATTTTCAGTTAAAATTCAATAAAGTAAATATATATATGATATATTGTTTCTGAACTTTGCTTAAAATATAAAAATATATAAATGTAAATAATAATTAGAAAAAAAATCTAGACATAAAATATTTTGGATTTTCGTTAGTAATTATGTTAGTTTACAAGTTAGAAAAAATACATATAAATTTTCATGAAAAAAAAAAAAACCTAAACGTAATTGTATATTTTTTCCGAAAAAAAAAAAAAATTCAAATTTGCAGCAATTCAAAGTGTCAAATATATATCAAATTTAAATCAAATTGTAATAAAGTGTTAAAATATAAAATTAATTAAAAAAGAAAAAAAAGCACAGAGGTAGCATCGAACTCGGGCCGTACGGGTGGCGTGCGAGCTTTCTGCTTCCACACCACGAATGACACGTTGAGAGTTGCAAACTAATGGGTATTTGAAACGTATGCTAAACCTCGGCATCTAATTTCTGAAAATCTAAGTCCCATTTGAAGAAATCCTTTCACAAGAATAATTAGAGATAAGAACTCTAAAACATACTTTAAATTAATCAAACTCGGTGAGAATCATGTTTGATGGTCCCCTGGTTAATGGAGATCCAAATAATAGGTGTATTTTTTTTTTTTTTTTTTACACGGTCTGCTCCTTAAACATTCCACAGACAAGTATCTTAATATAATCTCTTAGCGATGTCACGAAGGTATTGTATTTTCATCTGAATTGTATTGACAATAGAGACGTAAAGGATTATGTCGTCTATTGATTTATTTGCATTCCATATAGATTTTTTTACACTCATTTAAGGAATTCTTTTTCGACACTCGCGCGCGAGCAACGGATTATAGCAAAAAAATAATAAATGGCGGCCGCAGCGTTTTGCTGTTTCCAACTTTTGGTTCAGGAACGTTTCAGATAAGAAAACCAGAATTTCACAGGAAAGAGCTAAATTATTCTGAAAACCTGAGAAAAGGCGAAACGTTCCTAGATTTTACATGGAACGTTACCATTTTTTTTTTACAGTGTACATTTGAAATCGATTTTTTACCGAAATTGATTAGAAATCACCATTTAGAATGTTTTTTAAAACTCTCTTCACGCATTATCACCCCTTTTAAATTTCGATTTTTTTACGAACAGTTCTTGGAAATCCTTTATATCTAATAATTAACTAATAATTCAAATTTCATATTTCTAGGCTCTTCAGTAACCCAAAAATTGCATTTTTAGAACGTTTTTTGCTCCTGCACCCTTTTTGGGGTAGTGACACCGACATGAAATATAGCCTATCTTAGAGCAAGGGTAGTCACCATCATTTTAACACCATTATTTTTTAAATCGGTTTGGTATTTCCAGCGATTGTGTAGAAACCGTCATTTAGGACGTTTTTTAGAACGCTTTTCGCGCATTTTCACCCCTTTTAAATTTCGAATTTTTTAAGAACTGTTCTTAGAAATCCTTTATATCTAATAAGTAACTAATATTTCAAATTTCATATTTCTACGCCCTTCAGTAATGCAAAAACCGTAATTTAGAACGTTTTTTGCTCCTGCACCCCCTTTGGGGTATTGGCACCGAAATAAAATATAGCCTATCTCAGAGCAAGGGTTGACACCATCATTTTGACACCATCATTTTGACACCATTATTTTTTAAATCGGTTTGGTATTTCCTGATATTGTATAGAATCCACCATTTCGAACGTTTTTTAGAATGCTCTTTGTGCATTTTCACCCCATTTAAATTTCGAATTTTTTAAGAACTGTTCTTAGAAATCCTTTATATCTAATAAGTAACTAATATTTCAAATTTCATATTTCTAGGCCCTTCAGTAATGCAAAAACCGTAATTTAGAACGTTTTTTGCTTCTGCTCCCCCTTTGGGGTAGTGGCACCGAAATAAAATATAGCCTATGTTAGAGCAAGGGTTGTCACCATCATTTTGACACCATTATTTTTTAAATCGGTTTGGTATTTCCTGAGAATGTGTAGAATTAGAATCCAACATTTCGAACGTTTTTTAGAACGCTTTTTGTGCATTTTCACCCCTTTTAAATTTCGAATTGTTTAGAAAATGTTCTTAGATATCATTTATATCTTATAAGTAACTACCATTCCGAATTTCATGATTCTAGGCCCTTCCATAACACAAAAATTGCATTTTTAGAACGTTTTTTGCTCTTGCACCCCCTTTTGGCCAGTGACACGGACATAAGATATGGCCTATGTTCTAAGTTAGACTAACACCGTCATTTTCATACCATTACTTTTGGAATCGGTTCGGTAGTTCCAGAGCTTACCTCCTACAAATAAACAAGTTTTACCTCTTTATAATATTAGTATAGATTGGACACTTCCATAGAATGTAATGGTAATGCGATTGCGATCGCAGCGTCTTTAGTGGCCATGGGCAAGAAACTTTATATCCTTGTAATATTTTTGTTATTGAGCATCTACCTTATTGTGATCTTTCTTTTTTTAATATTGCATGTTTACGTTTTCAACAGAACCTTACACCGATACATGAACATAGTATAGATATTCTATTATATATATCTAATATCTATTCTATGTTCATGCATGGATATACACTGTAAAAAACCACTGTAAATTTGCCGGAACAAACTCGATCACAGTGAATGTGCTGTATCTTTCTTTGGATTCCTGACTATAGTAACATGGAAAATACAGTAGTTGCGTAAAATTAACAGTACAATGTGCTGGCAATTTGGACGCCAGCACAAACTGCTGGCGTCCGAATTGCACTTGGTGATGATTGTTCACATCGTATGATTATACACAGATGGTACAGAGAATTCCAAAGAGGAAATTTCTCCCTGGAGGACGCTGAAAGAGGGGGAAGACCCCGAACGTCAATTACGGAGGAAAACATTACTGCTGTGAGGAAAAAGCTTGACGAAGACAGACGAATAACTTACAAGCATATAGAGGATAACTTGGGCCTAAATGCACCTGCAATTCATTCAATTCTGCATGATCATTTGCACATCAAGAAACTGTGTTGTCTCTGGGTGCCACATAGACTGACTGAGGAGCAGATGACACAAAATGTGACTTGATGCTGGGAGATGCTAAAAATGTTTGATAAAGGATATCTCGGTATGTGAACAGCATCGTTACAGGTGACAAAACCTGGATATACTATTAAAATGTGCCGACTAAGTCTCAAAACAAAATTTGGGTCTTTGATGATGAGGACACACCGGTAGCTGTCAGAAAATCTCGATCTCCCAAAAAGAAAATGATAGCTGTATTTTTCAAATCGAGGGGCATTGTTGAGTGTGTCGTTTTGGACGCACAGAAGACAGTTCCTGCTAAGTGGTACAATGAACAGTGCCTACCTAAAATCATAGAATCTAAGAAGAACCTGTGACCAAAGTCAAGAATGAACAAATGGTTCCTCCATCATGACAAATCTCCAGCTCACCCGACCAAAGCCTGCACTGAATATTTGGACACTACAGGAGTGAAACTTCTTGAACACCCTCCTTACAGTCCAGATCTTGCCCCCTGCGACTTCGTATTGTCCCCGCATGTGAAACTGAAGCAGAAAGGGATTCGATTTTCCAGTGATGAGGCACTTCTGGGGGCTTGGGACAATGAGTGTTCCTTACTCCCAAGTGAAACTTGGCAGAGCTGGTTTAAGGACTGGTTTCGGAGTTTGGAGAACTGTATTGCTTGTAACGGAAATTACTTTGAAAAAGTTTGATAAATAAATCCGTATTGCAAAACTTTCCTAGTACCCTTTGTATAATTGCTATTTTTCAATTTTTTTTTCTTTACTTTCTACAGAAATGGAGTACTTGAATTGGCAAAATGAAACAAATGTCGCTAAAAACTACAAAAAAATTAATATTTCACAAACAAATGGAGATGCAGTTTTCAAACAAATTGCATTAAAAAGTACTTTTTTTCCAATACGACGGTATAAACATTGAAAATGTGCGATGCTTAGAAGTTTTAAAAAATGCTGTAGAGTATTTAATCGCACAGTTAAATATCGGCTTTTGTTTTACGGCTGGCTTATACAAGGTAACGTTATTTATTGGAGACGACACAAAATAAGCTGGGAGAAAGAAACAGCATGCCGGGGGCTAAAAAATTAACAATAATAATTACAATAATTAATCAATGTTATATTAGCTAGCCTAACTCTTAAAACGAATATTCTTTTTAACTAAAATTTAATTTCGACTTTTCAAATTATTGAAAAATTAAACTTTATTCTTATACATAATCAGTAATATGCAATTAAGATAACGAAATTATGAAGTTATTAATTGAGGCTTTAATCTTTGATATTACGTACTGAAAAATCAACGAAAATTGTGCCACTATGACACATTTATATTTTTGTTTTCAACGAAATACAGAAGTAACATCTTTTTTCTGCGTCGCAAAATTTACAAGCATACTTTACATATTCATAATCAGTATTTAAAAAATATTTGAATGTCCAATAGATTATTAATAAATGTATACCCAAACTTGATGTCACGTTTTCCAGTTATAATTTTGCGTGTAAACATTCACACTCTTTACTTGAGTTTCTAATCTAAATGCCGGCAAAATCCATAAATTTACTTTTAGATGCGTTTGTAGTAAAATTATTTAGTTTTATCAAAGAAAATACTCATATCATTTTTACTATGACATCATTTTTACCCACTGAAGCCTTCTGAGATGAGCGTTTCAATCTCAGTATCAGCGGAAGGAAAAAAATATTGACATGTAACAGCTTTATGAGTAAAAAGTGCGTTATTTTAAATCGTGACGTCATTTTCTGTTAAAAGTTTTTTTAAAGTTATTTTTTAATTGTAATTTGAAAATGGCATCCGTAATAATATGGTAAATCCCAATGTTTCCCTACTCTCTTCAACAATAGTAGTGACCCGATTGTCACCAATGTGAAGAAATTTCAAAAAACTTTTAAGATTAAAAAATGGAAAATGCATAGCTGCCCACTTTTTACTCTTTTTTCTTACCGCATGGCCCCACCAGTAGCTGAGAGGTTCTGCTCTCGAAGCTGGTAGACGGGAGGTGCTGGGTTCGAACCCGATTGCGCCCGTCGGCCTAACCGTTTCGGAGTTTTCGTGGTTTTCTTCGAAACCTTGAATTTCCATGCGTAAATACGGGTTAGGTTCCCTTAGAAAGACCCCCACGCAGGGCACCCCCTCTTGGGCCTATATCCTTCGAGTTGATAATCGGCCGTCAAAAATCAACCCAACTCTTACGCACTAAGATGCTGTATATTCCCTCGGCCACCATCTTGGATTTCTTGGCGGTTTTTTGTTGGCGTTGTTTATCGATAAGGCAACCCCGTTAAGCCTAACATGCGCACAAATCTCTGCTTGGCGACATTTAATACTTGGCTGAAAGGGGTTTTCACGCTAAGAAAAAATCAAAATGGCGGCCGAGGGAATATACCGCATCTGTTCCAGGATTCGAACCAGGATCTCTTGGCTGAAGCCGCCAATACTCTACCATCTGAGCTTACCCGGGCGAATCTGGTGGAAATTTTTCATCCAGCTAACCTTAAAATCCTTGGGTGAAAAAGTTCCACTAGATTCGTCCGAGATAGCTCAGATGTCAGAGCATTGGCGACTTCAGCCAAGAGATCCCTGGTTCGAATCCTGGTCCGGTTTTTTTTTCGTCCAGTTGGAAATTTACATCTGATATGATCTATTTACCATTTAGAATAATTGTATTAAAATTAATCTAGTGCAAAACTACATTCTTTAATGAAAATTCTATATTGTTATATTATTCATTGTAATGACGACAAATAAACTAAAAAAAAAAAAAAAAAAAAACAGGAAATTTAAAAAGGTTATGCAATATAACTTGAGCCTCATTAAATTCACAAACAAATTAAGCCAATCAAGAACATCAGTTTTAAAATTTTTATCTTTCACAAAAAGTTTAAGTCTAAACAACGTCGAAGAATACAACATTTCCTTTAAAAAAATTCTTCAGACACTTACCTTCAATCAAAATTCGTTCTTCAATGAAAATGCTTTATTATTTATTGTAAACACGGCAAATAAACTAAAAAACATCGAATTTCATAACGCGATGCAATGTAATTGGTATTTTCCTTAAATTCGCAACTGAAACAAGTTAAACAAATCAAGAACGACTATCAGAGATTGGCTTTCAAATTTGTATCTTTCACAAAAAGGTTAAACCCATATTTTTTTTGTAACACTTTTTTAAAAATATATAAAACAGTGTGGGCGAGTCAAAGCCGTATCTCAGATAATTCACAGTTTCGATTCGATTATATTTTAACCAGTTTCTGACAAGATTCGAATTAATAACTACTAAGCAGAAAAAAATACCTTGTTGTCCTTCAATTCACACAGATATACAGGCAAATAGCTTTCTTCTTCTTTTTGTTTCGTGAAAATAAGGGTAGAAAAAAAGATCTAATAAGAAACTTCTAAACGGAAGTAAGATTTGTCCTTGCAGTCTTGTATCTAAACGATCAAAATTAGCAGGTACGTATGATACCTTCACTCTTGTCCGAGCTAGACCAATTTCATATAGTTTTTTTTTGTTATGTCCTTAGAATTATCTGCCAGACGGCCAGACTCAACTGACGTCATTGATGACTAGCATTGTTTAGATTCAGATATAAAGTAAACAGTAAGAGATAATTTTCATAAATGTTAGCTCACGTCTCATAACCATTTAAAATTATCTAAGGGGAATGGTTAGACGTTTTCGTGAAATAATTATAATAGAACCTTGAAGTGGGATACCGAAAATTTTTATGATATTTTCTACTCATAAAATTTTAATGAAACATGTTCTTGAATATATTATCTTAAAAAAGTAACTTTAGACTAAAATAAAACTGTTTTGTTACAATGTTTCTTTTGGACATTTCTTACAAGGGGACCACCAAACATGGTGCACACCGATTCTGATGTATTTAATGTATATTGTAGAGTTTTTATCCCTAAATACTCTTGTGAAAGGATTTCTTCAAATGTGCCATAGGTTTTGAGAAATTTGAGGTCAAAGTTCAGTATACGTTTCAAATACTCATTAGTTTGCAATTTTCAATGAGTATTGAGTGACGTGACGACACAGCTCTCGACCGCCAGCCGGAGGGCCCGAGTTCGATGCTGGCTACCGACTATTTATTTATTTTTTTTAATTAATTTCAGAATTTTTACACTTTATAAATTTTAACCAAAGTTACGAATTTCGACAGCTTTGAAATTTTGACATTTTCCTAAAAATATCGATGTACGTTTTTGATTTTTCATATAAACATCTATTTTTTTCTAATTTTTAAACTAACATTTCTGTCGGCAGAATTAAAATTAATTTGTGTTTAATTTGTGCAGAAAAATTCTTTTCATAAAATTAATATTATTTACCTTTTTATACTTTAAATACAAGTCTCAAATAACGCATAGTATTTTATTAGAAAAAAAAATTAACAAAACAAATATCTGTTTAATATTTGGTTTGTTTTAAATATATTGCAATATGTTAAATGATAAAATATAAAAATTTTAATGTTACTGACATTTAAATTTAAGTTTAGTAAATACACAATTAATCGGGTGACATATAACGTAAAAATATTCAAAATGGAACATTCATACGGAAATTTTTCCTATAATAGAGCATAATTTCTTACCTAGTACTTGTCTTCAAAAAAAAAAAAAAAAAAAAGATAAAATATATCAGTTAAAAATTTTGATTTATTTAGATTTCATTATGAGGCAGATGTCAGACGAACGATTTTGAAAAGCAGTAATATAGTCGCTCACTCTTGGGAGCATAGCGATCTTCTGGTCTGTTCAGACGAGAGTTGCAAAACCGCAGCGGCAAAAAATCAGAAAATCTCTACGCTGACAGCTGGCGTTTCCCCCAAGTCGCGGATGTCTGGTGACGTACTGGTGGCTTTGTTTTATTCTATGCTGTTCAGACGAACTTTCATTTCAACGCTGAATTTGACTTTCTTTGTCAGTGATTTGTAGAGTTTTTGTTGTGTTTGCTTGTCGAATTTTCTCGCTAGAATTTATTAAAATGGATTTTTTTGACGTTGAGCAACTAATTTTTGAAGTACAAGAGCGTCCTGTTTTGTGGGATACATCGTGTGAATTATATAAAGATAAAAATAAAAAAATAACAAGTTGGTTTGAAGTGTGTGGAATCCTTGATAAAAATTTTTCAGAAAAATCTAAAGAAGATCAGGAAGTTATCGGTAAATTATTTTAATTAATTTTGTTTCACATAAACAAAAAAATTCATTAAAAGTATTTGAATGTTAGAATTTACGTTTTATAAGAAAAGTATTAAAACAGTAAAGCATTTTAAGGAAAAACTGAATGTAATCTTTATCAAATAATAATAATAACACTATGTTGTATTAGTTATGTTGCTTGAGAACTAAATTCAGGGGTCGAAGCAGGTGTTTTTTGCGGGGGGGGGGGGACATTTTGCGAAATAGTAAAAAGTATTTTTGTAACATTTATTATATTTTTGTGAAATTTATTTTGTGTTTGTAAAAAGTAAAAATTTGTAACGGAACATTAAATCCAGTTACTGGACTTCGAAATAAGCATTTTTAAATAATAATTTCTTTAAGTACTTCTGCTAAAGTTTTCCTTATGGGGAATTATTTTTCTTTGTAAATTACAGATTTTTAAACCTAACAATATTAAAATAAATAATAATTACTATGTTTTTATAGAATAGAATTTCGTGAAAGGGTCTGTTTTAATATTTGGATTTTTGAGAAGGGGCCTGTTTTATTAAATGGGTTTATGTGTAAGGGCTCTAAATAGACCCCAAATTTTGCCTGAATCGACCTCTGAAATTAAAATCATTGTTAAGTTAGACAAACTTTTAAAAATCTGTTATGGAAAAGCGGACAGCAAAACGCAGATGTGACTACTGGGCGTCTGTGATCATATCGCGGTAACGGTTCCATTTACTGCAAGCATATAATTTTGCATAATTATGTATTACCATACCAGCTAAATTTTACGAATTTTTCTCACCACTATTTTTTAACATATAAATTTGCCTTATTTAATCATCGAAAATTTAATATTTAATAAATACAATTTTCCTGATCAAAAATAAAGGTATGGAAAAAGCGTAAAAGTTAAAATTTATGGTATATAATATTCTTTAAAAAGACTTTTAATTGTAGGAAAATGATGGTTTAAAAAGAATCGACATTTTTGTAAAAATTGTGTCTTGCTATTTGCTTATGATTTTTTCTTGCGCTTGGCCAGACTGCGTTAAAATAAACTATCTGGGTTAGACCTTGGACAAATTTTAAGTTTTTTTACACTTCAGCAGAAAATTTTGTCACTGTAAACCTTTAAGCGTACTATTTTACGCTAAATGTAGTAATGCAATTTTTTAAAATAAATATTTTGTAGAAACCTCGTTAACAGAAAAGCTAAGTTCTTTTATATTTTTGAAGCAAATGCAGTTAAGTTTGGTAAATTGGTCCTTTTCTTCTCTTTCTTTATTATTAACATTTTCTTCTTTGTACAATTTTATGTGGCAGCAAAGTTAATATTCTGTGGTAAAATATTAAAAGACTATTTGCATATGGCGACAAATTTTCAGTTACAGTGTAATGAAATTTAAAGTAAATATGCATAATATGCATGAACTTCAATTAGAAGTGTTTCATTTTCCAATATTATTACTACATGATTTTTGAGCCTGTTTTTGTAAATACCAATGGAAAGAAATTTCTTATCTATTTAATTTTTAATATTGTATGTTTCATTAGCCTTGATCAGATTTCAACTACGTTAATAACAATTGTAGTTATTAAATTTTTAAATGCACTATAAAAATAAAGAAGTATCGTAATTATAAAACATTATCCGTTAGACAAAAGCGAGCATCATTACTGGAAAAGAGCCACACCAGTGGCCGAGAGGTTGTGCTCTCGAAGTTGTTAAGCGAGAGGTGCTAGGTTCGAACCCAATCGCTCCTGTCGGCCTAACCGTTCAGAGTTTTCGTGGAACCTTGAATTTCCATGGGTAAGTACGAGCTAGGTTCCCTTAGAAAGACACCCACGGAGGGCAATCCCCCTAAGGCCTATATACCTCGAGTAGATAATCGGCCGTCAAAAATTAACTCACTCATTACTGCAAAAGCAGGGCTGACGGGCTAGTAGGGGTGAAAAATGTTGCTTTTGCTCATGGGCTGGTAGCATATGCTTCCCGAGTAATATAATGAAAATTTGTCGTTTCTATTTTTCATTTATGTAGATAAGATGTCTGTTTTACAAATGGTTTTTTGTAGCAATTTTATATATATATATATATATATATATTTGTTGTTGTTAATAATAAAGAATAAGTATTAACTAAATGAAAGATGAATAACAACGATCATCATTTTAATAATATCTGCAGTCATTTGTATTTCTTAAATATGGTGGATTTTTAAAACATCAGATATATTATAAAAGTAAAAGGCTAAAATAAATTCAAATAAATTCTGTACACATTTTTTATTTTTACAATTCTCGTTTTTAACATTCTAACACTAATTTAATTATTGAAATGGAAATAGTGATACAATAGAATATAAAGATGTATTGAAATATTGATGATATCAAATTACATTATAGCCCGATTTTGCCATGGTACTGATCCAACACTGCTTGTAAAATAAGTTGCGAATTCATTCCTTATTTCTTGAACATTGGCTCGGCTCCCAGCATTATCCATTTCTATATCAATATCTTCAAAGCCAACCAAATTTAATGTATCTTCTAATCTAAATCCGTCACGATCTCTTACAAAATTGTGCAGTACACAACATGCTTTAACTATGTCATCTGAAAAATCTACACTTGTGTTTAAGGCTCTGTGAAATATTCTCCACTTATTGGATAGTAATCCAAAGGTACATTCAACGTAACGCCGAGCTAATGTTAAACGGTAGTTGAAATTTTTCTTTTTGGGAGTCAGGTTGTGTCCTGAATAAGGAGTAAGTAAAAAGTTTGTAAGACCGAACGCTTCATCACCCACTATAACATATGGCAATGCAGATGTTGCTCCAGGAAATTGTACAGGTTGTGGAATGCCAAGAGTTTTCTGAGTTAAACCAGTCCACAAAGAAGAATTTTTGAATATATTGCAATCAGAGTCTTTCCCATATGCTCCTATGTTGACATAAATGAAACGGTAGTCTGAATCAACCAATGCTAATAAGACAATAGAAAAATAGTTTTTATAATTATGAAACAATGAACCGCTGTTGTATGGTTTTGTAACTCTAATGTGTTTGCCATCAATTGCACCAATACAGTTAGGAAAATGAGCTCGTGTTTCAAAATTCTTTGCTATTTGCATCCATTTTTCTGTAGAAGGTAATGGAATGCATTCCTCTTTCATGATGTCCCAAATGTCAGCACAGACTTTCCTAACAATCTCGCAAGCTGTTGATCGGCCAATACAATATTTTTCCGCTATATCTGTTAAGCTGTTCATTGTAGCTAGATACCTAAAATAAAAGTTTAAATAATAAAAAAAAATTCTTCTACAGATTTTCTTTCTCTCCACAGTGCTATATCTTTTTATTTCTCTCTTTGAATCTGAAATTTGAAAAAAAAAAGTTAACCCTTTCAGGATTTAAAATTTGATTACTCATTAGAAAAACTTTTCGAAATGTCTTGACGTTTGTCGATTTCTTTTAGGGTATTTTCATGCAATGTATCTCTACTTTTTTTCTTAATAAACCAAAAAATTATTATTTCCAATTATCAACCAATTATTTCCGTAGCAAATTACTGTTTTTATGTATTGTTTATGTCTATAGCACTCCAAAACTGATGAGTAATTTATAATCGGATTCGATATTAGGTGGTTTTATGATAAGTGCTAATTTTTGGTTTATTTTGAAAGAAATAGCACTCTGGATAGTAAAAATATATATTTAAAATTCATTTCCATAATGTTGCAATAATAAATTAATATTTAATGTTACTTCATTTCACTTATTTATTTTTCAGAAAAACACGTAATTGCAAAATGGAAAAGTGTTAGAGACAGTTATGTAAGATCTAAAAAAAAGGAAAAGGAAATGAATAAAAGTGGATCAGCTAAAAAAGTTTTTCATAAATATATATATGCAGAAAAGCTGGGTTTCTTAGAGAAATGTATCCAGTTACGAGAAACTGAAGAAAGCGCCGAATCCAACCTGACAAATGACGTCGATGAACCAACTGGTGAAAATGTTTCCCAATCTAGTCCCGCTACGAGCTCAGTCACACGTAGCACAACATATGGGAAAAAACGCAATTCTGAGGTAGAAAACGAATTTTCAGGCTACTTAAAAGAAGCCAGAGAATTAATGAAGAAAAGAATTCAAGAGGACAATGATGACGAAGACATGTCATTTTTTAGATCAATTTTGTCTACAGTTAAGAAACTGAAACCAGATAAAAAAATGCAGTTCAGAATCCATACTATGAGCTATTTGCAAAGTATTTCTATGAAGGAAGAAGAACCTGTGATTCTACAACCTAATCAACAATCCGCAATGCGCCACGCATATTTGCAATCACCTTCTCTACACCACTCATATTTTCAACCTTCGGAAGTCTTTTATCAAACACAACAAGGGAACCCTCAATACCATCAAAGACTGTACATTGATCCCGCACATCTCAGATCCCCTCAGGTCTCTGTCCCCTCACATCTCCCTTATACTCAGCAACCATCATTTACCGAAAGTACTCCATCTGACTCACCTGCGGGTTCAAGTACGATTACCTCACCAGATATTCTTCCATGTACCGAAGATGATTTTCTCTAAAACATATATTATTTTTAAATAAGCAAAAAATGGCTTGTGTCATATTTTAGATTGTGTTCTTATAAATTTTTTTATGTTCTTTCTTTATATCTTCATTTTTTTCATTCAATTTAAATCCGAATATTAAAGATTTTTTTTTTTTTTTTTTTTTTCTGGAACGACAGTTATATTATTTATTTTAAGCATGTATTTTTCTTTGTCATTTGATTAATTCACTAATTTATTTTCTTCTACATATGACATGTAGAAAAGCTAGACTTATGTACTAGAACTAACAATAGCACAAACTGTGCTAAGCGCCTGAGCCCAATTTGCTCTGGGACTTCTTTGTTTTAGTGAATATTTAAATATATGTCGGAATTCACCGGAGTTCACAAATACTGAGCTCCCGAGACCAGAAGAACAGCCCGAAATTATAATTTACTTTCATCCCATCTCCAATCATTTCAGTCCATTCCTACAAAAGCGCTGACATATTTGACGTAGTGTGTAGCATGCGTAGGAGCATACTTTTATCTATTTTCGCAAGTATATACTCAATAGTTTCCGAACGGTGATGAGGAATGCCAGAAACAATAGCAACCGTATCTCCCGTTTTTACTCGTTGCTTTTTTTCATGTTTTTGAAATATTTTCTCTGACCAACTTTCTACCCCAGGATGGATTTAATTTGCACTGAAGTTCACATGAGTACATCTTCAGTACTTCATTATTTGTTGTGAGTATTTAAATATTAGTTGAAACCCAGCGGAGCTTATAAATACTGCTCATTGAACCCCACTGGTTGATACAAGGAAATCGTTGGCGAGTATGATTATCTGAAAACTCCCTACTTCTGATTTTAATATTTTTGTTCTGTTCATTTAATCGATTTTTTTAATGTATAAATGCATATGCGGTTCAAATTTATTTAAAAAAACCTTTTCTGAAGACGAAGTTGCTTTAAATAATGCAAATAATGTACTAAATATAAATGTGCGGGGACAGAGATATGTACTTAGTTGTTATATATAAACTGTGTAATCGAAAGACGTTTTCCATATTTTGGAAACGTAAAAGATATTTCAGAAAATACCGTTAAAGTTGGCGTTTTGAACCGAATTTGCGGACGAAAGAAAAATAAACACAGCCAGAGAGAAGAGAAAAACCTGTTGCCACGTTACCTAAAATTGCTTATAAGTAGATCAGTAATTATATATATATATATATATATATATATATATATATATATAATCTCGATTTCAAATCGCTTCACTAGTCAATTTTTGGCTGTTTATGTTTAAAAATGAGTTAGTAAATGCATCAAAGATTCGCGCTTATTCAGCAGTGAACTTGAGAACCGCCTTAATTTCTAACAAGAAAAAAAAGTTATCTGACCTCTAGTTTTCTGCGGGAATAAAAAATTTAGTGCCCCCCCCCCCTCCATTCCCTGTACTCGCATCTTTATATTTCATACATTATTTATAAAATTTGAAACCATTTGTTCTTCAGCAATATATATATTGAATATAATTATAATCACACATATATATATAAATATATAATAAAATTTATTAAATGAACAGAGAAAAAGATTAAAATCAGAAAGTGGTTAATTAAAAATAAATATATTATTCGTCAGGGATTCCACTGTATCCACTACCAAAACACAACACATACGGTTTTTGCGAGCATTATTTATAAGCTGTAGTGGTCTCGTACTAATTTTTAATTATTCACTAAAACTAAAGTACTACAGCTGTGTTCCCATAAGCTTCAGTGCAAATCAAGCACAGCGTGGGGCTAATAAGTTCAACAGTAAGAATACTTAATAAACACGAACAGAGATCCAGTGAATAAACGAAATACGATTATAAGTAGGCAGATACAGTTGCAGTTGATTCTGGCATTCCTGATCGCCGTTTAAAAACCATTGATATACAGCATTGAGTCTATATTTAAGAGCGCTAAATAGCAGCAGGCTCCAAGCTCCTACGTGTGCAACACGCGGCATCACATATGCAAGCTCTTTGGTATGAAAGAACACAAATAATTAGAGATAGGAGGAGCAGGAAAAGATCGTTTAGGTTTTGGTACTTCGACAGCGCTGTTCCGCAGAGCTTCGGAATGCAAGATTTATGAGTTCCGGTGAATTCCAATCAATATTTAAGTAATCCTTAAAAAAAAAGTACCGGAGCTGAGCTACTGTGCAAATTAAGCTGTGACTTTGCCTCTCTTTGCCATCTGCTGCGATTCAAACCTTCGTAAAGGTAACATCACTTTGATTGGGTCAAAATTTCGAATTTGATTTTTTTTTTTTTTTTTTGGCATAAGGAACTCTTTACACACACAAAAATCATATTTTATCAGTTGGTAATAGGCGTCGAAATGAAAGGTAAATTTTGAAGCTATCTGTAGAGAGCTGTAGAGAACTCCCCGAAATATTGATATCTCTCTTTTCTGTTAACTTTAAGTATAAAATAAAAATTAGCGACATTTTTGGTTAAAAAGTTAGTTTATTTTAAACTGAAAACATTTTATTAAAAATGCATATACGTATTTTTTAATGGCTACGTATATTGATATTTTTTGGATAAATAATTTATTTTTTTCGTTTCGTTGTTCTAGGTCTAGTCTACGATGAGTTAACGTACCCTCTTTTTTCGAAGCGTGCCGTCCCATTATCTGTCAAGTCAGCATATTTAATTTAAACATTAAAAACTAAAAACACTTTTCTACTTTAGCATATTAGTATAAATGGAGTTTTATAAACGCTTCGCAGTTCTAAAAAAAAAAAAAAAAAAAAAAAAAAAAAGCGGTGTTATTGCTTAAATTATATTTCTTTAAATGACATTTTTAAATTTTTTGTGTGGACTTGGAATATTATAATTTTTCATATAAATTAGATAAGCAAAGAAAATAAAAAGAAGAGAGATTGGTGAGATAAATTAGCCTCTGACCGTTTCGTCAAATTCGTCAAAACATATAATAATGAAAAAAAAGGTGGTGCTGCGTAACTTACCTCAGTGTTAGTGCAAGCATTTCTTCTGGAGGAATAGATGACCTCATATTAGTATTTTGTTTGACCAGACTTGGAGTCAATTTCCATAATAACTCTTCAAAAGAAGGTTTTGACATTCGGTAATAATTGAAGAATTTCTCGGGAAATTGCTCCAATTTTGGGTGTTTTACATAAAAATGACCGGTAATTAATCTGTCACTTATTATTGGATGAACACAATACCTCCTGTGTATACTTTTTTTTTCTAATTTTTTGAATAATTCATATAAAATTACAGAATCATTAATTTCCTGTATAATATCCATTTTGCTTATTGAAGGCATCGAACTGAAATAATAATGTCGTCTGCTCTATGTGGCGGGAACGCTATACGTAAAACGCTCGTGTGACTGCGATCGCGCAGGTGTTTATTTTTCTTGTTGAAACCACAAGCGCTCAAAAAGTCGTTCGTCTGACATTTGTCTTAGACCAATGTCAGACGGGCGTCTTTTTTGCTGCTTTTTTGCTTAAGACCAATGTCAGACGGGCGACTTTATTGCTTCTTTTTTGCTTAAGTATTATCCATTCACAATGCTATAGCATTGTGAATGGATAATACTTAAGCAAAAAAGACGCCCGTCTGACATTGGTCTTATTATCATTATTTGTTAGAATGAAAAATCTTTTGAAATATCGCTCACCCGCGAGAAAAGTGACACATCTCGTAAAAATTGACTTTGCGTTTTATTCCACTAAAAGTTCTGTCATAAGTGCGTCTTGCTACAGAAGACGTTTCATAAATGTAGTTATACGGAAAATCGATTTATTATGCTATATGCCCATTCGTGACCAAAGAAGGGAGGTGGATTGTGTGGGGAGGTAAAATTAGTCAACCCTCCAAACCACATCTACGTCTTCATTCTTAAACTTATATTATTATACAATATTTGCTAATTTTCATGGGATAAGGGAATAAATACAATGAAAAGTTTTGTTGATGTTTGTGATAAAACGTTTTTCTTTATTTTTTAAAAAAGGTAATAATTAAGCTCAATTAAATAATCACTAATTATTTTCATGCGAGATAAAAGAATTATCGTAATACCTGCTACAGCTTCTTAGTATTGCAGCGTGGTGTACGTAATATGTACAGGGTGATCTTTTTTAAAGTGACAGTGTTTGGAGCGCCCTGTAGCGCGATCTAATAGCCAAAATAGCACCAAACTTGCTATGTAGACTAATCAAGACATGGGAAAAAGGATTCCGTAAAAAAAAAAAAATTAGTTCCAAAATTCGCCGCTAGGGCATTTTGTGGCGTTTTGCAATGTATAAAATGTGAGAAAAGAAAAATACTAACACATACAATCGTACAGTTAAATTATTAATGTTTATTTACTACATTAACTTCCCCGGTGAGGAATTAGACCACCTTCAATGTGAGCACCGGTCTCAGAAATAACACCGTTCATTCTGTGCACAAAGTTCTCCACAGCCGTACGTAACATATCACGAGGAATATTCAGCACTGTCTTTGTTATGTTGTCCTTTAGAATAGACAAATTTTGATACTCCACCAACATAAACTTGAGCTTTCAAATAACCCCAGAGCCAAAAATCGCATGGCGTGAGGTCAGGGGAACGAGGCGGCCATGCAACTGGAAAACTCCGACTTATGACTCTATCATCAGTGAAGGTTTGGCGCAACAGCTGCTTTACCTTATTACTAATGTGTAGCAGAGCACCATCCTGCACAAAGATTGTCTGCTGGAGACGGTTTCTTTGCTGCAGTTGTGGAATAACAAACGTTGGCAGCATTTCGTGATACCTTTCTGCATTTATGGTGCACGTTTCGGGTCCTGTCGGAGTGATGGTCTCAACAAAGAATGGCCCAATTACGAATTCGGCTGTGAAACCACACCAAACAGTGACTTTTGGGGAATTTAATGGGATTTCTTGCACGGTGTGGGGCTGCTCAGAAGCCGAAATTCGGCTATTTTGTGTGTTTACGGACCCATTGAGGTAAAAATAGCATTCATCTCCCCACAGAATGTGCCATGGGAAAGCATCATCAATTTCTACCCTGGCAAGAAACAATAGAGCGAATGTCACTCGCTTATCATAATCACTTGGTTTCAGTTCAGTTCGCGCAAGCGGCTGATTTTGTAGGGGTAAAATCCAATAACGCGCCGCAAAACTCTCCATACCGTGGAATAATTCGCCAGGTAGCACACAGATATCGGCCAATGTCCCGATCAATATTGGCCCCAGTGGCAGAAAGTTTTGTAGCTGTCTGCGACAAGCTTTTAAAATTTCATAATCTGTCTGCAAATTTTGCATGTCATTTTAATGAATAAATAATAAATTAAACTAGGAATTTTTTATCATTCTATTTAAAACATGGTAAGCATGATCCATTCTCATTAATTTTGCGAATAACATTTCATCATCTAACTTCTTGTAGAACTTCTAAAGTGTGAAGTATAAGCAGAACCACACATAGGCAATAACGATGCTTTTAAAAACCTTCGGAAGCTTCAGAGGCCTCAAGCGCAAACAGCACTGAGTTTTTTCTAAAACCCTTGAATGAAATCTGCAGCCTTTTGAGGAAATTATTTTTTTGTAATTCTTTGGTGAAAATCACGTTTTTTCCATGGCTTTTTGACGAATTTATCGTTTTTTCCGCAATTTTTAGACGAAATTTGCGTTTTGTTCGCGATCCTTTGACAAAATTCGCGTTTGTTTCACGATCCTTTGACAAAATTTGCGTTTATTTCACGATTCTTTGACGAAATTTGCGTTTGTTTCACGATCTTTTGCGAAATTAAAGCTTTTAACGCGATTTTTTGCTGAAATTCACACTTTTTACGCGATCTTTTGCCGAAATTTGCACTTTTTACGCCATCTTTTGCCGAAATTCACGCTTTTTTACGCGACGTTTTGCCGAAATTCGCGTTTTTTACGCGATCTTTTGCCAAAATTCACGCCTTTTACCCGATCTTTTGCCAAATTCACTCCTTTTACCCGATCTTTTGCCGAAATTCACGCCATTAACACGATCTTTTGCCGAAATTTGCGCTTTTTATGCGCTCTTTTGCCGAAATTCACTCTTTTACGCGATTTTTTTTCCGAAATTCGCGCTTTTTTGCCGAAATTCACGATTGTTACCCGATCTTTTGCCACAATTCACGCTTTTACGCGATCTTTTGCCGAAAGTAATGCTTTTAGAGCGATCTTTCGCCAAAGTTCACACCTTTTACGCGCTTTTTTGCCAAAATTCGAGCTTTTTACGCGGGAAAAATTGGCCGAAAGTTGCGGACAATTTTTTAAATTGACTTCATTAGTGCAGACAATAATTGTCCGCAAAAGATTTTTTGTGTCCGCGACTATGTCGCCGTGTCGCGGTGTTTCTGCCACTGGGATATTGGCCGATATCGTGAAAGTCACTGAATGTCAGACGTCAAATTTACAATATCTGCCGATATTCACAGAACTTAAAATTACAGTAACTTAAAATTAGTTTTTAAAAGAAAGCATCCAAACGAATTTTTTGCATTACTTATAACATTATAATACGTAAATAGTATTCTAAACAATAAAATTTAACTATTTTACTATTTTTAGAAAAGTTGTATTTTTAATGCCTTATTTTTGATATTTTATTGACATTGGCCAATGTCGTAAAAAATGATATTAGTATTCCAACATTCAGAGATATCTGTCGACATTCGTAAAAACAATATCATTTTTCAGACATTTCAAGATATCTATCGACATTTAGCATATCTGACGAAGTTTGTAATCTTGACGAAAGTGAATGGAAATTGGAAAGTTCTGAAGGACCGCCCATTTTTATAGTTTTCATTGGCCATGAAATTTGCGTTATATAAAAAATTTTCTTTACTAATCTATAGTTATTTATATATATGTATATATTTGAAAAAAAAAAAAAAACATAGAAATCTATTGAGATTAGTATGGAAAATTTTCTGCAGTACAATTTATATAGAAATTTATAGAGATTGCAAAATAGAAAAAATTCTTAAGAAAGGCCTTTCATATTAAAATCTATTGGTAGTGCTAATAAAAACTTAATAAGGAAATCTGTAATTATTGCTCTAGAATTATTTGTATTTAAAATAATAATGTACTGCCTATAACGATGTTAAAATATAACAATTGTTAGTTTTATAAAAAACGAAAGATGCTTTTTTTATTACATAAAGTTTTTCAATAAAAAAGAGAATGGATACTATGTTTATCTTTTTAAAATGCTCTCGAATTTCAGATTTTTAAAATAATTTTATTTTTTGTTACAGAAAGAATATAAGTTTAGTTTCAAAAGTAGGTCATTAGATTTCAACATAATTTCTTTTTAAATTTCTAATAAACTTAATTATCAAAAGTGATATTTAAATAAATATATGTTAAAAGAATGAAAAAAAAAAAAAAGTCGGCTGTGATTGAAAAAGTATGAGATAATTAAATTACAATTTTCTCAGACTTTCTTTTTCGTCACTAATAGAAAAATCTACTCCCACCCCTTTCTATTGAAAGTTTCTTATTATTACAATTTTAGTAGGTTTTTCTACGCTAATAAGACTAAAAGTCTCTTTGAGCATCAACTTCTATCTCAGTGAGAAGTATACTTTCACCACATTTGCATTGCAAATCACAATTATTGGGGTTTAAAAAAGAAGTTAATGTCTAAAAAGTTATAATTTAATATTTAAAAATGTTATTCTGGATATTGGAAAAATATATCACTCAATGTCAAATAATGATATTCAGCAATGACAGAAAAAGATATCGCTTAATGTCACAAACTGATATTTAGAGATGTTGGGAAATATTGGCCAACATTGCCAAATATCAAAAAATAATATTCGTGGATATCTTTTTAGGGGGGGGGGGGGTCATTTAATGTTGGCCAATATTACATTTTGATATCGGCCAATATCAAAATTAGATATTGGCCGATATCGTTGTGCTACCTGGGTCATGTCCAATTGTCGAGCTACATCCCGAGCGCTGCTAGTACCAGCAATGGTTCCCTGCGATCCTTCGACAATTGCAGTTGCCACATCAGTTATTACATCTTCTGATACTTGTTTACGTAAACTCCCAGCGCGAATGGTCAGTGACCCCGTTTCCTCGAACTTCTTAATCATTTTCTTAAGACCATTCAGCGATAAAGGCCCCTTTCGTAATTTTTTCTGGTTCAAAATTCCCGAAGAGCTGAGGATGCATTACATTGATTCATATAATACAGCTTCACCAGTAACGCACGTTCCGGTAACGTGAGAGGCATGCCCACTGGAGCTCGTTTACTTCAACTGAGATTATTTGTCGGAGTTGCCTACTACTTGCTTTTATAGCGCCTATTACTGGCGCTGTCATCGCACAACATTTGCATTTTTCTTTGATACATGTGTTTTATGCTAATTCTCGTTATTGTAAGCTACAGCAGCGCCACAAAATGCCCTAGCGGTGATTTTTGGAACTAATTTTTTTTTTCACGGAATCCTTTTTCTCATGTCTTGATTAGTCTAAATATCAAGTTTGGTGTCATTTCGGCTATTAGATCGCGCTACAGGGCGCTCCAAACACTGTGACTTTAAAAAAGATCACCCTGTATATTTCACATTGCAGTAAATAACTTTTAGAACTGTTCAGAACTCGCGCAATTACGGGTTGAATATTAAAAAAAAGACAAAAATTCGTCAGGAACAAAAAAAAAATTATTTAAAATTTTCGAATTTTTTGTAGCAATCGTTTATGTGCCCCCTACCAGCAACCCGTTTTCCGAATTTCGTAGCCCTGCGCCGAACGGTGGGTGATTTACCGATTCTAGCTAGCCAGAAGTCAATTTTTAAAATTTATCGTTAGCGTAATTTAATTTTTGCCTGTTATAGCTCAATAGTTAGAGTGTTGTACCCTGCAATTGGTTTTGATATAAATATACTTGTATGGTCCATAGACTAGCGCCAAGTTGGTGCTTCTTAGTTGGGAATGAATCGATCAATTTGAGTATAGTTCTTTAATATGTTACTTGAAGCGGAATAAAATACGCTGCTCGATTATGGACGCTTCCAAACAAAATATGGACTTTATTTTATCGAATTTATGTGCATAATGTTTGCACATATCAGCTGTTATTTCATATTTAATGTTGCAAAAAACTCTATATATATATTTTTTTTACAATTTTTCAGTTTTAATATCGGAAAAGTTATATGATAAGTCACGAGTAAGCTCAATTTTTGATAAGACTAAATAGTTTAAATTATTACCTTTTTGTTTCAATTTAATTTGTCTGCCCTTAAGTGTCCTCCCAGTTTTTAGAACTGTTTTTAGTTTATTAAGTCTAAATATATATATTTTTTTAATTTTAGTTTAAGTAACATTTTCTTTCTATCAAAGACAGCATAATTTAAGTTAGTCACATATATAAACTTTTGCACCATTATGTAACGGCAGCAAGATTTAAAATTTAACGAAAGTGAATTTGGTTGAAAATATTTTGTTTATAGAGGAAAAATACAATGAAGAGCACATAAAGTTTTGCAAGAGCGAAATGTTTAAATTTATGACCAAAATTGGACAAAAATTGCCAGTTGTATGTAGATGTCTCACGGCAAAAAGATTTAAAACATATTACTAGGCTGCAAATTTCGAGTGGTTACAAAATTGATTCAGACAAATTCTCCAAATTCAGATTTGATACAATGCAAAACATAATGTAGGCATTTTCTCATCACATCTTATGATTCCCATTCTTTGCATAAGGTTCCTCTATGCAGAGATAAATATAAATATACAACAGAATATACAACACAGCAATTTTCACTGAAGCTGTCGAATGTTTGCCCCGTATCTTAAATTTTAGAAAAGAAATTTTAGGATTTGTTATAATAATACAAAAAATAGTTTTATCACTTTAGCTTCCATTCTGTTAAGAAAATATCATTAAAATTATCAAGAAGAACGTAAATTCATGCGTCAATCAGATTATGAAATATTTTTCAAAGCATTCGGACTATTTATAATAAAACTTCATAGCTTAATAGCGTGAAAAACGATGTCTGAGTAATAATTTCTAAAACATATAACACGTTTGAAAACACAATTTCAAGCAAAGTCGAAAAAATAGCTGAAAATTTTGTACATCCCTGTATATGATCTATAGATTTATCATATAATTCACAATATGCTAAAATCTAGAACAGTTAGTGAACGCATAGCACAATTGAAAATTCCTCGTCAGCAATTTTCGACAGTAAACGGAAATGTACTTAACCTGTTTTGTGCAGCCCTGTATATGATTTATAGAATTTATACACACTAAATAGTATGCAATTTTTATAATTTGAAAAAGTGTTCCACAACTGAAAATGCACTTCCATCAATTATTGTTCATACAGAGAAAAGTAAGAGTATAACTGATTTAATTTGTGTGCCACTGTATATGAAAGGTGAAAGATGAAATTATGACGTAGGATGAACGGGGAGGGGGAGGGCTGCCTCTGAACATGCACTGCTGCGCTACGTGCACTAAGTTATGAAGTCCAGGCAATAGGCGATTTTACCTGGCAAAATTAATACTAGTTCTGGATTTCGACTCACTTTATGTTTTTTGGGTCGCTGAATCCGAATTTGTAACTTCCCACCAAAATTTCACCCGGCAACCCCCCAAAAAATTGATTTTTTAAAAAAATTTGGTTTTTGAGAAAAACGAATAAAATAAGAGAAGATTGGTAAAATTCCCTATTGTCTGGACTAATTATATTTTCAGAGATGTTGTCAAAAAATAGTGCAAAACTATGTTCCCCGCCCCTCCATTTCCAAATCTACTGAAAAAATTAGGGGAAGTAGAAGTTAGTTTAATCCTTGAAGGAAAATTATAGAGATTATCCTAGGACAGATAGTTTTTGAGAAAATCGCATTTTTCCGTTAGAAACAAATTTCAATTTGCGGGCGTTCGGCGAAAGAGCATAGGAGCGCTAGCGGTACCTATCGTCGCAGAAGTATAAAAGGATGTTGAAAATGATTTTCGAAAAAAAAATCGCCAGTAATTAGCCCAGATATTAAACCTTAAAGACGCGGACTGGTTGGACATACATAAAGACACGGGCGGCATACTTTATGTGCCATCGGCTTTTAATACCTAGATAACTTTTAATGATATATTTGAGTAATGCCATGCCCAGTTACTAATTCATATATTTATTGTACGGAATCTTCTGTACGCGAGTAATACTAGCACTTGACCGATTTTTTGCTTTCATTCATATATTATGAAATACAAAAATTAAAAGGCGGCGTACTCTGTGCGCTATAAGCTTTTAAAGCCTAGATAGCAACTTTCAAGGATATATTTGTGTAACGCAATGCCCAGTAGCAGTATAAAAGAAATAAACGTCAAACTGTTATAAACAGTCTCATTAAATTCATCACATACAGTAAACTCCCGACTGTCCGGCTCTCGACTATCCGGCCCTCCGTACTATCCGGCCTACTAAAAAAAAAGGAGGAATGTTGCAAGCGGCTGAGACAGGCGGGTTCCCGTCCGTAGGAAAGTGACTCTAACTCACGACAAGAAGGAATAAGAAGGAATTGCAGGATGCAATAGCAGAGACAGACAGAGAGGGAGGGGGAGTGGGTTAAGGCTTGATAACCTGTTTTGTTAGTTTTTCAACGGATGTTAACTAGTGCGGACGTTATTTTCCGTTTATCTTGGTTGCTTTCGTCTAGTCTTTAGGTGTGCTTCGTGTTTATTTATTAAAGATTAACGAAATGGGTGATAAACGAAAAAAGGATGGAGTGACTACGGAGGTGAAACTACGAGTCCGCAAGATGAAGGGACATTGCGTCGCGGAAAAGGGCTAACAGGGAAAATCAGTCATCTATCAACTACTTTGTCAAAAACTAAAAACTAAGTTTTGACTCTTTTATCTTATACATAATTTTTCATATTTGTGCAATCATTTATTAATAAACAGTAAAATAAGATTTACGAATTAGGCGCTAATGTTTTGCTTATTTTGAAACTGTATATACTGTGCATATAAAATTTATCTTAAAATGTGTAACATGTGTTTTTAATTTAATGGGGGGGGGGGGTGCATGAAGTGAGTAAATATTTATAGAACTCCGGCATATCCGGCTTTTTTGTTATCCGGCCTACCCTTCCGCCACATGATAGGCCAGATAGTCGGAAGTTTACTGTAATTACTATGAGTTTTGCGACTAATTTGAATTTAGTGGCTCTCTCAATACTCCACCTCAATTTCGAAGCGCGCTTAGCACAGTTTCAAGTTTAAACTTTGAACAAGGGTTTTGTTTTATCTACGCCCATTCGTATTTTTTTAGTATATACAGTAACCCTCTGTGCAACCCTACGTTGCACAGAGGAGTATTTTCTGAAAAATGTGGACAAAATTATTTTATGCTGTATCAAGTTGAAATGTTGTAAAAAGCTATTTAGAGTCATTATATATAATTTTTTTTTTAAATATATATAATTTTTTTACGAATTTACAAAAAATCTTTGCTTTTTAATAAGTAAACTACTATTTAAATCAGTTTAGAATAAACATTTATGATATTTAATGAAATATTCCGTTTTTTTTTAACATATTTATAGCAAGTTCTTTCTGTAACTTACTATTCTAATCATATTAATCTTCATCTGTTTCGTCTTCATCCTCATCTTCCTCTTATTTTGGATGTTGTCCGTATGGTGTTTTTGGTTGTTTGGCTAGAAAAAGGCCTTTTTTTCTTAAGCTTTGGCCTTGAACTACTTATAAAAGGATCAGAATTTAGTAAACGTCTGTTCAAAACATTTTTATTACATTGCTCTCGAGAAAGTTTTCGGGAAAAAGTTTGCCTATATTGGCGGAAATGTCTGTTTCTAGCTTCAGCAGCCTCGTTCGAAAGTTGATCGATAGGCAATACTGCATGTTTAATTACTGTGGCCCTATGTGCTAAAACTTTATGTACTGTTGGTAACATTGGGTGCTACCCATATAATTCGACATAAAGATTTGCAGTTTCTTCGGTGTAATTTGAAATTTTTTAACATCAACTCTATGTCCACTGGACGGTGCCTCTAAACGTAAAGGAACAAGAAAACTCTGAAATATATTTGCATCACTATCAGAAGTATTCTGAAATATCTGTTTAAATTGCGATCTGTTGAGAGCCATCGCAACAACATTTAGATATTTGTTCGAAATTGTGGTTTTCTTCTTCTGTATTATTTAGAATAACTTCTTCTAAATATTTACACAGTCTTAAAGAAGATCAAGAAGATCTGTAAGTTAACTCTTGCTCTTGTTTCTGTCACATTCATCGACTCCCCACAATCCTTCTTCGCTTTCTTAATCAGAAAATAATTAGTAAATATTCTTATTTGCACTATGAATAATTTACAATTGCTTTCTCGCTAGATCAGCTTCTACAAAAATTGATAAGGCTTCTGATGGTGTATGCTTCTTAATAGTGGGTTTTTTTTGCTGAAATTATAATTTTTCTGTATTTTTGTATCTCTTGTTGACTTAGAGTTTTATGAGTGTCGAGGCATCAATATTACCAGCAGCTTGTTGATTTGTACTAGCTGCATATGTTAATTGATCAAGAGGAACTTGCTCCCTTAAACCTCTTGTTTTTTGTCAATTGCTTCTGTCACACAGTTCGGAGAAATCTTTTGTTGGTCTACCTTTTTTGATATTGTACAGATAGTATATTCTACAGTTAATTTTATGGAACTGTTAAGCCAATGTTCATTTACCTTAAGAAAGTGCCATTTTGCCCTATTGGCAGCCTCCTTTTAAAAACAAAATCCGATTTGAAACGGCTTAACGAACGTATTAATGATATTTGTTTATCTACTGGATAATTCATCATTTTTGTAACTTTACTTTCCATGAAACATAATTTTTCATCTGTTTTCGTATTAGAACAATCTTGTTTAAGGTCAAACAGCAACTTTCTTGAAAGATCTTTTGCTGTTATTGAAGTTTCTAAAAGAAAAATGAAGATTTTTCGTTTTCAAAATATAATCATCTTCTGATACCATTTTTTTATAAAACGGTAAAAAAAAAAAAAAAAAAAAAAAAAATGGGGCAAGATTTTATTCTATGAATATAATAAGGAATATCTATATTTCATATTCCAACAAAAAGTTTTGCCCGACAAAGGGCGACAAGCATTCATAAATCACTAAAAATTTAAACGAACTAGTAAAAATTACACTTATTTTTAAAGATAAAACAATATGGCTACTTTCATAATTATATTCTTTTATAACTAAAACTAAATACAGTAATTTAAGCTACATACCCCCCACTTCTATGTCCATAAAGGATTTTATTCAGATCTCCACTGTATGCAACAATAATTGCAATTAAATAATGCGCTTCTCACCACATCGCTGAGAAAAGAGAAATCTGCGATGCACGACAGCTGTGTTCAGACTGATAACGCGACGGGGAGTATTACCGAACATTCCTAAGATATTGTTTACCGGAAGCACTGACTAATAAGCTATACAAACACATAAAGTATTGCGGTTTTTAACGAAGTTCATTTTTCGTCTTTTGTCCAGCTTTTTTTAGAAATACTCCACTGTGCGTTGTATAGTTTTTTACAAAGTTTTATTATTCTTCTATCAACAGTTTTTTTTTTAATAATACAGTTAATGATTCGTATATTTATTGTACGGAATCCTCTGAACTCGAGTAATACTCGCACTTCACCATTTATTTTATTATTTTTTTTATTGGTAAACAAAATATATGAAATTTGAGGGAAACGTATTGGGTTTTTACTTTCCACCACATTAATTTATGTGAATTTCCTTGCTAGACCCATTTCATATAATTTTTGTAATATTCTTATAGTTATCTGCCACACAGTCAGACACACCACTCCCTGAACACTAGGCTTGAGCGCTGACCAAAAATGGCGGTTGCGGAAGGCGGAGGTTTTTTTTTTTTTTGTTTTTTTTTTCCCCGCTGTTTATACGGTCTCTTGAATGTGAATAACAATAATTTTTAAAAGTGTTCTTTGCTTTATTTTTTTAGATTAAATAAAGCAAAGAAAACTTTAAACAAGAACGAAAAATCACGTGTACAGATAGATTATGAAAAACTTTCGAACCCATTCAGAATACTATAACATGGTTCGTACGCCTCCTTGAATTTTGTAGACCAGAAAAATTTTTGGCACCAGACTTATCTTATAGGAAATCTCTTCTTAAACAAGGACGAAATTTTGCGCGTTTAAGAGGGCCGGGAAAGCCCCATTTCCGCCATGTTAAATTCACCAACTTTATGTACCTTTTTCTCAGAAATGGTGAAAGATAGTGGTCTAGATTTTTTACAGTAGTTAGAATAACATGATTTACGTATTTTAACAGACCATTTTCTTTCTAAGTGAAACTCAAAATTAATTATTTATTGAAAGTCATTTTTAAATTAGCATTTTTGGTAAGATTTCACTACCTAAAAAAAATACTTCTCAATAAATAATCAAATCCCTGTGTTAAAGTATACAATATAACATAATATAAATATTTAAAAAAATCTGAGTTCTTAAGTTTAATAGATATTGAAAAAAAGGAACATAAACAGGAAAAATCCAAGTTTTGAGAAAAAATCAATTAAAGATTTAAATGGCCATTAAGCTGTGAAGTACTCTCAGAAAAGAATGAATAATTTCAACATTTATTTTTTTATATGTAAACATGTGTGAGACATCGTTGGAAAGATAAAAGTTTAAACTATTTAATGATATAGAAAAGTAAAAATCGATTTTTTGGTTGAATTTTGCTTTCCCGGTTCCCTTAACTTAGATTTCTTTTTCTATAAAAATATACTGGTAGTTTTCCTGGAGAAATAACGGTATCCGTACGAACCATGTATAACAAAATTTCACAGTTTACTAAGGTGAAAGGTGACGTCTAAATGAACAATTTGGAAAACACATAACGATAACACATTTAAAAATCCGATTTCTGCTATTACAGTAAACTCTGTCTAAGGCGGAATCTATCGGGACCGAGAAAATTTTCCGTAGTAGACAATATTCCGCCTTAGACAAATTTTACTCTATGTCTATGGATTCGCAGGGACTTGAAACTCTTTATGAGTTAGACAGATTTCCGCCTTACAGAGAGTTTACTGTATTATGAATAGTCGTTAAATTATAAGATTTTTTTTGCAGCCCTGTGTATAATGTACAGATAATGTATGCATGCTACATGGTATGTTAAAAGTTAGTTCAGTTAAGAGGAACGTGGACCTTTATTTGAATAAAAATCGACCCCAAAATCGAAATGTTTTTTGTGTGTATTATTATTCTCTTATTTGTACTACGTCATTCGTGGAAAACCGCAAGCAGGTGCGATTATTTTATGCAATGTTACAAGTGTTTTAATTTTGTTCACAAACACTTTTTTGGCCTTTTAATTGTACTTTAAATCTGTTTTTCTCGATACTGATGTTTCAACTTTCTTTTTAATTTTTGAAATGATCATTGCTACTTAATTGTTGATCAAAATTCATGAAACTGATAAGGACGAATCCTGATATCGCTTAAAAAGAAACTGTGTATGCATTTTAAAATTCGACTTCCTTAAGACAATTAAATTTTATTTTTAACTTATTATAAGGCAGAATTTTGATAAAAATCGATATGCAATTCAGAAAAATAATCTCTAAAAAATTAACTATTAAAGGGATTGAAAAAGCGATACACATATTTGTTTGTAATAGAATTTTATGTGATTAAAATCTAAAATCGAGGAAATATCCAAAGAATTAAGACGCAAAGGGCATTTTAAAATTTCATTCTAAAACTTTAAAATTTTTAAAAGATCTTAAATTTATAATAAGATTGGAAATTTCTTTTAAGGTATTTTATATACACTGGTGTCCAAAATTAAGGACCGATCACAAAATGCTAATTTTCAAGTACGCGAATACTCAAAGGAAAATAATATAATTCGAATAATTACTATCTCTACAGCACAGCTAGTCCATATAACATCTCATTCATGCCACAGATGGTCACAAGTGTCACAGTCACTACAGCGAAGCAAAAAATAGGAAATTTCATACATCTCATTATGAGTCTCAAATGACCACTATATGTGACTCCACTGAGACGTCACTGTGACTGCTGCTTTGTGACGAGACACCATGTGACTTTACAATGTAGTTACATTGTGACTGTCATCTGCAGACTCAATATTAAAGTCATCGTGAACGCTGAATTGTGATAAGTTACGAAATAATGCCACATTCAAGTCACATGATAACTTTCAGGTGACAGAGAGACTACTATGAAGTCACCATTGTGCTCTTTTGTGAAAAGTCACCATGTGACTATAATGTAATATTATTTGGTGACTTATCACAATGCTTCGTTCATGATGACTTTGAAATTTAATCTAAAAATGACAGCCACATGAGAGTCACAATGTAACTACATTGTAAAGTCACCTGGTGACTCGTCACAAAGCAGTAGTCACATTGACGTCTCAGTGGAGTCACATATAGTGATCATTTGAGACTCATAATGAGACGTGTGGAATTTCCTATTTTTTGTTTCATCGAAGTGACTGTGACACTTGTGACCATGCGTGACATGAATGAGATGCTATATGGACTGGCTGTACTGAAGAGATAGTAATTGTTTGAATTATATTATTTCCGTTTGAGTATTTGCTTACTTAAAAATTAGCATTTTGTGACTGGTCTTTAATTTTGGACCCCAGTGTACTTATGGTGAAATGTATATTTATACAAAATTTCAAATCTCTACTATGAAAATTTAAAGAAATGTTTTTAAACGTCTACCGTCCCCTTAAATGAGTAGCACAGTTGAAAATTCCCACTCAGAAATTTCAGCCAATAAATGGATGTTGTTGAGAAATTTTGTGCGAGCCTGTATATGATCTATAGAATTTATACACAACAAATAGTCTTTAATATATATACCGGGTGTCCCAAAAAGGACTGACTGATTTTAAAATTCAATAACTTCCAAACGGTGACAGATATTTAAAAAATTCTTGCAGGAGGGTTATGCATAAAGTCAAAAGTTTTTTACAGTGATTTTCGATTTTAGTTCGAATTACAAACAATAGATGGCGCTGTAAGCAATAGTCGCTAAATACAGGCTCGATTTTTGGTCCTTTCTGTTGTTCCATGTAGAAAAAGGAGATGGAAATGTATTATCCGGGCCACGAAGTACCAAAAATCGAGCCTGAATTGAGCCTCTATTGATCGCAGCGCCATCTATTGTTTGTAATTCGAACTAAAATCGAAAATCACTGTAAAAAAAACTTTTGACTTTATGCATAACCCTCCTGCAAGAATTTTTTTAATATCTGTCACCGTTTGGAAGTTTTTGAATTTTAAAATCAGTCAGTCCTTTTTGGGACACCCGGTATATATATAGTTAAATTTAAAACTACATATGACAACTGAAAACTTCCAGTCATTATTGTTTGTTGGCTTCAATAGTTCAATGATTGCTCATTTTCTTTTACAGCCAAATTCTTTTGTGTGTCCCTGTAAATAAATGATAAGTTTTATGCGCACCCTGTTCCAGCGATGACGAATCTTTTCGCATCCGCGTGCCAAATTTTTCCAAAAACATGTTTTACGTGATCATGACGTGCCAACAATAAAAAGATTTAATGGATCAAATAATGAATCAAAATTATTTGAAATTTTGCCTGTAGCATTAAACAAATATGGGTAATATTTGATGTGTTATACATTATGAATTTATTTTTAAAATATTATTTCTGTTGTCTCATCGTCGATGCCAAATAATTTATATCAGCTTCATTCTTAGTTATTTTTAAGAGATTGGAAGTTGAATTAGACTCATTTAACAAAATGTTTTTACTTGAATTTTTCATATTATTTATTTCCGAAAAGAATGTCTCGCAGAAAAAAATTGTCAAAATAGCAAAAGCGCCAGAATTTACAGCTTTTAGCGTCTGGAATTGAATTCCAAGTTGTCATAATTTTACCATAATATCCCAATTATCTCTTATTCTTAAAATTTTGTGGGCCAATACTGAGTTAGATTGGAATACATTAAATTATACAGTCGAGTCTCTATATAATGAAATCGATTGTTCCAGTAAAAAATTCGTTATATAGAAAATGAGTAAAAATTCCTATTTAATGTGTAAATTTTGAACACAAATTACTTTTGAGGTGTTTAATTAAGAATCTGAAATGTTTAACTAGAAATATTAACCTAATATTGTATTTCTGAATTATTTAAACAGTTTCAAAAAAGAGAACAGACATTTATTTGAAAGCATAATAAAAATCACATTAGGAAAACAGACATTAATTTTAGACGAAGAAATCAGTAATTTTTCACTGTTTTGATTTCAAAATTGTTACACTGTCGAAAAAATTTTCCCACTTTAGCAAGGAATGAAAATTGTATCGGGAACATTTTCCTCAATTTGAATTCTCATTCACCTTAAACTTCAATTACCTCTCTGTATGTGTAACAATCCAATTGACACTGTTTTAAAAAGTATGTTGGAAGGTGTGTGGGAAGGGGGGGGGGATGAATTCGTTGGGCATAAAAAACAAGGAGATTCAAGGTAGAAAAGTAAGATAAAAAACTCAGCACTTAACGATAAATCACTAATCAGTGATGGAAAATTCATTCCATGTGATTTGGAAGATTTTTTAAAACAATAAATAAAGAACATTTTATGAAAAAATTCGTTATATGGAGATAGATATTTCGCTATATGGAGACTGTTTTTAATGAGATCACGGGAAAAGGGGCAGTTCCTACTAAAAATTCGTTATATAGAGAAATTCGATGTATGGATTTTCGTTATAGAGAGACTCGACTGTATTTCAATTTCTTCAATCTGTATGACAGTGGCAACCAACCGAACTAATCGGATTCAGATAAACAGAGACAACACCCAGATTAATTAATGGATTTTGTGAAATTCTACTATATTTTGATGTAGAGCCTGAATCTATTCTGCGCCAAAAATATTCTGCAGCGTGCCATAGGTTCGCCGCCCCTGCCCTATTCTATAGCAAGAATCTTGTAGTACACCTTATTGATGTATATCACTTTCAATATGTGTAAAATACTGTGATACCATTAAAATACACGGCAAACGATTTTTCCTAGCTAATGTCTCATAACTCTGTCAAATTATCTCAACGGAAGGTTTTAGCGTTTTTGTGAAACATTTAATTGTTTCACTTCAGCATTTTTCTTCACAAATTATTACCACTTCTATCTACATGCTAACCTTGAAGAATTAGTAGGTCGTAAATTTTTATGATATTATCTATTCATATAATTTTAATGCTACATGCTTTTGAATATATTATACGGAAAAGTAACTGCATAATAAAATAAAACTGTTTGGCTACAATGTTTCTTTTAGCTGTTTCCAGAGCCTGATTAATGCAGGGGCATGCAAGGCAGCTCCCCATTTGAGGGGGTCCACCATGGGAATAATCAGGATTTTTATTAAGAGGATGCCAAATGGTTAAAATTGGTCAAAAGGGACCCAAACTTTTTTTGACCAAAAATATTTTCAAAGATTTAGGAAAACATTGTCTTCTGTGTTTCCCCATGCCCCTCCCTTCCCCCCCCCCCCCCGCCAAAAAAAAAAGAATGAGCTAATCAGAAAACTAAAGATTAAAATATTATTATAACTTAGTATTCCATTGTTTTCAAGAGAAATTCATGATTGAGGTTTTCCTCTTAGCGAATTCAAGTTAACCCTTTATCTACTTAATTATGAATTCATGAAAATTTTATCTTCTAAAGCATTTTTCGTGAATTTTTGAAACTGCATTAGAAGATTTACATAATCATTTAATAAATTTTAGGAGGATTTTAAAAGGACTGAAGGATTTAGAGAATTAATTAAATTTGAATTCAAAGGGATTTTGTTCAATATTTATAACCCCCACTCAAATCTTTTATTTTAAATATTTTTCTTAGTATTTTGTAGAATTAGTAAATGTACAAATATTCTTACAATAGAAATATAGAAATATTTCCGAACTGAAAAATCCCCATCCCCCAACGCCATGTTTTGTGTAGCCAATAAAGCTTTTGGAACAGGGTAAAGCAATGCATCTATAACTCATTCTAAACTGTATTACTACTAATTGATGTATTAAATGAATTTTATAACAAGTTATTTTAATGGTACTTATAAGTACCGTTAGTACATAAGGGTTAAAACCATTTATTATGAACGATTGAGGGTACTTTTCTTTTAGACATCTTATGACATACGTAGCAAAGGGAAAGTTTGCAGACAAATACTCCCATTAACTACATAATCATTTTTAGGGTTTCATACTTAACAAGAAAGGAAAATCATGCGTTAAGCATAGATTATGAAACACTTTTCAACACTTCCTGAATGCTTTAACTGTGATGACCACAATATACTAATTTCTTATGTTCTTAGAATTATCTGCCAAACAGCCAGACTTGCACACATAAAGTAAGCCGTATGGAATAATTTTCATAAATATTAGCTCAGGCCTCATAATTCTTTAAAAACATCGAAACAGAATAGTTAGACGTTTATGCGAAACATTTAATAGTTTCAGTCCCACATTTTATGCATCACAAATTATTACCTTCTAACCTTAAAGAAGAATAATATCGTATTTTTTTTATGATATTATATAATTCATAAAATTTTAATGATACTTGCTCTTTAATATATTATATTCAAAAATACCGGCATAATAAAATAAAATTGTTCAGTTAGAATAATTCTTTCAGCTATTTTTAAAAGAAAAATATAAAACTTTATATTCTGTTAGACCTATATAAATGCGGATTAAGTTTCGTTGTAAATCGATGACTCTGCGGTGCTGCATTTTTCATGATTTACTCCGTAGTTATATGTCAAGAACTTCTGTAGAGAATTTCACCAAACGTCATAGCCAAAGCAAGATGCAAAGTAAGCGTTTAATCTTAAATGGGAGAAGTAGCCGCAAGATTAAAAGTGAGATCACAACAATCAAGGTCACACGCATCGTAGCGGATGGAGTTGAACTACCGCAAGATACCTAATTGTTTCCTTTTTGTGGGTAATCTATTAACTGTTATATCTCTGAAATAACTGCGCAAGCGCAAACGCCGTATTTTCATTTGTTTGTAGTATTTATAGGTTGAAAATATAGAATACTCTACTAATTTTTATTCGTGATTACTTAATTTATTTATAATAGTTAATTATTTAAATAAAAACAGTTCTTTTTAGAACTAATATTATTTGGCAAAATTGGCAAAACATTGGCTATCTAATAGCTGTAGTTTCCGAAATTGTAAGAAAATTTTTCTTTCATATAGAATTCATTTCTCGTTTTCCAAAGAGTAAAATAAGTTAGTTACGTGTTTTTAATTTATTTTATAAAAAAAAAGATGAAATATTATTTAATATACAGGGTGTATCTGAACAAACTTACGGGGATGATAGTACTCATCAAGACGAACGAAAAATGCAATGGAGCAATGGGTCGCAAATGACGTTTAAAGGGTGAAAATCGCAAAACTAATAAAAATATCGAAATCTCGCATGCTGTTTTTCTGCAGAACTGGCTAGTAGCACGAAGCTGGTTTTCCTTTCATTTTGTGCATATCCGGTCAGAAAGAGATAACATAAACTTGGAAGAAAGTCAAACAAATATGTGAGCAGGAATCCACGTATGCAAATTTTCCATCTTCTTAGAAACAGACCGATAAACGTAACTTTGCATCAAGCATGCGTTGTAAGTACATGAACCGCCAACGACGATGGGTAGTATCATTGCGAAAACATTTTGTTTGTGCTTTTTGTAGGAATGGCTACCTATTCCAATAACGAAATGGCTTATATGCATGTGGTGTACGGCGAAGCTGTAGGAAATGACCACTTATCGCAGAGGTCATTTTCTCGATTTTCATCCTTTAAACGTCATTTGCGACCCCATGTTCCACTGCACTTTTTGTTCGTCCTCATGAGTACCATCATCCCTCTAAGTTTGTTGAAGCATTTCAGATACACCCTGTATACTATCAAATTCAATTTCTTTACGCTCGATTTGATTTTTTTTTTCTGTAGTCAAGTGAAGTCAACGCGGTGCTTAAGGAGTACCGACGTGGATCGTGTTACCGCACGCGAAACCTTCAACGAAATTGAAAAGGGACATAACTTTAAAATTTAGAAACAACAAAACAGTTTAGAAACAACTAAGAAGTTTGAAAACCCTTTTGGAGGACACTTAAGGGCCTTTCCAGCGTTTTGAAGCACCTCAGGCACAAATCAGCCTCAAAATAAAGTGGCGCATAGAGCATCCAAACTAATTTGGGTGCCCTACACTTCGTTGACAGACCGAATATCTACACGGCAAAAACGGAGAATGAAGAGGGAGGTGGTGCCAGGAGTCACATCAAATCCTGACATCTAGGAAAACCAGAGGTCCTAACTAACACTAAAAACCTGAGAAATAATAAAAGGGGGGGGGCATATAGCTCACTAAAATTTTGATAGTCAAGCCTAGTGCTGATCACAAGTCGTTTTTCACTCGGAGGTCTCCACATTTAAAAAGGTCCTTTGTTACTAGACATCGAGTTCACCACAACTGCGACTAACATTTCGGCGCTGAAACGGTAGATTAATTTTATTTTTGATAGGAATATTGAAATTTTAATGTAATGAACAATGACGCATAAAAGTTAGTTAATATATGTAAAGATAGAACAGTGTTGTCAGATTGGGGACTTTTTTGTCCCCAGAGTGTTGACTGTCACCGTTTTTTTTAAATAGAAATTTTCTGCCTATTTAAAATTAGATTAAAAATTCTGAAAAATAAGGTGAATTATACTATTTTTAAAAAAATGGTGACAGTTAAATAATCTGAATTATAAAAGTCCCCAATCTGGCAACACTGCGATAGACTTTTGTAGAATTTCTCATTTTTTACTCAATTCCTGATGTACTAAAATTATCAAAATGATACACACAGATGTATTTCCGAATAGAATACAACGGTTATGAATGTTTAGAATATGTATAGAATTTACTTCTAAATAAATAATAAATTAATCAATTTTAAGTTATTTTGTTTGTTTATCAAACGCAGACGATACATTTCCTAACATTCTTTTGGTCGTATTGCACTCATGTTATTTAAAATACAAATATTTCCTTCATTTAAATTAAAACTCATTTCATTTTATATTCGGATCCACTTTAATTTAAAATGCACACATTAAACGTTGTACTATTAAACGAGGAACTATTGTTCATTTATTTGTTTAAATATTTTGCAGATTCTAGGCAACAGCTTCCATAATTTTCCTGAAATAGACAGATGAGATTTTTTTTAAACAGACAAAGTCACTTAGAGAATGCCTGTTAAAAATCCAATCATGAATTTCAAATCTTTACTCACTCAAGGAAAATGAATGTTGTTTACTATATTTATTGAAAAATATTTTTGTTACAGTTTGTTTTGATAAAAATATGTGTATTTATATTTAAAAAAAATAGTCGCAATGTCATTTTAGTTTCGGGATAAAAGGCAATAATGTTTTCGTGGCATTAATGCCTTTTCTCCCGAAACTAAAATGATACTGAGACTATTTTTTACACGTAATTTTATATAAACAATCTGTAACAAAAATATTTGCAATAAATCTGGTAAACAAGATTCATCTTTCATGAGTGAGTAAAGATTTAGAAAATATGCGCACGAGATGCGCAGATGGTAGATATTCTGCCATATATGACGACACATTAAAAGCCCGCATATTTGCATTATCAAGCCCGTCTACAAGATGCGTGAATTTTGCGTCCGATCCTAGCATTAAAATTGTACGATTAATATATATGCAATTTTGTTCGTAGCTTGATAGGCCTTGACATAAAAAGATCCTTATAATATTTGGGTGTATACCGCCTAACAGGTGATATCACTGCCATGTTCTATTTTTCATGATTTCCGCGATATCTATATCTCAAGAACGATTAGCGCCCAACAGGTGCCGTTGCTATGTTCTATTTTTCACGATTTTCGCGATAGCTATATCTCAAAAACGAATAGATTATCATTTAATTTCGGTAGCAGACGATTTTATTCACATAAAAAAAAAGTTTTGTGATGATCACAATATACTGGTTTGTTATGTCCTTAGAATTATCTGCCAGACAACCAGACATACACACATAAAGTAAGCCTAAGCCGTAAGAAATAATTTTCACAAATGTTAGTTCAGGTCTCATTAACTCTTTTAAATATCTAAACAGAATAGTTTGACGTTTTCGAGAAACATTTAATAATTTCGCTCCTACATTTTACACCACAAAGGATTACTTCTAACCAAAGCAGTATACAAAGTAAGCGTCCTATCTTAAATGGGAGAGGTAACCCCAAGATTAAAGGCGAGGTCACATCAATTAAGGTTACACGCCATGTAGCGGACGGGGTTGAACTTCAAGAATATACTTAAATGCTTTCTTCTTTATGGATAATCTATTAATTGTAGATCTAAGAAATAACTGCGCAAGCTCAAACGTCTTCTTTTCGTTTGTTTGTAGTATTTACATTCTGACAGCATAGAATATTCCATTAATTTTTATTCGTGATTATTTAATTTATTTATTGTAGTTAATTATATAAATAAAAACAATTCTTTTTAAACTAATATTATTTGTTAAAATGAAAAAATGTTGGCCATCGAATAGCTGTAGTTTTCGAAATTGTAAAAAATTTCTTTTCCTGGTACAATTCATCTCTGTCCTTTTCCAAAGAGTAAAACAAGTTAGTTACAGTCATTCGGGGTAACTTGGATCCGCATTTTCTCTATTTCCATATGCCACACTCTTATTTTAAGAATATTGTTGCAACTAGGGGAATAATATTGAAGAAATGATCCTAAATTATTGTATGACTATAAAAATTAAGGAATAATAAGGATAAAAGCAATAAAAAATGATTTTTTAAAATGGTTCAAAGTTACCTAGCCTTTTAGGTAACTTTGCACCATCTGATAAATGTTATCTAAAATAATTCATTATAAAAAAAAAGTATTATAGTTAGGACAAATTTGAACCCCAAGAAATGTTTTCAGATATGTAAAGACAACGAATTTACATTTCACAACATCACAAGATTTGTATAATTTATGATATTACCACAAATATTATGCATAAGAAAAGTGGAAGAACAGAACGATGAATATTTAGAAAAAAACTGTTTATTGTTCAGGTAAACATAAAAATACAGTTAAAAACAATTTTCAATGTTTTAACTCAATAATATATCCATAGTTTCAGTAATACATACTAGTACTAGTATTAGTCAAACAAGAATAAAAAATGTCGATTGTATAAAATGTCAAATTTGAATAGCTCCACCCCGAATAACGCCTTTAAAGGAATTTTATGCATTTTACCTATATTTGTGAACATATTTACATATCATATCTAATGCACACTTTCGGCATTTACATAAAATATACGTGCAAATACGGATAAATTTTTGACAATAGCACCTATAATCAGTAAATTATAAACCTCAGTATAACTTTGAGCCGGCTCAAAGTTACCCTGAAAATGTGGTAAAATGCTAGTGCCTTCTTATTTTACATTTTATTAATTATTAACGAATAAATAATTACAAAATATTAACACATTTACAACATTTAGATAATAATATGTCTGATAAATGAGGATATTGTTACTTACTATGAAAATCTAATTGGATTGCAACAACTTCAAAACAGCATTCAAAATTAACTTGAAAACAGTACTTCAAAAAAATAGCTAAATGATGCAATTAATTGCGCACAATGTTGCTAATTTATTTTCTAAAATAAAGAGTAGAAATCCCAGTTTAGAACCTTGCCAACAGAGCACAGTTCTGGAGTTTATTTAGTCTTTTGGAGCCAAAAATATTGAAAATTAGGAGGTGGTGCAAAATTACACCCCATCGTTCAAAGTTACTCTGAATGACTATAGTGCTTTTATTTCAATTTATTAAAAAAAAAAAAAATCTTATGTAATTATGTAATACAAATGTTGTTGATTTAAATACGTTCGATTTTAATTATGTTTTATTAATGTAATGAAAAACGACGCATAAAAATTAGTAAGTAGTTAATATGTAAGATAGAATTTTGTAATCTCATTATTTACGGAATTCTTGATGTGCTGAAGTTATAAAAAAATGATATAAACGGTTGTATTTCCGATGAGAAAAAAAACGTTTATGAATGTTTTGAGTACGTATAGAATTTAATAATAGATAAAATATTCAATTTTAAGTCATTTTCTTCGTTTATCAAACGCAGACGATAACTTTCCAATATTCTTTTGATCGTACTGAACTCGTGTTATATATAACTTACAAATATTTCATTCATTTAATTTAAAACTGATTTCATTTTATATTCGGAATCATTTTAAAGTAAAATACATGCATTAAATGTTGTACTATTAAACAAGCAAGTATTGTTCATTTATTTGTTTAAATATTTTGCGAATCTAGACAATAACTTCAAAAATTTTCCTAAAATCGCCAGATTAGATTTTTTTTAAAAACAGACAAAGCCATTTAGAGAATCCCTGTTAAAAATTCAATACCGAATTTCAAATTATTACTTACTCCCAGAAGATTAATCTTGTTCTCCAGATTTATTTCAAAATATTTTTGTCACAGCTTGTTTTGATAAAAATGAGTATTTAAAAAAAAAATTCGTAATGTCATTTTAGTTTAAGGACAAAAGGCAATAATGCTTTCGCAGCATTAGTGCTTTTTCTCCCGAAATTAAAATGATATTGTGACTTTTTTTTATGTACATAATTTTATCAAAACAAACTGTAATAAAAATATTTTGCAATAAATCTGGTAAATAAGATTCATCTTCCATAAGTGAGTAAAGATTCAGAAAATATGCGCAAGACATGCGCAAATAGTAGATATTCTGTCATAAATGACATCATACTGAAAACCCGCGTATTTGCATTATCAACCCCGCCCACCAGATGACGCAGCTCTGACAATATACCCCAGATTCCAGCATTAACATTGTACGCTTAATATGCATGCAGTTTTGCTTCTAACCTTGAAGGAGTAGAATGTCGTACATTTTTATGATATTATATTATGACTAGCATAACCCTCGTCAAAAATGACGGAATGTTGATCCGCATTTCATTTTCATAAGATTTCATACAAACAAACAGAATAAAGGTTGTATTATTAAACGGTTTGTATCGTAGAATATGACAAAATCAAAATTATTATTATTTCTTTCGTAAGATTTTAATTTAATTTTATCAATGTTTAAGAGCTTAGCTTATATCCATTGGAAATTTGCTTGCATTGAAAGCAAAATGTACATTTCTTATCAAATGCAAGTAATATGTAAGGAATATACATTGCCATGTACTACATATATTAATTACACCAATGCAGTTAAAAGTTTGATTTTTAACATTGTAAAATTTGAAAATAACCTTGGAGTGAAAACAAAATTGTAATTTTATAAGAGAATGTGAAAAAAGTAATTTTCTCATACTAATGATAACATCTTATGTTTCATAACACCTGGGGAAAAAAACTCATTTATAATGCAAACAAAATTCTTTAAAAAGCGGATAAATGTTATCTTCTTAAAAAATTAATAAAAAAGATTAAAATCTATCAAATAAGGTATCATAACAAGAAAAAAAATCATTTTATTTATATTGAATGAAATTTTAAAATTATATAACGAAAACATTTAAAAAATGATCTCGAATTACATCATAACGTCCTGTATTTTTTCTTTTCTTAATAAAAATCTATAATTTCTGTCAAACATTCCATCACTTACATTGATTGCCGAGAGATGGCCCCACAACATCGTTGAAATAAAGCGTAGTTCATGCATGGAACTGCTGTCTTGTTTACATAAAATAATTAACTTAGTTTTTTCACAAAACGTAAGTCGGTATGTAAAAGTGGAAAACGCATTTCAAAATATTTAAAGGATTTAATATGCTTTTACAAATATTCAAGAGTAGAATCGGATGTTAAACGGTATTTCTTAAGTGAAGCGATCAAAGAGTCGTTCATTTGTTTCTAGATTTGGAATTTATGCTTATGAATGGCAACGGTATTCGTTTGTTTATATCGATAATCTATTGTTGTTAGCTGCGTATTTTTAAATTAGAACTTAAATTTTTATAATGGTATAGTTTTTAAAGCTTTTAGAGAAAATGAATAAGAATAGATGTGATAGCACGTGGATTACTATAACTCGAACAACTGCTTTATTTACGGGATCGGAATGCTTAAGCCTAACATGGCGGTGATATTTTTTTTCCGGGATGAGCACCATTATCTGGGTTCGGATGAGTTCACTCCGGAACTGTTATACACTTAGTGCTATTATATATATAATATTATATCATTCTTGCTATTGAATACATTATATCCAAAGTAACGGCGTAATAAAATAAAAAAAAATTCAGTTACAGTGTTTCTTTCAACTGTTTTTAAAAGAAAAATATAAAAAGCGCAGCAATGAAAATTGCAAAAATATTAAATTTGAGACGAAAGTTCTACAGTTTCGTTTGGTTCTACATCAGTTAGTGAGATAATATTTTAGAAAGACATTTAATTCATTAAAATTACCTTTATTTATACATGGTTTACTTAACATTTTACATCTTATAAAGTAAATTAACGTTGAACACGAAAGATAAACAAAACAAATCCGAGATATGACTATAACTTATGCAATAAAAAAAGGAGAGTACTGTTTAAGTTTGCCAAAGTTCCTTATTATTGCATGCGATTTATTTTGTCATATTTTCTTATGAAATGGAACATAACTTTCGAAAGTTAGATATGTAATAAAATTATGGCGGTGTTTATTTAAGTTCCGCATGTCAAAAACCTCACAAATGAAAAAATATTTCTTAATTTTTGGATTATTAGTTAATGCGATACAAATTATTGAAAAATAAATTTTAGGGGAAAATGCTTTTGGATGTTGTTAGTAAGCAATCTAAAAAGAAAAAAATATATATAAAAATGGTTTTCCCTTATATTCTGTAAACCAGGATCCCCTAGTAAATTATAATGGCGTGATGTTCAAAATTATTCTGTTGTTGTTTTTGTCCCCAGTTGTGGGAAAACATATTTTACAGGCTTAGTTGAGCAATCTCTGGCGTGCCGATCAAGGCCGGCACAAAACGTGTGTCTCAAACAATAAGTATCTTAGACTAGATCAAAAACGACGAAATTACGGCACGCCACAGAATATTTCCGAAACGGTATTGCTTGAGGTTTTAAATCAAGATATATTGACTAATTTGAATAAGCAGAGCTTTATTAAAATCGATTGATTAAAAATTGAAGAATTTTCATTGCAGCAGAACTCCAGTTTGGAGTAAAAAAATTATCAGACAAAATTTAGAAACTATTGCATTGTAATTAAAAATTCCGATGATCTAATGATAGCAACTGGAATTGCATTCCAGAACTACATAAAGAGCATTTACAATTTTAACTGTTTGACTGTCTGTATATGTCTATGAGTCATTTGTTTTCGCAAATTAATAATGTAAAAAAACTAAAGTCGATTCATTTGACTCTGGTTCAACTTGCATTCTGTTAAAAGTAAGTTAAATATAAATTTGATATTAATGATTTTACATCCAAGATGTAACAATGGAACTCAAATTTAATCGCATTTTTCCCCCCTTACTTAGTAAAATACAAATGCCACTAAAATTATTAATGTGTAATACCTACATTAGAGCTTTGAACGGGCCGGAATATCTAGGTCCGGGCCCTCCTTGAACTAAAGCTATTTTTACCGGCCCGGCCGATAGAAAAATCAGTAAAAACAGGCCCGTCCCAGACCGTGTAAAAATAAATTAAATCAAGTCCACTCCGGACCGACTCAATTTCTATAAAAATTCGGATTTTTCTTGACATACAATTGAGATTATTTAAATGAATACTACATACATATTTATGGAAAATTTTTACAGTATATTTTAGATTACTATGTTTTCGCAAAACAGGAAATACACAAAGCAACATTAATGATTACTTAGACGCTCAGACTTTTCAACATTCAAATAAAGATTCTAATAAAGTGTCCTGCTTTAAAGAAAAAAGTTTTATGAAGGGCCCTGTTTTGAGAGCAAAAAATTTGTCAAGAAGCTTTTAAAGAATCCAATTTCTTCCTAGACAGATCCCTGGTGACATATACTACAACTTTAATTTTCTCAATTGTTAATGTGCGCCTATACTGTTTGATATATTACAATAGTATAGAAGAAGATTTTGAAATGTCCATAGCATAATAGCTTTAGTGACTAATTAAATGTTCTATATATTTAATTTAAATTTGAAATAGAAAATGGGTCAGAATTTATTTGAATAATCAAGATATGTTAATATTCATAATAAAGTTTATCATATTCTCTAAAATATTCCAATTTTTGCATTTATCATTTCATTTATCAATGCAATAATTACTTGCGTACTTAAAGCCAACTTTAACACCAAAAAAATTCTAGACAAGTCTTTATTGAATGGAAAACTATTTATCAATAAACAAATTTTACTACTGTAATTGTATATTCAAAATCACATAGCGCAATCAAAGTATTCTTTTTTTAACACGTATGAGTACTTTTTCTTTCAGAAAAAATATTTTATTTACATATTTAATTTAGGGATGGATAACAGTTAGTAATTTTACTCAACTTTATTCTCGAATACTTATATCATTCGCTAAATATAATTACGGCAATAAGCGCTTGTTTTACAGGAATACAGTTATCGCACGTCGACATAACCGAGAATTATTACCATTATGTGATAAAGTACTTAGATCTGAGTTGACAAAGCGTTGAATAAAGCGGAACGGTTTATTCCGTGTCATGCAAGTTATCGAGAATCGTGGAAGTATGTCAGCAACCTTGATTTTTCTTGCCGCCTTAACAGCTTGGTTTTCGCCACAGGGTTTTTCCTGCGTTTTCTAAATTCTAATAAGGTGTTAATAAGCTGTTAAATATTCGGAAAATTAGGATTTAGCTGGTCTTTACATCAGTTCTACAAATTAAGTAAAAGTGAATAAAATCGCCCCAATAAACAAAAATATTTTGTATCACAATATATATTCCAAACGGAAAAGTCAAAACATATATTTAAAAATATTTATTTGCTTAAAAGACGTAAAAGCACACTAAAAGTATATTAAAAGCCTGTATTGACATGTTTCAACGTTTTCACTGAGTCGTCATCAAGAATGTATTACATTCTGATAATACATTCTGATGACGACTCAGTGAAGGAGTTGAAACATGTCAATATAGGTTTTTAATATACCTTTAGTGTGTTTTTAGTAACGTCATTTAAGCAAATAAATATTTTTTAATGTATGTTTTGACTTTTCCGTTTGGAATACATATTGTGATATGGTTATTAGTGGACGTAATTAAGACTTATTACTTACTTATACTTACATTTGTAAAAATATTCGCTTGATAACAATTTTATAACGAAAAATTACGACAAATGCTAAAACAACATCTTCAGATACGAGTTGTATTTTTTTTTTTTTTTTTTTTTTTTTTTTTGTCCACCCTCCGACAAGACGTAAAATAAAGACAATTGTGATTAACAAAATGGTTTTATTGCTATTAGTCAAGTACAATGACAGTTACTTTTCCATTAGTCACTGTGAAGATTGAGACGTTTCTCATACTGGGGGACGAATTTTTCAATAGACTTTTCATAGAAGATTGCTGCCAGCGTGTTGACACAGATTTCCGCTCTCAATAAAGGTAAAAGTCATTCGGAGCTAGGTCTGAGCTGTACGGCAGGTAATAGAACACTTCCCATCGAAATTGTGAAAATATTGCTTCTGTCTGCTTCTGTTGGATTACAGCAGCAGTATAGGGTCGGGGGTTGTCTTGAATCAAAACAATTCTAGAAGGCAGGATGCCTCTTCTCTTGTTTAAAATGACTCTCTGCAGGTGACGTAATGCCTGACAATATACTCGCATTTGACAGGTGAATCAATCATGCCGGTCATGTTAAGGGGCATGCGGCTCAGCTCCAATTAATGCGTAGCATTCGGCTTTGACAGGCAGCGTGATGAGGAAGCTGCACAGTATAGAGATTTACACCTTCTCGGGCTTGACCTGAGGCCCGTACCTAGTCCGGCTTTTCCGGCAAAATAAAGTCAAAATTTCTAACAGGTTGGGCCGGGCCGGCAGATTAAAGGTAATTTTTAACAGGACGGGTCGGCAGATTAAAGACAATTTTTTAACGGGCTGTGCCGAATCAAAAGTTACGGGCCTAGTCCGTTTATTTTTTGCGTCGGCTCCTGTCCGGGCTGATATAAAACATTAAATGCACCGACAGGACATATGAGGATTATATTGTATTTTTCTACAAACTAGATCTACATGGCGCGCCAGTAGTAGACTTAAGACTCCAAACTAGTCACGCGGAACTCGAACGCTAATACTAAGTCTATGCTGGAAATCATTGCAGATTTCTCCCATAGACTCCAAACCGTTTCGAAAGTGAAAGCATCCTCATAAAATAAAATCTGCAAACATAATGGAAGAATTTAAAAAATGGCATTTGTTGAGATAGCAATGTAAAAAAATTATTCAAAAATGTTTAAATGTAAACGAGATATCTGAAAATATTTCTCCCATTTAACTTTAGCAAGTGGGTCTTTTTTTCGTGCTTGAAGTAGCTTCTTCGGACAGGCAATTTCTTTTGTAAAAATAATAGTAGTAATAATGAATTTTTGGTAACGGAAAATTTGGAAATATACCTTAATAAATTACACAGAAGTACTTTTTTAAATCTCCTTTTTTTATTATACAGCTTCAAAAGTTATGATGTTTTTAATCATCTTTTTTCTTTCATTCTGAACACATTGTTTTTAGTGAAACTTTATTTGAACTTAAGAGTCTAATGAGTCTAAATGATTATTAATATTGCTATTTTGTATGCTCTGATTTGCAAGCATGTAGTAATCTAAAATATACTGTTAAATTTTTCGATAAATATTTATGCGGTATTCTAGAAAATAATCTTGATTGTATGTTAAGAAAAGTTGGAATTTTTTTGTGGAAATTGAGCCGGGTATATTTCATGATTTCTTTGATTTTTGCATGAGTTGGGTCTGTTTTCACTGATTTTTGCACGGGTTGGGTCGTGAACCGCGAAAATACATACGGGCCGGTCTGGGGCGAACTTTTATTTATTTCCACCGAGCCGTGCCGGGAATAATTATTTTTGTTTGGGGCCCAGCCCGGCTCGGAGCTGGAATTTCGGGCCCGCGCAAACCTCTAGCACAGTATCAGTATCACAGTGCACAGATCCGTTTCGTATCGCTCAGATGGTCACTAAGTAGATCGAAGGTTAAAAAAAAAAAAACTCTCGCATTTAAAGTGTGCCTATACTGCTAGCCTTATGCTAGGATACATTCTAAAATTCCAGGAGGAGTTTTAGAATGCACCCCTGCGTTGTACTCATATGTTCTCATAGTTAAAGTACTCTGTATATTAAGTAATTTGTAACTACGTGTAGGTTATCTGTAACCATGCTGTTGTTAGGTTTGGCTTAATTAGTGATTTGTAAACACAAGATTGACGGAATTATGGTAAAACATGTTTATTTCTGTTTTAGAGATTCCATGTTTCAAATTCGATTTCTAAATAGAATCCAATACTTATTTTGGATCTGTAAAAAATGACACTTTCAGCAGTATCTTTTCAGCAGCATTTCTTTTTAATCTTGCCACTACAAAATTTGCTGCATGTAGAAATAAATATATAAGTATTTCATTTGGTGTAGAATTGTAAATAATTACGCCGAAACGTACAAAATAATTAAATAACAAATAATAATAATAAATTACTTTTTCATGTAATAATGTGTCTATAAAGTCTAAAAAAAACCTGTCCGTATTCTGTCACAGCCCTAGTTTGTACCACTTTCTGGGTCTGTAAAGTTTCCTTATAACTTTTCTTTTCATGATTATTTATTTCTTAATTTAGTTGTTTGTAAACTTATTCTCGGGTTTAATTACAAAGGGAAATCTACTTTATAAGCTTATTTTATAGATAACTATCATCTCAAGAAATTGCATCATGTACGTGGACAGAAAGTTAACACCTTATAAATAATTTAACATATGTCAGCGAAAGAAAAAACTTTTAGTGCGAAAGAGAATGTTTGTACTTATTTTAAACGTATAGCAATAAGATGCAAATGTTATGGGTACAAAATATGTATGTGTTTTTTGCTTTAAAATAACTGTGTTAAAATCATGCGCGTAAAGATTACATCATCAGTTCCATATGCAAGAGAATATCAACAGATAACGATTATAAAATTGTAAAATTAAATAGAATAACACGTAATATTAATTACATAATCTTAATTCAGCAGCAACATTCAATTCAATCTAATAGATTCAATTCGATAATCTTAAATAATTTTCGAAAAAAGTAAGGTCTATAAACATAATTTCAAAGGATGTCATGGTGACAAACGTAGCATTTACATAATCTAAAAGTGCAATTTTAATAAAATATGGTCTCACGTTCGGTTTAAATATTGGCACGATGTTAAATAAGTCCATGGTAATATAAAAAAGTTTTTTTAACACTTTCCAACATAGTTGAAAAGTGTTTATAATTTTCGGTTTGTCTATCCGTCTGTCCACGCTGTAACTCCCGTAAATATACTGGGATTTTCATTCAATTGATATAGGTCAATGATGTTTACCATGAGATGTTTGGTATTGAATATGAAGTGTGTAGCATTAATAGTTCATTTACAGGGCACTCAAAAGAATTCCGTTACATTACGGTCAATGGGGAAAAATCGTTTGCAGTGTATTGTAATCACATTACGCTTTTTCAAATGTATTGAAATTGATGTAAATCACTGTATTTCTATACAAGATGATTACCATAGAATAGGGCGTTTATAGCATTTATCGTTCATTTAACAAGAACACACAAAAGAAATCGGTTACAGTACTAACTTTGAGCAATAATTGCTTGAAGTGTGTTTTCAATTTCTGTATACACTTTTAAATTGAACTAATTTTTAGGTGCGTTCGTAATTATATAAATACGTAGCACCTATAGTCGTCGTTCTGTCCGTCTGTCTGTCCGTCCGTCTGTCCGTCTGTCCGCATATAACAGAGCAAAAACTACCCGACCGAATGGTCTGAAATTTTAAATATATAATTGTTGCAAAATTTTGTCGAGTTATTTCAAATTTTATGAAAATCGGATGTATAGTTTAATTACAGGGACAGTCAAAAGTTTTTCTTTACATTACGGGGAATGGGAAAAAAAATATTGCAAGTGCATTTTAATGATGTTACAGACTTCCGAATGGTCTGAAATTTTTAATATATAATTGCTGCAAAATTTTGTCGAGCCATTTCCAATTTTATGAAAATCGGATGTATAGTTTAATTACAGGGACAGCCAAAAGTTTTCCATTATATTACGGCCAATGGGAAAAAATTATTGCAAATGCATTTTAATGATTTTACAGCCTTCCGAATGGTCTGAAATTTTTAATATATAATTGCTGCAAAATTTTGTCGAGCCATTTCAAATTTTATGAAAATCGAATGTATAGTTTAATTACAGGGACAGTCAAAAGTTTTCCGTTGCATTACGGGGAATGGGAAAAAAAATTATTGCAAGTGCATTTTAATGATGTTACAGACTATGCACTTATGAAGCGCAAAAAAATATACATTCAGTACAATATGGGGTGCAAAAAATAATTATAAAACTAGTTATAATACGAACGCACCTCATTTGCCACGTTTGACGAGCAATTTCCAACTTGTTTACATGTTATTCGTAGTGTATAAATTCTATCATGGAAGACGGTAGTATTTCGAGTGACGCAGCTTTAAGCCTAAAATCGTATCGTATCGTATCGTTAAAATCGTATCGTATCGTATCATAGAATTCGTAGATGGCGGAACTCATATATACAGCTAACTCGACATCAAAGAAAACGCGAAAAGCCGCCTTTTAATAACTCAGCAGATATATGTCTTATTGTTCTGAATTTTCTAGAACAGTCTTATATCTGCAGTCTAATCGTATACTGAAATTTTTGCATTTCTACGTGCAGTATATTTTGAGATCTAAATAGCCATTTTTTAAGTGAAAACGTTGGTATCATATCGAGGAAGTTCCTAATTTGAAAATCTCGAAAATGGTTCTAACGATTATTTTTAAATTGATACATAATATAAATGTGATTAAGACGAGGTGAGTAACACTTTTCTTTTTTCTGGGAAAACTCTCGTTCGTTAAATAATTCGATTTTTTTTTCTCTCGAAAATGACACGGGCGATTTTTTAAAAATCAAATAATTCAGATGAACCAAATAACAATTTACTTGTTTCCAGCAAGACTCTTGTTCGTTTTATAATGCGCATGAAAAATCGGACTATATTTCTTCGCCATTCTATGGAAATTTCACCGAAAATGCATGACACTGTATTCATACACATGCTTTCTTTTTAACCACTTTTGGGGAGAAAAATTTTGTCTTCCCACTGGCTGAGTGGCTAAGGGCCATCGTTTACTGACCTTAAGATAGGCAGTTCGATACTCACTAGTACGTGTTTTCACACGTGAGTGTTTTTTTTTTTTTTTTTTTTTTTTTAAGTCTGCTAGTTGACCATTATTCTCAGTTCCTTTGTAATTTTTTTAATTGCTATTAAGTTAAATAAAATTACAATTATAATGACGCCAATTTGATGATGATTATTTCTTGGCAATTTTTCAACAATAAAAATATTACCATAAATTTTATAAATATATTTAATTTCAATCACTTTACAAAAAATATACATTAATAATTATTATTTGAATATAAATCACACGATCAGAAACGTAAAAAAATAATTCATTTCAGCTCTTCTTTTTATAATATCATTTTTTATTATTATGACGGTCAATCAATATATAATCACTGACATCCATAATATTATTATTATTATAATTATTATTTTCCTTGCATAAAAGCTATTGTGATGTAATAATTCTTTTATAATAAATAATTTAGTTGAAATGTTTTATTTATAAATATCAATGAAGTTTGATAACACCGAGACAATTCTTTGCAATATTTACAGTTTACATAATAAGCATATCAGAATTCTGGTGTCGCCATCTTTTGACGCAATTGCGTAGTATTATAGAGAAATGTTTGATAAAAATGTTGAAGTAGGCAGTTTTTAAATCGAAGAATTATTTTAAGAGATATTTAATGTTAAATCTGGATAAAATTGTCTCATTAAAAAAGTCTCATAGGAAAAAAAAATATACATGGGAATTTAATCATTTTCATTCAATTTAATCATTCAATAGAAACTCGAAGTTTGCAGAGTGCATTTATTATTCTTAACTTGCCTAATTTTTTGACGGTTTATTTCAATTTTAAATTAAAATTTTCAGAATTTCCAGAGATATTTTTTACATATTTTAGAAAAGGTTCTTTTAAATTGTTGCCAAATGTTAAAACAGCGCAAAGAATATCCTTTAAATTAAAAATTTATTCACACGTGACTATTATAAACAGAAAAAAATCCTTTTAAATTAGAATTAAATGATAACGTGTTAAAAGCAGGAAAATATTAAACATTACGTCATAAAAATTGTTTTTACACATGCTTACTTAAAATGAAAGAAAACTATAAAATAATCAATTATTTTCAAATTAGAATTAAATGATTACGCATTAAAAGAAGGAAAACATTGAAAATTACGTCATAAAAATTATATTTACACGTGAATATTAAAAGAAAAAGAAAATTTTTAAATAATAAATTCATTGATATGTGTTAAAAGTCGTAAATGGGGGAAATTACGTCATATTGGCCAAAGTGGTCAAAACAGTTTACAAAACACATTGCAAAACATATTGCAAAACAGTGTAAATTAAAAAATATATTTATATGAGAGATTTATTTCAAATTTCGAGATGATATTTTTAACTATAGTTGCTAATTTTAAGGTAGCGCAAATAATAATATTATCTTTCTAATAATAAAAATATTTTCAGTTGAATATTAGAAAGAGAAAGGAAAGTTTGGTGAAAATTATGTCAGATTTAAAACGTTACATTTAAAATCTCTTATTTAAAATCATTTTCTTATAGCGTTGTTAAAAAATACCATAAAGCAAAGACTCTGTTGGCTTAGTTCCTTTTATATTTGGTAATTTTCAAATGTTTAACTAATCTTATTTAATCAAGCAGGGAAACAGCAACTAACATCAGCTGATTCGGTTTTGAAATCCCTCAGTAAAAGGGAAACCCGTTTACAGTAAGATCGCCATTGATTTTTTAATTATACAGAGCAGCCTCGATTATCCGAGCTAATTGGGACTGTTAGTAAATCGGAATCGGAAATCTCAGTTAATAGAAACTGTGTGTAAAAACTCCCCGTGCTTGCGAATTTAACATCTCTTTTAAAAAAATATATAGAACGTTTTTTAAATAATAAAAGTAAATATATGTAAAGTTCTGTTTCACAGCTTAACAAATTTAAAAAGAAAATCACCTACCAGTAGTAAATTTTAAAATGCAAATTGAAAAATTTACGAAAGTTCACACAGCCACTGGAAACAAAGCATTGTTCGCTATTGACTTCTCAGTGTCCAATGTTTCTTTGGAGTTGAGGGCTTTTGGGGGCAGAAGGGCCTGTATAGCACGGACAGTGAGCTAAAGAGTGTGGTTATTTTTAAGGCTCATTCAAAAGGGAAAAAAAATCAGACTTTGTTATCGGCTCGGTTAACAGAAACCTCGATTAATCGAAGCTCGGTTAAACCAGGTTATACTATAATTCAATCTTCCGTAATCTTTTTAAAGCAGATCAAATTAATGGACTTTAGCACAAAGTCACATAGCTGATAACTGCCATGCTTGTTGGCCACCTTTTTTTCAAAAAGTTTGCTTCACCTTATTCAATTAATGAGATATCTCCGATAAAATAAGTCACATTTTCCCGTTCTAAAATACTGGTATCCAAAAATCGTAGCATGTAACTGACACTACAAGTACTCATGGAACTAGACTATTTTAAGTCTGATTTTTATTATAGACTATATAAAATTATTAAAAATATATATTATGATAGGAACTAGCGGGCTTCGTCCGCTATTTACGTTACGGATATAAAAATCATGTTTTTTTTTTAGGGAAAAAGAAATAAAAACCTATTTGACGATAGGTTTATAAAGACACTTTTGTATTTGTTATATTTCCGGGGATGAGGAGGGGGGGGGCTATTTTGATTAAATATCGCAATTAGTCTACATGGCAGATATCATTATGATAGACACTAGCGGGTTTCGCCCCTCTATGGCGCCTTATGGGTCCAGCTTCCATAACTCAGAAACTACCTTTCGGACATCAATGCAACAGATTCCAAACGTTATAATTAACTTAATAATCACCCTATATAGCATTAAAGTAAATTTATGAGTACTGCATACTATTTTTTTATCGTAATTTCTGAAGAGAAAAAATTATTTCGGTTCCATTCTTAGGTACTGGTCTGAAAATTTTTGAAAAAGGGGGGAACGAGGGGACATGAGACTGCTGTTTGTCAAACAACACAACGGGATCTGGCTTATTCAACTTGGTTTTTGATGACTTCAATTGGAAGGTGGTTTGTTTAGAAGAATGCGTTCCCTGCCCCATGAAAATTGGAACTATTGGTGCTACATCTATGTAAGGATTTAATAATTATAAATTAACATTTTGGATTTATTAATTTAAGGATAAAGTGTTTTTAAAGGAATATCAAATGAAACCCTCTGTGCGATCTGCGATTATACTTACCCAGTTGTTTTTATATACAAACTACTATAAGGAAAATTGTAATAAAATAGTAAAAATTAAATCTGCATTAAATTCCATAAGTATCTTTTTTTTTAATCATTTTATCACTAACCTCAAAAAAGTAATGATATCAATGCAAAAACCCTTGACGGGTTAAAAGTTTCTGACGCAGCACTTTATCTTATGCTCTAAGAATTTTAAATATGGAACTTAAAAATATTGATATCAAATTTTGAGTGACGTTATGCTATTTCTTAAAAAATATATTTGTATTTATTTCACCATTTTATTTTTGTTTTATTTATAATCGCATGTGCAAAAGTTATGTTCAACATGAAAAGCTGCATAAAATTTTATTCGCTGTTGCTTTATCATTTACATCTCTCATAAATTCAAAATATGTGTTTTAAAAGATATGATATAATATTTAAGTGACGCCTTGATATGACTTTAAAAGGTTTGTTTTTTAAAATTCAATTTAAATTATTTTTGACTTGGTTAAAATATTTTTTTTACATCTACACAATACTTTTAATTTTCCAATTCACTGTTAAATATATCACTTTCATTGAATCTATACTATGCATTGAAATGTATTTATTTCAATAAATTGATTTATCTTTTGTGTCACGCTATTCAAAATTGTGAGTAAGATTTATGTAAATGGTTTCTTTGCGTATTGTGTCCAAACTACATGAAATGTATGAAAAAGGATAGTTTGACGCAAATAAACCATTTACATAAATCTTACTCACAATTTTAAATAGCGTGACACAAAAGATAAATCAATTTATTGAAATAAATACATTTCAATGCATAGTATAGATTCAATGAAAGTGATATATTTAACAGTGAATTGGAAAATTAAAAGTATTGTGTAGATGTAAAAAAAATATTTTAACCAAGTCAAAAATAATTTAAATTGAATTTTAAAAAACAAACCTTTTAAAGTCACATCAAGGCGTCACTTAAATTTTATATCATATCTTTTAAAACACATATTTTGAATTTATGAGAGATGTAAATGATAAAGCAACAGCGAATAAAATTTTATGCAGCTTTTCATGTTGAACATAACTTTTGCACATGCGATTATAAATAAAACAAAAATAAAATGGTGAAATAAATACAAATATATTTTTTAAGAAATAGCATAACGTCACTCAAAATTTGATATCAGTATTTTTAAGTTCCATATTTAAAATTCTTAGAGCATAAGATAAAGTGCTGCGTCAGAAACTTTTAACCCGTCAAGGGTTTTTGCATTGATATCTTGTATACAGGGCTGTCTGCACAAAAGAATCCACTTACCATTCTCCTTATTATCGGAAATAGCTGAAGGGGAATTTTCAACTGTGGTATGTATTTCCAAACTGAACTAATTTTTTGCATGCATGTAGTTTATTCATTCAAATCTATGTATCATGTACAAGGTAGCTCAAGGAATTCGAATGATTTTCCGACTGTAGATAAGAATTGCTGAAATCATGTTTTCGAATGTGTTAAGCGTTTCCAAATGGTTGAATTAGACATTCTATTTCAGTTTATGAAACGGTGAAGTTTTGTTACATTTTTTAAATGTGTTGGAAAGTGCGTCATAATCTATGTTTGACGTATGATTTTTTTCTTTCTTTTTTTCATTTTTTTTTTCAGAAAATGTACAGTCGTGGAAAAAAAAAGTAAACACCCCCTACTAACTCCTCAACACATTATCGTAGACTAAAGTTACTGGTACCGAACGATTGGAAATAAAGTCTACTTTTAAATGACGTATATAAAAATTGCTTAGGGGACCCTCTACATGTTAACACAAATCCAAACTTCATTTTTTTTTTCAATGGCAATACCCAATTTTAACGAGATATTTCAAATCTTTGGTTCAAACTATGTCTAGACACCAAATTTCAAGTCATTTGAATGATAAGTTTTTATTATAAACATTCAAATTTTAGTGCTTCTAATGTTAAATTACATTTTCATATTTTTATTTATAACTTCTGAAATTATTATCCTAATGTTGTAATTTTTTGTGTAGCAATAATACTAATATACCCAAACATAAATACGTTGAATTTGCAATTTTTATAATTTTCTGATATGAATTATGAATTATGAAATTAATATTTAAAAAAATTATGAATTGCAATCTACAATTTTTTTGATGGTTTCAGATTTATTAAGTCCTGCTTTATGGAAATCCAAAATTTCACATTTTTCTTCAAAGTAGTTTCCAAATTATGCTTAAAAAACGGCAAAATGATGGTTTAAGGGGCCGTCTGTGATAGAAGTGACTAAATATTTTGAAATTTCTTATGCTACCCTGTAATCTAACAGGCTGAATTGACTGCTTAAGGTGCCTTGATCAAGATGGGAGCTCTCTCGGTTAACAATCGAGTACGGAACTTCAATTTGGATACAGCCCTTAAAATACGCTCTTTTTTAAAATAATTAATTTCTCGGAAACTTATGGTACGAATTGCATAAAAATTTGTTTTTAGACTAATTGAAGGGTGTAAGAGTTCATTTATGCTATCAGCATTGTGTACTGCTATTGAAAAAAAAAAACAAAGTTATGGTTCGTTTTAATATGTAGATGGCCCCCTAAGCAAATTTTGTATACATCATTTAAAAGTAGACTTTATTTCTAATCGTTCGGTACTGGTAACTTTCTTCTACGATAATTTGTTGAGGAGTTAGTAGGGGGTGTTTACTTTTTTTTTCCACGACTGTACATTTTGGAAAAATATTCCAATTATCGTTGATGCAAAATTATTTGTCCAATTTCTGCCTACTCATTCCAAGTCGTAATTCGCTGCGGAAAGAGTGCAAACGTAGTGTTCTTTCCCAAACACATTTAAAAAGAAAGAAAAATCATGCATCAAGAGCAGACTATGAAACACTTTCTAACACACTTAGAATACTATAACAATACTTAACCTTTTAACAAGGGAACGATGATGTTTATGGAAACAGTTCGGAAAGCCTATAACTTATTTGAAAACCCAATCTCACCAACAACGGCTGATCCAGCTCACCATTTAGAGGGGGGTTATGGTTTTTCATTTATTGGGTGGAAGAGTATCACATCTCTTTATGGGAATTTTGTATATTGAAAGTTATTCCCAAATCCAAGCTAACTACTTTTCTGATACATTCGCGAAATCATTTTCATTCGTAAACACAAAAATATTGCATAAATATTCGTAAAAATATCAAATTTACCAATTTTGCTCCGATACCAAGAAATTAAAGAGTTTCCCATTTTCTTATAAAGGCAAAGACTCATTCAGAAACATTGTCAAAGTTAGCATTTTCAGCCAAGTTTTACGAGTTGACAGCCACAGAAATGTCGTCACAAGATAACAATTGGCTGTCACTTCCGGAAATTCAGTTTTAAAAGTATAACGATTGCCAACGAATAAATATGGCAAAAATTTGTATTCAATTTTAAAAGTAACAAAATCGTATACACATTGGCAGCTATGTGGTTCTATTAGTGTCATGAAAATTGCAGGTGTAGCCTCTTCTTTCTGCTCAAAGTATTAAATAGTTTTTTTTCAATCAAACTTATACCTTTGGAATGGATCATTTTCTTTTGATGGAGTGGTGGCTTCTATTATTATGAAACAGCCATTATAAATGAAGTGTTAGGTGAAGATGAAAGAGGAGCCGTAAAAAGTTAGAACTCTGATTTTCTGGTCAGAATGGGAAAAAAATGGCCATAAATTTTTATTATTATTATTTATTGGGTATACGCATACGCATGCCAATTTTGTTTCAAAAACGATTTTACGTGACCTAGACGTTCGGATAATGTGGGTATAACATAGGTATTATACTCTAAAATATATATAGTAGCAAATAAATTTTAGAAAGTAATTAAAAAGTAAATGAGATGTCTGTAAAGGAATGAAAGCTCAATTTGTGTTTTCTGATATGTAGTTCAAATTTAAATTTTTCAAATTCCCCAAAATAATTCTGATAATTTGTTAGAAGTCTATAACTAACGCTAGAGACTTGAACAGGTGAGTTTTAATTATAGTAGCCCTGTACATAAAGTTTAGAACAGAAACAGGATTTCACATAACAGGCTTTTACATAACTCATTTGTTTTACTGGAAAAGGTGCAAAAACGCGCAGAAATGGGTCAAAAATACGCACTGCGTATATTTGCCCCACCACTGCTGGTTTTTTATCCCAACCAGTGGTGCAAAGATACGCAGAGCAATGTTTTTTCAAAAATTGCTATTTCTCAAGAAATTATAATTTTCAGAATGCCGGCTGTTGGTAGCACTTGCTTAAGGTTCGAATATAACATTTTAATAAGTCGTCACATAAGTTTAGACAAATGCGTTCGTTAAAAATAAAAATTTATGGAAACTGCGAACGTTACTTCTACCTTCCCTATACGTAGCTAAACTGAAAATTGCAAGTTAAATTGTGAAAATTGAAAAGAATCAGTAATCTGTGTGACTGTTAATAGCCGTTAAGTGTTAAGCTCAGATCGAGGGGGGGGGGGGGCAAGAACACCTTTGGGAAATAACGGACAGCAGTATGCCTCAAAAGAATTTCCTATAAAATTCTAGGTTAATATTCCGAAACACTTTTGATTTAAGTATACAACAACAGTATCCCGATCGAGCTACCTAGAAGTTTCTTTTCCTGTCAGTAAAGTTTCTCATACTTCTAACTTCTTTTCCTGTCAGTAAAGTTTCTCATACTTCTAAAAAACGCTCCTGAAAAATTTTGGGCAACCAGCTGCACATTAAATTTCAGTAGCTTTCCTAAATTTTTTTAGGGGAAACCGGGGGAATGGTACCACTCGGAATTCTGCCGCCATACCGCCTAGTTTAAAAACTAACGGCAGTTTGAGATAGTGAATATGCCTGCACTACAGCTGCCAGCAATAGAAACAGTGCCTAGAGTGAGAGTGATTTTGTTGTACGTCGTTCGTTTGTTCTAGTGAAAAATTTAGTTTTCATCTAGTTGCTTCTTATTTTGGAGCTTCAAATGAGTAGAGATACACACCTTTCATTGTAACATTAGGTATTTAAGATAGTATTACCCGTAATCTACATGCATTCGCCGACATTTTGATGCAATTTGTTAAAAAAGTTCGGTTCTTCTTTCAGCTTTGCTGTGAGATTTCCTCTATATTGTCCTCTCGGGGTAATGCCGCCACCATGGCAAAGGATGACTTTTCCAATTTGACTTAAATTGTAAGCTTAGCACATTAATAAATCTAGCTTAAGGAACATTGTAATTATTTATTATTCTGCTCAATTACATTGCTTTCTAACTGTTTGCAGTAGGTTATGTGTTTCCTAGAATCCATTTGACGCACGTACTAGGTCATTAAAGAGTGGCAGAATTACCCCAGTATCCTGGGTAATCCCCAAGAGGTTTAAAAAATATTTTTTGTGTGTGCTTATTTTACAGTTATGATTATGGTTAAATTTATACAGATACTAGAGATCATGATTCAGCTTTAGAATTTTTACTATTAAAAAATACATTTTTGGGGGGTGAAAACATTTTAAATCCCCTTAAGGTGTCGCCATTTCCCCGGTCTCCCCATACAATAACAGTATCTCGATCGAGCTACCTAGAAGTTTCTTTTCCTGTCAGCAAAGTTTCTCATACTTCTAAAAAGCAAACGCTCCTGAAAAATTTTGAGCAACCAGCTGCACGTTAAAATTCAGTAGCTTTTCTAAGTTTTGTTACAGCATGAAAACTATATATTCAAAACTGGGATTAAACATAATTAAATAATTTAATTCTCAAATAATTTTTCTCTCCAATGTTCATTTAATACTAGAATTTTAGCTTTGAATTATATGAAATCAGTAAGGGTTTCTTATAGTGACATGGCAATCTTTTACATTTCCTTCTTTTATTTAACCAAGTTTAGAAATTTGAATGCCAAAGCTCCGTAAACAAATTTATGAATACCCTTGACAAGTTTTGCAATAGGATCGGCATTACTAAACCGTGATAATCCTTTAAAAATTGTTTTTTAAGCTGATTTAGTTTATTTAACGCTCTTTTAACGCTTTTCAGCATGATTGAAATGTGTTAATGAAATTTATGGAGGTAATCGATCAATCTTGTTCAGTCCGTTTTTATTATTTTCTACAACTTGGCTTAATTCTATGTATTATAACAATTAAAACTTGCAACAAGTTGTGAAGATTTATAGATTTAGGAAAGAGGACATTTTAAAGAAATAAATATGAATATTGCTTTCAGTGGATATTATATTTAGCGTTCTTTCAATTCTTTTTACTGTTAGTGAATTTAAACTTAACTACAGTGCCCATTAAAGACTGTTAAATGTTAAATGCATTTTTAGCTCATACAAAATAGAAAATTGATCTATTTTTATTTTTATTTTTTTAGTTTGTGTATTTAATAGTCGAGAGTGAACCTATAGCACGCGATAAAATATTTTCAGCACGACGCACAGTGAAGTATTTGATCAAAATCCTTGTCAAAATTATAGTTCATGTGTTTTACAATTAAAATCATTGCTGTTGACTTACTATTACTAAATAGTCTTAATTAATGTTATATACACATAATAATATGCATTAAAAAAAATATATATATATATAAGGGAAAGTAGGGTAATAACGCTCAGCGGGCAATCCCGCTCACTCAAATATCTCTAAACAGAATAGAATTGAAAAGATGCGATCGGTACCGGCACCTAGCGAACTTCATCGTAAGTTCCCAGAAAGTACCATCGGATAGTGACCGTCGGAAGGAAAGTATTTTTGTGTCCTCGCGTTATTAGTTTGCAGTTGTTTTATTATAAAATTCTACAACATCTAACTTGAAGGTAAGTGTGCATTCTTATTTTCAAATATTAATTAAATCACTATGTCTACAAATTATATACATTTAGCTGAACGTTCATGCTTTTATTTGTTTTTGTAGTGCGTTGTTATGCCAACTATAATGCATTAAAATCCAACAGTGCAATGAAGGGGAATGGCGCTCACGTGAAATTCCAGAAGCAGTGTTGCCAGTGGCTGCTTTTTTTAAATTCAAATTTCTTGATTGACACCACTTTTTTTCAAACGGTAAAATTCCCCTTGTTTTCGCCTTAATTAATATGCCATTAAACAAGGCGAATTTTACGAGTTCAAAAAAGGGGTGACAATAAAAAATCCTGAAATTTAAAAAAAGTAGCCCACTGTCAAGAGTTCTGATGAAAACGATGAACAAATGTTTAGCTCTTCAAATTAAGCATAAAGACCAATGTCTGTAGAGGATAATAGGTCTACATGAATTCCTGACCCTTCAAATTAAACACAGAACCAGTGTCCGCCGCAGAGATTTCGCCTATTCCTGGTCCTTCAAATAGCACCAAACGACAACAATTCGGCCAAAAAAAAAAATACTCAAAAATTTTAACAGATTCTCCATTAAAAAAATTTGGAGGATTAAAAAAGCGATAATCTGAGAAATCACAATAAAAAATTAGAAAGAAAAATGCTCCGAAGAAGGCAAACGTCAAACTTACAACGAAACGTAAGGTTTCAAAAAGGAAGTTCTATGACACCAGCTTAGAGGTCTGCACGGGCCCGGACTTGGCCCGAGGCCCGTACCCAGCCCGGCGGAATGACGGCGAATTTTCAAACGGGCCGGGACGATAAAAAAATTAACCGGGCCTATCGGCCCGATATAAGAATTCAAGTGAAGCAGGTAAAATACGAGCCATTTTCAATGAATATGATTTTCTCGAGAAATATAAATGTGCGTCACGAGCAGATGCCAGTTTAACAACATCAATACAGAAATGTAACATGTCTATCATAAAGATCGGCATCGTACAGTTACAATATGTCTGATTCCGGGTTTAATTTTTTTCAGCAGACTCGTGCCGGGACGGAACTGGTCTTAATCGATCTTAGGATGGGTAGGAAGGCATTATGTTTTGTAAAAGTATTAATACTGATAATGAACTTCTGTAACAGTATCTTTGGAAATATACCTTAAGATGATTCTCATATTCACTGCTCAACAATGGGAAACTTTCAGACCCATTTTCTGACTCATTTTAAACTATAAAGGGATAAAAATGACAGGCCTGAGAATTGAAGGCATTTGGAAACGAACAGCTTTCTCCATATTTGATAAATTACTTACAGAGATAACAGAGATTCTTGTCACGTGACTGTACAATTTTTCCCTTTTCCTGTGCTATCGTTTCCGGAAATGCGATTCAAAACGCTAACTTTGGTAATATTTTCAGAAAGATATATTGCTTTTATCTATGGGAAAAAACTGCATTTACATAGTTTCTAAATAAGAATACCTGCCAATCTTACGTGTTTCCGAAAAGAAATGAATTCATAAATGTGTCGAAATTTAGCTCCTTTGGATTTGAGAAAAGCCTTAAAAATGAGAGAAATATTTTCACAAATCTACTTTTTATTATACAGCTTCAAAGGTTATCATGTTTTTAATCCTTTATTCTGAACTTAATCTTTTAATGAATCCTTATTTGAATTTTGAAATGTCTGTAGAGACGATGACTAAAACACTGTAAGTAATCGTTAATGTTTACTATTGTGTGCTTTCTGTTTTGCGAACAGATAGTAATCTAAAATATACTGTAAAATGTTACCATAAATATGTATGTAGTATTCATTAAAAGAATCTTCGGATTTTTTTTTTTTTTTTTTTTTTTTTTGTAGAAATTGAGTTGGGCCGAGCCTGTTTTCACTGATTTTTGTACGGGCCGGGCCGGGCCGAGAACTGTAAAAATACAAAAGGGCCGGGCCTGGAAATTCCGGCCCAAGGAGACCTCTACACCAGTTTAAAAGAAGGCATTGACGAGTCGCAGGTGTGTGACGATGATGACCCAAATGATTTGCTTCTAATCGGACAGGATATGGGCGCAGAAATCTTCTGTTTTTGCGGAGAATTCGGGAGAGATAACGAAAACATGTGAAAAGTGGTCGCATAAAGTCTGCAGTGGTGTGAACAGCCCACACAATTACATATCTGACTTTTCTCGTACTTAAATCTTGCATTCACAAGGGTCGCATTCTATAGGGACATTTTTATTGTTCCTACCGCTATTTTGAAAATAATATCGTCATCGTCTTTTTGGGCCTTTTTTTTTTTTTTTTCTGTTTCTATTCTCTTTGCTATATATCAGAACAGAGAATAGGAATTTCCCATTAAGTAGATAGGATAAGGAATTATTAATTTTAAAAATTAAAAGTTATTAAACTGTTGTTAAACTTATTAATTTTAATAATTAAAATTTAATAACGTGTTATTAAATTTATGGAATTTGATTTTTTCTATTGATTTAATCCGATTCGAATGATTCGTTAGAAACATTAATCAGTTATTTAATTTATGAAGATTACTGATTAACAGTTCTGGAAAGAATAATGTAATTGTTTCCTTTACAATGCGACCACTGTATTCAAAATGGGAGCGCCATTACCCTACCATGTTGGACATTACCGCTCAATCGATGGTTAATTAAATAAAACGATAAAAGAAATCCTAAAACTTTTATGGAAATTGGTTGATTGGAAACTGTTCCTTATGCTTTGAACTTATACTTCATTAATAAAATATTGATTTTTTTTTTGTAATTTTGACTAGCTATTCATGTTTTCTCTCAAGTGAGCGGCATTACCCTACTTTCCCCTAACACAAAGTTTGCTTAACCCTTAAATGCCTGATAATTCAAAAATCATTGTAATAGTGTTTTTCGGCTTTCATTTTTTAAATAAATCATGGGAAAAATATTTTAAAAAATCATATTTAGTTTTAAGTATAGTTTACGGCTAAAAAACAGTTTGCTACTAATCGGCAATACTGGTGTTTAATTGAAAAAATAATTTCCCTTGATAAAATTCTCTTATATTAAACACACAAGAATTTTAGGAACTATAATAAGAAATAAATTTTACTTGCTCACTGCAGGTCAAAATAGGGTATTTCGTAAGCTCCCAAACAAAACAAAATGAACAAGTAGCAACAATTGAAAAAATAAATCTATCTTTATTCTTAAACAGCACAAGTGTTGCCAACTACATGTTGAAAATCGATTTAATAATATTTTCAGAATGTATTTTATTGGCAACATTAGGCATTATAGCTTCAATATTATTCTAATAGTATTTTAGAGCCTAAATTAGGTATGTTACCGAAAAGCAACACCAGGCATTTAAGGGTTAACTTTCTACTTTTTACTTTTTAATTGATAGAGTTGTTTTACTTACGAGTAATGTTTAATTAATTGTGGTTTATTTTACTGTATGTGAACTTGTAATTATTTATGTAAACCAATGTATTAATATGTATATATATATATATATATTGTTTGCATTTAGTATTTAGCAAAGTTGAGTCTTTAAAGTTCAGTTGTAGTATAGAGATTCTAGTTTTTGAGTATTATTAAGATATTACAAAAACAATTTATATTTAAAAATGGCAACTATATGCGGAAGATTTCTTTTTTTTAAAATTGGCCTTCAATACTATAAACAATACGACTATATTTCAAAAATGGCCCGGTAAACCCCGACACGCCTTTAAAAAACCTATGTATATATAAATCAATGTATCTAAATCAGAGATAAAAAGTCTTAAAAATAACACATTTTTAATTTTAATATTTTGTTATAATATTAAAAATAAAGCTATTGAGTTCAAAAATTCATGAAGCCACAAAAAGTATACATTTAAACATAATTAAGCGTAATAACAAAGTTGAAACGTAACAATAAAGAGCGTTTTCTCGCTAAGAAATCTCCTCTTCAATTGAGGCTAGGAGACACCGGATATGACTCATGCTCTAAAATAGAGATGCACCACTTAGCTGTTTAAAAATATGCTTTTCACAATTGTTGAGAAAATTTTAATTTTTGAATTTTTGGCCAGGTTTTCGGGACAAATACTCCACTGTGCGGTGTGGCGTCCATTGAGGTTCTAAAACAAAATTGATGAAATTAAACAAAATGCACGAATTTAAACAAGCTCAGATTTTCAATTTAAATAGGGGAGATTAGGGTGGGTTAACCACGGGGGAGGCTTGACCCACATAATAGTTTTCATATTTAAAAAAAAGTTCAGAGTTTTATCAATAGAACTGACATGCTCAAACAACAGTCTTTGTTTCATAGAGATAATCGAAAGAGGTGTGAAAAAATCAATTGTGAGACGTTTTCAAACTTAAAGTTGTGTTTTTTAGAACTATTTTGTAAGTTTTTTTCAAATAAAATATATCATAGAAATTTAAGTAAGTAGGTTTTAAGTAATTCAGAAATATCGAGCTTTCATTCCAAACATAAAGATTTTACAGTAAATTAGGCTTAACATAACAATATGCTATTCTTTAGAAAAGGGCTATGTGGGGAGGCTTGACCCAGTCAATGTGAGGCGGGATTAACCAGACGCTCAAGGCTCCCTTAATTAACTGGTTTTATAAATCTTTTTATCATATACTGTGCATAATGAAAGGTTAATGGCTATATATATATAAAAATAAGGTATTCTGTAAAGCTACAGTAAAATCGGGTGATGGAAAAGAAAATATTTAAAACTCAATAAAGAAAGATGTGAAAAATTGCTATAGTATCCACAACAAGAAAAAATTTAATAAAATATAAATGGGGAAGTTGATAGAAACTTTTTCCATTTAAATATTACTTACAATAGGTAAAAAGAAACAGTGGGAAAGTCTAGAAAGGACTGGAAAGCATGAAAGCAGCAGTCATAACTTTTTCAGGGGCAGTAGTATATTTATGCTACCACTTAATTTTAATTCCCAAACGTAACAATGGCACCAGAATTTCGCTAAAATCTTTTCCATTTAATATGTACAGTCGGCTCTCGTTAATTCGAACTCGTCGGGACCACAAGAAATGTTCGAATTATGAAAAGTATGAGAGAAAAACATATTTAAAGGGGTACTATTACAAAAGAATTAATGTTATAATATTTTTTTAATTTATTTCGGCTGTTATCGTTAGAATATGACTTAATATTAAATTAAAAGATATAAATACATAAACTAATTATTAATATTAAAAGAATATAAATAAAGCATAAAAATTAGTAATACGAGAGTGGTTCAATAATTATTGTCCCGAATGTGTATAAAATATTTGTACTGCGATGGTTGATGTGGAATATTGAAGCCTAATGTCTTAGATGCCTATATGCTCAATTTCAGAACTGCAGCTGCTATATTAACATTTTTTTTCCTTTTTGGTATGAGAAGTCGCACCTAGCTTGAAAGGGGGTGGTGACAGTGAATGAGACGTGACTACTGTCGTTTGGACTCGGGATCATAGTGATGTAGTGGCGTTCATCCATTGTCACAAATCTATCACAGAACTGCTTCAGGTCTGGCTCCATACCAGCCTTTTCCCCCAACACCCCCCCCCCTTTCAAGCTAGTTTCCACCTCTCACACCTAAAACAAAAAATATTAGTTAATATAGCAGCTACAGTTATGAAATTGAGCGTGTAGGCATCTAAGACAATAGACTTCAATATTCCACATCAACCATCGCAGTAAAAATATTTTATACACACTCGGGACAATAATTATTGAACCATCCACTTACAGTATAAAACAACTGCATTTTAAAAATTTTATTAATTGTACTATAATTTCCTTGCCTGAAATTAGATGAACATTTAAGAAATTATTTACATTATTTATCACCACTATGACAAAATTTATCAATTGTTGTTTGCTTAGTCCTATTCATTTTTAACTTTTGAAAAGAGGTTTCCCCTATCTTTAACAGATTTCCACCATGTGGATTTCTCGGAATTTCACTGGTTAAAATGCTAGAGAAAAGATTAGGAAGAAGCACAATGGAAGAAGAGGTGAAGGTGTCATTGATGGACAGACGCGGCACTAAGAAAACGGATATCAAATGCATGGGATTATATGTATACTAGTCCAGAATATTTATGTCAAAAATGAAAGAAAGAAAGTTATTTCAAGAATCCAAAATCCGTGAGAAAATAAGGAAAAGTAAAGAAAATGGAATTTTCGTTAGTTTGAATTAAACGAAGTCAAGAGAAAATGAGTTCTAATAAATGAAAATTTTTAACGTTATTCTGCCATTGAAAATTTCGGGACTTCATGTTTAGTTCGAATTAAGCGAAGAATCGATTTATCCGATTTCGAATTAACGAGAGCCGACTGTATGTGAAATATAGCCTTTTTCTTATTTCCAAATAAATTTTTTGGTAAATGCCGGTGCCAGTAGATTATTTCAACATTTTAGTACTGAAAGTACTTTGCCCCTGAAAGGGTTAAAATATGTTAATGATAAGTTATGTGCTCATGCGACTGCAAAAGAACATAGCATTGATCGAAAAACTTTAGGGAGATATGTAGACAAATTTCACCAGGATGAAGACAGTGAGATGAGGCCAAACTATGTGACAACTAGAAATGTCAGATCGAATGTCAGAAAAAGTAGAACAAGGAGACAAAAAAAAGCGGGACAGTGACTTCTAAATCCGGACATAATAATACGTGAAACACTGTGAAAACGGAACATCTCTAACGGAATACTGTCTTAAATGTTAAAACTTCATTTTCCTTGCTGTAGAATTATTCCTGCTCGGACAAAATTCTATTTAAAACAAAATTTTTCTCTTCTGACTTGCGATTGCGTCTAAACGGGTTTGTTTGAGCATCATATTTTCAAAAATATTTTTTATAATAGTTAAATCATGTAGCATAAAGTTCTTTTGCTTTTTTAAACTGATTTTATTTCTCTTGGCAAATATTTCAATATAAAACAAAGTGGGTCAATCCTCCCATATAGTGGGTCAACCCTCCCATATGTGGGAAGCCTTGATCCATTATTTTCTCATGATTAAAATCAATCATTTTTCAGATTTCTTATATATGACACTTATGTAGCAATTTTATTTTCATAACTGATCGTATAAGGAATGAAAGGATATATAAAACTTTATTCTACGTTCAATATTTAAAAAATAAAAAATCATTTTGTAAAAAGTGGGTCAACCCTCCTTAGTCTCCCCTATACATATATATATAATATTGAAGAAATTGAAATGGAATTTATTGAGTTCTAATCTATTTTAATATGTGTTTAGTAATTTACCAATTTAAAAAAAGAAATTGGAGAATATCGAAAAGCAGGTCATTAGGCATTATAAGCAAAAAGGCCAAAGTTGAAAATACAGCGACTTTCTATGAAATTTGCCATTTCGTCAGTTTCTCCCTGAGAGTAGTTATTTTGGGAAATTTGAAAAAATTTAATTGGAACTACATGTCAGAAAATACCAATTGAGCTTGCATTCCTTTACAAAAATCTCATTTACTTTTTTAATTACTTTCTAAAATGTACTTGTTACTATATATATTTTAGAGTGTAATACCTATGTTACGCCTACATTATTGGAACGTCCAGGTCACGTAAAATCGTTTTTGAAACAAATTTGGCATGAGTATGCGAAAAGGTTCGCCACCCCTATCTAGAGCATTCCGAAGCAGCAAAAATTTCGAAAAACTTGCTTTCAGTAGAACACATTTAAACTATATTTTTATTCACAGTGAAATCCTTTGTTAGGTATTTTAAATACTGGTAATTATGTAAAAATCATATTTTTTATTTATATGTCATTACCTTCTTCTGATACAATCAAACAGATGTCTATTTTCAAATAAACTGATGAACAACAACAGTGCGCCTATTATGTCGTCTTAACACTTGATCATATTTTTATTTATTTATAATAAATATTTATAATAATATATAATAATCATATTTTTATTTATTTATAACAAATATTTATAATACTATATAATAATCATAATTTATAATGATATATAATAATATAATATATAATAATCATAATGTATAATGTATAATGATATATAATAATACAATGTATAATAATCATATTTTTATTTATTTGTCATTTCCTTCTCCTGATACAGTCAAACAGTTATCTATTTTGAAAGAAACTGATGAACAGTAACAGTGCGTCAATTATGTAGTCTTAACACTTGATTTTTTTCTCCCCCCCCCCTCCCCAAATCCCTAATCTGTTTTACTTCTATTTTAAAATTTCAACAAGCAATATCTAATAACAATAATTTTTTATTCTGAAATTTTAGGAAGCAAAAAGAAAAAAAAAAAAAATGTTTATTTTGTGTTTGCAGCACGAATGTAATTGAATTTAATAATGTATGTAATTTAATCAATGAAAGTCCGCAGAAAAATATGCATTTTACTTCCGGGACACATTTTCAAATAATTCTTATTTATTGAGTTAAATTTTTTTAATTTTTTGTGTTCGTTAATCACATCATTTGTAAACAAAATCACATGATAAAACTTCTCATAATTGGAAAAAAAAATTTTAATTTAAAATTTATTTAAAAAATGGGGCAATTTAAAATCGTTATAACTCGAAATATTATTTGTAGAATTTCAATTTTTTTTCATTTAAACTAGGGCTTCCCTCAGAGGGGAAGCCTCTGAGCGATGTTAGTGAGAACATAGATTTAATAATAATTCATGACAAGAATAAACAAGTAAGAAAAAATCATGCGTCAAGCATATATTATGAAACACTTTCCAACACATTCAGAATAATGTAACAAAACTGCACTGTTTAAAAAATTAAAATATTACGTCTAATTCAACCATATGGAAACGCATAATACATTTCACAACCCAATTTCAGCTGTTCCCATCCACAATCGGAAAAATTATGCGAATTGCAGCCCTGTATATGATTTATAGATTTGAATCTATTAGCTACATGCAAACCAAAATTTAGTTTACTTAAGAGCCACATATACTTCAGTTGAAAATTTGCCTTTAGCAATTTCGTCTAATAAGGAGAACGGTACGTGAATACTTTTGTGCAGCCCTGTATTTGAGGTATAGAATTTATATATAACGGGTAAGATGCAAAAAATTAATTAAATTTAAAAGCGCATACCTAATTTTAAACCGTGCACTCCAGCAATTATTACTCAAAGATAGTACTGTAGTACAAAATAGATAGTACTGTAACCGATTTCTTTTGTGTGTCCCTGTAAATGAATAAAAAATGCTATGAATGTCCTGTTCTAACGTGATCGTAGTGAAATTCAGTGATTTATATCAGTTTCAACACATTTGAAATAGCATAATGTCATTAAAATACTCTGCAAACGATTTTTCCCCATATACCATAATGTAATGTAATACTTTTGACTGCCCCTGTAAATGAACGATTAATCCTACATACTTCATATACAATACCAAACATGCTTTGGTGACCTTAAATAACCTTTATCAATTTCATGAAAATCCGAGTATATTTACAGGAGTTATTCCCCATATACCATAATGTAATGGAATACTTTTGAGTGCCCCTGTAAATGAACGATTAATCCTACATAGTTCATATACAATACCAAACATGCTTTGGTGACCCTAAATAACCTTTATCAATTTCATAAAAATCCGAGTATATTTACGGGAGTTAGAGTGTGGACAGACGGCCAGACGGCCAGACGGACTGATGGCCAGACAAACCGAATGCATAAACACTTTTCAACTTTGTTGGAAAGTGTTAAAAATGAGATGCTATCTTTAATTGACAATATGTGGCCTGTCTGAAAAATATTCAACCTTTGAACGAAAAAATGCATAAGTTACCTGACAGGATTGGTACCCTTATTCATTTCGAGGTAGGCGCCTTGCACCTCCACACATTTAGCCCACCGTTCTTTCCACTGCGGAAAATACTTCTGGCAGGCCTTTTTTGGAATGGTATTCAACGCCGCCGTCGCATTCTACATATCGCATCTCTACTCTCAAAACGGGATCCTTTTAATGGCACCTTCAATTTCGGAAGCAACCAGAAGTAGCAAGGAGTCATGTCAGAAGAGTGTGGAATTTGGCCAACACTGGAATTCCACATTTTGCCAAGAAAGTCTGAATCAGATGCGATGAATGAACTGGAGAATTGATGAATCTTAGGAATTGTTTCGCTTTCAGGGTCACCAAGCTTTGACAAATTTTGATGCAGTACCTTTTTTCAACCAGTTCAGTTATTTTGAGAGAAATCAAAATCCGACGCACACGTATAACAGCACATCACTCGGTGGAAGCAGGCAACAACTGGCTCATTGGAATTCGTGGAAAAAACTGAGGCATGCGCGTTAAACTATCTCTTTCCAATATGCACAGTGCACTGCCTTCGAATCACTATTGCGCGCGGGAAAAATAAAAGTCTGATACTTATCAAACAGACCTGCCATAAATTCAGATGATGAAAATAAGCAAATTGAATTGTAGAATTACAAAATACAATAATAATATAACATATATTGTACATACTATGTATATAATATGCACTGTTTTAAAAAAAATGGCAAAGCAAACATACAAGACAACCATGCATGGGTATAAAATTGTAAGTGCGCAATAGATTAAAAATAATAGAGAAAATAAAACACTAAAATATCTTATATCGGAATTTTTATTTCTTTAAATGATGTCAAAAACATAAATAGACGTTCCACGTCAATTTGACAACCTCTAAATGACAAAAAAAAATTATGTTTGAAGAGAATGGAGGACTTTTATATGGTGTGTGGCCCACTCGAATAGTTAATACTCTTGAATATATGTTTTGACGTATGCGATGAGGTTGTCGATAAGAGTTTAGGGAATTATCTCTTAAAAAAGTGATATATCAAAGTCCCGAACACGTCAACAGAGGCATGCAATGCGTCGTTCGAGTGTGTTACAGATATACTCGATCGGATTTAAATGATAAGTGCATGCTGGCTACTACATACGCTGTATTGTTTTGTTTTCAAACATATTCCGTACAAGGTGAGCTGTATTACGCGTTAGCATCATTAAATAAAACAAATCGGCATTGACTGCAGCGTAATTTATGACACATCTGGAATATTTCGTCTCTATAACATTTGAGCTGTGAAAATGTCATTTCGAGTAATTTACAAATTTGTACGTATTTTTCCAACAAATCATGCAAGCTAAAATACGCCAATATTAACCCGATTAAAAAAATTACCCGAATAAGTTACTATATAAAAAATCGTATAATGGCAGTTGAGAAAATGACCTTATGATTAAATCTCTAAATTAGTGAAGCTGAAAACAAAATTGCATATCAAATTTAAACAGACACTTTCCTCTATTAGAGGCTTTGGCGAGAGAGAGAAAAGCCCAGAGAAGTAACATATTGACAAGTACTTTCGTGCAAACTATTCGCTATTTCGTAACCGACATTTATTCAATGTTTACACAACTTATTCAATGCTAGATAAGTAGCTGCCCGTTTTGTTGGATTTAAGTTACATGTTTTGAGGGGGGGGGGAGGGGATTTAGTTTTCTTAAATATTTAAAGTTTCTATACCTAACAATGCAAATGAATGGTAATTTAGAACGGTTTTCGTTCGTTTCATCTTTTTAACTTTTGTATTTTTTAGAAGCCATTCTTAACCATTTTACCATTTACATCTTAAAGCAAGCATGTCAAACAGGCGGCCCGCGGGCCACAACTGGCCCGCCGACCATTTATCTGTGGCCCGCGAAGCCTTTACCATTTTACATTTATTTAATTATCCTTTGCTTAGTGCCTGCCATCAGCCGAGTATTTTCAGGGACGTATCGGATTGCATTATAGCAAAAGTGGAATTTTTTTTAATGTATTAAAAAATGATTTGAAAAGAAGATTTTTGAATTTCAACAAACAGTTTAATCTGTTTCCCTCACCTCTAATAATTGTTTTTTAAATTATTATTTAGAATTATTACTGCAGCTAATCAAAATTCAGCACGATTCCATATTAGCGTCATGGATACGGAGTTTCCAAATTTCTGTAATTATTCATCAATCGACCAATTTTTTGAAATACAATATGAAACCTTTTGTTATTTTTCAATTCAAATAAAATAATTTGAACCAAGAAATGTATTTAATAATTGAAATAAAAAAGGAGCGATTATATATGACATGTTTTATTAAATAGAATTTCAGATTCAAAATATATTTAATTTTATTTTTTACTTTGAGAAAACACGGAAGATTGACAGCTATAGCAATGCTAAATTAGCTAGTACAAGAAATTTTTAAATTAAACGCAATTTACAATATTCAATATATATATATTTTTTTTGATAAAAATAATTGCGAGTGTTTTTTCGAAAAATTAATATAAACTTACTATGTACTTAATGTTGGAACTTTGCGTTAAAATTTCTTTAATATGGCTGTGTCTCGTACAGACAAATTTTATTCTGTGCAATGATAATATTATCTTTTTTTTTTTAATATGGCCCGCGGCTTAGTATATAATGCTTAATTTGGCCCGTGGCGGTAAATGAGTTTGACATGCCTGTCTTAAAGGTATCCCATCCAAAAATTTCAACCCGATAAAAAGTTTTTAGATCAGAAGTGGCACGGAAAAGAAAAATCGAAAGTTTTTCGTTCCTGCATCATTTTACATAGAGAATTTTTTTTTAATTATTCTATTGCGAGTATTACGTCTTAAAAGCAACATTCATGCAAATTTTAATCTTTATATTCCTAATAATTCCATGAACTTCGTTATTTAGATCACCTTTTGAACTTTGCCCGCTTTATTTAGTCTTCTTAATTTTGATTTTTTTAGAATTCATTCTAATCCGTGCATTGCAGTTTGAATTCTTTCTATAACGAGCATTTAGATCTTATAAGTTACTACCCATGCCAAATTTTAAGTTTCTAGACCCAACAGTATTGCAAAAATTTCAGATTAGATCTTTTTTATGGTGCACCCTTTTAATTTTTTTGACTGACCGGCATTTACGACTTAAAAGTAATAGCCATGTGAAATTTCAAAATTTCTTTCTGTAACAATTCCAAATAAATCGAGATTTAGAAACTTTCTAGAACGTTTTGCGTTTATTTCTAACTTTAAAATTTCGAACCTTGTAGAAAACGTTCGTAACGAGTACTTACATCTTAAAAGTAACCACCGCACAAAATTTCAAATTTTTAGCCCAAACAGTATCTCAGAATTCGCAATTTTAGAACTTTTCTGCTCCTGTACCCATGGAGGTTGTTGTACCGACATAAAATACAGTGTTCGTTGGAGCTGAGATGGTCACCATCATTTTCAAACCATTATTTATTAAATCAGCTAGGTAGTTTCAGAGATTACATTCCACAAACACGCAAACGTTACTACTTTATAATATTAGCATACACGTAGATAAAGGAGCCCTTTAACTTTTATTATATAGAAACATAAATAGTTTATTTAATACGTGCTTGCAGAATATATTTATTAAAATACATACATAAACCAGTTTAATACTTCTTCAATTTTATTTTCATAGTCGTGTATATAATTTGGCAATTATTTGATTTATTTTGTTTATTTGATGTATAGCTGCATTTTCTTCAATTCAAAGAAATTTAAATCACAACTAACCGTCCTTGGCGCCCAGTTTGGTCTCCCTTAAAATTTATGTTTGGGAAAGCATGCTAAGTATTGTATCATGTTACTTTTATACACAATTTAATTTACTTGGATTCCCTTAAATATAATTAATAGAATCCCTTAAGCTAATATTAGTTTTTGTTGCATTAAAATATCTCAATTGGTTGATTTCCTGTAAGCAAGTAAACCCTGCTGGTTTACAGTGGAAGTCTATGGGAAGTTGGCAAAATATTAGAATATCGCCAAGCTGGCGTCACTTTTGGCGACTCATTTTGATCGCCAAATCCGGTGATATATCGCCAAGTTGGCGACAGAACAGGGTCTCCCTATGGTAACCCCTCTTATAGGTATGAAGATGCATTAACCCTTTCCGGCACGGGCAATTTTTGCTGTAAAATGATGAAATGATCGACTGACACCGGAATTTTAAAACGACTTTTTCAGAAATTAAAAACTTGTTAATTTAACTATCTATATTATAAAGGACAAACATATCTGTGCGTAACGCATACGTCATTTTGCGAATGGCAACACTTTGAAATTTGAAATAAAATTTTGGTTTTGCAATTTTTTCTACTGCAAATTTTTAAACTTCTAAACATTGCACATTTTAAATTTTTACACCGTCGTATAAGGAAAAAAATACTCTTTTAAATGCAATTTGTTTGAAAACTGTATCTCTATTTATTTTTCAGATATTAATTTTTTTGTAGTTTTTAATAACATTTTTCTTATCGTGGCAACAAAAGTACCTCATTTCATTGAAAGTCATTGAAAGTAAACGGAAAATAGTCGAAAATAGGAGATACTGTATCTTTCTGTTGCCATTTTCTCATAAAACCTAAAAAAAAAAGTTGAAATTAAAATATGGGCTATGTCAAGAATATTGTCTGTTATTCTGTGATAATGACGTCATATGCACACTTTTCTATAGACGAAGTTTAAAACTGGATTGTAAAAGTGGATTGCTTTAGCGGATGCAAATGACGTCATTTTATAAAAAAACGTTTATTTTATTTCTTAAACCTGAATCATGTTTTGTAGAAGTGCGTCATTTTTACAGCCCAGCTGCTTTGAAATTCTTCACAGGTGAAAATGCTTCACATTTAAAAATAATGTAATCGAAATCACACACTGATAAAACGCAATGTTTTACAAAAATTTAGAGTATCTTTATAAAGTATATTTTTCAATCTTCTGACCATCGTTACATTTTCAATTTTCGTCGCATAGAGGAAAAATTTACTTTCAAATGCAATTTGTTTAAAAACTTTATCTTAATTGACTGATGTATTATATTTTCTAAAATAATTTTTAAGCATGATTTTTTTAAAGTTTATCTTATCACGTGCCGGTTTCAATACATAATAATAATAAACATTTTTCACATAAAGCAACAAACATTTTTCAGCATTTGTTTCTGACTATTTTTGCATAACGAAATTAATACTTCCTTTATAAACAAATAAAAGAATAATATTAAAAAGACCACCGATCTAACATATTTGTGAAAGACAAATTAACGAAATTAATACTTCTTTTATAAACAAATAAAAGAATAATATTGAAAAAACAACAAATCTAACATATTTATAATCGTACAATTTAAATTTTTAGATCACCAAATAGGATTTTTTTTTTTAATGGAATAACTTTGCAAAGTCCATCTCAGTTTACTGATTGTCTATAGTTTTAAAAACAATTTTTAAGCATGAAATATTTTTTAATTTATCTATATCGCGCGGAGCTCGATTACGAAAGATAAATCCGTTTGCCCTTAAAACAAAATACAGACTTCATCATTTTCTTACGGCTAATATCCATTAAAAAAATTCCCTATGAATAAATAAATAAAATAATATAAATAAAACACAAATTTACCAGACATGTATAAGCTCTGAAATTATCAGAATATAAAAGGATGCTATAAGTAGCAAAATCTTGGCAAATAACTCTTAGCATGCGGCTAATAAGAAAATATCGCTTTTGATAAATTAAAAAAATTTATTTGATTGTATAATTCGTATTTTCCATATGAAAAATGCTTTTTTAATGTAAGTTATCAATCTAAAAATATTATGGAATATAAAAAAAATTATTAGTTTTCAATTTTAAAAAATGATTTCACCTATATTCTTTAACCCGGGAAGCCCGGGTACGATCCCCTAGTTCATTGTAAAAGGAATATTTTACTAAAATATTCTTGGTGCCGATCGTTAGTTTGGAATTAAAATTAAGTATCCCGACCCGGGCACAGTGTGCCGGAAAGGGTTAAATGCTGTTCAATAATCAATGAGGTGCGTTTCATCAAGGAATTCGGACGTTGCCATTAAACAATTAAAAAATAATTGCGATTTCTGGGCCACGTACGATAGCGCAATATATATATATATATATAGATTTCATTTACCAACACTATGCTAGAAAAAAAGTCATGCATGATTGTCACTGTCTAACTTCGGAGCATGTGTGCTTTTCCACCTACCGAACTGATAATGATTTTAGCAAATTCAGATTTTATGATCCTATTTAGAACAATTCCTACTTATTTGAATTTTTCCTAAGAATTATTCTCTAAAAATTTCTGCCATTTTAAAGTTGTCATGAAGTTTTTTTGGTACTACTTAGTTATCCCGTCGACCAATTTCACCAAATTATATAAATCGCGAAACCACTCGCCAAATTATACAAATTGACATAATTTTTCATTTTAAATAACGAAAAAACAAAGAAATTAGTATAACATTAATAAAAATACAAATTAAACGTTGAAATAAAAATCACTTGATGACCTAAACATGTGTAACTTGCTTAAAGTCAGGTGAATGTGACACTTATGATCATCAGTTATTGGCGTTTAATCTTATAGTTTGGCGATAGATTTTTGGTCGACGGGAACACCAAGTAGTACTATTTTTTAAATATGTTACTATCAAGTTGTTTGCCATCAAGATTTGACGGGTTACATCTAGTTTCATTTAAAATACTAAAAAAAAAAAAAAAAAAAAAGAAAAAAAAGAAAAAAAAAAGGAAGAAGAAATGATACCATAATCAAAAAGTTTTATTTCTTCATCAAAAAACTGTTTCTAATTGCACACGCGAAATATAAAAGACGCTATTGGTGGTTGAAAATTATGTTGCAGAGATTATTGCAAAATATCAAATACTAAGATATTTTGTTTTTCTTTCTTTTAAATAGAAAAAAATCCATATTTATTTTCCTGCTTAAATAGGTTTTATTATACTGTAATATTAGTGCGTGCATATTTTCTTTGCTCTATGTGCTGTAATCCGATTTTCTACGAAAATATCCAACCAGTGAAAATGACGTACACTAAATTTCCGTGATGAATGTAGATAAATTGTGCTTTTTTATCAATTTTTTTTAATATAATTTTAAAACGGTTCTGAACTTATTTTTGATAGTAGGTGCATTCAGTAGGATACCTTCATAGGTACCTTCTGGTGCAATCAGAAACGAAATCCGACAAATATTTTTTTTAGTTATGCTTGACGAAAGGTTTTTATTAGGCATTCTTTTAATAGGCCATGGGGTTAATATCCATCATAGCGGTATGCGGCCGGAAAGTAATATTGCGCTGTGTATTAGCCTTCGTTTCGCTCAGGCAATAAACAGAAATATATACGTTTTAATTTAGATTCAGCATTTTTAAAAATATTAATTTAAATAAAAATTTAAAATATTTAAATTAAAAATTAAAAAAAGATGTCTTTTTTAAAAGAATTATATTTTCAAAAGAAAATACTTTTTTCAAATTTGCTGAATCAAAATAAAAGTAAAACAATTGAAAAATATATGTTCCAAGTTTGAACCATTTATCTTCAACGGTTCTTGACTTATAACAATTTAAATACGGGAAAAGTTGAAAAATCATATCATGAAGAAAAACGCATTCTTACAAAAAGTCGTTTTCATGACAACCATTTCTTGAAAGCTATAGATTTTGAAAAGAAACGAAAACAAAAAAAAAATAATATTTCCTGTTCCAATTAAGATAGAAATATGATTTAAACGTCCTTTTAAGCAGAAAAAAAAACAGAGAAATTTTTAGTGTAATAAAAGATTTTTAGAAAATTTGAAGATTTTTGTTTCCCGGACACCCTTAAAAACTAAGCTATATGGTCCTAAAAAATTATCTCCCCCCCCCCCCCCCCCCAAAAAAAGACATATTTCTTCTAAAAGTTTTTTCAGTACCTGAAATAAGTGACTATAGCTAAAATTTTGTTTCCTATTGAAAACTATTAATCTTACCGTCTTAATTGTTAACTGTTTTTACATGTCTTGCATAATTCTCATTTTTAAATGAAATTTCGTTTTCAATTTTATTTTCATACATAATTTGTAATTTTTTAATCTCGAAATGACGTAGTTCCTTCGTTATGTTTTATTTTTCGATCACAACAGTGGGTTTTCATTGTCTTGCAAAGTTTTTAAGGCATATTTTATGATTTTTTAGTTAGGAGATAAAGTCCAGTCCCCAATCCAGGAGAGACTTTGTCCCACTTTTTAAATAATATATTTTTTTTAAGTGATTCTTTAATAATACTAAATGTTAATTTTAAAATTTACAATTGATATCGTGAAACTAGAAAAAAAGAATTAAAAATTGTTTAAATGAAAATTTCAATAATTTGAATAATTTTCTAATCTTTAAAGATAAAAAAAAGCAAAACATGACACAAAGTTATCCCGGTTGATGGTACACAAATTCTTTTGCAGAAAACATAGATGTATAAATAATTTAAACACTTACCTGTTTAATCCACCCCTCATCTCTTGTTTGTCGGATAAAAGAAAATCGATATTAGAGTAGAGTCCCGATTACCCGAGTCCCGCTTAACCAAATTTTCGCTTTAACCGAGCTATTTTCTTCCGATGGACTGATGGTTTCCATTATTATGAACCATACATTATAAGCGAAGTGTTAGGGGAAGATGAAAAAGCAGTCGTAAAAAGTTGGAACTCCCATTTTCTGGTCAGAATGGGGGGAAAATGGCCATAATTAAAAAAAGGCCATTTATCCCCTATTCTGACCAGAAAATCGGAGTTCTAACTTTTTACGACTGCTCTTTCATCTTCACCTAACACTTCGTTTATAACGGATGCTTCATTATAATGAAAGCCACCAGTCCATCAGAAGAAAATGATCCATTCCAAAGCTGTAAGTTTGATTGAAAAATAACTATTTAATACTTTGAGCAGAAAGAAGAGGCTGCACTTGCAATTTTCATGACACTAATAGAATCACATAGCTGCCAATTTGTACGGTTTTGTTATCGCTAAAATTTAATACAAATTTTTGCCATCATTGACAATTGTTTGGCGATTGAATTAGGCAAAATTTACTGGTAAGTTTTAGTGGTAAGGAAAAATCTTAGAAATTGATAGCTATGCAGTAGCGTAATACTGCAGCAAAATTGACAATCAACAAACAAAAAACTATCAAGGGCTTTTTCAAATAAACAATTTCATTCGCCGTTTTTCTCAAAATTAACGGAAATGTAAATCAAAGAAATGTTGCTAGTACCATAAAAGTGAATGAATTAAGTTAAAATTTATATTTCATCTCCTTAGTTGGTGACAATTTGTGTAAATCCGGTTTATCCGAGTTTTTTGCTTATCCGAGGTGATCTTGGTCCATATTAACTCGGATAATCGGGACTCTACTGTACTCTGATTTAAATTTAATTTTTTTTTTAAATCGCAAAATTTAACGGACATAGTTACCTGCGACATAGATTCTTGTTTTAGTTCCTATTATAATTTAGTTATTAACTTGTACCGATTAAAACTAGAACTCTCTAAAAAATATAACAGCAAATGCGTAGATAATACTGATTTAACTTTATAAAACTAACTGACAGAGAGTTGCGTCGAAATTGTGCCATTTCATATAATAGACAATAAGCAGCTATTCTGTGGTGCTAGACTCTGACATAGCATTATTTTTTAGTTTAAATGTTTCAATGAATCAACATTCCATACAGGTGTAGAAGATGATCATGCAGCATTTTAGGTAGCCTTCATTCCAAAAACTACCTATTGCAGCCGTTCGGAGGAAAGCGATTTCAAAAGATTTTGGTATATTTTCATCGATCATGACTCCCAGACCCCGAAACCACCCTCCGTTCAAAAGTTGATATATATATATATATATATCTGATATTTGTCACACCGTAACTCTCGTATTTATGAACCGATTTGGATGTAACTTCGTATATACATAGTGCATACCAATGCCTCGACCAAGGTCGTTGGACAGCTTCATCCGCCATCTTGTTTCAAAATGGCGGTCATTTAAATTTTTTTTTTAATTTTAAATTTGAAATGTGGTACCAAAAAATTGAAAATTGAAAAATATTTTTTTCTTATGTGTTTGACCTTGATACAAAGATTCCGGAGCATTTTTTGTTTCTTCTATATCTTAAAAAATGGCTGAGTTATAGCACTTTGAATTTCTAGCTTGTACCAATGTACCAATGCAGTTGTTCTTGAGTCCCTACAGAAGTCGTCTTGCTTCTGTTTATCTCAATCGGACTCAGAAAGGTCGAATTTGACAGAGTGATTCGATGTTAAGCAGTAATGAATTCCTTACGAATTCTAGAGCATTGGGATGGTAGAAGTAGCCAGAGATCGTGGGGAAAGATGGAAAAAGGCCCCAGAGTCGTACATATTATATATATATATATATATAAATTAGTTATTTCTAGCTTGGCGTACATTTTGAAACGACCTGATCTTTGTCACGCGACAACAGGCGTATTTATGAATCGATTTGGATGTACCTTGGTGTATACATAATACGTACCAATGTCTCGACAGAGTTCGTTGGCCAGCTTCATTCGCCATCTTGTTCCAAAATGGCGGCCATTTAAATGTTTTAAAAAAATTTTTAATTTGAAATGTGGTACCAAAAAATTGAAATTTGAAAAATATTTTTTTCTTATGTGTTTTACCTTGATACAAAGATTTCGGAGCAGTTTTTGTTTCGTCTGTATCTTAAAAAAGTCCTTCCGGCCAGTGCCGAGAGGAAGAGGTAGCTTTCATATTCCTTATTTTTAAAAAGCAAGCTTATATTATTCAAACACACAAAGTTCAATTTAAACCGATTATATGTGATTCAATACTAATTTTTATGAATACCAAATCATTATGAATGAGAATTTCGTGAAAATAGTCAGCTTTATCCAAGCTGCTTTTATTTAAACGTACTTATATTTGGTTGCCAAATTCGGCGATATCTTGAAGTTCCTGCCATTTTAAGACAACATGGTGGATGAGGCTAACGAGTGAACTTGGTCGAGACCTTAGTAATTCCTGTGCACATGCTCACTCACATCGGAATCGGTTGATATATACAAGTGCTGTCGCAGGCAAAAAATCAGATTTTTCAAAATGTCACCCATATTAGAAATTGAAACTGCTATATCTGAGCAATTTTTACTTTCTTCTATCTTTACAAGAAGTAAGTATTCGATTCGTGAAAATTTTCGACTTTCGGTTTTCGACGGATTTACACGTTTTAGGGGTCAGAGAACCCGAAAAACATGTTTTTACAAAATGTCTGTCTGTGAGTCTGTAAGTCTGTGAATCTGTTTGTCTGTATGTCTGTCTGTCTCTCTGCCTGTATGTGACACAAATTTTGTGGGCGCTCTATCTGAAGAACTAATGCACGGAATTTAATAAAAATTTATATTCTGTTAGCCCCTGATATAACTTGGTGCTGATTAGTTTTTGGTGTAAATCGCTCAACAGGTGGCGCTGCTATGCAGCCTTTTTCACGATTTCCGCAATAGCTCAATCTCCAGAACTAATGCACGGATTTTCATCAAACTTCAGATTCAGTTAGTCCTTGACATGAATTGAAGTTTTGTACATTTTGGTGTAAATCTCTCAACAGGTGGCGCTGTTTTTCAGCATTTTTTACAATTTCCGCAATAGCTCTATCTCAACAACTAATGCTTGGATTTTCAACAAACTTCAGATTCAAGTATACTTTGATATGAATTGGTGCTGTTTGTGTTTTGGTGCAAATCGCTCAACAGGTGGCGCTCCAATCTGCACTTTTCAGAATTTCCATTGTAGCGGTATCTGAAGAACTAATGCAGCAATTTTCACCAAACTTCAGAATCAGTTAATCCTTGATATGAATTGACATTTTGTACATTTTGGTGTAAATCGCTCAAAAGGTAGCACTGCTATACAGCATTTTTCACGATTTCTGCAATCGCTGTATCTCAAGAACTAATGGACACGTTTTTATCAAACTTCAGAATCAGTTACTCTTTGATATGAAATGATGCTGACTACGTGTTGGTGAATATCGCCCAATAGGTGGCGCTGCTATGCTGCATTTTGCACTATTTCCTCAATAGCTCTATCTCAAGAACTAATGCACGAATTTTCATCAAATTTCAGATTCAAGTACACCTTGATAAATGTTGATACTGATTACGTGGTTGTGTAAATCGCTCAATAGGTGGCGCTGTTATGCTGCATTTGTCATGACTTGCACAATAGCTCTATCTCAAGAACTAATGCACGGATTTTCCCCAAACTTCATATTCAGTTAGACATTGACATATGTTGCTGATAATTAGGTTCTGTTGTAAATCACCCAATAGGTGGCGCTGCTATGCTGAATTTTGATGGATTTACACGATTTCAGGGACAGTTATATCTCGAGAACTAATGCACGGAATTTCATCTTTTAAAATCCTCATGATGAGCATAGATGCACTGTGATAATGAATTTTGAAGTATCGACAAGTATGAGATAGGAGAAAGTTTTGTGATGGTCACAACATACTAGTTTAAGATAAAGACAAAATCAAAAATGCTCCGGAATCCATATATCATGGTCAAATACTTAAGAAAGAAACCTTTTAGGCAGCTTTCATTACAAAAAGCTACCTATTGCAGCCGTTCGGAGGAAAACGATTCCGAAAAATTTTGGTATATTTTCACCGATCATGACCCCTAGACCCCGAAACCACCCTCCGTTCAAAATAGATATATATATATATATATATATATATGGATATATAAATATATATATATATATATATATATACTAGGGGGCTCTGCCCCCTGCAAGCTACGCTCGCCAACCCCCGTTCAGACACCTCAGAATCTAAAAACACGCTAATCTGATCGGTTTAAAAAATATTATAGAAGATTGAATTGTACTGAAAAAAGCTGTGCAGATATCCCTGTAAACGGGTTTCCATTCAATTTCCTTTGATTTCAAAAATTTAAGGCCGAATCAGTTGCTGTTAAGACATCCAATGGTTGTTTTCGTGTTTGATTAAAGAGGATCAGTTAAACGTTTGAAAAGAAGCTAAAAATAAAAGGAATTAAGTGTAAAGAGTCTTTGTTTCCTGGTATTTTAAAACAATTTCTATAACAATGGCATAAGTCATGTGACTATCATCAAGAGTTCGGGGGAAACACTTCGCTTTTTATATTCCTGGTGTCATTATGGTACTTTAATATTAGCCAGGTACAGGTGATAAGTCGCCAAATATTATTCTATCGCCATCATTTCATCTATATTATAATAGTCCAAGTCATGTAACTGCCATAAATAAATACGCTCTGATCCCTTCGCTTTTCATATGAAAGTTTGGCCCAGATATCATATACGGCCCCATATTGGCGCGATTTTTTTCCAACACTAATTTCGGGAAAAGATCAACAGCATAAACAACAACATCCAGCTTATCAAATCAGGCAAAATAACGATACTATGGCGCCAGTTAAGTACCCGTTGCGTATATGACATTGGCGTCTGAAAAAATAGCGTCAATATGGGACCGTATGTGGCATCTGTGCCGAAAGTTTTCCATTTCGATTAAAAAAATCAGCCAGATGCCATATACGCACCCGGTTTGGCGTGATTTTTTTTACGAAAATTTCGCGAAATCCTCGTTTTCGAATACCGGTTACATATATATTTTTGGTACTACTTAGTTATCCCGTCCAACAAAAATCTATCACCAAACTATAAGATTAAATGCCAATAATGGTTGATAAATGTCACATTCACTTGACTTAAAGCAAGTTACACGTCTTTACGTCATCAAGTGATTTTTATTTCGACGTTTTATTTGTATATTTATTAATGTTATACTATTTATAAAAAATAATTAACTATAGAACAAAACAATTTATGTAATTTAAAAAATGAAAATAAAGTAAATAAACACTTATTATTAAATAAACAACAATAGCCGGGTTACCATGTTAACAAAAATAATGCCATTTTGACGCCAATCAGGTACCCCGGTGCGTATATGACATCTCTGCCTAATATTATTCTTTTCATTTCGTTTAAAAAAAATAAAGAAGTGAAAGCCATTTATTTTAAATGTTTCTGTTTGTATTAAATAAAATGATAATGAAATACAAATTGAATTATGAACAAAAGTAACATGATACATTTCTTAGCATACAATTAAGTGAGGCCAAACTTCTCGAAAAATTAGTTTAAAATAGCAAGCTTTTCTAAAATCTGAAAAAAAAAATATCTGTTTGATTAAAATTTGAGTTGCCATCATTAGAAAAATGTGTATAAAATTAGAAAAAAAATTAATATTTCGAAAACTAATTCGAATTTAAAAATTCTGATATCAGTTTTGAAATCTGCGGATCAATATTGATTTTTGGTGTTAATTTCATCGCAAAGTATTCCATATTTTAGGAGAAATCGCCGTGAAACATAATCAGTTGTTTAATCAGTCGATTCAAAGAATCGTTACATTTCAGCCGTTTCATATATTCGTCTCGTAAATTCGTTTCATTAGGATTTTATATATATAGGGTAGATATATACGTATATATATATATATCTGATTTTTGTCATACTATAACTCATGTATTTATGAACCGATTTAGATAAAATTTCGTGTGTACATAGTACATACCAATGTCTCAACCGAGTTCGTTGGCCAGCTTCATCCGACATCTTGTTTCAAAATGGCGGCATTTTAAAAAATTTAAAAAAATTTTAAATTTAAAATGAGGCACAAAAAAATTAGACATTGAAAAAGATTTTTTTCTTATCTGCTTGGGCATGATACAGAGATTCTGGAGCATTTTTAGTTTCGCCTATATCTTAAAAAATGACTGAATTATAGCACTTTGAATTTCTAGCATGGCTGACATTTTGAAACGATGTGATTTTTGTCACGCGATAATACACGTATTTATGAATCGATTTGGATGTGACAAATATGCATAGTACATAGCAATATCTCGACCGAGTTCATTAGCCAGCCTCATCCACCATCTTGTTTCAAAATGGCGACCATTTAAAAATTTAAAAAAAAAATTAAAATTTAAAAGTGAGGTACAAAATAATTAGAAATTGAAAAAGATTTTTTCCTTATGTGTTTGAGCTTGATAATAAGATTCAGGAGCATTTTTTCTTTCGTCTATGTCTCAAAAAGTCCTTCCGGCCAGTGCCGGGAGGAAGAGGTAGCTTTCATATTCCTTATTTTTAAAAAGCAAGCTTATATTATTCAAACACACGAAGCTCAATTTAGTGGAAACCGATTATAGGAGATTCAATCCTAATCTTTATCAATATTAAATCATTATGAATGAGAATTTCGCGAAATTAGTCAACTTTATCCAAGCTGCTTTTATTTAAAGTAACTTATATTTGGTTGCCAAATTCGGCGATATCTTGAAGTTTCTGACATTTTAAGACAACATGGTGGATGAGGCTAACGAATGAACTTGGTCGAGACCTTAGTAATTCCTGTGCACATGCTCACTCACATCAGAATCGGTTGATATATACAAGTTCTGTCGCAGGCAAAAAATCAGATTTTTCAAAATGTCACCCATATTAGAAATTCAAACTGCTATATCTGAGCCATTTTCTAAGTTAAAGACAAAACAAAAAATGCTCCGGAATCCTTATATCATGGTCAAATACTTAAGAAAGAAACCTTTTTCAATTTCTAATTCTTTTGCACCTTACTTTAAATATAATTTTTTATTTAATTTAATGGCTTCCATTTTGAAACAAGATGGCTGATGAAGCTGGCCAGCGAACTTGGTCGAGACATTACGATATACTATCCACATGCCTTCTTACATCGAAATAGGTTAATGAATACGCGTGTTATCACGTGACAAATATCAGATCGTTTCAAAATGTCAGCCATGCTAGAAATTCAAAGTGCTATAATTCAACCATTTTTTAAGATATATACGAAACAAAAGCTGCTCCGGAATCTTTGTATCAAGGTCAAACACATAAAAAAAAATCTTTTTCATTTTTCAATTTTTTGATAACTCATTTTAAATTTAAAATTTATTTTTTTTTAAAAGTGGCAGCTCTTTTGAAACAAGATGGCGATTGAAGCTGACCAACGAACTCGGTCGAGACATTGGTATGTACTATGTACACACCAAGTTACATCCAAATCGGTTCATAAATACGCCTGTTATCGCGTGACAAAAATCAGGTCTTTTCAAAATGTCAGCCACAATATAAATTCAAAATGCTATAACTCAGCCATTTTTTTAGATATAGAAGAAACAAAAACTGTTCCGGAATCTTTGTATTAAGGTCAAACACATACAAAAAAAATCTTTTTCATTTTCCCATTTTTTTGGTACCTCATTTTAAATTTTAAATTTTTAAAAAAACTTTAAATGGCCGCCATTTTGAAACAAGATGGCGGATGAAGCTGGCGAACGAACTCGGTCGAGAAATTGGTACGCATTATGTATACACCAAGGTACATCCAAATCGGTTCATAATTACGCCAGTTATCGCGTGACAAAAATCAGGTCGTTTCAAAATGTCAGCCCCGCTAGAAATTCAAAGTGCTATAAATCAGCCATTTTTTAAGATATAGACGAAACAAAAACTGCTCCAGAATCTTTGTATCAACGTCAAACACATATAAAAAAAATATTTTTAAATTTTCAATTTTTTGGTACAACATTTCAAATTTAAATTTTTTTTAACAAAATTAAATGACCGCCATTTTGAAACAAGATGGCGGATGAAGCTGTCCAACGAACTCGGTCAAGACATTGGTACGTATTATGTATACACCAAGGTACATCCAAATCGATTCATAAATACGCCTGTTATCGTGTGACAAAAATCAGGTCGTTTCAAGATATCAGTCTAGCTGGAAATTCAAAGTGCTATAACTCAGCCATTTTTTAAGATATAGACAAAACAAAAAATGCTCCGGAATCTTTGTATCAAGGTTAAACACATAAGAGAAAAATATTTTTCAATTTTAAATTTTTTGGTACCACATTTCAAATTTTAAATTTTTTAAATTTTTTTAAATGGCCGCCATTTTGAAACAAGATGGCGGATGAAGCTGGCCGACGCACTCGGTCGAGATATTTGTATGTACTATGTACACACCGAGTTTCATCCAAATCGGTTCATAAATACGAGAGTTACAGTATGACAAAGATCAGATATATATATATATATATATATGGATATATATATATATATATATATATATATATATATATATATATATATATATATATATATATATATCAACTTTTGAACGGAGGGTGGTTTCGGGGTCTGGGGGTCATGATCGATGAAAATATACCAAAATTTTTTGAAATCGCTTTCCTCCGAACGGCTGCAATAGGTAGCTTTTTGTAATGAAAGCTACCTAAAAATGGCTGAGTTATAGCACTTTGAGTTTCTAGCATGGCTGACATTTTGAAACGATCTGATTTTTGTCACGCGATAATATGCGTTTTTATGAACCGATTTGGATATGACAAGGCATGTGCATAGTACATAGCAATGTCTCGACCGAGTTCGTTGGCTAGCTTCATACGCCATCTTGTTTCAAAATGTCGGCCATTTAAAATTTAAAAAAAATTAAAATTTAAAATGAAGTACAAAAAAATTATAAATCGAAAAAGATTTTTTTTCTTATGTGTTTGAGTTTGATACGAAGATTCCGGAGCATTTTTTGTTTCGTCTATATCTTAAAAAATCCCTGCCGGCCCGGCCTACAGGCAAAGGTAGATTTCGAAGTTAAGTATACTAATTTCACCAGCAAAAACTAAATCATTATTAGATATAAATCCACTTTAACAGTTTTGTCTGTCTGCTTTTGACGAGTTTTTATTTCCTTTTTATATAATATCTGGTTTTATCAGAATCATGTTAAGGCGGTATTAAAAAAAAAATACTTTTCCATGCTCAACAACTCGAAATTTTCTGGCACATTTTCAGATTCATTTTTAATTAAAAAAAAATATATATGAAACATGCTGACGTGATTTTTGAAAAGATTTATAAGCGACCTGTGTTTTTATTTTTCTTTCAATTAATTAAAAGTTGATTAATAAACAATTATTTTCTCAGTAGGGCAATATTTTTCGTTTCTAACACAATCGCTTCGGGATATTCTGTCCAAAATGCCCACTTTGACATCATTTTTTGAAATATATTCTGCGTCTATCAAAAAATCGATCATTACTGTACATTATATAGTTTCTGAATAAAAGAATCTAGCAATTGGATGCGTTTGAGAGCAAATATGAATTTAACAAGTTGGAAATTGCTCGTCAAACGTGGCAAATGAGGTGCGTTCGTACTATAACTAGTTTTATAATTATTTTTTGCACCCCATATTGTACTGAATGTATAATTTTTTGCGCTTCATAAAGCGCATAGTCTGATACATCATTAAAATGCACTTCCAATATTTTTTTCCCATTCCCCGTAATGTAACGGAACACTTTTGGCTGTCCCTGTAATTAAACTATACATCCGATTTTCCTAAAATTTGAAATAGCTCAACAAAATTTTGCAACAATTATATCTTTAAAATTTCAGACCATTCGGAAGGCTGTAATATCATTAAAATGCACTTGCAATAATTTTTCCCATTGGCCGTAATGTAAAGAAAAAAATTTGACTGTCCCTGTAATTAAACTATGCATCCGATTTTCCTAAAATTTGAAAGGGCTCGACAAAATTTTACAACAGTTATATCTTTAAAATTTCAGATCATTCGGAAGGCTCTAATATCATTAAAATCCACTTGCAATAATTTTTCCCATTGGCCGTAATGTAAAGAAAAAATTTGACTGTCCCTGTAATTAAACTATACATCCCATTTTTCTAAAATTTGAAAGGGCTCGACAAAATTTTGCAACAGTTATATCTTTAAAATTTCAGATCATTCGGAAGGCTCTAATATCATTAAAATGAACTTGCAATAATTTTTCCCATTGGCCGTAATGTAAGGAAAAACTTTTGACTGTCCCTGTAATTAAACTATACATCCGATTTTCCTAAAATTTGAAAGGGCTCGACAAAATTTTGCAACAGTTATATCTTTAAAATTTCAGATCATTCGGAAGGCTGTAATATCATTAAAATGCACTTGCAATAATTTTTCCCATTGGCCGTAATGTAAAGAAAAACTTTTGACTGTCCCTGTAATTAAACTATACATCCGATTTTCATAAAATTTGAAATGGCTCGACAAAATTTTGCAACAATCATATATTTGAAATTTCAGACCATTCGGTTGGGTAGTTTTTGCTCTGTTACATGCGGACAGGCGGACGGACAGACGGACAGACGGACGGACAGACGGACAGACGGACGGACTGAACGACGACTATAGGTGCTACGTATTCATATAATTACGAACGCACCTAAAAATGAGTAAGAAAATAGACAGTTTGGATTTCAATGCACCCTTAATAAAATGATTTTTTTTCTTCAACCGCTATGTATTTTTAATTTGTTTTTGCTGTAAGAAATGGCCCTATCAAAAACTCGTCTATATAAATGTTGAAGACAATATTAAGAAGATATATGATAAATTCATGGAGATTTTATATCTTGTGAATTGAAGGAGTTATGAAAATTTTTCTTCTTCAATCCCCCCTTTTTTGTTTTCGTTTTTAATTTTTTTTTTTTTTTTTTTTTTTTTTTTTTGCGGTACGAATTGGTCCTATCAAAAACTTGTGAATATAAAAGTTGTAGATAATATTAAGGAGAGGAATAATAAAATTAATTCGATTTGATATCTTGAGAATTGACAAAGTAAGGAATTTTTTTCTCCCAAAAACCCTATTTTTTGCGCTCCTTGACCCTATTTCAAATTTTATCAAAAGTCTGTGATGCATGAATTTTTGGCGCTATTTTTAGAAGTAATAAAAACTTTAAACTGATTTGATATGTACAAAAATTAAGAAGTTATGGGATTTTTTCGGTTTTCACAAAACCCTTCCCTATTTCCACCCCCTTTGTCCGCTTTTGCCCATTAACGAAATTGACCGAGAGTTTATGTCCCTTGATTTTATGTATCAATTTGGAAGAGATTTGTGCAGAATTGCGGAAGTTATCGTGTCCAGAAGAAAGTGATAACACAATTGCTTCGGGAAATTCCGTTCAAAATGCCCACTTTGAGATCATTTTTTGAAATATATTCTGCCTCTATCAAAAAATCGATCATTGCGGTACATTATATAGTTTCTGAATAAGCGAATCTACCAATTAAATGCGTTTGAGAGCAAAAATGAATTTAAAAATGAGTCAGAAAATAAGCAGTTTGGATTTGAGTGCATCCTTAATGCGATGATTTTTCCAATACAATCCGCTTCGGAAAATTCGGTTCAAAATGCCCACTTTAACAGCATTTTTTAAAATATATTCTGCCTCTATAAAAAAATCGACCATTAAGGTACATTATATAGTTTCTGAGTAAGAAAACGTACCAATTGGTAGCCTTTAAGAGCAAAAATGAATTGTAAAATGAGTCAGAAAATAAGCAGTTTGGATTTGAATACACCCTTACTTAGATGATTTTTTTCTTCAACCGCTTTGTATTTTTAATTTGTTTTTGCTGTAAGAATTGGTCCTATCCAAAACTTGTCTATATAGATGTTGTAGACAATATGAAGAAGATATATGATAAATTCATGGGGATTTTATATCTTTTGAATTGACGGAGTTATGGATTTTTTACTTCAAACACTCTTTTTGTTTTCGTTTTTAATTTTATTTTTGCGGTACGAATTGGTCCTATCAAAACTTGTGAATATAAAAGTTGTAGATAATATTAAGGAGGTTTATAATAAAATTAATTGGAATTCATATCTTGAGAATTGACGAAGTTATGAATTTTTTTCTCCCAAAAACCCTATTTTTTGCGCCCCTTGAGCCCATTTTTAGGTGCGTTCGTAATTATATAAATACGTAGCACCTATAGTCGTCGTTCAGTCCGTCCGTCCGTCTGTCCGTCCGTCTGTCCGTCTGTCCGTCCGTCCGTCTGTCCGCATGTAACAGAGCAAAAACTACCCAACCGAATGGTCTGAAATTTCAAATATATGATTGTTGCAAAATTTTGTCGAGCCATTTCAAATTTTATGAAAATCGGATGTATAGTTTAATTACAGGGACAGTCAAAAGTTTTTCTTTACATTACGGCCAATGGGAAAAATTATTGAAAGTGGATTTTAATGATATTAGAGCCTTCCGAATGATCTGAAATTTTAAAGATATAACTGTTGCAAAATTTTGTCGAGCCCTTTCAAATTTTAGGAAAATCGGATGTATAGTTTAATTACAGGGACAGTCAAAAGTTTTTCTTTACATTACGGCCAATGGGAAAAATTATTGCAAGTGCATTTTAATGATATTACAGCCTTCCGAATGGTCTGAAATTTTAAAGATATAATTGTTGCAAAATTTTGTTGAGCTATTTCAAATTTTAGGAAAATCGGATGTATAGTTTAATTACAGGGACAGTCAAAAGTTTTTCTTTACATTACGGCCAATGGGAAAAATTATTGCAAGTGCATTTTAATGATATTACAGCCTTCCGAATGGTCTGAAATTTTAAAGATATAATTGTTGCAAAATTTTGTTGAGCTATTTCAAATTTTAGGAAAATCGGATGTATAGTTTAATGACAGGGACAGTCAAAAGTTTTTCTTTACATTACGGCCAATGGGAAAAATTATTGCAAGTGCATTTTAATGATATTACAGCCTTCCGAATGGTCTGAAATTTTAAAGATATAATTGTTGCAAAATTTTGTTGAGCTATTTCAAACTTTAGGAAAATCGGATGTATAGTTTCTTTACAGGGACAGTCAAAAGTGTTCCGTTACATTACGGGGAATGGGGAAAAAAAATATTGGAAGTGCATTTTAATGATGTATCAGACTATGCGCTTTATGAAGTGCACAAAATTATACATTCAGTACAATATGGGGTGCAAAAAATAATTATAAAACTAGTTATAGTACGAACGCACCTCATTTGCCACGTTTGACGAGCAATTTCCAACTTGTTAACTTTATCAAAAATGTGTGATGCATAAAATTTTGACCCTACTTTTAGAAGTAATAAAAATTTTAAACTGATTTGATATGTACAAAAATTAAGAAGTTATGGGGGGTTTTCGGTTTTCACAAAACCCCTCCCTATTTCCATCCCCTTGGTTCGATTTTGCCCATTAACGAACTTGACCGAGATTTTATGCCCATTGATTTTATGTATCAGTTTGGAAGAGATTGGTGCAGAATTACGAAAGTTATCGAGTCCAGAAGAATGTGATATATATATATAGACAGATAGATAGATAGATAGATAGATAGATAGATAAAGTTTTTTACTGAGCGTGGTTTTGGGTTCTAGGGGCCATGATCGGTGTAGATCTGCAAAAATTTTTCAGAAATTCCAACATAGGAACGATCCCAATAGGTAGTATTTCATACGAAATCTACCTAAAAACGGTTGAGTTATAGCAATTTGAAATTCTAGTGTGGCTGACATTTTGAAACGGTCTGATTTTTGTCACACGATAACACGCGTATTTATGAACCGATTAGGATTTGGCAAGGCATGTGCATAGTACATAGCAATCTCCCGGCCAAGTTCGTTTGCTAACTTCATCCGCCATCTTGTTTCAAATGGCGGCCATTAAAAAAAAAAAAAAATAAATAAAATGAGGTACAAAAAAATTAGAAATTGAAAAAGATTTTTTCTCTTATTTGTTTCAGGTTGTTACAAAGATTCCGGATCATTTTTTGTTTTGCCTTTATCTAAAAAAAAGGCCGAGATATAGCAGTTTGAATTTCGAATGTGTGTGAATTTTTGAAAAATCTAACTTTTGCCTGCAACAGCACTCGTTTATATCAACCGATTTAGATATGAGTAAGCATGTGCACAGGAATTACTAAGGTCTCGACCAAGTTCATTGGTGAGCTTTGCTGCACCCATTATGTTGTTTTAAAATGGCGGGCTATCACCGATAATTCGGGTTAATATAATTATTTATATAATTCGGGATATCACCGAATTTGGCGACAAAATATAAATCACTTTAATAAAACCAGCTTTGATAACGCTGACTAATTTGGCGAAATTCTCATTCATATTCAATATTGACAAAAATTAGTATTTAATCTTCTATAATCGGGTTCCACTAATTTGAGCTCCGTTTGTTTGAATAATATAAGCTGGCTTTTAAAAAATAAGGAATATGAAAGCTACCTCTTCTTCCCGGTACTGGCTGGAAGGACTTTTTTGATTTCTAATTTTTTTGCACCTCACTTTAAATATAATTTTTTATTTCATTTAATGGCCTCCATTTTGAAACAAGATGGCTGATGAAGCTGGCCAGCGAACCTGGTCGAGACATTACGATATACTATCCACATGCCTTCTTACATCGAAATAGTTTAATAAATACGCGTGTTATCACGTGACAAATATCAGATCGTTTCAAAATGTCAGCCATGCTAGAAATTCAAAGTGCTATAATTCAACCATTTTTTAAGATATATACGAAACAAAAACTGCTCCAGAATCTTTGTATCAAGGTCAAACACATAAAAAAAATCTTTTTCTTTTTTTCAATTTTTGATAACTCATTTAAAATTTAAAATTTATTTTTTTCTGCGGATGAAGCTGGCGAACAAACTCGGTCGAGACATTGGTACGTATTATGTATACACCAAAGTACATCCAAATCGGTTCATAAATACGCCTGTTATCGCGTGACAAAAATCAGGTCGTTTCAAAATGCCAGCCACGCTAGAAATTCCAAGTGCTATAACTCAGCAATTTTTTAAGATATAGACGAAGCGAAAACAGCTCCGGAATCTTTGTATCAAAGTCAAGCACATAAGAAAAAAATATTTTTCAATTTTAAATTTTTTGGTACCACATTCCAAATTTTAAATTTTTTTTTAAAACTTAAATGGCCGCCATTTTGAAACAAGATGGCGGATGAAGCTATCCAACGAACTCGGTCGAGACATTGGTGCGTATTATGTATACACCAAGGTACATTCAAATCGATTCATAAATACGACTGTTATCGCGTGACAAAAATCAGGTCGTTTCAAAATGTCAGCCAAGCTAGAAATTCAAATTGCTATAACTCAGCCATTTTAGGTAGCTTTTATTACAAAAAGCTAACTACTGCAGCCGTTCGGAGGAAAACGATTCAGAAAAATTTTGATATATTTTCACCGATCATCACCCCGAGACCCCGAAACCACCCTCCGTTCAAAATTGATATATATATATATATATATATATATATATATACAGGGTGATTCAAAAAAGATGGGGAAAATTGTAAGAGGTGATAGTACACACCCAAACAAACATTTTGTATCAAAGAATGCATGGTCAAAAACTAAACGTAAAAAAGTTAGAGGGCGCCAAAAGTTATGTTCTTATACGAGGCAAAAACACACAATGAACGATTAAGTTAAATTACGAAAACAAATTTAATGGCATTTGATTACAATAAGTGCTCAAAACATTGACCGGCAGCTGTTATGCACGCAGTACAACGGCGAAGAACAGATTGGCGGATTTTCTGAAACACACCAGGCACCACCGCGCTCGCCAGATCTTTCATGTCTCGATTTTTTTTGTGGGGACAGCTAAAGGCTCTTGTGTTTGAGACTCCCATTGAATCCGCAGAAGAACTTGTCGCCAAGCTTTCGGCTGCAGTAGGGGAAGTTCGCGATATAGCTGGTGTACAATGCATGCGCATAGTACATAGCAATGTCTCCACCGAGTTCGTTGGCCAGCTTCATACGCCATCTTGTTTCAAAATGTCGGCCATTTAAAATTTTAAAAAAATTTAATTTAAAATGAGGTACAAAAAAATTAGAAATAGAAAAAGACTTTTTTCTTATGTGTTTGATCTTAAAAAACGGTTGAGTTATAGCACTTTGAAATTCTAGTGTGGCTGACATTTTGAAAAGATCTGATTTTTGTCATGCGTTAACACGCGTATTTATGAACGGATTTGGATATAACTTGGTGTGTACATAGTACATACGGATGTCTCGACCGAGTACGTTGGCCAACATCATCCGCCATCTTGTTTCAAAATGGCGGCCATTAATTTCTTTTCTATTTTAATTTAAAATGAGGTACAAAAAAATTAGAAATTGAAAAAGATTTTTTTCTTATGTATTTGACCTTGATACAAAGATTTCGGAGCATATTTCGTTTCGTCTGTATCTTAAAAAATGGCTGAGTTATAGCACTTTGAATTTCTAGCTGGCTGACATTTTAAACCGACCTAATTTTTGTCATGCGATAACACGTGTATTTATGAACCGATTAGGATGTGCCAAGGCATGTGCATAGTACATAGCAATCTCCCGGCCGAGTTAGTTTGCTAACTTCATCCGCCATCTTGTTTCAAAATGGAGGCCATTTCAAAATTTAAAAAAAAAAAATTTAATTTAAAATGACGGACAAAAAAATTAGAAATTGAAAAAGATATTTTTCTTATGTGTTTCAGCTTGCTACAAAGATTACGGATCATTTTTTGTTTTGCCTTTATCTAAAAAAAAGGCCGAGATATAGCAGTTTGAATTTCGAATTTGTGTGACATTTTGAAAAATCTGATTTTTTGCCTGCAACAGCACTCCTATGTATCAACCGATTTAGATATGAGTAAGCATGTGCACAGGAATTACTAAGGTCTCGCCCAAGTTCATTGGTGAGCTTTGTTGCACCTATAATGTTGTTTTAAAATGGCGGGCTATCACCGATAATTCGGGTTAATATAATTATTAATATAATTCGGGATATCACCGAATTTGGCGACAATATATAAATCACTTAGTAAAACCAGCTTTGATAACGCTGACTAATTTGGCGGAATTCTCATTCATATTCAATGTTGACAAAAATTAGTATTTAATCTTCTGTAATCGGGTTCCACTAATTTGAGCTCCGTGTGTTTGAATAATATAAGCTGGCTTTAAAAAAATAAGGAATATGAAAGCTACATCTTCCTCCCCGGCACTGGTCGAAAAGATTTTTTTAAGATATAGACGAAACAAAAAATGCTCTTAAATCTTTGTATCAAGTTTAAACACATAAGAAAAAAATATTTTTTAATTTTTAATTTTTTGATACCACATTTCAAATTTTTAATTTTCTTAAAAAATTTAAATGGCCGCCATTTTGAAACAAGATGGGGGGTGAAGCTGGCCAACGAACTCGGTCGAGACTTTGGCATGCACTATGTATATACGAAGTTACATCCAAATCGGTTCATAAATACGAGAGTTACAATGTGACAAAGATCAGACATATATATATATATATATATATATATATATATATATATATACTAGGGGGCTCTGTCCCCTGCAAGTTACGCTCGCCAACCCCCGTTCAGACACCACAGAATCTAAAAACACGCTAATCTGGTGGGTTTTAAAAATATTAGAGAAGATTGAATTATACTGAAAAAAGCTGTGCATATCTTCCTGTAAACGGGTTTCCATTCAATTCCCTTTGATTGCAAAAATTTAAGGGCGAATCAGTTGCTGTTAAGACATCCAATGGTTTTTTTCGCTTTTGATTAAAGAGGATTAGTTAAACATTTGAAAAAAAGCTAAAATAAAATAAATTAAGTATAAGAGTCTTTGTTTCCCGGTATTTTAAAACAATCTCTATAACAATAGCCTAAGTCATGTGACTATCATCAACAGTTCCAGGCGGACCACTTCGCTTTTTATACTCATATGAAAGTTTTCATATGAAAGTTTGGCCAAGATGTCATATACGTCCCATATTGGCGTGATTTTTTAACGACGCCAATTTGGGGAACGCATCAACAGCATAAATAGCAACATCCGACTTACCATATCAAGCAAAATAACAATACTTCGGCGCCAGTTATGTGCCCGTTCCGTATATGACATTGGCGTCAGGAAAAAATCGCGCCAATATGGGACCGTAAATTTTCCATTTTGATTAAAAAATCAAAAATTTTTTTTTTCGAATAAAACTACATAAAAGTTGCCATGGTCGCAAAGAATTCTAGGTACTGTTAGGCTAGCAGGATGCAAATCTCGCCAATAGCTTTTTTTCAACTCGCCAGTTTGCATTTTTTTTTTCGAGTGGTAATATTTGGCCAGATACGCACCGCAGGTTTGGCATGATTTTTATTTTTTTACGAAAATTTGGCGAAAACCTCGTTTTCAAATACCAGTTACATATGCATTTTTGATATTCCTTAGATATCCCGACGACCAAAAATCTATCGCCAAACTATAAGATTAAATGCCAGTAATGGTTAAAAAGAAATAAAAGTAAATAAACCTTTATTATCAAATAAACAACAATAGCCGAGGTTATCATGTCAACCTTTTCTGAAATATAAAAAAAAATATCTGTTTGATTAAAAATTGAGTTGCCATCATTAGAAAAATGTATATAAATTTAGAAAAAAATTAATATTTCGAAAACTAATTCGAATTTAAAAATTCTAATACCAGTTTTGAAATCTGCGAATCAATATTGATTTTTGGTGTTAATTTCATTGCAAAATATTCCATATTTTAGAAAAAAATCGCCGTGAAACATAATCAATTGTTTAATCAGTCGATTCATACTTCCGTTTCATAGATTCGTTTCATTAGGATTTTGTATATATAGGGTAGATATATAAATATATATTTTTAAGCGCATTTATAGTTTTTTGAAGTTTAAAAATGAAATACTAGTTTTGAAATACTAGTTATTTTTGGTGTATAGACAATAGTAATGAGGTTTTAAATAAAATTTAAAAAACGCCCATAACGCCCACTAATTTGTATACCTTTGATTTTGAAAATCTTTTTTCTAATATACCTATAGATTTACTTTATGATACATTAAAAAATATATTTCATGTGATTTGCATTGAGGAGGAGCTTGGAATTAAAAGAGATTTTTTCTTAAGTTTATGTAATTTCTGTTATCTTAATAATTTTATTTAATTCAATAGCTCGCTTTTTTACCAGGTATGTGGCATTGGGATGGGTACTAATTTTTCGAGTTCTGCTGCTAATCTGTTTCTTTTTTATTATGAATTTAACAATGTTTTAAACAGTAATAAGAGTTTTGCAGTTTTAAGGTATATCGATGATTTAATAATATTCGATGACAAACTTTTGGTATCGATTAACGATATCTATCCTCCATGTTTAAAATTAAATAAGGCTTCTGTTGATAGTTTGCCTGTTAATTTTTTGGATTTAGATATTTTAATTAAAGACAATAATATATTAGTTAAGCTGCTTGATAAATGGGATTTTTTTAATTTTGATAATCAATGCCACACTGGTTTTCAAATTTAAGTAAAAGGGTTTTTATCAACATTATTTTGGGACAAGTTAACCCCTTGAGGGGCGGTGGGATAAAATATATCCCACCTAATTTAAACAAGATTCTCACCAGAAAATTTTTACTAAATTTTATATTTTTAACTTTGAAGGAAAATCGTTGAAAAATTGCTTTTCCTTATTTAAAAATAAAAATTTTCGATTATTGCGGTGAGAATTCAATATTTAGAGTCATTTTTACTTGCCCCTCAAGTGGTTAATAGATTTTATAGAATTTGTAGTAATAGAGAATTTTTGAGTTCACAGATTTTTAAATTTACTGCTAATCTTTTTTACAATAATTTATTTCCATATCAGTTTATTTTTCATTATGTAAATCAGCTTGAAAAAAGTTTTTTCAAGTAGCAACAGCTAAGCGGCCAAACACCGTAATGGATGCCGATGGAACTACTTGAATATATGAAAGGTGTGGATTGAAATCTTCTTAAGAACGTCTACATGTTGATGAACTTGAAGTAGGAACTGAGGTGATATGGAATGAAGTCTATGATTATGAAGATAACGGAAAGACAAGTCTGGATGACGCTGGTCTAACTTGGATTATGGCCTTGCTCGCAACTCCTGCTGTTGGAGAGATGTGGAGCGTAGTGGATATTTTAAAGGTAGCAAGTTTTTTCAAGTCTTTACGGGTCATGGTGGGCTATGGCCTTCTCCCATGTTCAATGTTTTTAATTGCTTAATGATTTAGTTATAACTATTATATAACAATTTTTATTTACGTTTTATAAGTTAAAATTGGTTCTTTTGATTTTGAATTGGTTAGTTGTTTATGTTTTTAAAGCAGTTTTGTTTCGTTAAGTTTTTGAAAGTTTAAGTCTATTTGCTGATTTTTACACTTTTGGAGTATGTGGGTTGGTCATATCTTCCGAAACCTGTGAGGATTCAATTTCTATTTTTCGTACCTGTTTTTTTACTCCTCCCACTTTCCGAAGAGCAAGAAGTGGTTTGTTTATTGTTTTTTAGTTATAAATTTTCATTGATATTTATTGTTGTTTTGCACCCTCTTTTTCATGGTTTTCATAAATCATTTACTTTTGATAGAGCTATATATATATGGATATATATATATATATATATATATATATATATATATATATATATATATATATATATCAACTTTTGAATGGAGGGTGGTTTCGGGGCCTGGGTCATGATCGATGAAAATATACCAAAATTTTTTGAAATCACTTTCCTCCGAACGGCTGCAATAGGTAGCTTTTTGTAATGAAAGCTACCTAATATGGCTGAGTTATAGTACTTTGAATTTCTAGCTTGGCTGACATTTTGAAACGACCTGATTTTTGTCCCGCGATAACAGGCGTATTTATGAACCGATTTGGATGTACCTTGGTGTATACATAATACGTATCAATGTCTCGACCGAGTTCGTTCGCCAGCTTCATCCGCCATCCAGGGGCGTAAATCCTGGGGGGGGGGGGGGTACGGGGGGTGCAACACCCCCCCCCCCCCCTACGAAAAAATCAGTCGGAAAATTTCCCGTTTGATCGGAAAAAGTACGTTTAGTCGGAAAAAATGGTATTAACCTATGAAAACTTATAAATTGGAAAAAGGAAAAATTCCCGTTCGATCGGAAAAAAGTGAGTTTAGTCGAAAGAAAATGGCATTAACGTATAAAAACTTATGAATTGGAGAAATGATTTTGTAGTTTTTAATTAGTAAATAAGAAAAACAAGTTAGAGCGAAGAAAACCTATAAAATTTTATTCTTAGTCGGATTTTTTTTCCCTTGTAGTTTTTAATTAGAAAATTAGAAAAAACAATTTAGAACGAAGAAAATCTATATAAATTTATACTTAGTCGTAAATATTACGGATTTTATTTTTGTGATTAAAACTATTCAGAAAAACTTTGACTTGTCAAATATTGTGAACTCAAAAACCTAGATATGAAGAAACAAAATATTTATATACATATTCCAGAAATGTTAATATTATTTGTAACATTGATATTTTGATCGAAAACTTTGATATTCTGAACTTTTTTCTGTTCCCTTTGACTTCGAGATATCGAGATCCAGCTGTATTTATTTTTAGTCGGAAAGTTTTTAGTTTAGTCTGGAAATTTTAAGACATACTGATTGAAGTGAAGAAACTTCTATTTTTTTTTTTTTTATATCTAACTTTAAATTTAGTTAGAAACGTGTATCACGGAATTTAGGTGATATCCGATGAAAATTCAAAACTGAATTGCAAATATTTAGTACTTTACCCTATCAAAATCTGGGTATTTTCCACTCTACACGAATTTTACCTTTCATCGAAAATAATTATGGTTTTTTTTTTCTACTAATTTTGTGTTTTCTTTTTATTTTATTAAAAAAGATATTTTTTTTTTTTTTACTTTTTTACGTAATTTTAGATTGATTTAAAAATGTGTTTCAAGAAATTTACATGATACCGGATGAAACTGAAACACCCAAATACTTTGAATTTTTATCTCGAAATAATCTGGATATTTTACAATCTATACGAGTTAACTTCTATCAGAAATAATACTTTCGTTTTCTTTTTCCTTTCTCAATTGTATTCGATTTTTTTTATATATTATTATTATTAATGAATTTTGTTTAGTTGGAAAAAACAGGGGTGACAACAAATTTTTACCCTGCTTTAAAGTATGCTGCTAGAAACCTGCCTAGCTGCTAGAAAGAATTAAGAAATCCCGTATTTTTGGCGCATTTTTGTCTTTAAAATATTCCCCAAGCAAACAGATTTCAATTTTCAGAAGCTGCGGAATTTGCTTCCAAGAACAAAAGTGTCTTTCCCTTAGTTCATCAATGTTACCAAATTTTGTTGACAGCTCCGGTGGCAGTTGCATCTAATGAAAGAGCTTTTAGCAGGCTAAAATTTATAAAGACTGCTATTAGATCAACTATGGCTGATGACAGATTGGAATCATTGATGCTTTTCAGTTACCACAAAGAATTAACAGACAATATAAATCTGTCCACTGTTCTTGAAAAATGGGCTAATCGTGTTAATCGTGCTATAAAAGTGTGAATTTTGTTACAAAAGCACAAATAAAATTTAATAATTCAAATTGCAATTATACAACAATTATTCAAATAATATTGTATTATAGTCATTATTATTATTTTATTAATATATTTAGATGATAATCTTAAATTAAATTTATTCTTACGTAATCCAAGCTTTTCCTGATGATCACAACGTTTAAAAGGATATGTTGAAATTACTTATAAACAAGTTTACATTTGTGATTAATATTAACCTGTTATTGGTATATTTGTAAAGTAAGTTTCTCCAGAAGCAAGACCCATATGTATATACACTCATGTCCAAAATTTTAGCGTATATGACAAAAACGTAGAAAAGGAGTGTTAAATATCTTACGAAATTATTAAATTTTATTAATGAAATTCACAAGATAATTATGACTTCGCGTATCGTATTGAGATAGTCAAATAATTTTAAAGCGCTGATGTCGATTCTTTTCGAATTATTAATAAATTTATCTAAAAATTAGGGATGAAAGTCCATGTTTAATATGTATAGGAAAATGCGGATTGGAATCAAAAACTGCTTTGTTACATAGCGATATATCTTGTTACTAAACGTACTAAATTCGATTAACTTTTATTGAAGTACTAAGAAATGGATATAAGTTTTGTTCATTCGAAAATTTTCAATCTTTTAAATTTTTACTTTTTTTATGTTGTAGACGTACATCGTACACGGGTAACAGGATTCCTTATGCTTAATTCAGAATTTGAATTTTTATCCGGAGTGGAGTCTATGTGAATAAATATGCCATACACAGAAAAAATAAAATGCATTAAGCCCTTTATTGGTAATAAAAACGGGCATCGAATCCCCAGCTCTTAAATCATCCAGTTTCATCAAATTTTGTACATTTAGAAGCAAGATATATCGCTATCAAACAAAGCAGTTTGGAGTTCCAAACCGCAATTTTCTACACATATTTATCATAGTACTTCACCACTAATTTTTAGAGACATACATTAATAATTCAAAAGGAATCAACATCAGCGCTTTAAAACCTATTTGACTATCTCGATACGCTCAGTCATAATTATCTTGAGACTTTCATCTATCATCTATAAAGTTTAATAATTTCGTAAGATATTTACGATATCCTTTCTTCGTTTTTATCATATATGCTAAACTTTTGGACATGAGTGTGTGTGTATATATATATATGTATATATATATATATATGTATATATATATATATATATATATATATATATATATATATATATATATATATATATATATATATATATATATATATATATATATATATATATATATATATGTATATATTAATTAGTCGGCATTTTGTTGGCAATAGTACTCGGAAATTTTTCTTCTTGCAGTCGGAAATTTATGAGTCTACACCCCCCTACGCGACCAGGGTGGTTTACGGCCCTGCCGCCATCTTGTTTCAAAATGGCGGCCATTTAAAAAAATTAAAAAAATTTTAAATTTAAAATGAGGTACCAAAAAATTGGAAAATGAAAAAGATTTTTCCTTTTATGTGTTTGACCTTAATACAAACATTTCGGAACAGTTTTTGTTTCGTCTATATCTAAAAAAAAATGGCTGAGTTATAGCATTTTGAATTTCTATTGTGGCTGACATTTTGAAACCACCTGGTTTTTGTCACGCGATAACAGGCGTATCTATGAACCGATTTGGATGTACCTTGGTGTGTACATAGTACATACCAATGTCTCGACCGAGTTCGTTGGCCAGCTTCATTCGCCATCTTGTTTCAAAAGGGCTGCCATTTTTAAAAAAATTAAATTTAAAATTTAAAATGAGTTATCCAAAAATTGAAAAATAAAAAAGATTTTTTTTTATGTGTTTGACCTTGATACAGAGATTCCGGAGCAGTTTTTGTTTGTATATATCTTAAAAAATGGTTGAATTATAGCACTTTGAATTTCTAGCATGGTTGACATTTTGAAACGATCTGATATTTGTCACGTGATAACACGAGTATTTATTAACCTATTTCGATGTAAGAAGGCATGTGGATAGTAAATAGTAATGTCTCGACCAAGTTCGCTGGCCAGTTTCATCAGCCGTCTTGTTTCAAAATGGAGGCCATTAAATTAAATAAAAAATTATATTTAAAGTGAGGTGCAAAAAAATTAGAAATTGAAAAAGGTTTCTTTCTTAAGTACTTCACCATGATATAAGGATTCCGGAGCATTTTTTGTTTTGTCTTTATCTTAAAAAATGGCTCACATATAGGAGTTTCAATTTCTAATATGGGTGAAATTTTGAAAAATCTGATATTTTTCCTGCGACAACACTTGTATATATCAACCGATTCCGATGTGAGTGAGCATGTGCACCAGGAATTACTAAGGTCTCGACCAAGTTCACTCGTTAGCCTCATCCACAATGTTGTCTTAAAATGGCAGGAACTTCAAGATATCGCCGAATTTGGCAACCAAATATAAGTTACTTTAAATAAAAGCAGCTTGGATAAAGCAGACTAATTTCGCGAAATTCTCATTCATAATGATTTAATATTGATAAATATTAGTATTGAATCTCCTATTATCGATTTCCACTAAATTGAGCTACGTGTGCTTGAATAATATAAGCTTGCTTTTTTAAAATAAGGAATATGAAATCTACCTCTTCCTCCCGGCACTGGCCGGAAGGACTTTTTAATATGAAGAAAGTTTCCATTTTAATAATTTCCTGTATAAAATAAGTATAAAAGTAACTAGTTGGATGCGCCAATCCCAAAACTCTCTTCTATCTCATACATTTTAATATTTCAAAATGTTGTTACAAATGTCAATATTTCATTTTTATTAGTTCAATACTATATCAACTTTGACTTTCATCCTGAATTACTGCGTCAGTCAATTAATCGGAGTACAACGAATTAATCTCCATCATAATATTTATTAAAAGCAATAGTTTTTCGTTATTCTGTTGTATATCAGTTGTTTGCGAATCTTCGGCTTATCAGGATGGGAAGTTCCCGTTGATTTACGAGCCACCGGTGTACAATAGCACCAAGAAAAATCAAGAGAATTATACAAAAATCGCTATTATAGTGCCCCGTTTTTCCAGAATATTTCCAAATTCAGGGAGGACCTTCTTGCCATGGTCAAAAACATACGCTAAAAATTTGGTACAATTCTATACATAACTTCATACACTTTTCGATGATACAATATTCAAAATGCACAAAAATCGAGCAAAAATCGCTATTACAGCGCTCCCTACCGGTGAATTTTTTCCAAATTAAGGAAGGACCTCCTTGCCATAGCCAAAAAATTAAAAAAAAAATTGGTTCAATTCTATGCATAACTTCATACACTTTTTAATGGTATAATGGCGACACACGGGCATACGGACACACGGACAGACAGACATTTTGTATAAACATGCTTTTTTTTTATCTCTGACCTTTAAAACGTGTAAATCCGTCGAAAAAAATTCGATTACAATACTGTCTTCTATTGAAGATAGAAGAAAGTAAAAATAATTTTCTTTTAAAAAGCTATTTTATAAACATTCAATATTCATCTTGAAAACAAAATTGGTTATTGACAACCATTTTTGGCGATCTATCCGCATGGTCAGAATAATATGTAACTACCAAGAAGAATTTTCGACGAAATTTATTTTTTTAATAATCTTTAACGAAATAATCTATTTAAATCATTCGGTATATTTTCATCTTTTGTCCCACAAAAATCTTTGCAAGGCTCCCTTTGTAATTTTAAATACAAATACCCGAGTTCTCAGCAGAAAGGAATAATCTATGGTATACCATGTAAACAGTGTGGCGCAATACATATTACAGAGACTAACTGTTCCTTGGAGATATTGTTAAAAGAACAACAAAATGTTTTTTATTCAAGAAAATTGAACTCTAAAATTGCAACCCAACATACAAACCGATCATTTTCCATATTTTGAAATGGCCAAGGTCATTAAAACAAATTGAAACATTTACAAGAGCCGTATTTTTCTGAAGGCATGGTTTACTAGATCGGCGAAATTTCTACTCAACGAGGCTAGTTCAATTCCAGCTGAACATGCCATTTTAATCTGACGCAAATACCCGACCCCGAGTTTAAATGTTTCTGAAACATGTTCTCAACTGCAAGTTGAATTTATATCATCCCTCGTGAATTCGCGTTTATTTACTTTACCGATGAGAACTTTAAGCAAGTTCGAAGCGTTTAACTTTATTTTTTTAACATTTTTATGTGTTTTTAAATTATTTAACTAAATTGTCTGTATTTTTGTATTTGTTTTCAATTAATTATAAACAGGCGTAATATCTTTTTTTTTTCACTTTAAATAGAAATTTATTTTCTTCCAATATTTAAGACCTCTTTGGATTACCTACCTTTTCTCTTTTGACCATTAACAGTTTCGGCCAAATCAATCGAAATCGCTTTTTAAGTAATCTATGAAGGACGGGGGTTATTCACCTTTTTGAATTCGAGGACGTTTGTGCATTTGAATTTTTTTTTCAACATTCTTTACCTCCAAGCGTTCTGGCAAGTTGCAAAATTAAACTCTATATCCAAACCTACACTTTGTTCCGCTAAATGCGCCGCACTGTTTTTTTTTCAACTAGCGTTTTGACCATGATATGTGCAATCAACTTTCTAGGTATTTTCATTTTTTAAGTTTTAATAGGAAAATTAAATAAATAAAACTTTTTCCTTCAATTCATCATCTCAATTTTTAGCCCCCGGTACGGTTTGCTATTTCTTTCTCCCAGCTTATTTTGTGTCTTCTCCAATAAATAACGTTACCTTGTATCAGCCAAACGTAAAACAAAAGCCGATTTTTCACTGTGCGATTAAATACTCTACAGCATTGTTTAAAAATTCTAAGCATCGCACATTTTCAATCTTTATACCGTCGTATTGGGGGTGGGGGGGAGTACTTTTTAATGCAATTTCTTTGAAAACTGCATCTCCATTTATTTTTGAAATATTAATTTTTTTTGTAGTTTTTAGCGACATTTGATTCATTTTGGCAACTCAAGTACTCCATTCCTGTAGAAAGTAAAGAAAAATATTTGAAAAATAGCATTTATATCTTCTTGTTGTCATTTCCCCATAAAAACTGAAAAAATGTAATGAAAATACCTGCTATTTTGAAAAAATATAAATGCATGATTTATTATAAAACATGGAGCTATTATAAACTATATTTAATTTTAAGTATCTATATTAATGTAAATGACGTCATTTTACATAAAATTAAAGCGTGTGCTTTAAGTCTTAAAATTGAAATATGTTTTGCACTACAGTAGAGTCCCGTTTAACCGAGTTATTTTCTTCTGATAGACTGGTGGCTTCTATTATTATGAAACAGCCATTATAAATGAAGCGTTAGGTGAAGATGAAAGAGCAGTCGTAAAAAGTTAGAACTCTGATTTTCTGGTCAGAAAACCAGAAAAAAAAGGACCATAATTTTTTTTCCAAAAAAAAATTATTGCCTTTTTTTACCATTCTGACCAGAAAATCAGAGTTCTAACTTTTTACGACTGCTCTTTCATCTTCACCTAAACGCTTCATTTATAATGGCTGTTTCATAATAATAGAAACCACCAGTCCATCAGAAGAAGATGAAGTAATGGAAATGTCGGGGACGACACTAAATTATGAAAAAGCAGAATTCCTGTTATCTACCTTTACGTTATTTACTGTCAATCCCAGTAAATAATAGTGCTTTATTAATGAATTTATTATCAATACAATTCTCCTGTCTCATTATGCATAATTTAACTTCAACATCTTTGCGCATTTTTACACCCGCATATTTTAACCCTTTATATCTCAAATTTTGAATTCATAAAAATTTCATCTTCTAAATCATTTTTTGTGAATTTTTTAAACTACATTAGAAGATTTACACAATTATTTAATAAATTTTAAAAGGGTTTTTCCAAATAAAATTAATTAATTAAATTTAAATTTTCTATTTTATGGTTTAATTGCCGGAAAAAATATTTTAATCCGAAAACTTGATTATTATTTTAGGTTGAAGTTAAAATACAATATTTTAAGAATATATATCTATGTTATATTAAGTAGCTATGTCGAATATATTTTTAATGATCCTGCATGCAACACATGTATGTCGAATCACCTTTTTTGAAAATCCTTAATTATAGTATGTCTTAATTAAACGAAATTCATATTATTTTTCATTAAAAATTTAAAGGAAACAAAAATAAAATAAACAAAAGTAGACATAAACAAAGATTTATATGATTTACTCAAAAAAGAAATTTAATTTGAAGAAATATTATTTCAAATGAAAATCAAATTTCAAAGTAATTACTGAAGAGCCGCAAAGGCCAACATGTGGTTTAGTCAGTAGAACGTCAGTGCGCTATACTGATGATCCGGGTTCGGGTTCCGGCATGGAATCTTTTTCACTGCGTTGACCTTTGCGCCTCTTAAGCAATTAGTTTGAAATTTGATTTTCATTTGAAATATTGTATGCAAGGCGAATGTTTCTCTCTGGAATAATTTCCATGTATTAATGGAGAAATATTTACAGCTCCAAAAAATACAGATGGGTGACAAAATAATACGAACACCTATGTCACCAATGGCTTACGAATTGCAACTCTTCCATAAATGTTCGAAGCATGAAGTTCTCTTTGGACAGTTCTTGCTGAAATGGGATTCTGGAGATGACTATTTATTAGATGTAAATTTCCAACTGGGCGAAAAATGTCCGGACCAGGATTCGAACCCGGGACCTCCTGGCTGAAGCCGCCAGTGCTCTGCCATCTGAGCTATCCCGGACGATTCTGGTCGAATTTTTTCACCCAGCTAACCTTGAAGATTACAGCATCTGGTCTGAAACCTGGTTCAGCTCAACAGAATAAATCTCAGGTAATGGAACTCCAGAAAACGCTGGATACGAAATTAATCTAATGACGATTTATCTCTGACGTTATCTGAGATAAAGATTGCCTGCGCCTTCAGCCCGCTATGCGGGTCAACTCTCTTTTATCCTTCACAGAAAACTTTCTTTTCCGTCAACTGTTGTACTTCGCAGATGCACTTCGTGCAGGCTGTCATAACGCCGGACGCAGTACTCCTTGTACGCTCAAAATAATTGCCTATTTCCGTCATGGAGCAACCAGCGCACCGCATTCCAACAATCATTCCTTTTTCGGATTCTGTCAGGTCAGTCATTATTGAGTTTTCCATAGCGTATGGTAAGCGCATGCATCACCTATGACTGATGTTGAGCGACTGATACCTTACCTTTCATAACCACTATGTGGCAGAATTGAGTGCAAAGTGACATGCGTGTTCTGCTTGTTTGAAATGGACCATGCCTTTTTCATGGGTGTTCGTATTATTTTGTCGCCCATCTGTATTTTAATATTGTGTTAAAATCAAGCAATATCGAGTGCTGAAGGTGATCTACCCCCTCTGAAAGGGTTCAGATGAGAAATATTATTCAAGAAGAGATCCCTCACGAATGTTATCAGTTAACGCTGATAATATTAGACGAATAAGAAATAACGAAGGAAATTGTCATACTATTTTTGGTAAATTTGTGTGTATAAATAATGCCATAGAAAATCTCAATAACACATAACATATGGGGCATTCTCGCAATATTTTGACTTTTAAGTCCCTGAATAATAATTTTTATTTTAGTACATATTCTTGTGGGGTTTTTTATTTCATATGCTGGGGAACATCCCATTGCATGATTGCATAACAATATTGAAGAGATAAACAAGTTTTGAACGATTTTGGGGGTCTAAATACCAGGAAAGCTCCTATACCGTCCCGTGTCCCTGATGCTGATTTTTAAGTTAATAGCTGTCTGTATAAAATTGTTTCAATAAAAGTAATTCAATGTAACTTTTTTCCGAAACTGGGACAATTGTTTTATATAAATATGTAGCAAAAAATTAACCTACACACATTATTACGGTTGATATTATTTTTTGGAATCTAAGATTCCTTATTATCCCTCTTGCTAAACTTATACAGAATATCACTTCAGATGCAGCCACAAAATTTTTTTTCAAGTTTTTCTCTCATGCTGAAGTATGCTGGAGAAAGAATGTCTAAAATTCTTTGACAAGAAATTTAGTGCAGAATTTAAATAAGCATTTAAATATCAATTTCAAGCATCCTCGCTTTATTGGTAGTCTTAGCGTTCTCGAGGTTTATTCCTGCACTCTTCGAGGTAAATTATTTTTTTTTTATTTATTTAATCCAATGAAATAACTGTTTCTAAAAATCAATGAACATTGCGGCTATCACTTAGTCTTAACATGATTTGCCTAAAAATAGTGGTAATTTTCCTTACCATCCCTTTTTTTTCCCTTACCGTCCCTTTTTTCGTATGCCATCCTCCTTTTTTTCCCTTCCGTCCCTTACTTAACACCTCTTTAAGACAATCTTATACTAAAATTTTTTACGAAAAATACTACATTGTTATTGTTATTTGAATGTCCTGTGGGTACTATGCAAATTCATTATAAGTAAAAATTTAGAAGAAAATTGAAAGTTATAGTGGCAAAATGGTAAGGAAAATTAAACTCGCAAGTTTAACTTAAACCTTAGTTAAAAAAAGAAAAATTTCGCTGCTGAGCCTTTTTTCTTTATTTTGAATCATTAAGGCATGCGTCTTTCAGACTAAAATGTTATTTTAGCAAGTTTAATTTCACAGGATTTTTATTCCCGAAAGTCAAAACATTGTGAAAATGCCTTATATATCAATTGCATAGCACTCCGACAATATTTACGCGAGTTAGAGCGTAGAATTTTTACGTACAGTGCTGGAAAAAAGTTTAGGACCACCAACAAAAACGGTAAATCTCGTACTTTAATGGTTGGTTGGTTGATTTGTTGACGGCCGATTATCTACTCTTGGGATATAGGCCCTAGGGGGAGTGCCCTTCGTGGGGGTCTTTCTAAGGGAACCTAACCCGTGTTTACGCATGGAAATCCAAAGTTTCGAAGAAAACCACGAAAATTCCGAAACGGTTAGGCCGACGGGCGCGATTGGGATCGAGCCCAGCACCTCCCGTCTACCAGCTTCGACAGCAGAACCTCTCAGCCACTGGTGGGGCCGTACTTTAATGAATAACTAATATCATTTCAAAATTATGCACATAAAGTTAAGCAATTTTTGTCATTTGTTTTAAATTATAATAATATATTTTTAAAAATCAGCAAAACTTAATTTCGACATAACACAGCTTTGGGGGAAAAGTTTTGAACCAGTATTTTTAATATTTAAATTACACATGTAAAATATTTGTACATTAATTTTTACTAGCAGTGATGACCGAGCTAAGCTCGGTCAAAATTAGACTTGTGTGCAATTCGATATATTATTCTCACTGTATCATTCTTGCTGTTTAGATACAATTGGAATGATCCTGAGACATAGTGGCCCAAAATGACCCACTAACCGAATTTTTTCGAACATGCGAGCTAACCAATGCTCTTCTCGAACCCGAAAACGATAGAATACAAAATTTAGTCGAAATCGTTAAAGTCGTTTTATAAATAAAATTAGCTTGATCCACGGTAACCCAAAATGGACCCACTAATCTAAATTTATCGAGCATGTGACCTATCCCAGTGGTCTTCTCGTGCTGGGAAACGATGTAATAAAAATTTTTACCAAAATCATTTGAGCCATTTTTTAGATACAATTAGCTTGATCCACAGTGACCCCAAAACGACTCACTAATCGAATTTTCTCGAACATGGAACTTAGTCCAATGGTCTTCTCATGCTCAGAAACGATATAATACAAAATTTTGTCAAAATGTTTTGAGCCGCTTTTTAGATACAATTAGCTTGACCCACAGTGACCCAAAAATGACATTGTAATCGATTTTTCTCGAACATGTGACTTAGCCCACACGTCTTCTCATGCCCAGAAACGATATAATACAAAATTTTGTCAAATTTTTTGAGCCGTTTTTTAGATACAATTAGCTTGACCCACAGTGACCCAGTAATCGATTTTAGGTAGCTTTCATTACAAAAAGCTACCTATTGCAGCCTTTCGGAGGAAAGCGATTTCAAAAAATTTTGGTATATTTTCATCGATCATGACCCCCAGACCCCGAAACCACCATCAAAATTGATATATATATATATATATATATATATATATATATATATATATATATATATATATATATATATATAACCATTAATTAAACATAACCTACCACCATCAAAAACCGTAATATTGTGAATTAAAGCTGTAAGTATAAAATAAAGTGCCAAATAATTTATTATAAGAATTATTATGGAAGAAAAAAGAAGAAAGTGGACACCAACAAATAGTGGGTTGAGTTGAGTTGATTTTTGACGGCCAATTATCTACACGAGGGATATAGGCCCGAGGGGGAGTGCCTTCCGTGGAGGTCTTTCTAAGGGAACCTAATCCGTATTAACGTATGGAAATCCACGGTTCAAAGAAAACCACGAAAACTCCGAACGATTAGGCCGACGGGCGCGATTGGGTTCGAACCCAGCACCTCCCGTCTACCAGCTTCGAGAGCAGAGCCTCTCAGCCACTGCCGACAAATAATGGAAAAGCTTATATATTGAATTACGTTTTCAAGGGCACAGAATTCAATGATATAAGCAAGATGGTTGTTTTCTGTGAGGAAAAAAAAGCTAAAGCTAAAAAAAAAATTTTCTCTGTGCCCGAACAACCATTATAATCAAGTGAATAGATTCAAAATGAAAACAGAATAGAATCAAATAATATGAAATGGAAAATTCAATAAAACCAATTTAAATATTTATAGCATATAAAATAGAAATATTACACAACATACCGATTAATATTTCAGTTTTTTTTTCAATATATCCACTCGCACATGGCTACCATAATAACGTAAAGATTAAGGTGAATAAAACAGTTAAGAAATCACAGTAATTGATACCAAAGGGTGCAGTTAATACATTTTGAAATACCGTGATAAATACAATTAATATAATATAAAAAAATAGAAAGTAATTACCTTATTTAAAATAACTAAAGTACACTTTTAAATTAATATATATATATATATATATCTGACATTTGTCACACTGTAATTCTCGTATTTATGAACCGATTTCGATGAAATTCGGTGTGTACATAGTACATACCAATGTCTCGACCGAGTTCGTTGGCCAGCTTCATCCGCCGTTTTGTTTCAAAATGGCGGCCATTTAAAATTTTTAAAAAAATTTAAATCTTGAAATGTGGTACCAAAAAATTGGAAATGGAAAAATATTTTTTCTTATGTATTTGTCCTTTATACAAAGATTCCGGAGCAGTTTTTGTTTCGTCTATATATTAAAAAATGGCTGAGTTATAGCATTTTGAATTTCTAGCGTGGCTGACATTTTGAAACGTCCTGAATTTTGTCACGCGATAAAAGGCGTATTTATGAACCGATTTGGATTTAACTTCATACATAGTACATACCAATGTCTCGACCGAGTTCGTTGGCCAGCTTCATCCGCCATCTTGTTTAAAAATGGCGGCCATTTAAATTTTTAAGAAAAATTTTAATTTGAAATGTGGTACCAAAAAATTGAAAATTGAAAAAACATTTTTTTCTTATGTGTTTGACCTTGATAAAAAGATTCGGAATCAGTTTTTGTTTCGTCTATATCTTAAACTAGTCGGATGTACCAATCCCAAAACTTTCTTCTATCTCATACATGTTAATACTCCAAAATCCGCTATCACACTGCCAAAATTAAATGGCAATCTATGCATCTCATGAGGATTCTAACGATATGAAATTCCGTGCGTTAGTCCTTGAGATATGACTATCGCTGAAATCGTCTAAATTCAGAAAAATGCTGCCTAGCAGCGCCACCTATTCGGTGATTTATACCAAATCCTAATCAGCAACAATTTATGTCAACGTCTGACTGAATCTGAAGTTTGGAGAAAATCCGTACATTAGTTATTGAGATAGAGCAATAACGAAAATCGTGAAAATTCCTGCATAGCAGCGCCACCTATTGGGTGATTAACACCAAAACCTAATTAACAACAACTTGTGTCAACATACAACTAAATCTGGAGTTAGATGAAAATTCGTCCATTAGTTCTATTGATAGAGCTATTGAGGCAATCGTGAAAAAGGCAGCAGAGAAGCGCCACCTGTTGGGCGATTTACACCAAAACATAATCAGTAGCAAGTCATATCAAGGACTAACTGAATCTGAAGTTTGATGAAAATCCGTGCGTTAGTTCTTAAGATAGAGCTATTGGGCAAATCGTGTAAATCCTGCAAAATTCATCATAACAGCGCCACCTGTTGGGCGATTTACACCAAAACGTAATCATCATCAATTCATATCAAGGACTAACGAAATCTGAAGTTTGATCGAAATCCGTGCATTAGTTCTTGAGATAGAGCTATTGCGAAAATCGTGAAAAATGCAGCATAGCAGCGCCACCTGTTGAGCGATTTACACCAAAAACTAATCAGCATCAATTTGTATTAGGGACTAACTGAATATCAATTTTTATTAAATTCCGTGCATTAGTTCTTGAGATAGAGCGCCCACAAAATTTGTGTCACATACACACAGACAGACAGACAGACAGACAGACTCACAGAGTCACAGACAGACATTTTGTAAAAACATGTTTTTTGGAATCTCTGACCTCTAAAACGTGTAAATCCGTCGAAAACTGGAATTCGAAAATTTTCATGAATCCAATACTTTCTTCTTGTAAAGATAGAAGAAAGTAAAATTGGCTGAGTTATAGCATTTTGAATTTCTAGCGTGGCTGACATTTTGAAACGTCCTGATTTTTGTCACGTGATAACAGGCGTATTTATGAACCGATTTGGATGTACCTGGGTGTATATGTCGTAGGCTAATTGAGAAATCCGGCTCTTTGCAAACAGCCTAGGCTGTTTGCAAAGAGCCGGGCTAATTGGAGAATTATCTCTCTTTTTCCAATTAGCCTGATATTTTTTAGGCTTATTGCAAACAGCCTAGACACAGTTAGGCTAATTGAAAAATGACCACTTATTTCCAAATCAGAATGCTTTTTTTAGGCTTAATTACCGATAATCCAACCCGAACCCGAAAATAAATTACAACAGACCGTACTCCGATCCGAGCAAAACAAAATAATTTCAGTCTACAAGCAACCCGACCCGAACCTAAAAATTCCATTTAAAAAAACCGGAATCTGAACCGAACCAAATCTGAACCCGATAAAAATATTCCAATGAACCATAACCGATCCGAACAAGTCAAAATAATTTCTGAGGACATACAAGCCGACCTGAACCTAAAAATTCTATTTGAAAAAAAGCCGGAATCTGAACCCGACAAGAATATTCCAATGAACCATAACCGTTCCGTTCAAGACAAAATAATTTCTGAAGACATGCGACCCAACCAGAACCTAAAAATTCAATTTGAGAAAAACTCTGAAATCTGACGCGAACCAAATCTGAACCCGACAAAATTATTCCAAAGAACCATAAACGGATCCGAGCAACGCAAAATAATTTCCGTGGACATGTTACCCGACACGAACCTAAAAATTCCATTTGAAGAAAACTCGGAATCTGAACCTAACCAAATCTGAACCCGACAAAACTATTCTAATAAACCATAATCGATCCCAGCAAGACAAAATAATTTCTGAGGACATGTAACCCGACCCGAACCTAAAAATTCTAAATGAAAAAAACCCGGAATTTGAACCCGACAAAAATATTCCAATGAACCATAACCGATCCGAGCAAGACAAAATAATTTCTTAGGACGTACAACCAAACCAGAACCTAAAATTTCAATTTGAAAAAACCCCTAAATCTGACTTGAACCAAATCTGAACCCGAAAAAATTATTCCAAAGAAACATAAACGGATACGAGCAACACAAATTAATTTCTGTGGACATGTTACCCGACACGAACCTAAAAATTTCATTTGAAAAAAAAACGACATTTGAACCCGTCAAAAATATTCCAAAGATCAATAATCCTATACGAGCAAGACAAATAATTTCCGTGGACGCGCACCCCGAGCCGAACTAAAAATTCCATTTGAAAAAACCCGAATCAAATCTGAACCCGACAAAAATATTCCAAAGAACCATAACCGGATCGGAGCAAGGCAAATTAATTTCCGTGGACAGGCAACACGACTAGAACCTAAAATTTCCATTTGAAGTCAACCTGCAACCCGAACCGAACCAAATTTTAACCCGACAAAAATATTCCAAAGAACCATAACTCGATCCGAGCAAGACAAAATAATTTCTGTCGACAGGCAACCCGATTCGAACCTGAAAGTTCTAGTTAAACTCAATCCGAAATTTGACCCGAAAGCGGGTTATGGAAGGTTTTCGGGTTGACTTCAAATGAAACTTTTAGGTTCGAATCCGGTTGTATGTCGAAGAAAATTATATTGTCTTTCTCAGATCGGGTTACGGTTCTTTGAAATATCATAAAAAGTGGGGAAGGATTGTACTTTGTGCCAATATATTAAGAAAAAGAAGAAACAACGTATAAAGGCACAAATAAAATGTGTTTAAAAGCATACAGCTGTTTCAAAACCTCTAAGGTTTCCTCATCAGTGCTTAAAATAAAAGTTAAAACTAAGACATTGTGTAAAAAGGGGGGGGGGGGAGAGGTGGACAGAGAGTCAGAAAAGCGTACCTTTCAGCTCTACTGCCAACGGTGAAATGCGACCTACGGCTGACAAACAGTTACGGAGTTGATCTCACGCGCATATTCACGCGCATGTTTGTCGTGTTCCGATCGGGTTCGTGTCGGGTTTCAGGTTGACGTCCAGTGGAATTTTTAGATTGTGGTCGTACTGCGTGTACGCGAAAAATAATTTGCATTGCTCGGATCGGGGTATACGGTCTGATGTATTTTAATTTCGGGTTCTGGTCAGGTTTCGGGTTAACTTCAAGTAGAACTTTCAGGTTCGGATCGGGTTTCATGCCGACTGAAATTATTTTGTCTTGCTCGGATCCGGTTATGGTTTTTTGGAATATTTTTGACGGATTCAGATTTGGTTCGGTTCAGATTTCGGGGGTTTTCTAATGGGATTTTTAGGTTCGGGTCGGGTTGCGTGTCCACGAAAATTATTTTTTCTTTCTCGGATCTGGTTATGGTTTTGGGGGATATTTTTGTCGGATTCAGATTTGGTTCGGGTCAGATTTCAGGGTTTTTTCAAATGGAATTTTTAGATTCGGGTCCGGTTGCGTGTCCACGGAAATTACTGTCTTGCTCGGATCGGGTTATGGTTCATTAGAATATTTTTGTCGGTTATCATATTTGGTTCGGGTAATATTTCGCGTTTTTTTAAACAAAATTTTTAGGTTCGGATCGGGTTGCGTGTCCATGGAAGTTATTTTGTCTTTCTCCGATCGGGCTATGGTTCTTTGGATTATTTTTCTCTGGTTCAGATTTGATTCGCGTCAGATTTCGGGGTTTTTTCAAATAGAATTTTTAGGTTCGAGTCGGGTTGCGTGACCACGGAAATTATTTTGCCTTACTCGGATCTGTTTATGGTTCTTTGGAATAATTTTGTTGGGTTCAAATTTGGTTCGCGTCAGATTTCGGTTTTTTTTTAAATTGAATTTTTAGGTTCGAGTCGGGTGCGTGTCCACGGAAATAATTCTGCCTTGCTCGGATCCGGTAATGGTTCTTTGGAATAATTTTGTCCGGTTCAGATTTGGTTCGTGACAGATTTCGGTTTTTTTAAACTGAATTTTCAGGTTCTGGTTGTGTTGCACGTCCTTAGAAATTATTTTGTCTTGCTCGGATCGGTTATGGTTCATTGGTATATTTTTGTCGGGTTCAGATTCCGTTTTTTTTTTCAAATAGAATTTTTAGGTTCGGATCGGGTTGCATGTCCTCAGAAATCAATTTGTCTCGCTCGGATCGGTTACGGTTCATTGGAATATTGTTGTCGGGTTCAGATTTCGGGTTTTTTTTAAATAGAATTTTTAGGTTCGGGTCGGGTTGCGTGCAGACTGAAATTATTTTGTCTTGCTCAGATCGAGATACGGTCTGTTGTAATTTATTTTTCGGGTTCGGGTCGGGTTATGGGTTAATAAGCGTAAAAAATTATCGTGACTGGGATATAAGTGGTCATTTTTCAATTAGCCTAACGGTGTATAGGCTCTTTGCAATAAGCCTGAAAAATATCAGGCTAATTGGGAAAAGAAAGACGATTCTCCAATTAGCCCGGCTCTTTGCAAACAGCCTAGGCTCTTTGCAAAGAGCCTGATTTCTCAATTAGCCTACAACATATACATAGTACATACAAATATCTCGACCGAGTTCGTTGGCCAGCTTCATCCGCCATCATGTTTCAAAATGGCGACCATATAAAAAAATTTTTTTAATTTAAAATTTAAAATAACATACCAAAAATTTGGAAAATGAAAAAGATTTTTTTCGTATGCGTTTGACCTTAATACAAAGATTCCGGAACAGTTTTTGTTTCGTCTATATCTAAAAAAATGGCTGAGTTATAGCATTTTGAATTTCTATTGTGCATTTTAAAACGACCTGATTTTTGTCACGCGATAACAGGCGTATTTATGAACCGATTTGGATGTAACTTGGTCTGTACATAGTACATACCAATGTCTCGACCGAGTTCGTTGGCCAGCTTCATTCGCCATCTTTTTTTAAAAGGGTTGCCATTTTAAAAAAATTTAATTTAAAATTTAAAATGAAGTATTAAAAAATTGGAAAATGAAAAAGATTTTTTTTTTATGTGTTTGGCCTTGATACAAATATTCCGGAGCAGTTTTTGTTTCTGAAAATTTGTTCTTTTGTTTATATCTTAAAAAATGGTTGAATTATAGTACTTTGAATTTCTAGCATGGCTAACATTTTGAAACGATCTTGTATTTGTCACGCGATAACACACGTATTCGCCAATTTCGATGTAAGAAGGCATGTGGATAGTATACATCAATATCTCGACCAAGTTCGCTGGCCAGATTCATCAGCCATCTTGTTTCAAAATGGCGGCCATTAAATTAAAAAATATATATATTTAAATTGAGTTGCAAAAAAATTAGAAATTGAAAATTTTTTTAAAGAAATGTAAGCAACTAAACACTTCCTTGCATGAAATTAAGATTTTTTTTCTGTATATCAATTGTAATGCCTTATCTAAAGTTTTTGCCAATTCGTATATACTGGGCAAGGAATACTATAGTTGATTTAATTGCATCCAAAATTAATCGTGATCGTTATTTTTAATTCGCCAGTACCTAAAAGTTGTGGAAGATTATTTAGTGTCAGATACAGATTGAAATAAGGATAAATTTTGGAAAATACGCTCTGTAATTAACTCCGTTCGAAGAGGGTGTTTAACAAACCCACATTCATGAATGATTGCATGTGATGAACAAATGATACCTTTTGGGGGGCATACTACTATGAGGCAGTACGTTCGCGGGAAACCAAATCCATGCGGATTAAAACATTTTGTTACAACTTCCCCTGATGGTTTACCTTTAGATTTTTTCTTTATGAAGGAAAAGGCTATACAATCACAGCTAACGGAAGTGAAGATATCTAAATATTGGAGAGAAAGGAATAGTACGCTTGTTGGAAATGATGGTCAAATTGTATTGATAAAGTGGTTTGATAATAAACCAATAATTATTGCTTCTGCTGTCTTAGGCAAAGAACTAACAGATATTTGTAAATGTTGGTGTAAAAATGATAAATGCTTCATAGATGTTACTAGACCATATGTTGTAAAATAATACAATACACACATGGGAGGAGTTGATCTTCTTGATAGGATAATTGGTTTCTATAAAATATCTGCAAAGGCAAGAAAGCGGACTGTAAGAACAATATTTCATTTTGTAGATTCTTCATTGGCTGCTGGGTGGATAGAGTATCGTCGAGCAGCAGGGTATTTGCATACTAATAACAAAAATACTTTAGATTATTTGAAATTTCGAGAACGAGTGGCTGAAACCTTAATTCACACTAAGGATGACCAGATAGATTCAGTAATGAATAATGAAGCTTCAGAAACAGATTCTGATATTTAGTTTATGTCTCCATTGAAAAAAAAAAAGAAGGAATCCCTGCCCTGAACCATCTCCTGAATTAAGAAAACTGTCTACATCCCACATTCCTGCAATTCCACAGCAAACATGTACATCACGTTGCAGATATCCTTGCTGTAACTCTATTAAAGCTAGAACACGATGTACTGTTTGCAATACGTTTCTTTGTCTCAAGAAGCAAAGGAACAGCTTCATGAAATATCATCAATTGAAAAGATAAGACTTTTTTATAACAAATTCTTACATTAATTATAAAAAAATGTAGAAAAATGTAAACAAAAGTAAAAAGAAAGCGTAAATAATTTTTCTATATGTAAATATACGATTTGTAGAGTCCATTAGTAATAAAAAGTTATTAAATGCATAATTATTTCTTATTTTTCATTGCTTTTGTCATTCAAACAATTTATAGCAAATTGACAGAAAATGTATTCATTCAGTCCCCATGTATCCTATAGGATACATCAAATTTAAGGTACAAAAAATTTTTCACTTTTAATTTTTTCTTAGTTAGCAGTCTGTTGATATAAATTCATAACTAAAATAGAAAAAATTCTAAAAATAAATGCTGGGGTTTGAGGAGGATACAATTAGCTTGACCCACAGTGACCCAAAATGACCCACTAATCAATTTTTCTCGAACATGTGATTTAGCCCAATGATCATCTCATTGGTGGTCAAATGCCCAAAAGCGGTATATTACAAAATTTTGTCAAAATGTTATAAGGCTTTTTTTAACAATTCAATTAGCTTTACACCTGACCCATTCTGACCCAAAATGACCCACTAATCGAATTTTGTTGAACATGCGACCTATCCCAATGTTATTCTCATGCCCGAAATCGATAGAAAGCAAAATTTCGTCAAAATCGTTAGAGCCATTTTCTAGATAAACTTAGCTTGACCCACAGTGACCCAAAAATGACCCACCAATTGAATTTTCTCTAACATGTGACTTGGTCCATCGGTCTTCTCGTAATCCAAAACAGTAGATTACAAAATTTAGTCAAACTTGTTAGAGCCGTTTTTTTTAGATAAAATTAGCTTGACCCGAAGTGACCCAAAAATGATCCAATAATCGAAATTTCTCGAACATGTGACCTAGGCCAATAGTTTTCTCGTACCCGAAAACGGTTGGATATAAAATTTAGTCAAAATCGATTGACACTAGATTAATATTAACACAATTATTCTAATTGGTAAACAAATCATATTAGATGTAAATTTCCAACTGGGCGAAAAATGTCCGGACTAGGATTCGAACCCGGGACCTCCCGGCTGAAGCCGCCAGTGCTCTGCCATCTGAGCTATCCCGGACGATTCTGGTCGAACTTTTTCACCCAGCTAACCTTGATGATTACAATTGTGTTAATATTAATCTAGTGTAATTTCGTATCCAGCGATTTCTGGAGTTCCTTTACCTGAGATTTATTTGGTTCAGCTGAACCAGGTTTCAGACCAGATGTTGTAATCATCAAGGTTAGCTTGGTGAAAAAGTTCGACCAGAATTGTCCGGGATAGCTCAGATGGCAGAGCACTGGTGGCTTCAGCCGGGAGGTCCCGGGTTCGAATCCTGGTCCGGACATTTTTCGCCCAGTTGGAAATTTACATCTAATATAAAATCGATTGAGCCGTTTTTTAGATATGATTAGCTTGTCCCTGACCCATTATGACCCAAAACGACACACTAATCGAATTACAAACTACTCATGCAAGTGGGTGATGGTCTACCTTGCGGATGATTAGCTGCAAATTTGTCAAGTCAAATTTATCACGGCAAGATAATATCAGAAAAAAAATCAAACTTGCTGCACTTTATCTTTGCCTTGGTGAAAACCAAACTTGCTTTTCCTTTTGCATTAAAACCTGCCCAAATCATCACTGAGCCACCACCTTATACATGTCTTGAAAGCAGATAAGGCTCACTCCAATTTTCGCCATAGATTGACATTGGACGATGACATTTTAAGACATTTGACGATGTGAATTCTGGTCTTGCATCAATGTTATGCTTTTGTAACTTTGGCTTCGCTTTGAATTTAGCATATTTCTAGCATTCGGCCTTTGTTAGCACATTTCTAACAGTTTTGAACGTTACTGAGAGTTGTAGAGCAGAATTTATAGTAGAAGAATAAGCACAATCTTGAACGGCTATTCTAATAACTTTCCGTTTGCTCCAGGCTGAAAGTTTTGATGGCCGTCCACTTCTTTTATTCCTTCCATTGTTCATTGGACCATAGAGAAAAATTTTCACAACAGTTTTAAATTTATTCATTTTTAAGGCAATTTCCCTTTCCTTTAACTTGCAATACGAAAAAGCCGAAATTTTAGCCTTTTCGTGTTCGGTTACTGATTTCCCTCGACCTTTTCTCAAAGCAGCAATTACATATCCCAAAACGTCAAATCTAGCGAGTACTAACCTATAAGAATCATCAAAGGTGAGCCTCGCATAAAATACTACAATCACGACGTCATCAAATTAATTCTAGATTTAAAAGCAGCTACTTGTCCTAAACTTATTTCCATTTGTTAACATTAGAAAAGTTCTGGAACACTCGTAAATAAAAATACATTTAACACTTTCCAATAAAGTTTAAAACTGTTTATGAATTGGGTTTGTCTGTCCGTCTGTCTGTGCATCGCTTCGGGCTCTAATTCGCGTAAATATAGTCCGATTGCCATGACATTCATAAATGATGTTGTGTACTAATTCAAATTTTGAAATTCTAATACCAGTTTTGAAATCTGCAGATCAATACGGATTTTTGTTGTTAATTTCACCGCATAATATTCTATATTTTAGAAGAAATCGCTGTGATCATAATCAGCCGTTTAATCAGTTGTTTCATAAAATCATTTCATAAAGTCGTTTCATAATATTGTTTCGTAAAGTCGTTTCATAAGGATTATATATATGTAGGGTAGATATGTCTATACATAAGTTTATATTAATTCGTGGTATACTATAAAAAAAATATAGACATGCCTTTTTTTTTTAAAAATGTAGACTTTCGCTGAAATGGCTGTGCTGAGTCTCTCTACTGGGCAGTTAGCTTTTGATATTCATAAAGGAAGATCTTTAAATAAAACAATCTATCAATTTTTTCAAACTCAAGATTTAAAATCTTCGACTGCCGTTAGGATAAGTAGGTCAGTCTTTTAAGATATGTTAATTTTTTAACACTTTCCAACATAGTTGAAAAGCGTTTATGAATTGGGTTTGTCTGTCCGTGCTCTAACTCGCGTAAATACGGTCCGATTGGCATGAAGTAGATATATGTTATTGGGTATCACTATGGCATGTTCGGTATTGGAAATGAAGTGCGTAGCGTTTACGGTTCATTTACAGGGCCACTCAAAAGAATTCCGTTATGAATAAAACAATTATATTATGGTCTACGGGAAAAAATTTCCAGTGTATTTTAATAATATTATGCTATTTTAAACATACTCTAGTTTATACATGTTACTGAAGTGTAGTACACGGTGCTTAGGGTAGAATATGATGTGCATAGAATTTATCACTCATTTACAGGGACACACAAAAGAATTTGGTTACAGAACAATAATTGAACTATTGAAGCCTATGAACAATAATTGCTGGAAGTGCGCTTTCATTTGTGGTACGCTTTTTTAAATTCAACTGTTTTTTTTTCTTTTTTCAAATATTACTTGGTGCGTATAAATTATATAGATCATATAATATAGATCATAGGCTGCACTAAAATTTTCAAGTACATTTCCGTTTATTCAAGGAAAGTGCTGTATGGAAATTTTCCACTCAACTATTCGTTTAACTGTATTAACTTTTACCTTACTATGTCGTTTATATGCAAATCTATAGGTCATATACAGGGCTGTACAAAAAAAAAATCGAATATATTTCCGACTATTAATGCTAATAGCAGAAATTGGATTTTCAAATGCGTTATGCGTTTTTCAAATTGTTTATTTAGACATCCTCTTTCACTTTAATGAACACTGCAAATAGAGGCCTCTTAAATTAAGACAGATATATGATTGAAAGAGTAATTCAGACACTTAAGTGTCTAAATGTGAAATTTCAGACATCTAAATTTAAGAACATATAAGTGTCATGATCATGATATAAATATAAATGAACTGAGAAAAATATCTAGATAATAGTGATGTGTCTATTAAGACATAAATTAAGACATTTAGAAATTCAGAACCTTAAGTGTCTGAATGCGATACAATTTTATCATATCGGGATTTTAAAATTCAATAACTTGCAAACGGTGACAGATATTAAAAAAATTCTTGCAGGAGGGTTATGTATGATGTCAGGAGTTTTTTTTACTGTGATTCTTGATTTTAGTTCGAATTACAAACAATAGATGGAGATGAGAGCAATAGGTGCTCCGTCCAGACCCGATTTTTGGTACTTCGGGATGCATTCAATACATTTAAATCTCCTTTTTTCACATGGAAGAAGAGAGAGGCCGAAAAATCGAACCTGGATTCAGCGCCATCTATCGCTGCTATTTGAAACTAAAACTGAGAATCGCAGCATAAAAACCCCTGACATCTACATAACACTCCTGCAAGAATTTTTTTAATATCTGTCACCGTTTGCAAGTTATTGAATTTTAAAATCCATCAGACATTTTTGAGACACCCGGTATGTGTCGATGACTGCATGTATAAATGCATTGCAATATGTATACCAGCACCAGTAGAAAAGTTTTTCGAATGGATGAAAGATGCTTAAAATATTTTTTTATCCACTAAATTTAGTAATATTTTATAAAAGAAGTAATTTGCTTTTTAAATTGCTTACTTCCTTTCAGTTAAAAATTACTTACATGTGACTATTAAAAACAGAAAAACTTTCAAATTAAAATTAAATGATTGCCTGTTAAAAGCAGAAAAATTATGAAAATTACGGCATAAAAATAGTATTTACACATGAATATTAAAAGAGAAAAAAACTTTAAAATAATAAAGCCATTAATATGCAGTATAAAAGCAGTAAATTGGGGAAATTTTTAAAAAGAAATTTCAATTTATTGTAATATCATCGGCGAACAAATTAGATAAAATGCTTAAATTTTTGTTTAAATCTTATTTAAAACATCATTAAAAACTTCATTAAGTTCTCTACATTAACTGTAGAACAAATTTCTCAAAAAAGAAAAAAGCAATTTTTATTGTTTTGTAGTAATTAAATACAAGGATATGTTTCCAGGAAAACTTTATATATAACTAATAGAACTTCCTGAAGTTAAATAAAAATTGAATTCCACAATGTTATATGCCATGGTCTGCTTGATATATTTTCGCTTTTAGCTGTTATATATTACCACACCCTAAATTTGAATCAAACATTAAGATGTAGGAATAAATTACTTTCGATTTTCCTTTGAAAAGTGGTGTATGTTTCTCTGTTGCTACAAAGTGAAAGCTTAGCTCTTTCAGACATTAACCTTCGGGAATTTAATAAGTATAGTTTATTAGTTTGAAAAAAAAATAGACTGATAAGACTTAGTCGAAAATATACAGTCTGTGTCAAAGGAAGACAAAACAAGATAAAAAAAATTATGCATCAGTGCACAGATTACGACACACTTTCCAAATTTACCGTAATAGTGTTTGGAAACTTCATTTTGTGGTAAAATAAAATAGGTAGAAATCGACCGAAAATTCGGTTTCTTCTTCTTCGTTTTCGGCCCAAAATCTGAGTTGCGGCGAAAATGCTGCCGAAAATTCAGCCGGACCGAATCCTGACCGAAACTATCTGTATTAAAAAAAATCTCATTTCTTCCTTCGGAAATTTTCAACATTACTCATTGATTTGAGCTGTATCGGCTCCCATGAGACACTCTTTATTTATTGCTATGAACTTCACTGTTTATAATTATGTGTCATGACTGACTCAAAACGTGAGTGCAAATTATAAAGCAAGCAATGCATATATGACCAAATTTTGAAGACGCTTTTTACACGCTCATTAAAAGCTGCAGACTTAACAGTAATAGAAATTTTTTAGTTTGAAAACACAGAAGTTTTTCGAATACTCTTTGAGAAAGTTCTAGCATAACAGATGATCATTTACAAAAATCATTATAAAAGATAAATCGCGGTATGTATACCTAAAACATTTTTTAATTAGATGAAATTCGTATAATTAAAAAATATTTCTGTGTCGTAGATTAATTAATTACATTTTATTTTATATGAGAATAAAATGTTTTGGTCAGATGTACAGAGTGCGATTTTGGGCCACACGTATAATTAATTAAATCATGTATATTTATGTATGTATTAATTCCTTTAAAAATTTTTGGACGTTTACGTTTTTATTTTCGGCCGAAAATAGGAAGATTACAGAAATTCGATTTAGGTCTTAAAAACCAGTTTCTGTCGATCCTTATAAATAAGATACATAAATAACGAATTGGAAAAACACATATTAGTAAAAATATATTTTCTGAAATTTCTGCCCATAGCCGATAATGCATGCGAATTCTTTCGTGCAGTCCTGTATATGATCCACACATTTCGTAATACAAGAAAGATTAATCTATTCTAATATTATAAAGAAGTAACGTTTGATACTAAAGGGACTGGAAACTTGAAACGTTGGCGTGCTTATAAGATGTAAATGGTCTGTAAGAACAGTTTCTAAAAATTCCAAATTTAAAAGTGAGAAATGAGTGAAAAGCGTTTTAAAAATGTTGTAAATCACGATTTCTATTGAATTGCTAAAGACAGAATCTTAAAATTTGGCATGGTAGATATAAGATGTAAATGCTCTCTATGAACAGTTTCTAAAAGATTCGAAATTTAAAAATAGTAAAATGAGCGAAAAGTATTCTAAAAACTTTCTAATTGCGATTTCTATGGAATCTCAGGAAATACGTACACTGTAAAAAAAAATCTGTGAAGTTACTAAAGTTTTTCTAGGAAACTGGGATTCCTAGAACTTTTCATGTACGGCAACAACAAAATTTCATGTAACAGACACACTTTTGTGCCGAAAATCAAAAAATCTGTAAGGTTACTAAGAATTTTTTTGGAAACTGGGATTCCGAGAACTTTTCATGTAACTGCAGCCAGGGTTACAAATAAAAGTTAAGTAAGATTACTGAAATTTTAGCAGATTCATTTGTAAAGTTACAGATTTTTGTAGCTTTACAAAAACTTGTTTTGTAGATTTGCAGCTTTTTTCGTACAGTTGCAGGTGAAAGTTTAGTAAGCATGTAACTTTACATTTGTAGAACTACAGATTTTCTTTTACAGTGTAGTACAGTCCCTGTTCCAACATAGGCTATATTTTATGTTGATACTACTACCACCTGAGTGGGAGGGGGGGGGGATAGACCGTTAGGCTTGAAGCTTGGAATAGAACATAATAGTTACTTTTAAAATGTAAATACTTGCTAAGTACGGTTTTTTAAAAATTCCAAAACTTCAAATGAAAACTGAAATGAGCGTAATAGATTCAAAATATATTCTAAATGATCATTTATTTAGAATTATTTTTACTTCTTCTCATTAATTTAAATCTCATTTTCGCATTAATGCAGTATAATAAGGGAGTTTAGTCAAACTGTGGTTTATTTCGTAATTTTTTAATAATCCGTAGTAGTAGTATTTCTTCGAATAAAAATAAGCACACAAATACCGCTTGTCATATTTCAACTATTTCGTGAGCAAAGCCGCAGGTTTTACTAGTTAAATTATAAAATGCATAACACGGCTAAAAACTACTATCCAGCAGCTATCGCTCATACATTGCAAAAAAAAAAAAAAAAAAAAAATCTGCAATTCTGCAGATGTAAAGTTATAGAAATCTGTATGCTTACTAAAATTTTATCTGTTCACTATACGAAAAAAGGTGTAAATTTACAAAACTAGTTTTTGTAAAGCTACAGAAATCTGTAGCTTTATAAAATAATTTACTAAAATTACAGTAATCTTACTAAAATTTTATCTGTAACCCGGGTTGCAGCTACATAAAAGTTCTAGGCATCCCAGTTTCCTAAAAAATTCTTACTAACCTTACAGATTTTTTGATGTACGGTGCAAAAGTGTATCTGTTACATGAATTTTTGTTGCTGCCGTTGCATAAAAAGTTCTACACTGTAAAAAAAAAAATTGTAAAGTTACTAAAATTTTTCTAGGAAACTGGGATTCCAGGAACTTTATATGTAACGGCAACAAGAAAAATTCCTGTAACAGATGCTGTTACAGAAATTTTTGCTGTTGCCGTTACATAAATAGTTCCTGGAATCCCAGTTTCCGAGAAATATGTTATTAACTTCACAGATTTTTTTTTACAGTGTAGGAATCCCAGTTTCCTAGAAAAATTTTAGTAACTTTACAGATTTTTTTAGAGTGTATTTAGTCCAGTAATCAAATTCTTTTAAATGTCTTTGTAAGTAATCGGTGAATTATACGCACTCTCTAATCTATAGAAAACATATTGAAGCGCACTTCAGTAATGTAGATCAATTTCATTATGTTGGATATAGTGCAACGTTATTAAAATACACCGCAAACGATTTTCCCGCGTAAGCCATAATGTAAGGGAATTTTTTTTGTGTGTGCGGCCCTGTAAATGAGTTGTAAATGTTACTTTCTCTGTACTCCACAGAAAGCATGTTGCTGTACACCTTAATGATACATATCAGTTTTATTACGTTTGAAGTACCTCAACATCATCAAAATGTGTCGCGAACGATTGTTTCTCCATCATAGATCATAATGTAACGGAATCTTTTGTATGTCCCTGTAAACTAACTATAATGGCTATACATTTCATTTTCAATAGAGAGCATGCTATATTAAAATTCTATAATATTACATCAAGTACATGGAAACCCGAGTAGATATACGAGTGTCAGAGCAAGGAAAGACGGACAGAGAAACCGAAGTCATAAAAAGATACAACCGCGTTTATTCTCAGAACATTTTCAATAAAATCTCAACAAAGGTGTCATTAGACTCCAAGTAATGTCTTCATTCCGAATATGAATGCAATTTTAAAAATTAGGATCGTCTACATACTAATCAACTTTCAATCTACAAATGGTAATAACTACTTTTATTTGAGTTCCTTATATTCCAGGCAAAGGTACAGTTTCTGTACTCTTTTCTGAAATTTTTATAGAGTAACAAAAGAAAATGTGTTAGGTGTTCATAAATAAACTTAGAAAAATAAAATGAACTCCTTTGGGATGAGCGTCTTTTACAAAAATTTTTATCACTTATCACCGGTTTTTTAAAACAGAAATTTATGCCTAACTGAATCGGGAAAATGCCTTGATTAAAAAAGAGAAAAAATTCCCTAGCTGGTGGGAACAATGAAGGATTCTAAAGATCTTACAGCAAAAAGTACCGAGAACATTCCGTTAGTAACCAGAAAAATTGTATATGAGATGAACGAAATTTTAATAAATGAAATTTTCACAGAATTTTTGTGCTTACTGTCCAAGGTTTTGTTTTTGTTGATGCAAAAGACCATAGGAGACTTTCCCCATAAACCATCGAAAACTAATTTTCTCAATATTGCACAAACTGGTGATAGAAATCAGCTGCCAAATCCCGTAGCCATGTTTTTGACGATGCTGATTCTCCTTATATAAAAATTAATTTAGAACACAATTCACATTTTTAATATGAATTTAGTAACATTTTTTTTTATTAAAAAGCATGTTTTTGTATCAAAAAAGCTTGGATCACATTTGAGTTCATTTATTAAATCTTATTAAAAAAGAACCATTGAGTTGTATTTTCGGAAAGATATAAATTAAAATTTGTTATGTGGATTTAACATTAAATTCTTAAATATCGACCTTTTCTTACTTCTCCTTCTTTAGAAGTTTCCCCACATTTGAGGTTTTCCTCAACCAAACGCTAAATGTAACTTCCTTATAACTTCTTGAATATTTAATAAAGAATACATAAACTACACTGACGAAAAAAAATCCCAACGCCAAGAAAAAATAATTCTAGAGTAATAAAATTTGGACAATGCGTTTGTCTAGTTAACATGTTTAATCGATTAGATTTTCAAGATCATAGGTTAATTTAAGCTCAAGAAAATGCATTTCAAATGTGAAATGCTGTTACATTAATAGACGGCGTAACCTCCAGAATTTTGAATGTAAGCCTGCAAACGTGCATGCATTATGTCATACAGGTATCGAATGTCACTTTGTGGTATGGAGTTCCATGCTTATTGTACCTGTTGTGTCAATACTAGGATGGTCAGCGCTGGCTGAGAATGGATGCTGGAGTTGTCGTCCAATGATATCCCATACGTGCTCAATGGGAGACAGATCTGGTGATCTCGCAGTCCAAGGTGACATGTCGACACTCTGTAGAGCACGTTGCGTTACAACAGTGATATGAGGGCGAGCATTATCCTGTTGGAAAACTCCCCCTTGAATGCTGTTCATGAATGGCAGCACTACAGGTTGAATTACCAGACTGACGTACAAATTTGAAATCAGTGTGTTTGGGATAACCACGAGAGTGCTTCTGCTGTCATAGGAAATTGCCCCCCTGACCATGACTCCAGGTATAGATCATCTATTAGGCATAGTTTATAAAACACTCTCACACAATAACAGAATCTTACTAAGAAATTTCGTTTTTTATTCAGTAAAATGAGATAATAAGTAATTTAAATAAGTAAGAATTAAATTTAAAAAATTAAAAAACCCGACTGCGTAAAAAACGAACTAATTAATTATTTATCAACAATGTGAAACTTTTTTTTTTTAATATTACTTACCTATTTTTTTATTTACTTGTATTGATGACTTTTAAGTTGTGTTTAATTGCTAGTTCCTATCTATAATCACTGTTTTGATTAAGCATATAGATGTCTATGAAGGTTAGAGTTGCAGTAAAGCTAGAGATCCTACCTACACAACTTCCAGGTTGTGTAATATTTAAACGGAGCTTCTGACTGTAAAATAGTCAATGAAACATCGTCTTCATTTTGAAAGACCTATCCAATGATAGGCCACTCAATAGGGTGCGTAATTTATTTTTCATCCCTACCACCATTTTGTATTTTACGGCCACCATTTTGAATTTATAAAAACAAATCCTAGCCTATAACCATCGGACGGTTAAGACGAATCGATAGAAACCTCATTCATTAAAATCCATCCAGCCGTTGGAATGTTTCGAGGGTATAAAGAAATCCACATGCCCAGATACCCGTGAAACACATAATCCTTCTTAGCAGTCGTGTAAAAAGACATAACTCAGTAGAAATCTATTTTTACAAATTGATGTCTATATGCGATAATGTGTACGAATTCTGTTAAGTATATTTTCCCTGTATACAGCAGTGCCAACTTTTGAAAAATATTAGGTGGTCTCAAAACTTTTTGAGTAAAATAAGATATACAATTTTATCCCTTAGTGAGTGTATGTGTGGAGAGAGAGAGAGGCAAAAGACTAAAGATGATAATTCGAAGTTAAATTATGTTTTAATAAAGCAAAATATAAAATTGTTATAATTTAATTAATATTTTATTAAATTATATTCTCATAAATTCTTCCTTATAAATACATTAATATTTATTTATAAGGATATAAATGTATTAATTTATTTGTAAGGATATAAATACGTTAATATTTATTTATAAGCGTAACATAAAAATTGCTAACTATTGAAAGTACCAAATGCTAAAAGACAAGAAAAACATACAGTGTAATAACCTAAGTTCGTTATCAAATCAAGCCATAAAAACAGATGGCAAAATATGCATGTTCTAATGTTTTCTAATCAATTTATTTAAGTATCCATATTCAATCTAATCTAATATGTATTAAGTAGTTCAGTGGTATGAATTCAACAAATAATCAATAATCTTTACGGCACAAAAATATACATTTAATAACAAAAGAACGTAAAAAATCTATTCAGCGCCATTCCACGCGATACATCTAAAGAATTATAATATCAACAATACATTGACTGCCTAAGAGTAACTGCTGATACGTGGAAACCACGTCTGTAAAGCATAGATGTTCCCCCTCGGACATCTTTATTGAGGTCTTAAAAAAAAGGGTTGTATAATGATTTATACTTAGTTTAAACACAGAGTTGAATAAAATTCCAGATCTACACACAACACTAAACTTCGAATAACGTCTTTATGCACCTCTTCCCCCCACAAAAGCTTCTTTGATAAAGTAAGTTAAAGATAAATGAAATTATACATATATATATATATATATATATATATATATATCCAAAACCAAACCAAAAATTCGAAACCACGAAACTGAACCAATGATAAATAAACTAAACCAAATGACAACGATAAAATAACTAAAAACAACTAACTTCAAAAACAACATACTTTAAAAACGCAAACTTTAAAATCATTCAAACTAAAACCAGAAGAAACCGAATCAATGGAGACAGGCGTCATGCACTTGCGACATGCATCTGCGGGGTTAAAACCAGTTTTTATGTGCTCAACGCTCCCCCAACAACCTGTCAAGATCAAATGGAAAAACTAACAAATCGAATGAGCTGCCTAGACACATCGAAAACCAACAACTGAACGTGGAACTTCAAACAATCGTGCACGTTATCCCTGAACAGTCAAAACCACAGTTACTCCTCTCTTCGCATCCACATTACCTCTAAATCTCTGTGATAAGTCTTACACTTTACGAAACTTTGCAGCAGACTCAATTTTTTCCCCAGTATTTGATGTCAGTCTATCTATACGATTTAACCCGTTAATAAAAATATTTCTACATATTGAGACATGCACATTTGATCCAAAATTTAACATTTTTATAGTTTCAAAGTTAAAGCTTTTTCGTTTATCATATATAACTGTTTTTATCTCACCATTTTTTATTTCGATATTAATGTCTAAATAATTGACCATGTTTTTACTTTTTGACTCCAATTTCAAATTTATATATATTATATATATATATATATATATAATACCAAAACCACATACTATACATCTAATTCCAAAACTCCTTAACAACAGAGAAAAATTAACAAACTAACCATGGAAAAATCATACTAACAAAACTATAAACAAAAAAAAAAAAAAAAGAACACATCCATTGGAGACAGGATGCAAGGCTAAAGACTTGCTAAAGACAAAACGGCCTAGGTGGTCACCCATCAATTGTAGAAGAGTTTGATATTCGAAGAAAAGTCACACCTATTTATAATTTTCCTTACTTAACTTTGACCAGATGGTATCCAATAGAATTATTTTAATAAAGATAGAGATGTCTGAGTACCCGAATGTAGGAGTTTTTTATGGTAATTTTTTATGATAATATTCAATTAAAAGTTCAGTGAAATAGTGAGACTTTGGTAAAAGTATTTGATGTTTCTGAGATTCTGACAAATTAGAAAATTTCAGTCTTCCACCTACCCTTAACAATTCATCTGCCTCTAGAAATACATTTAAGTTCAAGATCTTACTGTTGTTTTGGAGAGGACGTTTTTCCTTTAAGCATCGAATTTCAGTTTGAAATGCGAAATATTAAACAATCTTTATCAGCTTCTTGGTCGCATTCTGTAACTCAAAAGTATCTAAATAATCATATTTTCTAATCTCTGATTTCAACTTACAGTTTTTCAGAAATCTTAAACACCATGCAGTAATTGTTATTAATTTCATAAAAGAAGAATATCGATTAATCGAATCAATGTTTAACTGATTTTCATTTACAATAGTCGATTTACAACAGTGTTTTTCTTTAGTTCTGACTGATCCTTAACTTCAGACATATCTAATTTATCGAATGGATTATTCAATTTTGGCCAAAGAGATCTGTCTTGCTTTAATCACTGGGAACCTTCCCACCAAAGATGGTTATTTTTCAACTCAGAAACTTTCAAGCATCTAGGAATTAGATCAGCGGGATTCTCTTTTCCAGGAGGGTGAAATCAATTGAATGGAGATTTCTGATTTCCTTTATCCGGTTTCTGACAAACATTTTAAATCTTTCTAACTCTCCTCTAATCCAAAAGAAAGTAATAGTAGAATCAGTCCAAAAGTAGCAAGTTGCAGGAAAGGAAATTCATTAGCAATTTTTTTGCAAAGTCTAGCAGACAAAAGGGCTCCTAAAAGTTCAAGCCGAGGTATAGAGACAATTTTTAAATGAGCGACTCTACTTTTTGCTGCCACAAAACTGGTAACAACGTTCTTATTCTTTAACACTGCTCTAAGGCACAGTACCGTACCATATGCCTTCTTTGAAGCGTCTGAAAAAATAAGTAACTCAAAATACGCTCATGTCCAAAATTAAGGTCCCAAACATAAAATCTGCGAAAACTGATGTACTATTCACTGTGTTGCCACGAAATTTGGCACAGAAGTATATTACAATGGGAGAAATAATATAGCAACATAACAATATGGAAAAGATTTTAACTGTGAATTAAAATACAGGGTATATGAAAAAGTGTTAAATCATGAATCAGAGATAAAGCATTTATCTTGGGGAAAGTCTGTCTAATATTGAGTGTGACCATCGTACACTGCTATACAAGCCTCACAACGAGCTCTCATGCTGTTTATGAGGTTGTCAATAAATGTTTGTGGCAACAAAGCCCATTCTTCCAAAAACGCGGCTTTTAACTCCTGGCGGGTCCTGGGACGTGGGTTACGCTGTGCAATGGCTTTTCTTAAATCATCCCAAACATGTTCAATAGGATTGAGTCCCACAGACCTCGAGGGCCAATTCATGCGGCGAATATCCTCCTCATGAAAATGATCAACAATGTGAGCTCTGAGTGGCTTCGCATTATCGTCGATAAACATGAAGTCCGGGCCTACAGCACCCCGGAAAAACCTCACATAGGCTTCAAGGACCTCATCCCTAATGCCCGACTACCAGTCGTGTGTGTTTCTTTCACTGCATCCAACAGGAGAGCCCGATTGTTGTGGAGTCGAAGACATCAGAATTGAACGCAACAAGAATTGTGGCGTGCTCTTTTCAGTGATGAGTCGAGATTCACCACGCAGAGTGATTCTCGTCGAATCTTCATCTGATGAGAACGTGGAGCTCGCTATCATCCCTCCTATGTAAAAGAAATCGACAGATTTGGTGGCAAATGAACCCTTGTCTGGAACAGCATCATATTCTGTAATCATAAACCACTGCAAAACTTCTATGCGGGTTCTGTCAACGCACATCGCTATAGGGATGAGGCCCTTGAAGTCTATGTGAAGTTGTTCCGGTGTGCTGGATATCCGGACTTCATGTTTATAGACGATTAATGAGAAGCCACACAGAGCTCACATTGTTGATGATTTTCATAAAGAAGATAATATTCGCCGTATGAATTGACTCTCTAGGTCTCCGGACCTCAGTCCTATTGAACATTTTTGGGATGGTCTAAGAAATGCCATTGCACAGCGTAACCTCCCTCGCAGGACCCGCCAGGAGTTAAAAGCCGCGCTTTTGAAAGAATGGGCTTTGTTGACGCAAACGTTTATTGACACCCTCATAAACAGTATGAGAGCTTGTTGTGAGGCTAATACGGAGGTCACACTCCATATTAGACGGACTTTTCCCAAGATAAATGAAAACTTACTTTTTTACCACATGCTTTACAATTACGGACAAAATGTGAAAAATCGCTTAACTTACTTAAAGTACTGTCAAATACATCTTGAGGAGCAGACCGCCCTTCTCTCCTTAAAATCTATAGAGCTGTAATTCGTACTAAAATCGACTATGCCTGCCAGGTCTATGGTTCTGCCCGTAATTCTGTTCTTAAAAATTGGACACATTACAACATAGCGCACTCCGTGTTTGCTCTGATGCATTTCGTACATCTCCAATTTTAAGTCTTTATGTTGGCTGTAATGGCATCAGCATTACACCATACTCGTGAAAAACTTTCATTAGAATTGTATTACCGTGTCCTTTCTCATCCTGGCCATCCTCTTCACACTTATATTTTAAATACCAACAATGATATTCTTTATCAGCATCGACCATCTTGAATCCCATGTTTTGGAACCAGAATGAGAAACGTTATTAATAATGGCCCTCTGAATAATATCGAGGTGAGTCCATGTCCCTCACATGTCCTACCTCCTTGGTATCCTCCTAATATTACCTCTCTCCATCCTTTTAAAGGATATGATCAAAACAACCTGGCTCCTGTTGTTTTCCAACAGTTATTTGCTTCACATCGAGCAAATTTTAATAACTACACTGAGATTTATACAGATGGCTCTAAAAGAGGTGATATTGTTGGTTGTGGGATTTTTTTGTGAGAACACTTCTTTAAGCTATCGCCTTCATTCTTGTACTTCTGTCTTTGTAGCCGAACTAATTGCAACAGAGAGAGCCATGTTCCACATATCTCATCATCATAGCTCATCGTTCATCATTTATACTGACTTAAATAGTTCTATTGACGCAATTAAATCATTTAAAAAGCATCCTTATGTCACATCCATCCTTGATTTTTATAACAAATTGACAAGACGTGGCTATAATATTTTATTTTGCTGGGTACCTGGACACATGGGTATCCCTGGAAATGAAAAGGCAGATGAGGCGGCAAAACTGGCTCTTAATCCCTTATACCATAGAATTCCATTTTCAGACGTTAAACTAATTATAAAACACTTTATTCGTAATAAATGGCAAGAAAGTTGGGATTTGGAAAACAATAATAAACTGCACCGTACCAAACCAACAATAATGACCTGGTTTCCTATTTATCCAAGAAAAACTGATGTAATTCTGACTCGTCTGAGAATTGGACATTCAAGAATTTGTCATAAACATCTTTTACTTCGGGAGGATTCACCCATGTGTCGACATTGTCATTTTGATTACCTGACCATTTTTCATATTTTAACGCATTGTCCGGGCCTCCGGCACTTATATAGAATTTATTTTAACACATCATCACCAATCTTGACAAACCTCATTGGGGAAACATCTCATGGGGCACTCTTTACTTTTTTAAAACATGCCGGTTTTTAATTTGAGATTTAGTTTTTTATTTGCTCCATAAGTTTGACTTGCTTATTGACATCTGGATGGAAACCCCATCCAGGTAACTTTGCTTCATCTTTGCTTTACTGGATTTCTATTTTACATTGTTTTCTACTCTTGTTTGACGACTACATCTGGGTGGGTACCCCATCCAGATGGCTTTTTTATTTCCATTTTAACTCATTTTATTATTTTTTCTGGACTCACATTTTGTTTAGCGCAGCATGTCCCTAAAGGGATTTTGCGCCATAAAACCCAATACAACCAACCGACCAACCCGAGATAAATGCTTTATCTCTGATTCATGATTTAACACTTTTTGATATGCCCTGTATCTTAATTCACAATTAAAATGGTTTGCATATTGTTATGTTGCTAAATTCTTTCTTCTATTGTAATATATCTCTGTGCCAGATTTTGTGGAAATACAGTGAATAATTCATCAGTTTTCACAGATTTTATGTTTGTGACCTTAATTTTAGACATGAGTGAAACCGACTTCATCAGGGCAATATCAGCCAAATAATATCTGGAAATGTTATTACAATTCAGTTCTTTTATTTCCTCAAACCATTCATCCCATAAATTGTCCAAATGTTTGGGTAGCTTTTCATCCCAATCAAGTACTAAACGCAAAATTTCTTAAATTAAACCTTTAATTGTAACAGTATAAGGACTTATAAAAACAAATCGGTCGAAAATGCGACCAACAGTTTGCAATAAATAACATTTAGTACTATGTTTATTCGAAAGGGATTTTCCAGATTTTGAGACTTAAATGAAAATATGTCACTATTTTCGCCCCAAGCAAACCTTAAGACCTTTGAAGTTATCAAGAGCTGATTAGTGAGATTTAAGTTGTCAGTTATTTCATTAATGTGTAAACCATATTCTTTCCATTTCTCATGTAATTCATGCGAGTTGGTTTTCCATTTCCTAAAAGTCGTACTAGCTTCTTGAAATATTTCGCAGGCTTCCTTACTAATTTTAAATTGCGCAATCAACATTTGGTTGACTTGTAATAAAATCATCAACGTATAATGATGAATTTAAAATTTCAAAAGATTCAGGAAATGTTTCTACATACCTTTGTATGTGATGCTTGATAGTAGCAGCCAGAAGAAAGGGACTTAATTTTACCCCCCAGCCCCCCCCCCCCCACCCCAAAAAAAAAAAAAACTTTCTTTAGTCTAAATATCTTAAATTCCTTACTTGGATCATCAATTCATGGTTCATGATCCCAAAAAAAATTTCTGAAGTCCATGTCTGGTTCATCAATCTCGATCTGTAAAAACGCTTGTTGAATGTCTGCAGTAAGTGTTACTGGAAATTTTCTGAATTTGATTAAAAGGCTGAAAAATTCGGGAATGAGATTCAATCCAGTATGTAAACAATCATTTAATGACAGTTCACCTTTAGCATGGGAGCTTGCGTCGAAGACAATTCTAACTTTAGTGGTAGACTTTCCTTCACGAATTACTGCTCTGTGGGGTAAGTAAAATGTGTTTACATCAGATGTGTTGTCAACAGATTTGATAATATTCTAACTATCTAAAATAGCTTTATATTCTGAGAATAACAAAAATCCGTTTATAAAGCTTGCTCTCAATTTCAAAAATCTTCTGCGTGCAACTTCGCGATTGTTATTAAGAGCCATTTTCAAAGTCGCCTTGCATGGAAATTTCACTTTGTGTCGATTATCTTTAAAAACAAGGTTAGGCTGAAAATCAGGCATAATATCATCGTCCACATTACTAATATTTTGAGTTTCGGATTCAATTCCTAAACTTTCCAACTGCCAAAAGTTTCTGATTTGATCGGATATATCCTTTTTTTTAACTATAAGTTTTAAGCTGAACAATCCATTGGCTGACCCCATATAATCCTGTAAACACCAGCCGCAAAGGTTTTCAGTAACTACGAGATTATTCTTTAGTCTTTTAATTCTACCAGTTGGTAGGGGAAGGTGTTGTACCTCTGACCATATTGTTCCTTTGACCACCTAAGCTGTAGTGCCACCTAGCAGCGTTTTATGAATTTTGGTGTAATTAGCGCATAGTTCATTCACTAGAGGGCTAGTGCAACCTACTGTATATTATTCACGTCAAGGACGATTCCTGTGAATAATACTAATACATTTCCATCATAAAAATGTAAGTATTTATTTCTTAATGTTTTGCCTAATAATATTTTTTGTGCTATGTCTTTGTTGATAGAAATAATTTGACATGGTAGCTATAGACTTTTATAAATATGGTGCGGATTGTGGAAATGATTAACCTAACCCTAAACCTGTAGCATGCTTTATAATTTGCACTAACATGATGTTGTACTTCTGAGCATGATCAGTTGTTGTTCCTTTGACCAGGTCAAAGGTACAACATTCTTAAAAGATTTTCAAAACATTTCAACTTTTATGACTCACTACAACTGTCTCTAAATTAGTTAACGATATTTTTTTACTTCAATTGTTCATAAATAATAAAAAAATATCTGGACTGGGATAAGCATAGTTCATGTACCTCCTAAACTCACATCCCACAAAGGAAAAAAAACAAGTTGAAGGGATAACGTCTGCCGAAAGGGGAGCAACTATCACTAAGATTACTGCTGTTAGTGCATCCAGAAACATCATTCCCCTTTGTTTGTTTTTTCCCGGGTCAACTTTAAACCATTTATGCTTCACAGAACGCCTCCTGGATCAATAGGGGCTGCAAACACATCAGGTTAGTCAAATGAGATCATATTCCAACTGTTCTTTCAACATTTTCTGAAAAATATTAGGCCTAGTGCTGAAAGACCAGTATTGTTATTATTTGATAACGGTGAATCTCATATTACCATACCAATAATTGATTTAGCCAAGGCTAGTGGTGTGACACTAATGACATTTTATCTACATTCTAGCAATAAAATTCAATCTCTTGATAAAGGTGTTTATGGTCCTTTTAAAGCCTTTTATAATCAAGCTGTAAATAATTGGATGGTTTCTCCAGGAAATGTTAGAAAGCCTCTTACAATCTACAACATTGCTGAACTTGCGGGCATAACATATTCTAAAGCTATAGTTACAAACAATATTATGAAAGGTTTTAAGGTCACAGCGTTTGTGTATTTCAATGAGAACGTTTTCTCTGATGACGAATTTCTTGCAGCTACTGTAACAGACAGACCGATGTTGGATGAAACTGATTTTGATGAACCATCAGCGAGTGGCGCAGCTCAAACTGACAATATCATTCCTCAATGTAACAGTTCAAATCTATCGTCACTTACCAATAACACCTGAAACTGTGAGACCTCATCCAAAAGTGCATGCAAGGAAAATGTCAAATAGGGGTCGGCATAAAGGGAAATCTTGTATCCTGACAGATACTCCTGAAAAATCTAAAATATTGAAGCTGAAAAAAAAAAGACAAAATCAACACTCTAAGCGCAAGAAACAATGATACTGAATAAAATTATTTTTTTTTCGTCATTGATGTATTCTCTAATTGCCTGATCAGATGTACAACTACCCATGGTCAAAGGTATAACCATATGTTGTACCTTTGACCACAATGTTATTATTTTTTTTAAAATGAAATTAAACATAACAAAAATAAAACTAGAGCCTTGAAAAAATTACGTATGATAAACCAGGTGATACTGATTATAATAAATCAAAGAAATCGAATTTAGCCTTAATAGTTAAGCTACGAAAATTAAAATTTTGCAAAGTGGTCAAAGGAACAACACCTTCCCTATTATAATAATTATCATTACCGATTAAAACTGTAATTTGTTTACTAGTATATTTATAACTATCAGCTAGTTATAAACCTTTTAATTTATTATGTGCTTTCCTAATGTATATATCAGGAGTGGGTAAGCGCAAGCAGATGAAATTTGATCTGTTTCAAGAGCTTCAACTTCAATATGTACAGAGGGTTGTTCTCTATTTTCAAGTTTTACCTTTACAACACTGTACGTTTTCTCAGTTGCCTTTTTGACACCAAATACCAACATTTATCTTGGAATCCTTTTCAAGTTGAAAACAAATAGCCCTATTATGTTGTTTTTTTTTATCACAAACATCGCACATTTTGTTTTTTTCACGGTCTTTCATTCTGTGTTTACACTGTAAACATAAAAAGCATCTTCCCTGCTTTTTAGCCCCTGGTACAGTATGCTATTTCTTTCTCCCAGCATATTTTGTGTCCAAAAAATAACGTTACCTTACAGAAGCCAGCAATAAACAAAGCTGATGTATCATTGTACAATTAAATACTCTATAGCATTTTTTTTTATTTCTAAGCATCCCACAATTTCATTTTTTATACCGTCGTACTGGAAAAGAAAGTACTTTTAAATGCAATTTGTTTGAAAACTGTATCTCCATTGATTTTTGAAATATAAATTTTTTTGTAGTTTTTAGCACCATTTATTTAATTTTGGCAACTCAAGTACTCCATTTATGTAGAAAGTAAAGGGAAAATAGTTGAAAAATAGCAATTACATCTTTTTGTTGCCATTTTCTCATAACAACCGAAAGAAAATGTAATTAAAATACGTGCTATTTTGAAAAAATATAAACGAATAATTTGTTAAAACATGGAGCTATTATAAACTATATTTAATTTTAAGTTATCTATATTAATGTTACAAACAAATGAAGGCCTATGAACCATTAGATAGGCGTTTTTTTGTCGAGTTTCTTTAATGACGACATCTTTTTGCCGCATTTTTGTATTATTTTGCGACAGTAACATCCTATGCATGCTTTACTGTAGATGTTTAAAAGTAGAGCGTAAATATGGAATTCTAAAGCGAATGCAAATGACGTCATTTTGCATAAAATAAAAGTGTGTGTTTTAAGTGTTAAAATTGAAATATGTTTTGTGCTATTTATATTTACATATATCTTTTTTCATCGGGGGCGACACTAAATTCCTAAAAAGCAGAATTCATGTTTTCTAGTTTAATATTTCTTTCTTATGATCTATCGTTAAAGAGTTGCAGATTTCACTATTATGATCAACAGTATTACAGAATAAACTCGAATTCCTATTTACAGAAACCATTAATTCCGTAGCTGAAACAATTTTTTGTTTATATCCGTTCGTATTATATTGACATCTGGGCTTACATTTAGATTATTTATCTGTAAATTTTGGTCTATGTTCAATTTTGTTATCATTCGAAAAGGATTTCTTAGTATCTAAATCATGAACAGTTAATACCCTTCCTCTACTTTCAACTTCATTTTTAAGAAAACTCTTAAGATTATCTATATTCCGCATTTCACCGTTCTATAGATTTCTATTAAACTCTAATGTCGAATCTGGGGGTATTAACTTCAGTAATATTGGACAAAGTAACCCGCTGTATGTATCAGATTTTATACCCAATGACTCTAAATTTCGAATTTGCGCCAGAAATTTATCGTACAAATTTCTTAAACCACCCGTGTCAGAAGAACTTTTCAAACCTTTCATATTTAATAAATTACTTAAGTGAGCATGTACGAGCATGTCATTACCGCCATATCTTTCATTCAAAAGCGATACGACCATGCGTGATTTTTTTCTGTCAAACCGAAACCACTAATCGTGTTTGCAGCCGCTCCTGACACCAAACTTTTTATATAGGTAAATTTTTCGATTTCTGTTACACTTGGGTTTTTATCTATCGCTAATTCAAACTGGTTCCAAAATTTTAAAAATTTGTCTTGTTCCCAAAAAATCGGTTTATTTGTAGCTTTGGTAATTTTACTCTTTTCAGTTCAGTAGCAGCATGACATGTTCGCACGGCATGTCTGCACCAACAATTCGGCTTCTAAACCCCAGGTCAATCAGAAGTAGTTCGGACAGCGGTGGCCCAGTTGGCAGAGCATCGAATCCGGAGCTAAGGCCGTGGGATCGAGGTCTACTGCTGTCTATAATCCGCCATGTTCGCTAATGGGGCCTGGTGCATTTAAAATCTGTCGCGGGTGCAAAGTCCTCCAAGTTACCTGTGAATTATACCTCTTGAGGTGCCTTGCCAGGTTAAGGTCTCGTCATCTGATCAAGGTTCTAAATTACGAGACCAACTTCAGTAGCAATGTGCAGGTGCCAAACAACAGGGTATAATGTTAAGTAACCGGCTAAACAAGTATACACAAACGAGCAGTAGGCACTGCAGATAGGATGACGATCGAGGGAATGATGTCAGGTTTACTGCCGTTTTGCGGCGATTAGGCGGTCTTACGCCCCGATGCCAGGTACTAAACCCGTTAAGCTGGGGCAAACCGGCAGGTAGGGGCCTGGTCATCGGTTAGAAAAGAAGAAAGACATGTTCACACTGAATCGATTGAAGTTTCAATTGGTTCCAAAATTCTAAAAATGTATCCTGTTCCCCAGAAAATCGATTTATTTGCAGCTTTGGCAATTTCACTTTTGTCAATTCGGTAGCATGACATGTGAGTACTGAATCAATATTATTACTATTAGTAATATTTTCATTAGAATTCAAACTTTTAATTTTAAAGTTTAATTTACTTCTATAAGATATTATTTTCTGGTCATATTCATCAATATTCAGGATTTCATTTTCCACATTTTTCGCATTTATTAGATTTAAAATGTTGTTATCTATATCCTTAATAGTCTTACATTTAACATTCAATTTATGGATTGCTACTTCTAAATATTCTAAAAAATATTCCGTGCCAATACTGTTCATTTTCTTCTGACAGTTTATTCAGTAGATTTCGATGCGTATCACGCAATTTGCGTTCTTTATTTTCATTCATTTTCAAAAGTAAAATATAACAAAATCAACTCACCAACTTCATGTCGAAACGAATCAAACTTTCATTATATTGCACAATAATCTTGTTCACATCGAAACTTCTCGGCCAAAGCACCAATGTTCTAAAGTTTTCTAATCAATTTATTTAAGATTCATATTCAATCTAATCTAATATGTGTTAAGTAGTTAAGTGGTATAAATTCAACAAATAATCAATATTCATTTTCTTCTGACAGTTTATTCAGTACATTTCAATGCGTATCACGCAATTTGCGTTCTTTATTTTCATTCATTTTCAAAAAGTAAAATATAACAAAATCAACTCACCAACTTCATGTCGAAACGAATCAAACTTTCATTATATTGCACAATAATCTTGTTCACATCGAAACTTCCCGGCCAAAGCACCAATGTTCTAAAGTTTTCTAATCAATTTATTTAAGATTCATATTCAATCTAATCTAATATGTGTTAAGTAGTTAAGTGGTATAAATTCAACAAATAATCAATATTCATTTTCTTCTAACAGTTTATTCAGTACATTTCAATGCGTATCACGCAATTTGCGTTCTTTATTTACATTCATTTTCAAAAAGTAAAATATAACAAAATCAACTCACCAACTTCATGTCGAAACGAATCAAACTTTCATTATATTGCACAATAATCTTGTTCACATCGAAACTTCTCGGCCAAAGCACCAATGTTCTAAAGTTTTCTAATCAATTTATTTAAGATTCATATTCAATCTAATCTAATATGTGTTAAGTAGTTAAGTGGTATAAATTCAACAAATAATCAATATTCATTTTCTTCTAACAGTTTATTCAGTACATTTCAATGCGTATCACGCAATTTGCGTTCTTTATTTACATTCATTTTCAAAAAGTAAAATATAACAAAATCAACTCACCAACTTCATGTCGAAACGAATCAAACTTTCATTATATTGCACAATAATCTTGTTCACATCGAAACTTCCCGGCCAAAGCACCAATGTTCTAAAGTTTTCTAATCAATTTATTTAAGATTAATATTCAATCTAATCTAATATGTGTTAAGTAGTTAAGTGGTATAAATTCAACAAATAATCAATATTCATTTTCTTCTGACAGTTTATTCAGTACATTTCAATGCATATCACGCAATTTGCGCTCTTTATTTTCATTCATTTTCAAAAAGTAAAATATAACAAAATCAACTCACCAACTTCATGTCGAAACGAATCAAACTTTCATTATATTGCACAATAATCTTGTTCACAAAGTATCCATATTCAATCTAATCTAATATGTATTAAGTAGTTAAGTGGTATAAATTCAACAAATAATCAATATTCTTTGCGACACAAAAACGTACATTTAATAACAAAAGAACATAAAAAAATTTATTAAGCGCCATTCGACGAAATACATCCAAAAAATTCTAATATCAACAACATATTAGTTCGGTTCAATTCAGAAGAGGACAGTTCAAACAGAAATGCGCTGGCTAAGTAGCTGTTTAGAGAATTAGCAGGAACATCGCAGCAAGTTTGTTTTTGAGATAAATTATTTATACATCCGCTGGAGGGGATTTCAGTGCTCCTGGAAATGAAATTGATCTCTTTACTATTTTGAAAACAAAATTATTTTGAGAAAATCAATAAAACCAAATTTCAATTCAGCGATTAAATAAATAAATTGAAATTAGGCGGGATGAAAAATCAAATTACTGGGTGGGCTCGCGCCCCACGGTCTCATATAAGTTGGCGCCACTGTCTTTATATAATCTATAGAATAAAGACACACCACGCAACACACTAAAACTTAGATATGTTTAAAAAGGGATACCACAGCGGAAAAATTAGTTCTTGCAATGATCGATCCTAGTGAGTTCTTTAATCAAATTATTTTGTGTTTCTCTGTAAATGAACTATAAATGCTACGCACTCCATAACCTATACAAAACATGTTGTAGTGCACATTAGTGAAGCATTTTTATTATTTATGTTTAAAGCATCATAACATAAATAAATTCATCACAGTCGATTTTTCAAATGGATCATACTGTAATGGATTTCTTTTGTGCGCCCCTGTAACAGAACTATAAATTCTACTCATTCAATACTCCTGAAAAAGCATTTTATAATTTACTCCATCTTAGTGATGCATACTAATCTATGTTTGAAATATCGTAACAATGATAAAATGCACCGTAGACAATTTCCCCCCTTAGACCGTAATGCAACGAAATTCTTTTGTGTGTCATTGTAAGTGAATTTTAAAAGCTACACAACACACTGCATTTTCAATACCAAACATTATGCACTATACGTCGAAAACATACAACATCTACATGGCAATCCGAGTATGCTTACGAAAGTACTAGCGCGGATAGACAGACAAGCCGAAGTCATAAACACTTTTCAACTATGTTGGAAAGTTGTTGTTTATGTTGGGTATTATGTTGTGTTAATGCTGTTTGTTCTCAAATTCAAACTGGCAACTTTCACTGGCAACACATTCCTGAATTCTTTCTTATTCGGAAACGAGTGAACTTCGCAAGTGCTCTTATTCAGAACTATGAAATCCAATAGCGTTTTCAATAAGATTATAAAGGCATAGGATCTCTCAGAAAATTCTGTCTATTTTGGCATTTTGAATTAAAGTTCCGGATGCGATAACCCGATAAAGACCGTCGTGAGACAATAATTGCTTATAACGCAAGAGTGAATTTTTTTGCCTAAAAATGAAAACGCTATTGGATCCTAGATCACTTCAATAGTCAGGACAGCTGGTTTCATGTTTTTTAACACTTTTCAACATAACTGAAATGTGTTTATGATTTCGGTTTGTCTGGCCGTCTGGCTGTCCACGCTCTAACTCACTTAAATAGACTCGGAATTTCATACAATTGATATGTGTTAATGATGTTTACCATGACATGTTCGGTACTGAATATGAAATGTGTAGCTTTAATAGTTCATTTACAGGGGCACTCAAAAGAATTCCGCTGCATTAGGGCCAATGGGGGGAAAAAACGCTTGAAATGTTATTTAATGACAGTACGCTGTTTCAAATGTATTGAAATTTGTATAAATCACTGAATTTCACTAAAAGAAAATTACACTCGATTAGAGCATTGATAGCATTTATCGTTCATTTACAAGGACACATAGAAGAAATCGATTTCAGTACTGTCTTTGAGCAATATTTGATGGAAGTGCGTTTTCAGTTTCAGTATGCTCTTTTAAATTGAACTAATTTTTTGCATGTTACTCGTTTTGTATAAATTCTATACCTCGTATACAGGGCTACACAAAAGAATTCACGTACCATTCTCCTTATTAGCGGAAATTGCTGTAGGGGAATTTTCAGCTGTGGTATGTATTTCCCTTTGAACTATTTTTTTGCATTCGTGTAGTTTATTCATTCAAATCTATATATCATATACAAGGCTCAAAACAATTAAAGGATATTTGAAGTTTTATATAAAATAAAGATATAAACGAAATTTTTTTTGCCGAAAATAGAAGAAGAGAATCACAAATGCAAATTTTTCTGGTTTTCAAACTGTGGAGTATGCAAATTTTGAGTTCGACGTCAAAAACGTCGCTTCAGCGGCAGCGAATGAAATTTGACTTTCAACTGGATAAAAGAGAATGAAGACAAGGATGATCGGCATTCAGTGATTGCTTTGTTTCGATGAGTACGATGTCTCAGCGAAGTCATTTGACAGATTCAGAATCTTTGAGACTTGTTGGTAGGTTAGAAGGGGGCCAAACTCAAGCCGAAGTAGCGCAAGCCATTGGAGTGTCACAAAGTGTCATTTCCAGGATCTGGAACCGTTTTTTGGAGAGTGGATGTGCAGGCCGAAGACCAGGGCAAGGTCGTAGACGGGCAACAACGCCCAATGAAGATCAGTATTTAGCTGTTAACAGCTCGGAGACACCGAACCATGAACGCTACTCTTCTCCAACAACACCTTCGCTCGGCTACAGGCACAACGATTTCAACTCAGACTGTCCGAAACCGGCTCCATGCTGTAGGTCTGTATGCTCGCCGACCGATGGTATGTGTTAGATTAACATCAAGGCATCGTCGCGACCGCAGGGAGTGGGCAACCGAGCATGTCAACTGGAGGAGAAATGAATGGAGCAATATTCTGTTTTCTGACGAGTCCCGTTTTTCTGTGCATCCGGATAATAGGCGTATTTTCATCTGGAGGGACCGTGGCAGTAGGAATAATCCTGCGTTCGTGCACGAAAGTGTCAGATTTGGCGGTGGAGGAGTGTTGGTGTATGGTGGCATCTCCATTGACGGGCGCACTGACCTCTACATCATTCGAGATGGAGCTTTGACTGGTCGCCGATATAGGGATGAGATCCTCAGACGTATTGTAGTCCCTTACGCTGCAGCAATCGGAGATAACTTCATTTTAATGGACGATAACTGCAGGCCACATCGTGCAAACCTGGGGGAGGATTTCCTTTTCGAGGAAGGAATCGTTCGAATGGAATGGCCAGCGTGTTCTCCAGACATGAATCCAATCGAGCACGTTTGGGACGCTCTAGGAAGACGAGTTTCTGGCCGCCAACAACCCCACAAACTCTCCAAGAACTGGAAAGAGCTTTTCTGGAAGAGTGGGGCAGAATACCCCAACTCGTCATTAATAGCCTCATTGAGTCCATGCCTCAAAGGTGTTCAACGTTGCTGACCGCCCGTGGAAACCATACCCCCTACTGAAAATGATTTTCTTTGAAGAAAACACCTTTTCTTATTCTTTTTTTCTCATATGCACAAATTGTGTTTTTTTCCTTTAGTACACAAATGCGCAATAAAATGCATTTTTTTCTGCCAAACATGTGTAATTTATTCTCATATAACCTACTATGTCTGTCGACCATGTATCAATCAGCTAAACAGTTTACCAGATACAAAATCCACCTAAAACTGCAATATCCTTTAATTGTTTTGAGCAGTGTAATTCGAATGATTACACTAGTCTGCATGATATCAGATGATTAAAAACCAATGACTGCCTTTAATGTATCTTTTTATGCTGATTGCAGAACTGTTCTTAGTTTTCTTCTATCACGTATAGTTCGTTTTCAGTCGACCAGAGTTGATTTTGAAGATTCAAGGGAAATTTCCCTTCATCACACACAAAAAATTAAAAGCTAGAATTTCCGTTGGTCCTCAAATCAAAAAACTGATGAATGACAATGATTTTGAAAAAACGATGAATGAGATAGGAAAAGGCCTATGAACCGCTTTCAAATGTGTTACCGAAAACTTTCTACGGAGTAAGAAAGATCCAAATTACAGGAATATTGTTGAAACAATGCTGGAAAATTTCAAGAAGTTAGGCTGTAATATGAGTGTAAAAATGAACTTTCTGCATTCCCATATCGACTACTTTCCAGAAAATCTGGGACATTGCAGTGAAGAGCACGGTGAGCGCTTTCACCAGGATATCAAAGAGATGGAGAATAGGTACCGGGGAAGATAGAATGCAAATAGGATGGCAGACGACTGTTGGATTTTAAGAGGAACATAAATGATGAAGAGCTGCTGCAAGAAAGACAAAAATTAAAAAGTTTGTTTAATTCAGCACTGTTTGCTTTTCCTTTTATTAAAGAAATATCATGAACTTATAAGGACGTTTTTTACAGTATTTTTAACGTGTTTAATGAAGTACTTTGTATGAAATTGTGATAAGTTTTTGATTGCATTAATTAAAATATTCAAAGCACAACTTCTTGTATTTTGTAAAATCCTGACGTGATAGACAAAAATGGAAGTCATTTCCGGAATCAGCATCAAAAATTGATTCATGTAAAGTGGCTCTTAAGAAATCATCTGACAAAAAATTTAAAAATGCAGACTGGTGTAATCCGATTGTAGTCGGGAACTGCTGAAATTGGGTTTTAAAATGCGTTATGCGTTTCCAAATGGTTCAATTAGACATAACATTTTTAACAGTGGCGTGGCGTGAAAATTTTCGGTGGTCATCGCAATTATTTAAGTTTGTGGTGAAAAATTATTAACTCTAAAATTCAATGGTTGAATGTTCAAAAAAGAAACTTTAAATCTTACCTTCACTTATCAGGGCCGGCCCAAGGCGTGTGCGAAGTGTGCCACCGCACGGGCGCCAAACCGGAGGGGCGCCAAATAGATGAGAGAGCTCCTATAAGAGCACTGATAAAAATTATTTTATATTCTGCGTTTTTGTTTTCTTTTACATTTTCTATAGCTAGCCTAGGCCAGCTCGAGAAAAGATTCTTCGTTCTGTTTAAAAAGAAATTCAAGGGCGCCGAATTTTCGCATGCAGACATCGGCTTCTGTTCTTTATTTGAATGGAATTACTATTACTTTTATAAGCTACTGACAAAAGAAATAGAATCACGAACCCCAGGAACCACCCGATTCAAATCTGCTTCCCTTGCGGGATGCTAATTAATTTCGACTTTGGCAGATTCATGGTGAATCCTATCACTTCCGGCTATTTAAGCGCATTATTCTAGAGTCCTCTTATCCCACAAGGAATCTGAGTCGGTCCCCCAGATGACCGGAAAAAAGAAACCCTTATGAGCTTAAAGGGGCAGAAATTTTAAAATAAAAAAACAGACGTCTTTGAAAAGTTGTTCTTCTAGCAGCGTCTTCTGGATGTGAGTTCATCTTCTTCTGCGAATAGTCAATAACGTTAGTGTCAGAAATTTTGCCAAAAGTGAAAAAAAGGGCATATAACCAAAAATATATAGGTAAATAGTTCTTATTAAAATGACCACATTATCGAGACAATACACTTCGGTCGTTCACTAATTATTTTATTAAACTGCTGTAAATTGAATATTTAACAGGTAAAAATGAATCAAACCAAACATTTTCCAAGTAGCTTGATTCATTTATTTATTTAGCTTAAATGAGTAATTTTCTTGCGAATGTAAAACATAGCAGAACATTTAAAGTTACAAAGCATGCTCGAAGCATTTCAAAGTTGTCAGTTCTTGAAATTACGAAAGACATTGCGACCTAAACTAAGAGTGGCGGAACAAGGGCCTATATGGCGTCCTGGTGCGTGAGGCAAAAAGTCAGATGGGACCCCCTATAACATGCTTTTAGCCACAATTTCTACTTATTAAAAAAACGATTTGGGGGTCTGAGGTGGGGGTTGGGTATTTTAGAGATGAGAGCCTGGGTAGCTGCCTTTATTGCCCTTGTGATAGTCAGGCTCTGATCGGAATCAGTGTTTTTTTTAGGCACATATCGTGGAAGATAGTGCTTCTCCGACACAAGACCCCCACCCCCCCCCCCCTACTTGGGAAAATTTCCGAGCAACGGTACAATTCTTTTAGTGTTTAATTATTCAAATATTTATCATCTTAAACGGAGAGGAGGGGGGGGGGGGCGGTCGGGGGTTAATTGACGGAAAGAGATTAAACTATTTCTATTTTTGCTACAGGCACGCATTTGTTCCAAAATCTTCCAACTTCAGGGATTTCGTTCAGCCGGCGCCCATGCCATATTCTTTGAATTTATGTATAGCCACAGTTTTCCGAAACGTGGTCTGAAAGGAACACTGAGCGGAAAGCCAGTAAAAAATAACGCCATAAAAATATATAATTACGTTATAATGATGCACTGTTTCATTCGTTATTATTTATTTATTAGTGGAATATAATCTTTGGCCCGTCCATTACACAATAAATATTTCGCAATACTGAAATTTTAAGCAGATATTGTTAATTTAAAAATAAAAATTGCTGGAATTTTAACTTAAATGAAAAAAAAAAAAAGACTTTTTTGTAATCAGATTATGTATTTGATACTGAGTCAAAGTTTGTCTAAACCGAAAGGGAATTCTATTCAATATTACAGAGATTCTTTTTTATTTTGTGAAATAATTTGCACCTTAAGTACTGGAACAACGAAATCTGCTTAGGGGTAAGGTTTCTTTGGGATAATATTGTTCTTAGCCTTTTTATTATATATACAGATTTATGCCCAAGCGCAATTTTTCTCTTAGTGATTTATTATTTAAAATTAAGCGAAAAAAGTAAATTTACCCCCCCCCCTTTTTTTTTAAATCATCTACGATGACAATTTTTTTTCAAAAGGGTGGAGCAAAGGCCCTTCCTTGCCCCTCCTCCTCTACATCCCACCAACGCCCATGACATGTACTTTATGATTTGCAAATCTACTAAACACAAGTTGATAGTAATATTACTTTACCTCGATTTTTCATTAACAGGAGCAAAGAGCTCTATGAATAAATCAACATGAGCTTGACAATGCAATGTGAAACTGGAACCTATTTTTTAAAAAATAATAATTTATCTGTAGCCCAGTGGTTATTGAGTTGAATTCGGAATTAATTAGGGAAAGCTGTAAATTGTTCTAATCCCTTCTGTTTAGGTTTCTAGAAGGAATATGCTATGTTCCCCCCCCCCCCTCGTACTAGGTGAGCGTTAGGAAGTATGTATATATTTATAGTCAAAAAACACGTTTTTTTGCTTACCATAACAATATCTCAAAACAGCTAACTCTATCAAAAACATTGTCAACACAAATGTTGTAGAGATTAAAATTATGAGTAAAATGTGTACCTACACTTAATTTTTTTGTTGAACATTAAGGTCACAATTCTACTTTAAAGTTCTAGACCCGTGCTCAGGGGGTTGATCTCAGAATTAACTTGGAGAAAACTGAAAATTGTTTTAATCCCTTCAGTTTAGGTAAAAATGAACGTACTATGTTTTCTTCTTCGTACTTGGGTGAATGTTAGAAAATATGTACATATTTATTTTCGAAAAACACGTTTTTTATTTTAATTACCTTAACAATATCTCAAAACAGCTACTCTATAAAAACTTTGTCAATACAAATGTTGTAGAGCTTAAAATTTTGAATAAAATGAGATTGAAGGAGATGAATAAAAATTTTGAATAAAAACATCATTAATATTTTTGTTCAACATTAAGGTCGCAATTCTATTTCAAAATTTTGCCTTAATCTCTAATCAAGACCTTGAAGCCAGGAGAGACCAAGTTAACTTAACAATATCTCAAAACAGTATCAACAATAAAACAATATCTCTATCAAAAACATTGTCAATACAAAAGTTGTAGAGCCTAGAATTCTGAATAAAATGGGTACCTACACTTAATATTTTTGTTCACTATTAAGACCGCAATTTTGAGATATTGTTAAGTTAACTTGGTCTCTCCTGGCTTCAAGCTCTTGATTTAAAGAATTTTGAAATAGAATTGCGACGTTAATGTTGAACAAAAATATTAATGATGGTACTCATTTTATTCAGAATTTTAAGCTCTACAACATTTGTATTGACAATCTTTTTTATAGAGTTAGCTATTTTGAGATATTGTTAAGATAATTAAAAAAAAAGTGTTTTCGAAAATAAGTATGTATATATTTTCTAACATTCCCCCAAGTACGAGGAAGAAAACATAGTACCGTCATTTTAGACCTAAACTGAAGGGATTAAATCAATTTTCAGTTTTCTCCAAATTAATTCTGAGTTCAACCCCCTGAGCACGGGTCTAAAACTTTAAAGTAGAATTGTGACCTTAATGTTCAACAAAAATATTAAGTGTAGATACTCATTTTACTCAGAATTTTAAGCTCTACAACATTTGTATTGACAATGTTTTTAACAGAGTTAGCTGTTTTGAGATATGGTATTTAAAAAAACGTGTTTTTTGACTATAAATCTGTACATATTTTCTAACGCTCACCTACTACGAGGGGGAAAACTTAGCATATTCATTCTAGACCAAAACTAAATGGATTAAAACAATTTCCAGCTTTCTGCTAAATAATTCCGAATTCGGCCTTTTTTGACTCTCCTACCACTGGGCTACTGCATATAAATTTTATTTTATAATCGTCTTGAAAAAATCTTTCATTTAATACATTTATCGTTAAATAACCTTTTTTCCCTTTAGTGCCATATATGTTGATATTTTTATGATGTCACACACTTATAATTTTATAATGACAATTTCTTTATCCAATTTCAGTGCGGTGTTAAAACGTAAATTCGGAATACTTAAAGGTTTTCTTTGGGATGGTTTGTTTAATTCTAGCGTGGACGCAGTAGAACGAAATCCAGGAAACTTTATTTTGAGGGGGAGGACATTTTTTGTTAATCGTACTCCTTATTATTATAAATACAACTGTTACTCCCAATCATAATCTTTTCTTAGTGTTCAGTTAATTTAGGTTACTTAAAAAAATAAATTTTAGTAAGTTTTTATTATTATTATTATTATTATTACTATTATTATTGTAAATATCCTCACAGAGATTGAGAATCATTCAAAAATGGAAAAGAAAGAATAAGAATATATATATTTTCCGGAATTAGCTGAAGAGAAAACTGGGTTTTCCATTCTTTCGAAAGTTTTCACCATGAAAAGTGAGCCCTTTGCGAAAATCGTAATTTAAATATGATTCTTATTCGTACTTTTTATGTACTAAATAACAAGACAAGATTACAGTTTTCATCGTTCATAGTTGCTATTTACTAGTAGTTTACTATTTTGTAGTATTCCAAACAGTATTCTTCTAAAAAAGTTTTTTATTTTAATTAATTAACTTATTGTTATTTTCGTCCAATACTATGTGCTGTGGTCTTGTGATTTACTTTTGTATCGTAATGTTACACATTAAGACTGATAACTACTGTAAAATCGAAATTTCCCTGATTTTACGTTTTACCAAATACATTTGAAACACTTTAAATTAATATCTTAAATAATTAGTAATAGTATGTATAAAAAAGACAAATATTTAAACAAATTAAGACCATAAGTCAAGCAATTTTTCTTGTGTGTGTGGGGGGGGCGGGGGTGCCCGATGGGTGCTCGCACGGGCGCCAAAATGTCCTTGGGCCGGCCCTGTCACTTATACATGAACTCCAAATGTTCTGCTAAAACTGGATCGTAGAGTTTTAAAAGCTTATTAAGAGTTTTAAAATATTGCTTGGTCATCGCTGCATCCAGCGATGACCGGACGCCACGCCACTGATTTTTAATAAAAATGTATCAAAACAACTTATTAAACGGTGAATTTTTTTTTTTACGTTATTCTGAATGTGTTGTAACATGTTTCAGAATCTGTGCTTCACGCATGAATTTCTTTCTTTCTTGTTCGTTTAAAAATTAGGCCGTGAATGTGTCAGAAATTTTTGCGTTTTTTAGCGGGGATTTTTTTTTTTTTTTTCGTGACAGCATCTTTAATCTCTTAACAATTTACTTTCTTTCTTTTTTTTCCTTTACCTGACACAATAAACTAAAAATATGGGCAAAACACCACTTTTTCCAAACGAAAATATTCGCCTTATTTAATCTTTAAAAATTTCTGTCATTAAATAAAGAAGATAGCGATTTAAAATTAGTCGCATCCAAAAGCTTTGAGTAACAAAGCAAGCAAACTCTTCTTGCGAGTGCGGTGTACGGGGAAAACTGTTAAGAGTTATGTTAAATAATTTTTCTGGTTCAAGGTATGTCTGTTTGACTTGAGGGTGAAAAACCGGAAGATTGGCAGCTACAGTCGTCCCCGTTTAAACAAATATTGACGGTTCCAGAAAAAATATTTGATTAAGCGGGTTATTTGATTAAACGGGGAATCATAAATGAAATATTTAATGTGTAATAAAAAGGCAAAATAACCATCTACGGTGTATTTAATTAACAGCATATTAAATCATTAAGAGAATAACGTAAACTAAAATAAATACAAATGCTAATATAAAGTAAATACGTATTAATTTAATGTCAGTACATACATTTATATGGTTTATGTCACACTTAATGCAGCTCGTTTGAATTGGGTCAAAACTTTACTACTTCTAATTTACGTTACTTATACTGCCTTAAAAAATCGTTTAAAGTGGTTTGTTTAAGTGGAATTTCAAAGGAGTAAATATCGAGTTATTTTTCGAATGAGTGCAAAATATCACAAGTACCATCTCGAGTCTCGAAGTGACGGCCCATTGCCATTAAAGCCTGGTTAACAGCAAGAAGTGATGGTGGGGAGCTCAAGGTGGGGAAATCATTTGACCTGTCCATTATACACCTGCCGGCCGAAATCATTGCAGGAAGAACTGAAAATTTGTTTTCAGCGTAAAGGAGCCGAAAAAGACAAAAGGTGGAAGGAAATTCCAGCTGAAACGTGCTTTCTCGCCTATTTTCAAACATCGGTCACACAGTTCTTATTCGATTAAGCGGGGACGTTCGTAAAAGATATTTGGTTTAAGCTGGGAAAAATAACATGGAAACAATAGGAATAAACTCGCTTCCGGAGAATTCTATTCGAATAAGCGGGGTATTCGATTATCCGTGACCCGATTAAGTGGGGAGGACTATATGTTAATATGTTTCACTGGAAAATTCTAATTTTGTAAATTCTTTTAGGAGCACAGGTCAAAATCGATAGAAGCTACAAGGAGAAAACAAGAGATTAAGAACGTACACTAGTCACGGCAAGAAACGCTCAAGCTAATGTTAATCCTACGGCAGCGTTCTTTTTAAATCTCTCGCTCGCATTTTGAGATTTTTTTTACTTTTTTCTTGCATAGGATATCAGAGGTTCATATATTTTGCTGAACTTTTTCGATTTTGGTTGCAGTCTTTTTATATGCGGATACTTTCACTTTTGGAACCGGTTCTAAAAATGAAACAATCCTCATATTAAAAAAAAAAAAAAAAAAAAAAAAAAAAAACGATATATAATACAAAAAGTACAAACACACAACAATAGATATCGATCTCAGGTATCCTATGCAAAGAAAAAATCATTTAAAGAAGCGAAAAATATGAACATGAATGAATATAACAGAAGCGAGAAATATGTAAAAATTTCTCCCATAGGTTTAATATTAGCGTTCGAGTTTCTCCGCATGACTAGTGTAGTCTATTGAAATGAGAAGAAAAAATGCTCTTTTACTTTATTTACAGCAAAAAATCAAAATGCTAAGATTTGGAGATTTAAAGATTCGTAGATTTACAGATCGATTGTGAAAAATTTATTGAGCCAAATGCAATAAAAATTTGTGTAAATTCTATTTGGACTATAGGAAATAGATTTAAAATGGAAAAAGGTTATGTCAGCAACAGTACAACTGATGCTTCAAGCTTAATTTGAGTAGATAAATAGGAATAGGAACTAAAAAATAATGTTTCACGTGGCTGTTTTACATGTTCCCTTTTTAGGTAGATTTCGTATGAAATATTAGGTAGATTTCGTATGAAATACTACCTATTGGGATCGTTCCTAAGTTGGAATTTCTGAAAAAAAATTTCAGATCTACACCGATCTTGAACTCTAGAACCCAAAACCACCCTCAGTAAAAAACTTTATATATATATATATATATATATATATATATATGTATCTATCTATATATATTACTTTCTTCTGGACACGATAACATTCGTAATTCTGCACCAATCTCTTCCAAACTGTTACATAAAATCTCGGTCAAGTTCGTTAATGGGCAAAATCAGACCAAGGGGATGGAAATAGGGAGGGGTTTTGTGAAAACAGAAAACCCCCCATAACTTCTTAATTTTTGTACATATCAAATCAGTTTAAAGTTTTTATTACTTCTAAAAATATGGCCAAAATTTTATGTATCACAGATTTTTGATAAAGTTAAAAATGAGCTCAAGGGGCGTAAAAAAATAGGATTTTTGGGAGAAAAAAATTCATAACTTCGTCAATTCTCAAGATATCAGTTCCAATTAATTTTATTATAAATCCCCTTAATATTATATACAACTTTTATATTCACAAGTTTTTGATAGGACCAATTCGTACCGCAAAAAAAAAAAATTAAAAACGAAAACAAAAAGGGGGTTTGAAGAAGTAAAAAATCCATAACTCCGTCAATTCAAAAGATATAAAATCCCCATGAATTTATCATATATCTTCTTAATATTGTCTACAACATCTATATAGACAAGTTTTCGATAGGATCAATTATTACAGCAAAAACAAATTAAAAATACATAGCGGTTGAAGAAAAAAATCATCTAAGTAAGGGCGTATTCAAATCCAAACTGCGTATTTTCTGACTCATTTTACAATTAATTTTTGCTCTCAAAGGCTTCCAATTGGTGCGTTTTCTTACTCAGAAACTATATAATGTACCGTAATGGTCGATTTTTTTTATAGAGGCAGAATATATTTTTAAAAATTGCTGTTAAAGTGGGCATTTTGAACCGAATTTCCCGAAGCGGATTGTGTTGGAAAAATCATTGCATTCAGGATGCACTCAAATCCAAACTGCTTATTTTCTGACTCATTTTTAAATTCATTTTTGCTCTCAAACGCATTTAATTGGTAGATTCGCTTATTCAGAAACTATATAATGTACCGCAATGATCGATTTTTTTGATAGAGGCAGAATATATTTCAAAAAATGATGTCAAAGTGGGCATTTTGAACGGAATTTCCCGAAGCAATTGTGTTATCACTTTCTTCTGGAGACGATAACTTCCGCAATTCTGCACAAATCTCTTCCAAACTGATACATAAAATCAAGGGACATAAAATCTCGGTCAAGTTCGTTAATGGGCAAAAACGGATAAAGGGGATGGAAATAGGGAGGAGTTATGTGAAAACCGAAAAAACCCCATAACTTCTTAATTTTTGTACATATCAAATCAGTTGAAAGTTTTTATTACTTCTAAAAATAGCGCCAAAAATTCATGCATCACAGATTATTGATAACATTTAAAATAGGCTCAAGGGGCTCAAAAAATAGGGTTTTTGAGAGAAAAAAAATTCCTTACTTTGTCAATTCTCAAGATATCAAATCCAATAATTTTATTATACATCTCCTTAATATTATCTACAACTTTTATATTCACAAGTTTTTGATAGGACCAATTTGTACCGCAAAAAAAAATTAAAAACGAAAACAAAAAAGGGGAGTTGAAGAAGAAAAATTTTCATAACTCCGTCAATTCACAAGATATAAAATCTCCATGAATTTATCATATATCTTCTTAATATTGTCTTCAACATTTATATCGACAAGTTTTTGATAGGCCAATTCTTACAGCAAAAACAAATTAAAAATACACAGCGGTTGAAGTAAAAAATCATCTTATTAAGGGTGCATTCAAATCCAAACTGTCTATTTTCTTACTCATTTTTAAATTCATTTTTGCTCTCAAACACATCCAATTGCTAGATTCTCTTATTCAGAAACTATATAATGTACAGTAATGATCGATTTTTTAATAGAGGCATAATATATTTCAAAAAATGATGTCAAAGTGGGCATTTTGAACAGAATTTCCCGAAGCGATTGTGTTAGAAACGAAAAATATTACCCTACTGAGAAAATAATTGTTTATTAATCAAGTTTTAGTTAATTGAAGGAAAAATAAAAACACAGGTCGCTTATAAATCTTTTCAAAAATCACGTCAGCATGTTACATATTTTTTTTTTTTCTGAAAATGTGCCAGAAACCCTCATAGCATGCATGGTCACGGTGACGTCGTTGTGACGTCACTGTAAGTCACTGTGGTCATGTGACATCTGTGACCAAAATGCCACCACTCAGTGATGTCACATTGTGACTGAGATGTGAACTTCTTAGAAAACTTTAAAAAATTACGAAAATTCTTTAAAACATGTTATTTACTGTAAAATTATATTTTTCTGGCAATTAAAAAAAGTGTGACGTCACTGTTATGTCACTGCTATGTAACGTACGTCACGGTCACATATGTGACAAAAAAACCACCATATTGTAAGTCGCAGTGTGACAAATATATGAACTTCAAAAATCTTTGAAAATGAAGAGAAATATTTTAAACAGTCACGAGTTACAGGGGCATAAGGAATGAAAATATATTAGTGGATAGCAAATGGTAAATTCTGTCACTAAAGGGGAGGGGGGGGGGGCATAATAAATAAAGTGCACGATACAAGCATTAATAAACTAAATTTTCAGGCTATATTTTATCAATTTGATATCTAAGACAGTGAATGTATACTTTTTCATGATTTCAATTTTATCTAGCATTTGGATAATATATTTAGAATTAGGAATATTAAATTTATACACTTTACATATTTAGTTTGCTGGGAGGAAATTTCTTTCTTTCTTTCTTTTTTTACCGACCAGGATTATTCGAAACACTTCTGTGGTTTCAAACTAAAAAATTTCTATTACAGTTAAATCTGCACCTTTTAATGAGCACGTAGAAAGAGTCTTCAGAGTTTAGTCATCTATGCATTTCTTGCTTTAGAATATTTTTATAATTTGTATTCAAGTCATAAATTCTACTTCTTTCAGACTTTTTAAATAAAATTAGCATTTTCCGAAAATAAAAGAAATATACAAAATTTGTGCAAAACAAACTTTACTTTTAAAAAAAAGAAAAAAAAGGGGGGGATCGTTATTACCATTAAATTTATTTTTACACGTTTCAAAAATTTAAATAATGTTTTATCTAATAAACTCTAATTATGAATATTATTATTATAATTATTTAGAAAAAAGGAACTTTACAATATATTTTAACTTGAATTATTTGGTACGGATAAAAAGAAAAGGTTAAATACGTTGGACATTTCTTCAAATACAAAAATTTAATTAACGATACTTTCAGAAAATTACTGCACATTCAAGTTCCATATTTCTTGTATACAAAAACAAATAATTTGTAACAGACCATCTGCTTGAAAATCGTCTGCCCACAGAAAAATAAATATGAAAAGACGCGGGAAATAGTTCACTGGTTTTAGAACATCACCACGTCTACAACACTTTAAGATAAGGAAATGACCATTTTAGGATACACGGATATTAATGGAACGTATATGTAAGTCTTATTTAATTTAAATATTTTATTCCTGATTTGTATATTATGAGTTAAATAGTTTTATGTTATATTTGTAAGAGACTGATCTTTAACTGTCAGAAGCGATATTTTCCAATTCGATAACTGTAAAGAAAAATATCTTAATCTGCCATCGCTTGAAAAAAAAAACTGCGCAGAGACTGATACATGCCTACATTCATACTGGAATTAATATAAACATTAATTTACTCTTACTTGAGATTGAAAATGTATGGAACGACAATGATTTGGAATTATTTTATCGGCTTCTTACTATTTTTTGATTACTAACACTTATAGTTATTATTATTTTGGGGTTAAATATGATGTTCGATTAGCATGAGATTACGAAACTGTTTCAGATTAGAAATTAACATTATACTGGAAAATGTATTTTTACATATTACAGTAGTGAAACATTTGAAAGAATTTTCTTTTAGTGGTAATAATATTTTAAATTATCTTTTAAAATCCTAAATCTTCAAACCAATGTTTTCAGATTTAACATTTGCCAAAATTATAAAATAATAGGAATTCCTTATACCATATGGAAATATTTTTGAGATATTGTTAAATCTAATAATGCATTTAATTTATCTGTTGTAGTTTGCTGTTGTTTAATAGTACAATTATATATACTAATTATTATTTTTAGTGTTTTTCAAATTGGTATATTTATTTTTTTAAATTGTATGTAAGCATTTTTTCTGTTTGTGATTTTAATCAAACATTTAATTATAGACATTCTGAATCGGTTATTAAATTTTCTTCTATTGTAAATTCATTTTCTACGTTTATGATACACGTAATTATTGGCACTAAAAAGTAAAATATGATATTTAAGCATTGAAATAGTGTTTTTCATGCCTGATAGGAAGATATAGATTAAACTGCTTTAGTATATATTTTTTAAAAGTTCGTATAATACAGGATACATAATATAGGACACAAGTTGAAAAGTGCTTATGACTTCGGTTTGTCTCTCCGTCTGTCCGTCTGGCAGTCTGTCCGCACTCTAACTCTCGAAAATATACTCGGATTGCCCTGAAATTTTTTAATGTTATTGACGTTTACCATAGCACGGTACCTATTTGTAATGAAGTTTTTAGCATGCTTTGTTCATTTACAGGGCCAGCCAAAAGTTTTCCGTTACATTACGGCCTATGGGGAAAAAATCGTTTCAAATGATTTTTAATGATTTTACGCACGCTTTCAAACAGAATAAAATTTACATGCATTTATGAAGTGCACTAAGATATGCATAATGTTGACTATGCGATGCAAAGAATAGTTATTGTTCATTTACAGGGCTAAAAAAGGAATTCAAATACATAATGATATAGGAGTGGAGGGAATTGTTTGCGGCATACTATAATTATGTTAATCTATTTTATTTAATGAAATTTATATATGTCGCTGAGGTTTACATACTATAGATTATTTCATGTATTTATGCTGTATACGAATAATACGTATATAGCATTTACGGGGACACACAAAATATTTCAGCTACTATATTGTATCCGAAGTACTGTTCATTAGCGATGATTGCTGGAAATGTATTTTTAATTATGATATGCGCTTTTATGATTCAGTATATTTATGCATAGTATATGGTGTATATAAATGCTATAATTCCTATACAAGGCTACACAAAAGTATTCGTAAGGATTACTGGGTATGGGCGCAGATTGCTTAAAGGTGGTTTTTAAATGAGTTATGCTTTTTTTCGCTGAACTGCATTTAATTTACCAAGAAATGTTTGTAGAATATAGATAAAATGATATACAGGGTCACGTAAAGAATTGGATACATGGCCGTCTATATATTATAATTTCTGGAAATGTGATTTCAGCAGTTTTAAGAGTGTCTTAGTTTGAATTAAATTTTAACTAAATAGTGGCGTGTAATAAAGATTCTAGGTAAACTACAGGGTTGTACAAAAGTATTCAAGTATGTTTCCATACATTAGTATAAATTGCTGAAAAAGAATTTCAACCTGTTAGGCGTTTTCTTGCTAAACTATATTTTCCCATTATATAGTATATATACACTTTAAAAAATGGGTACTCAAAATTGAGTAAAAAGTACTCAATTTTAAATGCGTCACATACTCAAAATAACTCCGATCCAAATGTACTCAAAGTTGAGAAACACATGTACTCATTTTTTATTCCATGGATGTGATCAAATATGAATCGTTATGTACTGCCCCCCCCCCTCCCCCCCCCAAAAAAAACCCCCTAAAATTTAAAGTAAAAATGTACTGACATTTATTTCCCGTTCAAAGTTCTTAAGGGTCCTGTCCCTGCCGGCGAAGACACTCACGAGCTAATGCAAATCCTATGGGGAGGGATTTTTCTAATATCTCGTTTGCATTTCGACATTTTTAAATATTTTTTTTTGCATTGGATAGCCGAGGTCCGTCTCTATAGCGCCGTCTCTATACCGTATGATTTTTCTTACTCGTTTTTTTTTTTTCTATTTCCGAGATCAGCCTTTTCCAATAAAACATACCAAATCTATTTAGCTCATATTCACAAAATACAATATACACGGGAATAAAAAATTTAAATAAATATCGCTTATCATGCCGCTCTATAAATAATAGTTGTATTAATATCCGTTAGTCTCCATATTCATATTTAATAAAGCAATGACAAATCATAACTGTTGTTAGGAGTGACCTCTTAACCATCATATTTTCTAATATATCAAATTTTCAAAGTTAGAACAAAAAGAGATAAGGAATTTGGCTTACCTCAAAATGTCGCAGGGTCCGCCCCGATCCTTGGATGAAAGTCATCAGTTGAATCTTGAACATATCTCACAAGAAAAATTACCTAAAGTGTACAAATAGAAAATTGGCTGTGTGTTACTTAATATTTTTCCTTTCGAATAGATAACGTACACGCTTGAGCACCAAAACTGATTTTCTTTCCATTTAAAAAATTTAATGATGCTTCTGGGTTAAATAATAATACAGAAAATGGAGGGAGAGGAGTTGGGTTGGATTGATTTTTGACGGCCAATTATCTACACTAGGGATATGGGCCCAGGGGGGAAGTGCCCTCCGTGGGAGTCTTTCTAAGGGAACCTAATCCGTATTTACGCATGGAAAATCCACGGCTCGAAGAAAACCACGAAAACTCCGAACGATTAGGCCGACGGGCGCGATTGGGTTCGAACCCAGCACCTCCCGTCTACCACCTTCGAGAGCAGAACCTCTCGGCCACTGGTGGGGCGGAGGGAGAGGAGAAAAACCACCTCTTCCGTTCCGACTGGAAAAACATTATCATAGAGAAAAGAGGAATGAAAACGCGGTACAAACGAACTGATCAAAGTTCATACATCTGGATGGCAAGTGTTGGTGACGTGTAACCACAGGAATTGGGTTGGGCAGATACATATACCTTAATGAACACTGAAATGAAAAGTAACAGAAATGAATTACAATAAAAGATAGTCAATTTAAAAAGTCTGGGATATTATAAAAGTTTTGTTTCGAAGATTCTCGTATGTAACAATAACAAATTAAAAAACTTACACATTTTAAATATTAAGCTTGGACTCAATATCAATCATAGAACTTAATAAAAAAATATGTCAGTTGATGACTCCAAAATAGCGATATTTTGCTAAAAAATACGGAAAAAAGATAAGATTTTATATTTACAGCAAAAGTTTAGTTTAAAATTCATCGCTGTATTAAGACTTAGAAATTTTTACAGAGAGAATCATTCGCCTTATATACAATATTTCAAATGAAAATCAAATATCAAATTAATTGCTTAAAAGGCGCAAAGGCCATCATAGTGAAAAAGATTCCATGCCGGGACTCGAACCCAGGCCATCAATATAGCACACTGACATTCTACCGACTAAACCACATGGAACGACGCCCAGCCTGTAAAATTTCTCACTATTACATGTTGGCAAGGCTACAAACGCAGCACAAGATGGAATATTTATCGTGAGCCACCGACATGGAGTAAACACGAAACTTAATTAAATCCAGCATCGATTGAAATTATATTAATAATTGGAAATTTTTCCAGGGAGAAACATTCGCCTTGCATACAACATTTCAAATTAAAATTGCCTTTTAAGCAATTAATTTGAAATTTGATTTTCATTTGAAATATTGTATGCAAGGCGAATGGTTCTCTCTGGAAAAATTTCCAAGTATTAATGTAATTTCAATCGATGCTGGATTTAATTAAGTTTCGTGTTTGTATCATGTTGGTGGCTCACGCTAAATATTCCATCTTGTGCTGCGTTTGTAGCCTTGCCAACATGTAATAGTGAGAAATTTTCCAGCCTGGGTATCGTTCCATGTGATTTAGTCGGTAGAATGTCAGTGCGCTGTACTGATGGCCCGGGTTCGAGTCCCAGCATGGAATCTTTTTCACTATTTGCGTCTTTTATGTAATTAATTTGAAATTTGATTTTCATTTGAAATCACAGTGTTTATGACAAGTTCGTCACAAATGACACATATTTCACAAATTGGTCACAGTGTGACTTCAAAGCATTGTCGCTTTCGTCACAGGTTCGTCACAAAGTTAATGCCAAAATAGTCACAAATGACACACTTTTCACATATTTGTCACACCGTGACTTCACAGAGTGGTCACAATGTGACGTCACAAACGACCGCTAAAACGGCCATAACGACCTCGCATTCTAGTCACTATGACGTCACATCGATGGTCACAAAATCACAGTGTGACTTCACAACGACGTCGCCGTGACGTCACCATGCCTTACGGGAAATTTCGAGTTGTTGAGTATGGAAAAATATTTTTTTAATATCGCCTTAACATGATTCTGATAAAACCAGCTATTTTATAAAAAGGAAATAAAAACTACTCAAAAGAAGACAGATAAAACTATTAAAGTGGATTTATCTCTAATAATGATTTAGGTTTTGTTGGTGAAATTAGTATACTTAACTTCGAAATCTACCTCTGCCTGTAGGCAGGGCCGGCAGGGATTTTTTTTTTTTCCCATGCTTATTTTGCAGCGCCGCGACAGTTGAGACTTTTATCACATTAAACGTTTTTCTTTTTAGTTCCTGTACAAACTTTACTCCCCAAAAATCCGCCTGATGTATCACTTTTCCCTCTGATGGCAAAAAATTAAATTTTTATTTTGTTGAAGTTATTCCTCACTATTCTAAATAGACTATACACAGTCGTGGAAAAAAAAAGTAAACACCCCTTATTAACTCTGCAAAAAAGTATCGTAGAAGAAAGTTACTTGTACCACACGATTGGTAATAAAGTCTGTTTTTAAATGATGTATATAAAATTTGCTTAGGGGCCATCTACATATTAAAACGAACCATAACTTTGTTTTTTTCAATAGCAGTACACAATTCTGACAGCATAAATCAACTCTACACCCTTCAATTAGCCTAAAAAAAGTTTTATGCAATAAGTACGATAAGTTTCCGAGAAATTAATTATTTTAAAAGAGCATATTTTAGGGGCTGTATAGAAATTGAAGTTCGGTACTCGATTGTTGACCGAGAGAACCCTCTTCTTGATCAAGGCATCTAACGCACCACTCAAGCAGTCATTGAAGACTGCTAGATTACAGGATAGCATAAGAAATTTCAAAATAATTAGTCACTTCTACCAGATATGGCCCCTTAAACCATCATTTTACCTTTTTTTAAGCATAATTTGACAACTATTTGGAAGAAAAACGTGAAATTTTGGATTTCCATAAAGCAGGACTTATAAATCTAAATCCATCAAAAAAATTGTAGGTTGTAATTCATAGTTTTTTTTTTAATATTAATTTCTTAATTCATAATTCATATCATAAATTATAAAAATTGCAAATTCAACATATTTATGTTTGTGTATTTTAGTATTATTGCTACACAAAAAATTAGCACATTAGAAGTATAATTTCAGGAGATATTCATAAAAATATGAAAGTTTAATATAACATTAGAAGCACTAAATTTTGAATGCTTAAACTTATCATTCAAATGACTTGAAATTTGGTGTCTAGACATAGTTTGAACCGAAGATTTGAAATATCTTGTCAAAATTGGGTATTGTCATTGAAAAAAAATGAAGTTTGGGTTCGTTTTAATATGTAGATGGCCCCCTAAGCAAATTTTATATAATCATTTAAAAGTAAACTTTATTTTCAATCGTTCGGTACCAGTAACTTTTTTCTACGATAATTTGTTGAGGAGTTAATAGGGGTGTTTACTTTTTTTTTCCACGACTGTACACCAAATTCTGCTGCATTTGTCTCAGTAGATATTTTACAATCGAGCTGTAAACACTGCTACTTTAATCATCGCCCTATTGTAGAGTTCCAAAGTTTCATCGTAAGCAAATCAATTATGACCCTTTTGTTATAAATTTAAAAAAAGATTTTGTGCTTAAGCAGCACAAAAACATTTTTTTTTTTTTTTTTTTTTTTTTTTAACTTTTAATTCGATGTTGTCACATTACTGTTTATATCTATATATGTATCTTATGATGCGCAGTGATGCATGGAGTGTTTGTGACTAATATCAATATGACGCAGATTTCAAACCTCAAATCGTCGAAAAAAAAATTATAATACGTGTGCAACACAACTCTGATTGTTTCTTTTTCCGAGAAATTGATTCCATTAGAACATTCCGGGGACAGCCTGGGCAAAAACGACTATTTTCCGAGGCTCGGCGACTTTTTTAATGCATTTATCTTTTATTTATTTATTCATTTATTTCTTTTTTTGGAAATCTATATCTGAAATTGGTATTTAATCGGAATTAATTGCATGTTTTACGCTTTGTGGAGATCGCGACCTTTAATTCTAGGCATAAGTAGCCCGTTGTTGTAAAACGGAAGCCAAAAGTGCGGTCTTTCCGACATCGAGCGTGACTTCCAATATGGCGGACGAAGGACTTGATTTTGCGGAGTTCTTTTCTTAATAGTTTTCGTGTCCAGCCTTGAAAAGAACCGAAGGTGATTTTTATTTTGCCGTGGTCTCGCAGATGCAGAATGTTGAATGAAAGTGTATCAGTCCTGAAGGTGTGTTCAATTAATCAATTTTCCGAAGTTAAAGTGGGAGGGGTAAGATCTAGATTGGGAAGTATTTCCTTCTTCGAGTCACAGTCATTCATTGGTAACGATAGCATAATTAATCTAGGTGTCGCTATATCTATAAATAATGTAGCTGACACTTATGTACCTAATCATAAGATTCATCTTCTCTACCAATTTATTACAGACATTATATAGCATTAAAATATACTAAGATACATTAATTTAAAATACACCAAAAAATAGTGTAGATGTCAAAAAGTTTAAAACTGCACACACTCTAAAACGTAAATAAAATATCCGTACAAATGTAAATTGATTCAAAAATATTTTCACCTCTGTTAGTGAGGCATCTTCAGTTAATGATGTCATTAACTGAAGATGCTTCAGAGATGAAAATATTTTTGAATCAATTTACATTTGTACGGATATTTTATTTATGTTTAGAGTATGTGTATTTTTAAACTTTTTGCTTCATTAACTTAAGATGCCTACGTAAAAGAGGTGAAAATATTGTTGAATCGATTTACATTTGTACGGATATTTTATTTATGTTTTAGAGTGTGTGTATTTTTAATCTTTTTGCTTCATTAACTGAAGATGCCTCCGTAAGAGAGGTGAAAATATTTTTGAATCAATTTACATTTGTACGGATATTTTATTTACATTTTAGAGTATGTGTATTTTTAATCTTTTTGCTTCATTAACTGAAGATGCCTCCGCAAGAGAGGTGAAAATATTTTTGAATCAATTTACATTTGTACGGATATTTTATTTACATTTTAGAGTATGTGTATTTTTAAACTTTTTGCTTCATTAACTGAAGATGCCTCCGTAAGAGAGTTGAAAATATTTTTGAATCAATTTACATTTGTACGGATATTTTATTTATGTTTTAGAGTGTGTGTATTTCTAAACTTTTTGACATCTGCACTTATTTTTGGGAACATTTTAAATTACTGTATCTTAGTATGTTTTAATGGTATATAATGTCTGTAAAAAATTGGTAGAACAGATGAATCTCATGATTAATATATGACATTATAAAAGAATACATTTATAAAACTATTCATGTTACTTTTCCTTTGGAACTACTGAAGCGATTTCAATGCTTTATTTTTTTTTAGATCGTACTGACAATAGCTAAACTGCAAATTGATCGTTAAGCAAGAAATAATAATACGAAAACAAAATCCTTAAATGTAACATTTTTCGAGAATTATTAAAGCGCTTTAATATATTTCTTTTCTTTCTTCTGTCTTTGCAAGAAGAAAGTATTGGATTCGTGAAAAATTTCGACTTCTGGTTTTTGACGAATTTATACGTTTCAGGGGTCAGAGATTCCAAAAAACGTGTTTTTACAAAATGTCTGTCTCTGAGTCTGTGACTCTGTCTGTATGTGACAGAAACTTTGTGGGAGCTCTGTCTCAAGAACTAATGCATGGAATTTAATAAAAATTTATATTCAGGTAGTCCCTAATATAAATTGATGCTGATTACGTTTTGGTGTAAATCTCTCAACAGGTGGCGCTGCTATGCTGTATTTTTTACGACTTTCGCAACAGCTCTATCTCTAGAACTAATGCTCGGATTTCCATCAAACTTCAAATTTGGTTAGTCCTTGACAGAAATTGATGCTGTTTACATTTTGGTGTAAATCGCTCAACTTGTAGCGCTGCTATGTTGCATTTTTCACGATTTCCGCAATAGCTCTATCTCAATAACTAATGCATGAATTTTCATCAAACTTCAGATTCAAGTATACCTTGATAAATATTATTGGTGATTGTGTTTTGGTGTAAATCTCCCAACAGGTGACTGACGCTTTTAAGCTGCAATTTTCCCGATATCCACAGTACTCCTATTTCGAGAACTAATGCACGGAATTTCAGAATCCTCGCGATGGGCATAGATTGTCATTTAATTTTGGCACGGTGATAGCGAATTTTGAAGTAATAACGTGTATGAGATAGAAGAATGTTTTGGGACTGCCACATCGGACTAGTTTATAGTTGTGACAGTATCTAAACTAACAATAGATCGTTCTGCAAAAATATAAAAGGAAAATTGCAACGTTTATGCAATTTCGCAAACAAAAGAAATCTGAGTTTTTCAAAAAGTTAACATAACTATTACAATTTTTATTTTTATATTTTGCCGATTAATCAATTTACGAGACGAAACCGACCGAATTCGACAAATGAAAATGTTTAAAAGAACTGACTAACTAAATTTGTAAAAAATTGACAAAAATAATTACAATAATTAAACAATATTATATATTGGCCAGCCTTACTCTTAAAACAAATATTATTTCTAACTAATGCTTGATTTAAACTTTTCAAATTATTGAAAAATTAAACTTTATTATACGTAATTATAAACATGTAATTAAGGTGATAAAATTATGAAGTTATTAATGGAGAATTTGATCTTTGATATTACGTAATGAAAAATCAACGAAAATTGCATAATTTTTGTTTTCAACGAAATCTAAAAATAGATTCTCTTTCACCTTCGCAAAATTTACAGGCATGCTTTTCATATTCATATTCAGTATTTTGAAAATATTTTAACGTGCAATAAATTATCTATACTAATATTATAAAGAAGTAAAGTTTGTTTGTTTGATTGGTTGTTTCTTTGTTCGAGGTCATCTCTGGAACTACTGAACCGATTTCAAAAGTAATTGTTTCAAAATGATGTTGTTAGTCCCTGTTCCAACATAGGCTATATACTATATCCATGCAACTGCCTCAAAGGTGCTGCAGGGGCAAAAAACGTTCTAAAAATGCGATTTTGTGTTACAGAAAGGCCTAGAAACATGAAATTTGGAACATAAGTTTCTTTACGATATAAAGGATCTCTAAGAACATTTATTAAAAAATTCGAAATTTAAAAGGGGAGAAAATACGCAAAAAAAGAGTTCTAAAAAATGTTCTAAATGGCGATTTCTATGCAATCTCTGGAAGTACCGAACCAATTTCAAAAACAATGGTGTCAAAATGATGGTTATAGCCCTTTTCCAAAGTAGGCTATATATTATGTCGTTGTCACTACCCCAAAGGGGGGTGCAGGAGCAAAAAACGTTCTAAAATGCGATTTTTGTGTTACTGAAGGGCCTAGAAACATAAAAATTTGGCATGGTAGTTCCTTATTAGATATAAATTATCTCTTAGAACATTTCTTTAAAAAATCCAAATTTAAAAGTGGTGATAATGCGCGAAAAGCGTTCTAAAAAACGTTCTAAATGGCGATTTCTGCGCAATCTCAGGAAGTATCAAACCGATTTCAAAAGTAATAGTTGGAAATTGATGGTGACAGCCCTTGCTCTAACATAGACTCCATTTTATGTCGGTGCCACAACCACCTGGGGGGTGGTTGCAGGAGCAAGAAACGTTCTAAGTCGGGATTTTTGTGTTACTGAAGGGCCTAGAAACATGAAATTTCACATGATAGTTACTTCTTAGATAAAAATTATCTCTAAGAATATTTCCTAAAAAATTCGAAATTTAAAAGGGGTAAAAATGCGCGAAAAGCATTCTAAAAATTTTCTAAATGGCGATTTCTACACAATCTCGGAAAGTATCAAACCGTTGTCAAAAGTAATGATTGAAAATTAATAGTAAATGGCGCCCTTGAAGTAACATAGGCTCTTGTCGGTGTCACTACCACCTAGGCGTTGCAGGAGCAAAAATTGTCCTAAATCGTGATTTTTGTGATACTGTAGTGGCTAGCAGCTTGAAATTAGGCATTTTAGTTACTTATAAGCTATAAATGATGTCTAAGGACATTTCCTAAAAAATCCGAAATTTAAAAGGAGTGAAAAATGGCCCAAAAGCGTTAAAAAACGTTATAAATAGCGATTTTTACTCAATTTCAGAAAATATCAAACCGACTTCAAATGTAATAGTTGCAAATTGATGATGATAGTCCCTGCTTCTACACAGGCTATACTTTTTGTTGTTGTCACTACCACCTGGGGGTTGCAGTAGCAAAAAATGTTCTATCTTGCGTTTTTTGTGATACTGAGGTGTTTGACATTGAGGTGACATTTTGAAATTTGGGTCTTAAAAGATGCAAATGCTTTCTAAGAACAGTCAAAAGAAAATTCCAAATTTAACAGGATGAAGTGAGCGAAAAGCGTTCTAAAAACTTTCTAAATTATGATTTTTATGCAATATTATTAAGCGCCAAACCGTTTTATAAAATAATAAGCGGAAATTGACGGTGATAGAATCTACTCAAACATAAGCTATACTTTCTGTCGGTGCCACTACCATTAGAAGGTTGCAGGAGCAAAAAACGTTCTAAATTGCGATTTCTGTGATACTGGAGCCTAGAAATGTGAAATGGTAGTTACTTGTAAAATATAAATGCCCTCTAAGAACAGACGAAAACAAATTCGAAATTTAAAAGGGGTGAAGCGAAGGGAAGGATTGAAAAGCGTTCTAAAAAAGTCCTAACTCACGATTTCTATGCAATCTCTCAAAAATATAATGAACCTATTCCAAAAGTAATGGCTGCGAATCAGTAGTGACTGTCTCTGATCCTTACAGAGGCTATGCTTTATGCCGGTGTCACTATCATCTTGGCTTGGCAGGAACAACAAACGTTCTAAAAAAGTCTTTAATAACTTTCTAAATTACATTTTCTATGGAATATTAGGAAATACTAAAATGATTTCAAAACTAATGTTGGAAATTGATGGTGACAGTTCCTGTTTAAACATAGGTATTTTATGTTGGTGCCACTTGCACAAGAGAGGTGGTAGACTGTTAGACAAGAAGCTTAGAATTTGACATATTGGTTAATTTTAAGATGTAAATGCATTTTAAGAACATGTTTTCTAAAAAATTCAAAATTTCAAATTAATACTGAAGTGAGCATAAAAGCTTCAAATACTTTCTAAATGATCCTTTATTTAGAATTAGTTTTAGTTCTTCTTATTAATTTAAGTCTCATTTCTGCCTAATGCAGTTTAATAATGAAGTTTAGTCAAACTGTGACTTAATTAGTAATTTTTGAATTATTCCTGAAAGTGTAATTTCTTCTAATAAAAATTAGACAATTTATCACTATACAAATATCACTTGGCATATTTCAACTATAACGCGAGCAAAGCCGCAGGATTTTCTAGTTAATTAATAAATGTATTCCCAAACTTGATGTCACGTTCGCTAGTTAAAATTTTGTATGCAAACATTTGCACTCTTTACTTGAGGTTCTAATCTGAACCTGTACTTGTTATATACTAGTTAATCATTATGTATATATTTTTTTTTTCCTTTAAAAACTATACAGAACTTTCTTTTAAAAAATCGGGTCAATCTAAATCTGACCCTCAAGAGTCAAAACCCAAGCTGAAACCGACCCGAATCCATAAAATTTAAAGTCAACCTGACTCGAACCCGACGAACAACGAAAAAAACCATCGTCAACCCAACCCGGCCAGCACCGTGGGTCGAGTTCGGAAAAATCAGACTACCCAATTACAGGACGCCAGTCCACGGTCTTCATATATTGCCATAAAAAAATTTTACTTGAATTCGTAAATTGTAATTTTATATGAAAACGCCTTGCATCATTACAAGCAACATGAAGAGATCAGTTCCGAATTAACCAAATATGCATAACAGATAACTGCCTATGCTGTTTGATTGATCGCTCAGGCTATATTTTATAACAAATATATCCTTATGGTGAAGTATTTTAAATGGGGAAAAATGAAATATGATGTTAATCAAACTTCACTAACTTGAAATCCAAGATAGCTCTTCAGAATATTTTTAGATGGATGATAAAGGTGGTGCTTGTGTATACTACTATACTGCTTGTGTATGTTTTCGAATGATATTTTCTGAAAAAATATCCATATAAAACTTATAAATGTTGAAACAATATAGATGAGTTCTGATATGAGATGTTTGAGAACTACATAAAAAAAAAAAAAAATTAAAATCATTGCAAAGTAAAATCTGGTTTTGAAAGTCAGGGATAGAAAAAAAGAGCATCCAGACAGGAATTTCAAACGAGCTTCAAGACAACTTAACCCAGCATTGTTAGTCATATGCTGTAAAAAAAAAAAAAAAAGAACAAAAAAAAAGAACAAAAAGAAAAAAAAAAAAAAAGGAAAAAGAAACCGTTTGCAGGTCAAAAATTTCGGGCATGTGAAGAACCATTTTCCGAAAACGAAACTAAGAAAAGCATTCTAAGAATAAGGCAGAGGAGTGTCCTCCTATTTTGATATATGCTCTCGGATAGGAAATTCTGCGAATAATTAATATTACGAAAACGAAACTAATAAAATCATTCTGAGAATAATGCAGAAATGTTTCCTCTTCTTTTAGTATGTACTCCGCACTGAGTTCTGCAGTGAATATTCTTCTGAAAACAACACTAAGAAAGAAATTTTCCGAACAATGCAGGACAATGTTTTCCCTCTTTTTAGGTGTGTTCGTAATTATATAAATACATAGCACCTATAGTCATCGTCTGGTCAGTCCGTCCATCCGCATATAACAGCGCAAAAACTATCCAACGGAATATACATAATCGTTGCAGAATTTAGTCGAGTCCTTTCAAATTTTATGAAAATCGAATCAAAACGTAAAAAGGTGTTAATAAAAGTTTTCTTCATTCTATTAAATACTATCATACGTCATTAATTCAATGATATCCCATGGTAGGTCATGATTCTACGTTTCCATGGTGAGGAAGTCCTATTTAGGATAGAGAGCTATTGCTTCTGCAATTTGATATGTATAATCTTAATAAATTTTGTATTCATGCATTTTTGCATAAGAGTGCAACAGCTATTGCACCAAGATCTGAATTTTTATAAAACTAGTAGGGTAATTCCGGGATTTATGCTGCACATTTTTTTGAATTCGTGTATAAAGTCCCATGGTGGACATAAAATTTAAAAAATCATGTTGTGCTATTTAATGTTAAATATAGAACGCGTGTACTGCGACAAAAAAATTCAAAACAAATTATTAATATTTTTTAACAATTGTTTTCTAAAACATTACACTGCGACGTGTCACCCGTACATTCAGGCTGAGATGCCGCACTTGTGCGGTAGTTATGCCGCGCTAGTAATAAGAACAGAATGAAGTTATAAATAAAAATATTAAAAAAAAAATTTCATATCTGGACTATAATTAACGATGTAATAACAAAATGAAACTATATGAGTGCAATGAAACATATCAGTAGATTCAAATTAATAAATGTTGCCTACTTTCGCTATTAAAATTATCGACTTATTTTTTTTTACATTAAATTTTAATTATTATTTCAGCAACAACGTAACATCAATGTATTAGAAAGGGCAAAGAAAAAAAGTGAAATTGTGTTTACATAATTTATTTGTTAACCCTTTCGGAACCGATGGCTTTTACACAAGTTTTATTCGGTTGGTACCACTTTTTTAAAAGAAGTTACCTTTACTTAAATAATCATTAAAATGCTCTAATTAAACAAAGCAAATATTACTTTTCTTTTTTACTGGTGCCAGAAACAAATTTTGTAAGCTCTTTATGAAGGTGCTTATATGCACCTATGGTCCCGAATGGGTTAAGAGATTGACTTCAATCTACAGAAAAAGTGTCGAAAAAGTACAGTCTTTATGTAACTACATTTAAACGCATGATTCAACGAAGCCAATTACACTTCCTCTTTCTTTGGAGTAGTTTGCAAAGAACGTCTGCGTTACGCGTAATCCAATTTTTCATTATTATCATCTTGACTTGCATCTTTCTTGCACTTCTTACTTTTTATTTTCCCCTTTTTCTCTTTTGTTTTAGTAAACTTGATAACATGCCTAACATGGTTAGTCTGTGCAAAAAGAAAAGGAAAAGTTAATAACACTTAATCATCCCGTACAAAAGAAACTGCGGCATGTATACCGGAATAGCAGTGCGGCATGTATCCCATTTTGCATGGTGCAGACGTCGTTCATCACAGTTACCTGTCATCGCTAAGGGGAATGGCGTAATCATACACACAGTACTCTATACAAACGCTACACTTAGTTTTGACTTCGAAATCATGCATGCATTTAGTAATTAGTGTATGAAAAGTATTTAAATATAACGTGTATAAAAGTTTGGACAGTGAAATCATGCACTTACGTCAAATTAAGGATTGTACTTCTACAAGTAAACATCGAAATGGGATTCCGCTATACACTGGTTAAAATAATCTCATTGCGCACCTATACTGTGCGTTTGACGACCATCTATCGATAATTACAAGAAATACAAGGAGTGCGGCATCTATCCCGTACGCGACGACTCTCCCGGATTTATCCTAATAGTACGAACGCACCTCATTCACCACGTTTGACGTACAATTTCCGACTCCTTTATATAGATTCTCGCGCAGGAAATTTTGCGAAGCATTGTTGAATTCAGACATTTTTCTCTGGAGTGATTTCTCCAACTCCAGGTATTTTTTTTTTGGGGGGGGGGGCTGGGGGGGGGGCATTTGAACAAATTTCCCTTTTGGACCAATTATAAATGCAAAATCCTAAAACTACTGGCGACAGAGAAACTGAAAAAGAATGATTGTAAGAACAATGAAGAATAGGGTCCGTAGCAATTCACCAATTATGCGATGAGTTCAAATAATCATAGTAATATACTGAAAATTCTAAGAGAAACGCGATTATCAAATTATGAGACAACGGAAGATTGAGTTAGTATTGGGTGAGTGCAAAAGTTCTACCCGTTTTGAGCATAAGTAAATGTCAAGTGAAATACAATCGTTACAGCTTATGTTTCGAGGTCAGGAAAGTGAATAATAACGCGTAGAGAGTATGTATAGGCACAACATTTGTCTGAAGAACTCATGCGGAACGGGAAACAACATAGCAAGCAAGCAAAACCACGTCAGACATTGTTTACTGTAGGAGTATGATAAAGCCGTTACAGCAGCCAGAGCTTGCCACAGCATTTGTTACGTGTATGGGGAAGATGCCGTGGACGATAGTACATGCTACGGTTGGTTTAGGAAATTCCGGGACGGAGACAGGAGCTGTAAAGATCATGCGCGTTTTTGATGCCTATCAGTGGTTTCTGACGAGGATATGGACACAGCCGTAGCAAATTCCCCACATCCAACAGTCCCAGAATTAGCCGAAATATTCTCGGTACACAGAACAATAGTGGGATGCATGCGCTTGGCTTCATCAAAAAATTCGATCAGTGGGTAGCACACCAGCTTACAGAAAGGCAACGATAAAAGAGGATCAGCACCTGTCTTTCTTTGCTTACATGTAACAGTATGGGACCATTTTTGAACCGAATTGTAACGGGTGATGAAAAGTGGGTACTGCACCGTAATGTGAAGCGTCGAAGGACCACGTGCCGATGTTGCAGAGGGTACTCCATCGACCTAAACAAGTGGACTCCATTCCAAAAATATTTTGCTCAGTGTATGGCTTAATGCTAGGGGAATAATCAACTAGGATGCCCTCGCACCAAACCAAATTATCAAGGCAGACCTCTACTGCCAACAATTGGACAAATTGTGAGCAAAACTCACGTCTAACGTTCGTATTCACGAATAACTTCGACCCGGAATTATGCAGAAAACCCGGGTTGAAAACTCAAATGGCATTCACCGTCAACCCCACTGAGCCGGTTCGAGGTTGAAATCTAACGCCGGGTTCAGTAACCCAACCTTGGTCTACATCAGGTTCAACCCAGGATTTTTCAACCGAGCATGCGTATTTAACGAAAAACAAGCGATGAGAGTGAGGAGAGGGAGAGGACCGCCATTTTACAATGGCGGCATGCTACAATGGTGACGTGCTGATAGAAGGTGCTGTGTAAAATATAGAAGTTCTACTATTAAATAAAACGGAATAACATTATGCAAAGGTATGTAATCTCATATATATGTAATTATCTTCAATATTTTAATCTGATTTGTTTATATTTATGTATATAGCCTCTATATATTGAATACATGTTGAATTGTTTGTTTAAATAAATACGCGTGGTCGCGAAAAATTTATTTGCCTTAAAAATAGCCAATATTACTTAAACAGACGAATAATTGCTTCTAAAGTAACAACTGTCGCGTTTAAGGTCATTTATTTTTTGCAATTTTGATGTTAAAAAATTCACAAATGTATTTTAACAGGACCGAAATAAACGCCATACTTACATAAGTTCTAATTAAAATGTGAGACTCAGGCTTATTTGCATTTTTGTTTAAGTAAAGAAATACACAGATTATCTTAGAATATCCATAGATTCTCTGTAGATTTTTGATCAGTACTTATAGAATGTTTTAAAATTAAATTTTGGGTCAATTGTGTAAAAGATATATTATTGTTTATGTACAAACTGAGATAAATATAAATCAGATCTATAAATTAGATATTTTAACTTAAAATTTAAACAATTTGAGTTTTATTACTTTGATTTTTTTTTTTACGATTGTTTGTAAGCTTCTACGCATGTTTCCCAATTTTTGTGGAATTTGAAATATTTATTTTTATTGCATTTATTTTTCAACTGTATTTTAATTTCAAAATTATACATAATATAAAATATTGCATTAGTACTATTTTATACGAAAATTATAATAGTAATAATAAATCCTAAAATGAATAACTTTTCAATGTTACCTCCTGAAATTGTGACTTTTTTTAGAGATCACTTATAATTTTTGCTTCTTAATTGACAGCTAAATTAAAATAAATTACTAAAGGTTTGAAATACGCTGGTAAAAAAAAAAAAAAAAAAAAAAAAAAAAAAAAAAAAAAAAATCCTTTTTTTAAAATAACCCCACACCAAAAATATTTTTATCAGTTCTTGCAGTAATGACTATTTTTAAGGTAAGTAAATTCTTCGTGATCATGAGTATTTATGAAAGCAAACAATTCAACATGTAATGAAGGAGATATAATGTATAAATATAAACAAACCAGTCAAAAAATGTATAGATAATATATGTGTATGTATGAGATTACATATATTCTTCTATTTTTGGTAATATGTACTTTAAACTTTCTTTTTATTTCTATGTCTTACACAGCATCTTGAGAAACGTTTAATTTACTTAAATTAAAGAATGACACCAAAAAAGAGAAAAAAATAGAGGGAATGGGTAGGGTGGTACAAATGGGAACTTGTTTTTCTCCACTGATTCACAAACAAGAGACAGCTATTTTATTTATTAGATAATGTAAAATTATATGAAATTATTAATTAATTTGAGTTGTTTTGTTAGATTACAAACTATCGTTACTCTGCCTAGAAATCTATCATTAATCAATCATCAAAAAAAAAAAAAAAAAGAATCCCACTTTTAATTTCTATTCTAAATGAGATTCTTATTACATCTAATGAAGTGATATCTAAATGAGTTTAAAATATGAAATTAAGAAGCTGGAAAAAATATAGAAAATAAAATAACATTTTCTAAATACATTTTTTCAAATGCAACACTGCAACCAAAAACAAGTGTCTTCGTGCATGTAATAATATTTCGTAATTATTAGGCTAATTTATCAAAAAATAGTCAAAGATAATCAAGTGAATAGCTTTGATCTTGTAAATGTGATAATAGAAAAATTCTCATACAAATGGCTGGAGGGGAAGGGGTGGGGATAGGTCCTAAAAGCTGGTCGATAAAAATTCAACTTTGAGTAATATTTCACATTTATTTGTCCAGATAGTATTCAGAATACATTTATCATGATTTAGAAAAGGCCTTATTCGATTATATGTGTTGAATGGAAATTCATACACTATACACTAGTAGTCTTAAAAAGTTTAAAATATTTGTGTTCCTTAAAATATCTTATAAAATATCTCCACTGCACACAGTTTAAAGTTAAAGAAAGTATAGAGTTTTATTTAGTGACTAGTTAAATGAAAAATGTTTATCAATCGCTCGGAAGTGATAACTGTATGCGCCTATGGAGCGCCTCTGCGGCTTGGTACCTGGTGCCAGGGCACCGCTAGGATCACCTGTTCCGCTTTTTCTGCAGTTCTGTTAATATTATTTCACTACTTTTTCCTGTCAACCTGGAATATTAATTACTATCTAATTTAATTAGAATTAAACATTTTAATTAGCTCGCTGAAAATCCAAACAATAAAATTAATACATCTGGGATACCATCTATACTAATAAAAGAAATAGTATATATAAAGTACAACAGACTACTTTCTTAATTTTTTTACTTTTTTCTCCATGTTAATATTTTCATTATCAGAAATTGTTTAATTGCTAACTAGAGCTATTAATAATAGAAATCATCTTAATTGCTGTTGAAATAAAATTTTAGTTTTTATTCAAATTAAGTTTCATTAGTTTTGGCCCAAATCAAGTTCCATTTTTTAGCAACTATGCGAAAATTTATTTTGAAAAAGAACCTTTTAACATTTATTTTAGCAGTTGACACGTTTCATATCATTAACCTAACTCATTAATAAATTAAAAAAAAAATAATTGTTTAAAAAATATTAAAACTTTCAAGAAAAATTAAGTTGATCCATATTTAGTGATTACAGGTTTTTATTTTGTCCATACATTTTGTGGGAATAAAAAAAAAAATTTAAAAAAAAACACTACATTGAATTTTTCTTTTCTTTCTTTCTTTTTTTTTTTTTTTTAATTGGCGTTTTTCTTCCAAAACATAAACAAACGAAGTCTCGACGCGAAACCGAAAAAGGCATGTGATTTTTTTAACCAATAAACACATTTCGTTCAGCCTAGGTCGAGAAACTCCGAGTTGGGTAACTTTTCATCCGAAGTAAACGGTGAATACGAGTTTTCATCTCCCGGTTGAAAATACCAACCTGGGGTTACTGAACCCGCGGTTTAACCCTCGGTCGAAGTTATTCATGAATACGAGCGTAAGCAGCCAATATTCATCAATCGTAGAGGGATTCTCTTTCAAAACGATAAAGTCAGACCCCATGTTGCTTTAAGGACTCGAAAAAAATTATTGGGCCTTAGTTGGGAACTTTCACCTCAGCCGGCGTATAGCCCCAATCTTGAACCTTCGATTTATCACCTTATTTCATTGTTACACAGCGCCTTTGCTCACCGAGCCTTCAATAATGTGAAGACTGTAAAAACGGCGTTACAACAGTATTTTGACTATAAAACAGAGGAGTTTTATCGGTGTGGGATTAACTTACTGCCAGACAGATGGCAAGTGGTCATACATAATGATGGCGCATGCGTGAATTCATATGTGCTTAACTTTTTGTGTTCTCCGCCTCTCTGTTTTCGCTAAAAAAACGGGTAGAACTTTTGCACTCACCCAATACAATGCCCTCTCTCCCCATATATACTAATGTAAGATGTTTCCACAGAAAATAAAACAGTCTATTACTGCATATAATCGTATTTCCCTTTAAAATCCTAAGATGAAGTGTTACTTGCAGTAATAATAACATGAAAGAAATGAAATTGCGGGTTGAAACTTTCAAACATTGCAAATAAAATGAGTTCAAAATAAAATGCATTTTTCAGTTCTGACTTTGAGGTTTCTGATCTGCAGCTTTACACGTTACAAGTACAATCAATATCCATAGTGATTCTTTATGTACAGAGTTGTGTTTTAGAAATCAGTTATTAAACAATGAAGAAAGAAAATAACAATATCTGATACAGCTAATGTGATTCTTAAAAACTGCTTTCATTTGAATGGGGAGGGTTTGAGCCCCCTCTGAGACTTTCCTTGTCTTCCTTGTTGCCTCTGGTACCGTTCTCTAGAAACAAAGCAGAACAGTTAACATCTCAGACCTGGAGGCAGTGGCACAGACAATCACCTCATCGAATTCACGGCTGAAATTTCAGAATTAGTTAAAACTTGATTCGCATATTAAAACGCAATCGGTCTGCCAAGTCATGGCTTGGTGGAAAACCCGATTTTACCGATTGACTCGTAAGTTTACCGTTGTGTTTTCCTGCACCCAAAAGTACGAAAACATGTAGGACTGGGAGCAGAAAAACACAATGGTAAACTTACGAGTCAATCGGTAAAATCGGGTTTTCAGGCGTTTTCCACAAAGGCATGACTTGGCAGACCGATTGCGTTTTAATATGCGAATTGAGTTTTAACTAATTCTGGAATTTCAGCCGTGAACTCCATGCGGTGATTGCCTGAGCTGCCGCCTCCCGATCTATCTGAAAGCTGATAGATTCTGCTGTTTCAGAAATGGTTCTTTTCATTAAAAAAAATATAACGACGAACTTTGCCACTGTGACACAGAAATGACAACTATACGCTAGAAGTCGTCCTTTCTCTATCACGGTGTCAAAATTAATCTGAAAATAAGAAAAAACGTAAGTTTTAAAGCAAACATACGGACGTCATATAGTGGCACCATCTATGATCGAAATTTGGAACTAATTATATTCATTCGCTTGAAGAAAACTTTTCAACCTGAGAAACATTTTAGTTCGAACAGTACTGCTGTACGAAAGTTATTTGATTTTACAATGAATTTTAAAATGTGTCCAGGAATTTTCGGATACAATATACAATAGCGGAATAAAAAAAGTAAACAACCCCTGCTAACTCTACAACAAATAATCGTAGAAGAAAGTTATAGGTACCAAACGATTAAAGTCTACTTTTAAATGATGTATATCAAATTTTTTTAATGGGCCATCTACATATCAAAAGAAATCCAAGCTTTGTTTTTTTTGTTGTCGTTGTTTGTTTTTTCCAATAGAAATACCCAAATTTGACGCCACATAATTAAATTCCACACATTTCAGTAAGCCTAAATCCAAATTTTCATGAAATTCGTCCGATTAGTTTCGGAGATATTAATTATTTTAAAATGAGCATATTTTAGGTTTTATCGGTATCCAAATTGAAGTTTGGTACTCGATAGTTAAAATGCAGCAGGTTGATTAGTTGTGTTTATGACGGCCAATTAACAGCACGAGGGATATAGTAACTAAGGGGGGGTGCACACCGTGGGGGTCTTTCTAAGGGAACCTAACCCGTATTTACGCTTGGAAAACCCAAGGTTCGAAGAAAACTACGAAAACTCCGAACGATTAGGCCGACGGGCGCGATTGGGATCGAACTCAGCACCTCCCATCTACCAGCTTCGAGAGCAGAACCTCTCGGCCACTGTTGGGGGGCTGAAATGCAATAGAATGACTGTGTCACTTCTATTAATGTATTACTTTTTTGCCAATATGACCCTTTCACTCTCTTAATATATGTTTCGACTATTGCCAGCCCAAATATTTCATTTAATTGAGTAAAATAGATATTTTTTAAATTATGCTTTTCTGCTCATCATAGACCATCATTTTGACGTTTTTACTTTCTTCTATCTTTACAAGAAGAAAGTATTGGATTCATGAAAATTTTCGAATTCCGGTTTTCGACGGATTTACACGTTTTAGAGGTCAGAGAACCCGAAAAACATGTTTTTACAAAATGTCTGTCTGTGACTCTGTGAGTGTCTGTCTGTCTGTCTGTCTGTGTGTATGTGACACAAATTTTGTGGGCGCTCTATCTCAAGAACTAATGCACGGAATTTAATAAAAATTCATATTCAGTTAGTCCCTGATACAAATTGATGCTGATTAGTTTTTGGTGCAAATCTCTCAACAGGTGGCGCTGCTATGCTGCATTTTTTATGATTTCCGAAATGGCTCTATCTCAAGAACTAATGCACGGATTTTCATGAAACTTCAGATTCTGTTGGTCCTTGATAAGACTTGATGTTGATTACGTGTTGGTGCAAATCGCTCGACAGGTGGCGCTGCTATGCTGCATTTTTTACAATTACCGCAGTGGCTCTAGCTCAAGAACTAATGCACGGATTTTCATCAAACTTCAGATTCAGTTAATCCTTGACATGAATTGAAGTTTTGTACAGTTTGGTGTAAATCGCTCAACAGGTGGCGCTGCTATACTGAATTTTTTACAATTTCCGCAATAGCTCTATCTCAACAACTAATGCTTGGATTTTCAACAAACTTCTGATTCATGTATACTTTGATATGAATTAGTGCTGTTTGTGTTTTGGTGCAAATCGCTCAACAGGTGGCGCTGCTATGCTGCACTTTTCAGAATTTCCATTATAGCGATATCTGAAGAACTAATGCAACAATTTTCACTAAACTTCAGAATCAGTTAATCCTTGATATGAATTGACATTTTGTACATTTTGGTGTAAATCGCTCAACAGGTGGCGCTGCTATACAGCATTTTTCACGATTTCTGCAATCGCTGTATCTCAAGAACTAATGGACATATTTTCATCAAACTTCAGATTCAGTTACTCTTTGATATGAAATGATGCTCACTACGTGTTGGTGAATATCGCCCAATAGGTGGCGCTGCTATGCTGCATTTTGCACTATATCCTCAATAGCTCTATCTTAAGAACTAATGCACGAATTTTCATCAAACTTCAGATTCAAGTACACCTTGATAAATGTTGATACTGATTATGTGGTTGTGTAAATCGCTCAACAGGTGGCGCTGTTATGCTGCATTTGTCATGATTTGCGCAATAGCTCTATCTTAGGAACTAATGCACGGATTTTCCCCAAACTTCATATTCAGTTAGACATTGACATATGTTGATGATAATTAGGTTCTGGTGTAAATCACCCAATATGTGGCGCTGCTATGCTGCATTTTGATGGATTTACACGATTTCATGGACAGTAATATCTCAAGAACTAATGCACGGAATTTCATCTTTTTAGAATCCTCATGATGAGCATAGATGCACTGTGATAATGAATTTTGAAGTATTGACAAGTATGAGATAGAAGAAAGTTTTGTGATGGCCACAACATACTAGTTTAATGATAATTCGAAAACTACTTGAAAGAAAAAATTTGAAATTTAGAATTCGCATGATGCAGGACATGATAAATATAAATCTGCCAAAAAAATGTAGGTTGCAATTCATTTTTTTTTTCGAATATTAATTTCATAATTCATATAATAATATTTTTAAATTACAAATTCAGTGTATTTATATTTGGCTATTTTAACATTATAACTACACTCAAAATTATCACATTAGGATTATAATTTCAGGAGATATCAATAAAAATATGAAAATGTAATTTAACATTAGAAGCTCTAAATTTTGAATGTTTATAATTAAAAAACTTATCATTCAAATGACTAGAAATTTCGTTTCTATGCATAGTTTGAACCGAAGATTTATAATATAGTGTCAAAATTGGGGGTTGCCATGTAAAAAAGCAACTGTTTGGTCTGTTTTTGATTTGTAAATGGCCCCCTAAGCAAATTATACATTATATCGTTACATTATATCGTTACATTATATCGTTTAAAAGTAGACGTTATTTCCAATTGATTGGTACCAGTAACTTTCTTCAGTTATAATTAGTTGCAAAGTTACTACGGGGTATTTACTCTTTTTTTCCATGACTGTACCTCACTCCGATTCTTGTTCAAACACTATGAATAGTTATAGATTTGTACACGGCAGTCGAAGTATGCACTTCTATGTCACTTCATTTTATGTGATATCACTTTTTTTTTTTTTTTTTTTTTTTTTTTTTTTTTTTGACTGATGGTGACATTTTAGATTTGTGACTTGGCAGGTCCATTTACAACGAGTTGTTTTAGATGCGAATTGCATTTTCTGGACGTTTCATTTTAAATATGACGTAATTTTTACCAGCAGAAGATTTAAAGTTCATGTATTATAAATGCAAATTCACGTGATCTGTTGAATACGGCACGACTTTCGCAAATGAAATCATATAATTAATGTTCAAAAATAATATAATAATATCAAAATATATTTACAGTTGCTCCGTTGCTAAAAATGCGGTAACGTGAAAAGAAAAAAAAAAAAAGAATTAATTGTATAATTTATCAAATGCTTTTTGCAAGTGATAATTTAATTATTTTAAACTTTTTTTCAATATACATGTGTAAATATATATTTCAATTGAAAATACAGTGCTTGCAAATACTATTATTAGGTCTAAAATGTCTTAATATTCTATATAAAAACGACTATTTCCAAATATGAATTAAATCTCTATTCAGATAATGAAATTTTCAATAATAATTTAGAAAAAAAATTATTTTACACTGCATACCGCTAGCTAGACTATTATATTACTTCAAAATATGGCAAATTATTATGCATAGTTTTTGATCCTATAAAACTTATGCAACTGAACTAGCTTTGCTGAGTTCAAAATTATAATGCACTTAAAATAATTATTAGATTTAAATTCTGTATGCTTTAGCATATCTATCAGCCATTTCTCGGTATAATTACTGGTTTTCATGTTTTTATATGAAGTAGTTTTTGAAGGATAATCCAAGAAAGTGAAAATGACACAATAGGCAGCAGAGGTAGTGTTAGTAACTTTTTTTTTTCTTTTTACTTTCTTCTATCTTTACAAGAAGAAAGTATTGGATTCATGAAAATTTTCGAATTCCGGTTTTCGACGGATTTACACGTTTTATGGGTCAGAGATTCCAAAAAACATGTTTTTACAAAATGTCTGTCTGTGACTCTGTGAGTCTGTCTGTCTGTCTGTCTGTGTGTATGTGACATAAATTTTGTGGGCGCTCTATCTCAAGAACTAATGCACGGAATTTAATAAAAATTCATATTCAGTTAGTTCCTAATACAATTTGATGCTGATTAGTTTTTGGTGTAAATCGCTCGACAGGTGGCGCTGCTATGCTGCATTTTTCACGATTTTCGCAATAGCTCTATCTCACGAACTAATGCACGGATTTTGATCAAACTTCAGATTTAGTTAGTCCTTGATATGAATTAATGCTGATTACGTTTTGGTGTAAATCGCCCAACAGGTGGCGCTGTTATGAGGAATTTTGCAGGATTTACACGATTTCCCCAATAGCTCTATCTTAAGAACTAACGCACGGATTTTCATCAAACTTCAGATTAAGTTAGTCCTTGATATGACTTGCTACTGATTATGTGTTGGTGTAAATCGCCCAACAGGTGGCGCTTCTATGCTGCATTTTTCACGATTGCCTCAATAGCTCTATCTATAGAACTAATGGACGTATTTTCATCTAACTTCAGATTTAGTTGTATGTTGACACAAGTTGTTGTTAATTAAGTTTTGGTGTTAATCACCCAATAGGTGGCGCTGCTATTCAGGAATTTTCACGATTATTGCTATAGTTCTATCTCAAAAACTAATGCACGGATTTTCTCCAAACTTCAGATTCAGTCAGACGTTGACATAAATTGTTGCTGATTAGGATTTGGTATATATCACCCAATAGGTGGCGCTGCTAGGCAGCATTTTGCAGGATTTAGAAGATTTCAGCGATAGTCATATCTCAAGAACTAATGCATGGAATTGCATATCATTAGAATCCTCATGAGATTCATAGATTGCCATTTAATTTTGGCAGTGTGATAGCGAATTTTGAAGTATTAACATGTATGAGATAGAAGAAAGTTTTGGGATTGGTACATCCGACTAGTTTCTAAATAGAGAGAAAAACAAACAAACATTTTGAAAATATATTTATATCATATTTTAATCTATAGGTTATTCAGGGTTCTAAAGTTTAATGAAACTTCATATTGACTTGTTAAGATGTCCCTTGATCAGTGGCGGCTTTTCCGTTGGAGCACATGAGCACGTGAACCCCCAAAGAAAAATGAAGAAATAATTTAACAGAATAAATAAAATAATTATAAAAAATTTCTAATGTTTTGTCAATGTCCAATATGAGTAATATTCACGTACGCCTCCCCCCCCCCCCCCCCACCACCACCACCTTTCCCTTTTTTACTTTCTTCTATCTTTACAAGAAGAAAATATTGGATTCATGAAAATTTTCGAATTCCGATTTTCGACGGATTAACACGTTTTAGGGTTCGAGATTCCGAAAAACATGTTTTTACAAAAACTCTGTCTGTCTGTGTGTGACACAAATTTTGTGAGCGCTCTATCTCAAGAACTAATCTGCGGAATTTAATAAAAATTTGTATTCAGTTAGTCCCTGATATAAATTGGTGCTGATTAGTTTTTGGTGTAAATCGCTCAACAGTTGGCGCTGTTATGCAACATTTTTCACGATTACCGCAATAACTCAATCTCCAGAACTAATGCACCGATTTTCATCAAACTTCAGATTCAGTTAGTCCTTGACAGGAATTGACGTTTAATACATTTTGGTATAAATCGCTCAACAGGTGGCGCTACCATGCTGCATTTTTTGTGATTTCCGCAGTAGCTCTACCTCAAGAACTAATTCTTGGGTTTTCAACAAACTTCAGATTCGAGTATACCTTGATATGAATTACTGCTGTTTATGTTTTGGTGCAAATCGCTCAACAGGTGGCGCTGCTATGCTGCATTTTTCAGAATTTCCGCTATAGCTCTATCTCAAGAACTAATGCATCAATTTTCATCAAACTTCAATATCAGATATTCCATAACAAAGCGTTACTGGAGAAAACCGGAAAGCTTTCAACACCCAGTGCCAAGTGTTTTCACATTAGCACGTGCGACCGGGGATATACTATTCAAAATTTATGCAGACGATTCCGGGGAAAGAAGAGGATTTGCCACGCATGGCTCAGGTCGTTCCTTTTTCACAATCTGTAGTGTGACGTAGCATGTATTTTTGACGGAATTTTCTTCTTAGTTTTGTTTCTCTTGCGATTTAAATATTAAGTTTGATATTTTTTTGCTAATTGTTAATCTCTCTGTTTGTTTTGTTCTAACTTTCTTTTTTACTTTATTCTATCTTTACAAGAAGAAAGCATTGGATTCGTGAAAATTTTCGAATTCCGGCTTTCGACAGATTTAGACGTTTTAGGGGTCAGAGAATCATAATAACATGTTTTTACAAAATGTCTGTCTGTCTGTCCGTCTGTCTGTGTGTGACACAAATTTTGGGAGAGCTCTATCTCAAGAACTAATGCACAGAATTTAATAAAAAATTATATTCAGTTTGTCCTTGATATAAATTGATGCTGGTTAGTTTTTGGTGCAAATCGCTCAACAGGTGGCGCTGCTATGCTGCATTTTTTACGATTTCCGCAACAGCTCTATCTCAAGAACTAATGCACGGATTTTCATCAAACTTCAGATTTTGTTAGTACGTGACGAGAATGGATGATGTTAACATTTTGGTGTAAATCGTCCAAAAGGTAGCACTATTTAATGCTGCATTTTTCATGATTTCCGCAAGAGCTCTATCTCAAGAATTAATGCAAGGATTTTCATCAAATTTCAGATATAGTCAATCCTTGATATGAATTAGTCTTGTTTACATTTTGATGTCAATCGCCCAACAGGTGGCGCTGCTATGCTGAATTTTTCACATTTCCCGCAATTGTTCTATCTCAAGAACTGATGCATGAATTTTCATCAAACTCCAGGTTTAAACAAGCGAGGATGACCGAGCATAGCTCGGTCAAAATTAGCTTTGTGTTCAACACGATATAATATTCTCATTTTATCATTCTCTCTGTATTATTTCTATAAAGCATGTTATTTTATATCAGTATTATTTACAAAAACAATCAACAGGAAAACTACGTACTTACGGGTTTCTAAAATTTACATTATTTACACATTTACAACGAAAGAACATCAATCCAAATTACATTTTTAAATCGACTCTTATTGGTTTAACCATGTATCTCGAGTCTTATTAAGAATTTCTAAAAAAAATCCTTCACTTTCTGAAAGACAATTTTTTTTTTTTTTTTTTTTTTTTTTTTTTGCCAAATGTAGTCAAATTTGGCGACATTCTTTCATTTGGCGCCAAGTATGTATTTTGGCATTCGTAATCTTGAATGTCGATTTTTTGACCAAATGTCGCCAATATTTCGCCTAATATTGCCAACTTCGCGGTTTCGTGAACCTGACCCCTAGTGACCCACTATTCAAATCTGCTCGAACATGTGATTTAGCTTAATGGACTTCTGGTAATAAAAAACAGTAGAGTGCGAAATTTTAGTCAAAATTGTTTAAACCGTTTTATAGATAAAATTAGCTTGACCCGCAGTGACACCAAAGGACCCACTAAGGACCCAGCCCAGTGATCTTCTCAAGACCGAAAACTATACAACATAAAATTTTGTCAATATCGTTTGAGCCGTTTTTTAGATACAATTAGCTGGACACGGACACACAGTGACCCAAAATGACCTACTAATCGAATTTTCTCGAATATGCGAGCTAATGGTCTTCTCGAGCCTGAAAACGATAAAATACAAAATTTATCCAAAATCCGTTTCCTAGATAAAATTGGCTTGACCCACAGTGACCCCAAAATGACTCATTAACCTAATTCTCTCGAACAAGTGATTCAGCCCAGTGGTCTTCTCAAGAACTAAAACGGTAGAATGCAGAATTCAGTCAAATTCGTTAGAACCGTTTTTTAGATAAACTTAGCTTCACCCGTAGTGACCCAAAAATGACCCATTAATCGAAATTTCTCGAACATGTGATCTAGTCGAATTATATTATCGTGCCCAAAACGGCATAATACAAAATTCTGTCAATATTGTTTGAGACATTTTTAGATATAATTAGCTTGACCCGGACTCATAGTGACCCCAAAATGACCCACTAATTGAATTTTCTCGAACATGCGACCTAACTCAATAGTCTTCTCGATCCCGAAAATGATAGAAAACAAAATTTATTCAAAATCGTTAAAGCCATTTTCTAGATAAAATTAGCTTGACCCGTAGTGACCCCAAAATGACAAACTAATCGACATTTATCGAACATGTGTACCGTCTCGTGCCCGGAAACGGTAACATACAAAATTTTGTCAAAATCGTTTGAGCCGTTTTTTTTAATATAATTAGCTTGATCCTGACTCATTGTGACCCAAAATGACCCGCTAATCGAATTTTTTTGAACATGCGAAAGGTCTTCTCGAGCCTGAAAACGATAGAATACAAAATTTACTCAAAATCGTTAGAGCCTTTTTCCAGATAAAATTATCTTTACCCACAGGGACCCACTAATCAAATTTTCTCTAACATGTGAATTAGTCCAATGGTCTTGTCGTAATCCAAAACGATAAAATACGAAACTTTTTGCTCGTATTATAATATATGATATATGTACCTTGATAAATATTATTGCTGATTATATTTTGGTGTAAATCGTCCAACAAGCGGCGTTGTTATGCTGCATTTTTCACGATTTCCGCAACAGTCCTATTTCAAAAACTAATGCATAGAATTTGATATCTTTAGAAACCTCACAATGGGCATAGATTGCCATTTAATTTGGGCACTGTGACGGTGAATTTTGAAGTATTAACATGTATGAGATAGAAGAAAGTTTTGGGATTGCCATATCTGACTAGTTATTATTATGTAAAAAAGTAGTTACAAACATTTAAAATGGAAGTTAGTAAAATCAATATGTCGGAACTAAAGAAACAACACTTTTCATTGTTTCCCATTGAAAAGAAAAATTGAAATTAAATTGCGTAAACCAAAACCTTCTTTTTAATTCTTATCCAAGTGACGAAATCTAAAACTAGGAGGAAACTTCAAAAGGAAATTTAAACCTGATTTATATGACAAATGTCAATGGATTTGTGGATGTGAATTAACAAATAAGCTGTTTTGTTTTCTCTATCTTTTATTTGCAAAACTAAATGGCCGTTCAAGTTGGGTGAGTTACAGTATAGCTGATTTATCACATCTAACTCAAAAAATAAAAAGACATAGGTGCTCACAATCGCATTTAAATTCCACATTAGAATTTAACTTGCTATTGGAAAGATAGATATTCGCCAACCTCTCGAGAGTGCATTTTGTTTGTATGTAAGAAAAGAAAAGAAAAAGAATGAAAAAATTACCAAAAATCTTTATGTACAGTAGAGCACCGATTGTCCGAACAAGTGGGGACCGATCCTAGTTCGGATAAGCAAAAGTTCTGATAAATGGACAGACAATTTACAGGATGTTCCTGACTATACTAAAACTTTCACACTTTATCCCATTAGGACTGTCAGCACTAGTTAGTGCTAGCGTGTTTAAAAACTTTTTTTTTTTTTTTTTTTTTGTTTACTTTTTTATCATTAAAAAAATTTTTTTTTTCTTTTTTTATCATTTTCTAAACTTCAGAAATTATAATTTAAGAAAAAAGCATTCAATTGTTGCTTGCTTCAAAGAAGGCGTTCTTTCCAATGGTGCCATATTTCGAATTCTTCTTAAGTACGTTAGTTGAATAAGATCAGAGTTCTTCTGCCGTTCGAAGCATTTCATAGCTGTTTCCAAACATTCAAAGGCTTCGTTATGTGATGAACCTGGGTGATGAACAGATCTTATCCACAATCTCATTATCGTTAAAAAAAAAAAAAATTGAGAGAAATAGACTGCTTGGATAAATGGAAGTTCGGTTTAAAAAAACATTTTTGATAGAAATAGACTGTTCGGATAATTGGAGTTCCGATAATCGGCGCTCTACTGTACTTTAAAAAGTTATTGACCTAGGAAGACAAAAATTCAGTGATGTCTGAGAGGAAATTTTCCGGGAAAAGGATTTTTTCCATTTAAAGCACCCCTTTCCGAAATCCATATTGTCCTCCTCGGAACAGCAAAATTCCATCCAGAGAAAAATTATTCTGAATTTAGTACTGCACAAACGTATATTAATCTATATGTTAGGTCCAACGTACAATTTTTATTTTCATAAATTTTATAATGTGATTGTGAACCCCCCTTTAAATAAGTCACGAGCCGCCACTACTCTTGATGCTTTCATATATCCGTAACGTAACAAAAATTACGAAATGCAAGTCTCTGTATTGATACTTGTATTTAAAAGCTTCATAACAGATGGCAGCACCATAAAATATTTTGAATTATTGAGATTCTAAAAGTCAACAGTTTCAATTGCAACTTTTGAATTCTGAATTAGAATTCCCGCTAAATTTTAAAGTGAAATAGATATCTTTGATCACCTTTTTAAAAAGTAAGACTTTCTTAAGTAGATTAGGATTTCAATTTTTTCTAAAAGAATTGTTTTATATTATTCAAAACCCTATTTGAGGAATTTTTTTATTCTCTTTCACAGAGTAAATGAAAAGTTTTCATTTCTTTGTCCCTGCTTGTAACTGGGGTGGGTGACCATATGTTGGCGTACGGAAAATGTTTGCGAGGGTACGATTTTATACGAATGTATCTTATTCTGTTTGGAACTCCTTATGGCATATAAGAGCTGTGTCTGGGTACAAAGCACTGACGGCACAACCCTCTAATTTACGCAATGCAAATTAAGTACCCACAATATCAACTTTTTATGCTAATAGTTAGATAAATATGGTTAATTACGTCAAAAAAGTAAACCGGAATTATAAAAAGGTTCGTAGCAGATAGCTATCTATTGCGGAAATCTCTATTATGCAGACGCCTCTCCATCAATGGCGGATCTAAGGGGGGGTGGGCGATTGCCCGCCCCCTTGGGCCAATAAAAGGTTTGCAAAACGACATTATGATTGTGCATCCTCACGGGAAATGACTTGAGGCGGAGGTCGCGCCAGTTTAAATCCACGAGACTCGGGCTGGGTCAGGTCTTCTCTCTTTTAGAGTCGGGTCGTGCCCTGGTCTTAATTTTTTCTGCAGATTCGGGTCGGGGCAGACTTTTTTCTCCTCCAGATTGAGCCTGGCTTAAACTTCATTTTTCCTAGAGGTCTGCACTGGCTAAAATTTCCAGGTCGGGACTCGGCCCGAAATAAAAACTAAGCATTCGGTCCGTGTCAAACCGTATGATAAGCATTATTGGCCCGACCACGACCCATGCACTCCTCTAAATTCTTCCCCCAAAGCCCAAGTGGATCTGGCATCTTAGTTATTTGTTATTCGTAAAAATCATATTTGTGTTGTACATTTATTTAGTGAAATCTTTAGAAATTTAATTTGATTTGATAAGGTACAGAGATGCAATTTTTAAAATCTACTTTTTTTCTTTGTAGAGTTTTAAAATTACGATTTTCTTTTATCATCCGTTTCTTACATTCTAAACTGAATATCTTACTGGATTTTCATTTGAATGTAATTGTCTAAGTCATATTTTTACGTAGTGTTTACTTACATAATTGCCTAAATAGTCATTAAAATATTGTTGTTTTTCAGTATTCATGAATTTCGAACATAATCTGAAAATAAAATATGAGCATAAGTAAGCGTGCTTTATGAATAATTTTAATTGCAAAATGCAGGCAGGGCTGTAGTCTATTTTTTATCTTTTATAGCGGCCGGGCCAATAGTTTTTTTTTTTATGTAGGTTGGACCTGGGAACTTCAGCCCGAGTAAACCTCTGACTGACAAATCGAAAACAGCTTTTATTTTTTTTTTTAAATGCTTTTTTCAGCCATCATCCAATAGCTACTGAATATACCGGTTGTCCTAAAATGGACTGACTGATTTTAAAATTCAATAAAAAGCAAATGGTGACAGATATTAAAAAATTACTTGCAGGAGGGTTATGTAAGATGTGAAGAACAGGGGTGATTCTGTTCCGACTTTTCCGAAATTTTAACCCTCTCGCTGTGTATCCCGCGATTTCTACAGCCAACGAAACAGAAGTAGGCAGAAGTAAAATTTGCGCAACCCAAAATTTCCGCAGCAAATCTTTTTTTTATGATCTAATTCTATTAAAAAAAAATCCTTTCCCAAAGATTTTGGACATATTTTAACTCTAAAATATATGCAGATGTGAAGTGAGTAATAAAAAATATGCGCAATTCTTGAACCTATTTTGATTTTTTAAAAATGCAGCTACACGATTAAGGCGTTCGGTTCCGAAAATTTACAAAATACACCTATCTGAATATTCGGACATCCAAATAATCGCGAATTTTGATAAATGGTCTCCATAAAAAATCTATTTCGTCAATCGTTCGCAGAAAATAACTTCAATTTCGCCGAATGATCACGGAAAAAACGCGAATTTGGCCAGAGAACCACGGAAAACAAAGTTCTTCAAATGATCGCGGAAAGCGCGAATTTCTTCAAAGGACGGCGGGAAAAAACTCAAATTTCGTTAAAGGATCACGGAGAAATCGCAAATTTTGTCAAATAGCCACGAAGAAACGCGAATTTCGTCAAAGGATCGCGAAAAAAAGGCAAATTTATCACAGAATCGCGAATTTCGTCATAGTATCGTGTAGAAAATACGAATTCCTTCATAGAATCGTAGAAGAAAAAAACGAATTTAGTCAAAGAATCCCTTTAAAAACATGAATTTCGTTAAAGGATCGCTGAAAAAACGCGAATTTTTGGAGGGGTCACGGAAAAGAAACGCGAATTTTATCAAAGGTCTGTAAAATTACACTAATTTCGTCAAAGGGTTCTGGAAAAAACGCAAATTCCATCAAAGGGTCGAAGAAGTGCGAATTTCATCAAAGAGTTGAAAAAAAAATACAGTGTCTCTTTAGAAAACAGCACACATACATACATCTGTATTTATTATTATAGGTATAGTTTTTAACTTGAAATAATATACTGAACTAACTTTTGAAAAAAATAGCTTAACCCAAACCCAGCTTGCAGCAATCTACACTTAGCCTGAAATCAATCCGAATCCAAAACAGCTAACCCGAACTGCAACAAAAATAATTAGTACCAAGAGGGAATTTCTCCCCCCATCTGCTGAGGGTCTGAAAGGTTACTTTCAGAAAAATTTTCTTTGAATTTCAGAATTTTTTTTTTCTTTTTTTTTTTTACTCAGAATTACCCTTGATCAGTTTTTTTTAAACTGTGATTCTTTATTTTAGTTTAAAATAGCAATGATAGATGGAGCTGGAAGCAATAGGCGCTAAATCGATTCACGATGGAGGTAGGCTTAACAACCATTGTTTACAGCGCCATCTATCGCTGCTATTATAAAGTAAAATCAAAAATCGCAGTAAAAAATCTCGTGACATCTTACATAACCCTCCTGCAAGATTTTTTTAAATAGCTGTCACCATTCGAAAGTTACTGAATTTTAAAATCATTCATCTATTTTAGGACACACGGTATGTTTTTTAATAAGTTTCAAAGCATTCTTTACTGAATTACAACTGATCTTAGATATAAAGAGACAAGCAGTCTTATACTAAATTAGTATTTTTTACATAATTCTGAAGGTTAAAAAGTATTCCTAAATTATTATTTGGACGTGTCCGTTATGGAGCTTTTGCTGTATATAGTTTGCATCTTCAAAAATATTTAGACTTTATTTTCAAAAATCGGGTCAACCCGAAACCTTCTGGCAAGAGTGAAAACCCAATCCGAAATTGACCAAAACCCCGAAATAATGTATGTCAATCTGTGCCAAACCCAAGGCACTAGGTGCAGCTAAAAAGTAGTAGTTAACCCGACCTGCAGCAGAAAAGTAGAAGTCAACCGGGCCCAAACCCGACCCGCATCAAAAAAGTAGAAGTTAACCCGGCCCGCGGCAAAAAAGTAGAAGTTAACCCAACCCACAGCAAAAAATAGAAGTCAACCAGACCCAAACGCAACCCACAGCAAAAAGTAGAAGTAACACGACCCGCAGTGAAAAAATTTGTCCCGACCCGCGCATCAGATTGGAGTTTCCAAATTTTCTAAAATCGCCCCCCCCCCTCCCTTGAGGACTCTCCAGATCCGCCCTTGCTCTCCATAACTGAAAGGTAGAGAGTAGAGCTTGCAAAGAATGCGACAGATAGCACTAGCTGAAAGGAGCACATGCAGAAGACGAAAGTGTTACCAAAATGATAGAAGAGAAATCGATAGGGAAAAATGGAAATAAAAGAAATAAAGAAAATTAAAACAAAATAAAAGAAGTAACATATAAATAAATAAAATAATAATAATAAAGAAAGAAACAAGGGGGAAAAAACAAAAAATCTTTTTTTTTAACAAAATAAAAAGAAAAGAAACAAGAGAAGAAGAAAAAGAATTACAAAAGTAATTTCCACGCTGGAGAGAGGAAAGGAGATGACGAGAGATCATTGACAACATTATCAGAATTTTTAGAAATAAAATATGCTTCATGAAAATCCAAGTGAGAGGGAGAGGCAGGGGAAGAAATAATTTTGGCCATGGAGAAATTGAAACAATGACTGGAAGACCAACAGTGAGAAACAATCGAAGATTTAGATATTTCTTGATTTGCAATATACCTCTGATGCTCGCCTGATCTGAATTTTAAAGCTCTCTTTGTTTGACCAGTATAACCTAAATTGCAACAGCAAGGAATAAAATAAGCACTCCGCCGGTTCTCAGTAGGAATAGGATCTTTTAGAGAAGAGAATTTAATTTTATTCATAGGTTTGAAAATAATAATAGGTTAATAGGTTTCATTAAAATACCTCAGTTGAAAATTCTCCTTCAGCAATTTCCGCTAGTAAGGAGAATGGTACGTGAATTCTTTCGTCCAGTCCTGTATATGAGATATAGATTTTACATACAACGAGTAACATGCAAAACATTTATTCAATTCAAAAGCGCATACCGAAATTGAAAACGCACTTTTAGCAATTATTGCTCAAAGACAGTAGTAGTGTAACCGATCTATTTTGTGTGCATCTGTAAGGGAACGAACGGCAAATGCTATGAATGGCCTATTCTATCGTACTGATTTTGTAGTGAAATTTAGTGATTTATATCACTTTCAGTGCATTTGAAATAGCGTAATGTCATTAAAATACTCTGCGAACGGTTTCCCCCCATAGACTGTAATGTAACGGAATTCTTTTGATTGCCCCTGTAAATGAACTATTAGTGCTATGCACTTTATATACAATACCAAATATACCATGATAAACTTCATTAACGTATATCAATTGCATGAAAATATGAGTATATTTACGGGATTTAGAGCGTGTGCAGATAAGCAGAGTGACAGACAAACCGAATTCATAAATACTTTTCAACTTTGTTGGAAAATATTAAAAATGTTAGATTTTATGTATATTTTTAAGCACATAAGATTTAGAAATTCTAACTTTTAAGAACTAATATATTAAACAGAATCAATGCAATTATATACTTTTCAATTGCTTATTGTTTCAATTTTATAGAATAAAAATGTACATTTTTCTCCTTTGTTGAATCGAATTTCCGTTTCATTTGCCAATAATTGTGCTATTTCAAAATTCTAGTATAAGTGCGTTTTAAACTATGTTTTATTACATTAAGCGACATCGTTGCACACTAGCTTTTATCCAATAATATTAATCAAATAATGACATTTCAAAGTAACCGGTCGATGGCATTACTATAAAAGTGACGTGTCTTCAAGGGCGGAGACATCTATTTTTTTACTGCAAGATGGATAGAATGTTTTAGAAGTTTTTGGTTTTCTATATTATAATCATGTTATTTTACTACGATCTCAAATTTAATCTATTTTTCATATATTTTTAATCACATTTTTGTTTTCTTTTTTTAACTCTTTCTAACAAAGTTGAAATGTATTTAAGTATAGGTCTGATACTCCGATTTTCATGCTATTGATAAAGGTTATTTAGGGTCACCAAAGCATGTTTGGTATTGTATATGAAGTATGTAGGATTAATAGTTCATTTATAGGGGCACTCAAAAGTATTCCATTACATTATGGTATATGGGAAAAAGTCGTTTTCAGAGTATTTTAATGACATTACGCTATTTCAAATGTATTGAAACTGATATAAATCACTGAATTTCACTAGGATCACGTCAGAAGAGGGCATTTATAGCATTTTTTATGCATTTACAAGGACACACAAAAGAAATCTGTTACAATACTAAAATAAATACGTTACAATACTGTCTTTGAGTAATAATTGCTGGAGTGTACACTGTAAAAAAAAATCTGTGAAGTTACTAAAGTTTTTTTAGGAAACTGGGATTCCTAGAACTTTTCATGCAACGTCAACAACAAAATTTCATGTAACAGACACACTTTTGCGCCGAAAATCAAAAAATCTGTAAGGTTACTAAGAATTTTTTTGGAAACTGGGATTCCGAGAACTTATGTAACTGCAGCCAGGGATACAAATAAAAGTTTAGTAAGATTACTGAAATTTTAGCAGATTCATTTGTAAAGTTACAGATTTTTGTAGCTTTACAAAAACTAGTTTTGTAGATTTGCAGCTTTTTTCGTACAGTTACAGGTGAAAGTTTAGTAAGCATGTATTTTTACATCTGTAGAACTACAGATTTTTTTTTTACAGTGTACGGTTTAAAATTCGGAATGCTCTTATATATTTAATTAATTTTTTGCATGTTACTCTATATATATATAAATTCTATACCTTATGTACACGGCTCCATAAAAGTATTCACGTACCATTCTCCTTATTGGAGGAAATTGTCGAAGGGGAATTTTCAACTGAAGTATATCTATTTCTTAAGTGAACTAAATTTTGGTATGCATGCAGTTAGTAAATACAAATTTATGTATCATATACAGGGTTGCTGAAAAAATTCGGATAATTTTTCGATTGTGTATGGGAACAGCTGAAATTGGGTTTTGAAATGTGTTGTGCGTTTCCATAGGGTTGAATTAGACGCAATATTTTAATTTTGAAACTGTGCAATTTTGTTACATTATTCTGAAGTTGTTCGAAAGTGTTTCATAATCTATGCTTGACGCATGATTTTTTCTTTCTTGTTTCCTTTATCTGCAGTTTTTCCCATAAAATGCCGTGCATAGTAACCAAATTGTTAATAATTCATTCTACGGTAGATAAAAAGAAAAATCGTTTAAAAGGCATTTTTTTTATAAATAATGACATTGACCTTGGAATTTGTAATTATAATATTGACGAATATTACACGTTAGATTTTTCAGCCCAATCTAAAGAACCTCAAGAACCTTTTCTTATTAAGAGAGTCCTTGGACTTGATATGCATGTTTTTTTTTTTCTTTCTTAAAAGACGAATCCAAAAAAAAAAAATTTATCAGCAAGCTTACATTTTCTTTTTCTTACTAAGAGCACAAACTGCCAAAACATTTATCAAATGCCTGCTAATATCATAGAAAAGAGAAATCCTTAAAGAATTCCTCATACGTTACCAGAATTTTTTTCCTTCCAAGTCCTTGAAAAAAACTGCTGATGCGTGCCCACCATTTAGACAGTATATCAATTAAATCATAACATGCGTATGTTGCATTTTCCCCCACCTTATCAAAGACCCCCGCGACCTTGTGCAAATAAGAGTGTTTTATGACCATCCCTCTAGCGACAGATTTCAGATATTTAGTCAAGCATAAACAATCACTGAAAATATTTGTTAAAAAATGCTAACGAAACAGATTTTAACAAGCAAGTTTGTAGATCTCGGGCCTCAACATTTGCAATTCATTTCGCGTATTTTGAATACGGATTTTCATCGTTAAATCCCATGTTAACCTATGGAAGAATTTAATTAGGTGGTTACCAAAGATCGACCGAAAATCCGGCTTCGTTTTCGGCCCAAAAACTGAGTTTTGCCTAAAATTCATTTTCGCCAAAAATTCGACCGGACCGAAACTTAAACGAAACTATTTGTTTTCCAAAGAACTGTATCGGTTCACATGAGACACTCTTTATTTATTTCTATGAAATTCAATGTTTATAATTATCAGTCATGACTGACTCAAGACGTGAGTGCAAATTATAAAGCATATATGACGAAACTTTGAAGACGCTTTCCACGTGTTCATTAAAAGTTGCAGACACTTATAGAACTTTTTTAGTTTGAAAACGCAGAAGTGTTTCGAATACTCTTTGATCAATTTCTAGTATAACAGATGACCATTTAAAAAAAAAAAAATCATTATAAAAGATAAATCGAGGTATGTATACCTAAAACATTTTTTAATGAGAAAAAAATTCGTATAATTAGAAAATCATTCTGTGTCGTTAATGAAGTAATTATATTTTATTTTATATGAAAATAAAAAGTTTTAGTCAGAGGCACGCAGAGAGCCAGCTTGGGCCACGCGTATGAGAGAGGCAAAGAAGGGCTCACAACCATAGTATGCCAAGTCCACTTTTTCAAAACAATGAGATAGTTCATGTAGAAGGTGCAGTAAAGTGTGTATTATCTACTGCCATAGTGCACCTTTCTCATAGTTTGCATCTGGGTTCAGAATTGGGGATACAACGAACCTTCACAAAACATACTAAATCAAGTCCATTCATTAGTGTACTACTCTTTTATCTGTGGTTCATTCTTGTCTAAATCTTGCCTCATTGCTATAAAATAAAATTGTAGTTTAAATAAGTAGCGATTACAAAACTTCTGATGGAAAATAAACGTTCGTGAATCACCAAATGGATAAACTATGAATGGAAAGTAATATTGTTTTTGATGATCCCCCCGCCACCCCACCCCCCCTCCTCTCGGTAAACAAACGGTAAACATACCGACAGGGTTTTCCTTAAAAAATCATTACAAGGGAAAAAAAAAACTCTAATCACATATAAAGGTACAGTACCTCGATTATCCGAAGTAATTGGGACCGACCATCTTTCGGAAAATCTAAATTTTCGGATAATCGAGAATGCTTCAATTTTAAGATTAAGGAGAAATATATACGCATTTCTTATTATAGTAATATGTGCCAAATAAAAATAAAGCAATAGCAAAATAGAAATAAGAATAAATTACCCGAGTTTTAATTTTGAAATTAAGTATCTTTTACATATTTTACAAGAAGTTTAAACAAAGTTTTGTTTGTCGCAGTTTTGCTTGTCTTTGCTTTGAAGCTCTATCACGAAGTACTGATTCTTGAGTGAATAACTTCAACAATTATCTTTCAAATGAGTCGCTGCCTAATACCAGTGACAGAACAATTGTTTAGCACATTCTCGAATTCATTTCTCACTGCTTACTCCCCAACAATACTTTTAATTAATCTTCCGGTGAAGAGAAAAAAAAACACCTGCTAGACCACATTCACACATTCCGGTCCTCCCTCTTGTTACTGTGTTCTAGTCCACACCGCAGCTTACGAGATAAAAGTTATATTCAAAGGAATTCTAAGAAAGGGAATCCCTTACATACATCTGTACTCGTGGTTTGGAAAGGACAGCTTGCACACGAGAAATGTGATAGTAAAAAAAAAAAAAAAGCTTTAAAAATGGATTTCGGTTAACCGAGAGTTTCGGATAAAAAAGGTTCTACTGTATATATAAATATTATACAGACATACTTACAATAAATACAATAAACCCAACTGGAGTGAAAAATTAGCCAGAGCCAGGAATCGAACCCGGGACCACAGTATTCAAGACTGCTGCTCCTGGCTCTGGCTAATTTTTCACTCCAGTTGGGTTTATTGTATGCATGTCTGTATAATATTTATATATACCTTTAACTGTTGAATGCAGGCGTTATTTATGTGTGTATGTGTGCTTTAATATAATATTGTAGTATGTGTGTTTTATTATATCTAATCACATAGTTCGATCTTCAGCCTAGAGAGAAATATACGACAAAGAATAAGGCCCCGTGAAAGAGAAATTCTATTACAAAGTCTTCAGCACAAAGTTTAATTTACTCTTCACGCCTCCAAGTACAGATGCATGTAAATTATGTCATGATATATCAATCAAACATTCGACATAAAAGGATGAAAACACTACAAAAAGGCTTGAAACCGAACGAGAGCTCCACTTGCGGAATTCTAAACAGGCTAGAGAGAAAATGAAAACTGATAAAATTAACGCCTCAGATGAATTTTACCGCTGTACATTCGACTTGCAAAAAGCACTTTCCTTTCCTAAGCTTCCAACATTCATAGCACTATTATGAATGCAAAGAGGAAATGTTCTAAATTTGGATGCCATTGAAGTTAAGAATTCCCACTTTGGTTCTTGGTGAGCCGAAAATGAACCGTCCCAATCATTGAACAAAAGTAGTGAACGCGGGTAGTACAAAATTCCCTAACTCAACAGTAGCGATATGAAACCCCGATTAAAAGAGATAGGTAGGTTCTGTTACGTAGAGGAAAAGAAATACACTGCTCAAAACAATTAAAGGATATTTGAAGTTTTATATAAAATAAAGATATAAACGAAATTTTTTTTGCCGAAAATAGAAGAAGAGAATCACAAATGCAAATTTTTCTGGTTTTCAAACTGTGGAGTATGCAAATTTTGAGTTCGACGTCAAAAACGTCGCTTCAGCGGCAGCGAATGAAATTTGACTTTCAACTGGATAAAAGAGAATGAAGACAAGGATGATCGGCATTCAGTGATTGCTTTGTTTCGATGAGTACGATGTCTCAGCGAAGTCATTTGACAGATTCAGAAGCTTTGGGAATTGTTGGTAGGTTAAAAGGGGGCCAAACTCAAGCCGAAGTAGCGCAAGCCATTGGAGTGTCACAAAGTGTCATTTCCAGGATCTGGAACCGTTTTTTGGAGAGTGGATGTGCAGGCCGAAGACCAGGGCAAGGTCGTAGACGGGCAACAACGCCCAATGAAGATCGGTATTTAGCGTTAACAGCTCGGAGACACCGAACCATGAACGCTACTCTTCTCCAACAACACCTTCGCTCGGCTACAGGCACCACGATTTCAACTCAGGCTGTCCGAAACCGGCTCCATGCTGTAGGTCTGTATGCTCGCCGACCGATGGTATGTGTTAGATTAACATCAAGGCATCGTCGCGACCGCAGGGAGTAGGCAACCGAGCATGTCAACTGGAGGAGTAATGAATGGAGCAATATTCTGTTTTCTGACGAGTCCCGTTTTTCTGTGCATCCGGATAATAGGCGTATTTTCATCTGGAGGGACCGTGGCAGTAGGAATAATCCTGCGTTCGTGCACGAAAGTGTCAGATTTGGCGGTGGAGGAGTGTTTGTGTATGGTGGCATCTCCATTGACGTTCGCACTGACCTCTACATCATTCGAGATGGAGCTCTGACTGGTCGCCGATATAGGGATGAGATCCTCAGACCTATTGTAGTCCCTTACGCTGCAGCAATCGAAGATAACTTCATTTTAATGGACGATAACTGCAGGCCACATCGTGCAAACCTGGTGGAGGATTTCCTTTTCGAGGAAGGAATCGTTCGAATGGAATGGCCAGCGTGTTCTCCAGACATGAATCCAATCGAGCACGTTTGGGACGCTCTAGGAAGACTAGTTTCTGGCCGCCAACAACCCCCACAAACTCTCCAAGAACTGGAAAGAGCTCTTCTGGAAGAGTGGGGCAGAATACCCCAACTCGTCATTAATAGCCTCATTGAGTCCATGCCTCAAAGGTGTTCAACGTTGCTGGCCGCCAGTGGAAACCATACCCCCTACTGAAAATGATTTTCTTTGAAGAAAACACCTTTTCTTATTCTTTTTTTCTCATATGCACAAATTGTGTTTTTTTTCCTTTAGTACACAAATGCGCAATAAAATGCATTTTTTTCTGCCAAACATGTGTAATTTATTCTCATATAACCTACTATGTCTGTCGACCATGTATCAATCAGCTAAACAGTTTACCAGATACAAAATCCACCTAAAACTGCAATATCCTTTAATTGTTTTGAGCAGTGTATAAGAAAATTGGGGGAGAGGATTTGAAATTTAAATTATTAAAATTTGGAATCTATAATAATTATGCAATTTTAGCATGAATGAGAAAAGAGAAAGTTTATTATTAATTTGGTTAAAAGATCGTTATTACCCAGTGCATTGCGCGTGTATAAAAGAGCATATAAAGAAGATTCCCCATGGTGAAAAATAAATAACAAAATTCAACTTACCTGAACCAGATTAAAACAACAAAACAATCTAATTTATCATACCTGAAATCGTGTCTATATATGATATACAAAGTATATTTAATGTTATGCCAATTGTTAACTTTATATTTCAAAAAGTTTACTATTTTTTGTTTTCTTATATATTTAAATAATTATTATAAATTATTAATTCATACTGAAAATGTATTCTTCTACTTAATTATATGTTTCTATAATAATTATAATTATTTATTTTTTAAGATTTCATTGTAATAAATTACTTTGGCACATTTAGGATTATCAGACACATAAATCAAAACACACAAAAAATACACAAATATACTTAATAAAACAAAATTATTTTTATTAAAATATTAGATTTATTAAAACGGGGGAAGGGAAGAGAAAACATGATGCATCCGTTTTTACAATTATAATTACCAATATATTTTACTATTATATTTGAATGAATTTAAGTGTTTACTCTATTGAATATAAAATATACAAGGAATCCATTTTAAAAATATTAAAGATTGATTGATATTGAAACTTACAACATTGTCATTCGTTACGATCTATTAACGAGAAATTGTCAAATCAATAAATTACTGCTGTAAGAGTTCCGCCACATAATTCGACATACAGTTCATAGAAACAATAAATCTTACATTTCATGTCGAAATACGCAGTACGACTATTGCAAAATCTAGAGAATTCCCGAAAAAGATCGTCTCAGAGATCTTGCTGGACCACGCCCAGAGAAAGTACCAAATTCATACCTGTTTGGAACACACCTGAAATGATTTCATTTTGGTAGATCCTAATATTCATTCGTAATGAGATATCCGCATAACAACGATGGATTGTGTAGAACAGCACATATCTGAATTTCTGTAAAAACCATTGAATCACGCATCGATGTTTTTCTTCTGCATCATTTTACTTTTGCGATACCATCTTGCAGCGTCAGTGACAGCAAAACGTTATGTAACGATCTTATGGAAGAAATTCATCTGATGTTTTTAAAGATTTACTTTGAAGACAAATTTCGCTCTCAGATTATTTCAAAGTGGGACAGTAATAATGGCATTATCAAGCGAAGGGCCCGTTTAGCCCAACGCCAATATGCCTTTAAAAAACGGACGCTCGCGCTTGAATCCAGGCAGGTAGAGAGCGAAGGACTTCCGCAATGCAAAAAGCTATGACATTTGGCTAGGGTTGCCGGAAAGCTCTACGTTTAAAAAAAAATCGCCAACCCCTTCCCCGCCAAAAATGTGAATATAATGTTGCAATTTTTCAAAATCAAATTCTTGGGTTTTTGAAGGAATTTTCAAACTTTTTTCAATATTTTATACTTATTATTAACTAATTTTTATTTTTTAATGCTTTTCTTTAAGAACTTCAATGTTAATAGTCCGATAAGTGGTCTGGAAAATAGCATTTTCAGTAAGTTATGCTGCTGTAAAATCAAGAAATATTATTTTAACAAAGAAATTTTATCGATTCTCAAACTTTGCAATATAGGGCTGTAAATTGCACCAGGTCTCAATGCTAGGTGCGAGCAACACCAAAAGTTAGTAAAATATGCCCTTGTTAGTAAAATATGCCCTTGAGTCGACCAAGTCGAGTTCTACATGAATCGATAGCCCTTTAAAAAAAAATGAATTTCTCCCCAGTTTGAAGCTTATACCTCAAGCCCATGGGGGGGGGGGGGGGGGGGGTATGGATAAAGAGTGCATAGGGACGAAACTGCTGGTCGGATTTCACAGAAAAATATAAGGGATGTATAATATTACCATGCAAATAGTGGATAATTCGTAAAGATTTTTTTCAACAAAAGCACAAGTTTTATTGCATTTTTCTTGTTTTTAATTGAACATTTTAATTAAGAATCTATCGAAATATTTCAGTACCACCTTAATTTTTTTGCAGCGCATACTTCGAGGTATGATGTATATATTTGGTGTCAAATATGCATATTTGGTTTCAACTTTCTATGCAGGGTGCATCATTTACAAAAATTAACCCTTTAAACCCTAAAAATTAATGATCTTTCTTTAAAAAATTTGTTTTTGGCACCAGTAATAAAGGAAAATAAAATTTGCCTTATTTAATCCGAGCATTTTTGAAATTGTGTACTTGAAGGAAGCGTCTTTTAAAAAAGTTGTGCCGACCGAATAAAATTTGTGTAAGAGACGCTTGAGTCCAAATGGTTAAAAATCTATTCCGTGAGGGGAGGGGAGTGCCTCACCCTAATCTTACATTTATTTATAAATGACATGCATTTTGGTGGTAGTTTCAAATCAACACAGAGTGCACAGAATATTACAAAATATATAAATCAAGGAATTCATAACAGATTGTTATCGTTAACTACAAAAAATGTTTTTTATAAAAAAAGAAATAACATTGATTGTTTCGGCTGTTTTTAGAAAATAATTAACAATCAATCTTCATCGCTGTCTTCGTTAATAACAGGATTTATGTTTTCAACATCGAAAAGCAAGCTTAAAATCTGTACAGGTACTCTGTATACGGTCAGTTTTAGACAGATACTAGGCATGCAAAAGATAGAAGCAGCAACATCAGAACAACAACCGACCGTTCCATTGCCGTTTTCGCATTTGCAGTAATGACGCTTAATGCCCAAGTATCCGATCGAGTTTGGTGTGTAGTCAATGTAACATCGATGCGATTTGCTGCGTATGTGCCGAGATCTTACTTAGAACTTTATAATAGCATTATTTTCTTTGAGGTACTGCAGATGAATTGTGTTGTCTTCATCCATCATTTCAGACAGATAAGAGACAGATTGAGACAACTGGTAAGTGCCAGTAAAAAGAATTTTTAAGCCATTTTCTGTCATTTCTGGAAAATCAAGAACATCCGTCGATTTAAAGTTTGCAATCGGCCGTTTACGGCTATTAAAACCCGATTTATTGACCTGAGATGCCACTGTGTTCACAGCACTTTGCTGTCGTTCTATATGTTCAATAAATTCTTTCGTCAAGCTAGCATCTGAATTCAGACGTTTTCCTAATCTGTTGACTAAAAAGAAGGCTATTCGGCATAATAAATGAACTTTTGGAAAAAGTTTGTTATACTTTATAAAAAATATTTTTTGTAGTTAATGATAACAATCAGTTATGAATTCCATAATTAATATATTCTGTAATATTATGTGTACCCTGTTTTGATTTGAAACTAGTACCAACTACACTTGATTTATAAATAAACGTGAGATTAGGGTGAGGAACTCACCCCTCCCCACACTTCCCGGATTAAGCTTTTAACACTTTGGACTCCGGCGTGTCTTATACAAATTTATTCGGTCGGCACCACTTTTTTAAAAGAAGTTTCCTTCAAGTACACAATTTCAAAAATGCTTGGATTAAATAAGCCAAATTTTATTTTTCTTTATTACTGGTGCCAAAAACAAATTTTGTAAAGAAAGATGATTAATTTTTAGTGTTCAATGGATTAATTTTTTTATATGATGCACCCTGCGTAGAAAGTTAAAACTGACACCAAATATACATTATACCCCTAGTATTTGCTGCAAAAAAATTAAGGTAGTCACTGAAATATTTCTATAGATTCTTAATTAAAATTTTCAATTAAAAATAAGATAAATGTAATAAAACTTGTTCTTTTGTTGAATAAAAATCTGAAAAAATTATCCACTATTTGTATGGCAATATTATACATCCCTTATTTTTTTCGTTGAAATCCGACCAGCAGTTTCGTCACAATGTACTCTTTTCCAAAACGGACATTAAGGGTGATAACACCCCCCCCCCCTCCCCCCCCCCATGGGCTTGAGGTATAAACTTCAAACTGGTGAGAAATTCATTTCTTTTTCAGAGTGACCGTCAGTAGTATTTTGTCCTATACTTTTCATGCTATATTCTTATTATCAGAACAGCACATTTTCTATGGAACCGATTTGCTAATTTTTTTTTTTTTTTTTCTGATTGACATAACTTATTTCTTTCAGATGGCATGATTTTGTAAAAGAAAAGTACGGCCTCTTTTTCAGGTGCGTTCGTAATTATATAAATACGTAGCACCTATAGTCGTCGTTCAGTCCGTCTGTCTGTCTGTCCGTCTATCTGTCAGCCTATAACAGAGCAAAAACTACCCGACCGAATGGTCTGAAATTTTAAATATATAATTGTTGCAAAATTTTGTCGAGTCATTTCAAATTTTATGAAAATCGGATGTATAGTTTAATTACAGGGACAGTCAAAAGTTTTCCATTACATTACGGCCAATGGGAATAAATTATTGCGAGTGCATTTTAATGAGGTTACAGCCTTCCGAATGATCGAAATTTTAAATATATAATTGCTGCAAAAGTTTGTCAAGTCATTTCAAATTTTATGAAATTCGGATGTATAGTTTAATTACGGGGACAATCAAAAGTTTTCCGTTACATTACGACCAATGGGAATAAATTATTGCGAGTGCATTTTAATGAGGTTACAGCCTTCCGAATGGTCTGAAATTTTAAATAGTATATAATTGCTGCAAAAGTTTGTCGAGTCATTTCAATTTTTATGAAAATCGGATGTATAGTTTAATTTTAATTACAGGGACAGTCAAAAGTTTTCCATTACATTACGGCCAATGGGAATAAATTATTGCGAGTGCATTTTAATGAGGTTACAGCCTTCCGAATGGTCTGAAATTTTAAATATATAATAGTTGCAAAATTTTGTCGAGTTATTTCAAATTTTATGAAAATCGGATGTATAGTTTAATCACAGGGACAATCAAAAGTTTCCCGTTACATGACGGCCAATGAGAAAAAAATATTTTAAGCACATTTTAATGATGTTACAGCCTTTCGAACAGAATGAAATAAATATGCACTTATTGAAGTGCACTAAAATGTACATTCAGTACAATATGCGGTCAAAAAATATTTATAAAACTAGTTATAGTACGAACGCACCTCATTTGCCACGTTTGACGAGCAATTTCCAATTTGTTTAATTAAATTTTAAAATTTCTTACATTGTTTCCTGAAAAAATTACCAGATGGCACTACGGGTTCTATATATATTTTTTAAGGACCACAAATCAACTATTTTTTTAGTTTTTATACATTTTTTTGTAAATTGTTATCATCACCCCTCTTATAAATTTAATAAGGAACATCTCTTAGATGATATTATATAAAATGTTCCTCTAGAAGCCCTTTTGTTTTTTCAAAATACGATTTTATTCGTGAAATTTCACTGCAGAATTACAGTCCTTCAAATTTCTAGCAACCCTAAGATTTCCGTTTTTCTGAGTGAGGAAATTACTATCTTCCTGTACTTTTGGTTGGCAGAGAAGGGAATCTACGCTGTGGAAGGACCTGACATTGACCTTTGAAAGGGGTGGTGGGGAGTAAGGGTCACCATTTGTGGACATTTTCTCTTATTTCTATAAAAGGAAATGGACTTTACCCACGAATGGCAACAGCCAAGCCTCTGCGGATATTTTCCCTTCGAAAAAGACTGCTTATTAGACGAAGGGGAAAGTGTTAAAATGTTCTTCACGCCTATTGGTGTTTCTCTTCTGTTTACCCGCAGCTGACGTCACATGGGTAAAGTCCATTTGTCCTTGCAGGAACGTTTAATGATCTTTTGTCCTAAATAGAGATTACAGTGTACCGATTTGTCTAAAAAATAAGCTCTGTGTTTGCAGTATGTACTGATCGGCTTGGGTACGCTGGGCACGGGTCGTACGGACAATAGAATTCTCCCTAGCTTTAAATGCCCCCTAAGCTACGGCGCACGAGTAGGGTTACTGTATTAAACAGTTTATCCCTCGTTTACTTAACTGAATATTATTTATTATATAGAAAATAATCAACATGTAGGATTGGTCCAGCCAGAACACGAATTAGAACTGGGAAAAAAAGAGGGGATGTTAAAAATTAAAATACCGAACAGAGATAAGGAGAATTTCTTTCGCTTTTAACTGTGCTGAAATGTACAGATTGTTTGGTTTTCGAATCACCATTAGATAATCTTATTTTATGGAAAATGTAATTTTAAAAACATCTGTTTAACAATTCGCAATAAAAATAATTCTATTCTAAAAGCCTACGTATTATTATATCTTTGCGAATCTGAATACAATGAAAAAAAAGGTGTGAATTTAAATTTTTAACATTCATTTAATGCGAAGTGATCATTCATATAGCTTTTAGTTTTTTCTTCGCGATTTCGTGACCGTTGTCTTTTTTTTTTCGAAGCTGGAAGACGATTTTCACTTATCCCAGACTTGTATTATTTGTTTTCTGTTTTTAAATATCATAACAGCCGTTTAAAAAAAAAAAAAGAAAAAAAAAACATTTTTATTGAGCAGAATCTGATTCAACAAAGCAACGGCTGAAAACACTAATACTGATTTTGGATTTGATTAATAAAATTTAATAATGTGATTAATTAGTGATTCAAATAGCCGGTAATTATTGTTTTGTTTTGTTTTTTGGCTGGGGGGAGTGGGGGGGGGTTGAAAAATTATTCCGTTTGATATTGTTAAAAATAAATTTTTTTTCAACAAAATTAATGTATAAAAATGATTAATATGCAAATGATTCCTTTGCATAGCATGGCGCAAAAGATAAACCACATTATTGAATAATTACATTTCAATGCATAATATAGGTTCAGTGAAAGTGATATACTTAACAATGTATTGGAAAATTAAATGTATAGTTTGGTTGTGTTAATATATTTTAAAAGTTAAAAAAAACCGAAAAATAGTTTAAATTGAATCTTAAAACAAACATATCAAGATGTCATTTAAAACTCATTTTGAATTTATGAGAGAGTGAATGAAAAACCATCAGCGAATAAAGTTTTATACATTTTTTCATGTTGAACATAACTTTTGCATATGTGATTATAAATAGAAAAAAAATGATGAAATAAATCATGCATATACATATTAATTAATAGCCTAGCATCACTCAAGATTTGATATTAGTTTTAAGATCCATCTATAAAATTTTTAGAGGCATAAGATTAAGTACTTAGTCATAAACTTTTAACCTATTTTGATATCATTACTTTTTTTAGGTTAATGATCAAAAGATAAGAAAAAAATTAAATTAAAAGATTTATGCTATTTGATGCAGAATTTAAGAAGATAAAATCGAAAAACTAACGTTTCCTTCTCATTAGAAATATCTTGTATTTCATAGGCTTTAATCCCGAAACATATGTGATTTAAAATACATGAAAACGATGTCAATCTGAAGGTCTGAAGAAATTGTTATGAAAAGTTTCCCTTTTATAAATAAAAATGCAAGTGTGCTTTTAAGTCTGTTTTCAAATCTAAACTACCTATTTTCTAACACATTTTTCAATTTATTTTGTTCTGAAAAATTGTCAAGATCACTTATGCAGAAATTGTTAATCTAGTTTCATTTTTCGGTAAAGGAAAAACACTTTTTAGAAAATACTTGAAAGTTAGTGTTTTGAATCATATTAGTTGGCGACAGTGAGGGAAAGGAAAAAAACTGGTGTCTTGTGACAACAATCACTTTTAACTGAAGATGTAATTCAATTATTCAAAAATGAAAAAATTTCTCAACCACCTTAAATGGCCATTTTTAAAGATTTCTATCTAGTAAGAGACAGTGTGTGTGTGTTAGAAAGGAGGTTGAGGGGGAGTGGGGGGGATTTAGTTTATGTAAAGCATTTTAACGTTGTTCTTACTTGCAGGTAATCAGACGTAACAAATGCACCACTCTAAGCAAGTTTCTTGCACATAATTACCGAACGCGACAGTGGAGGAAAAAGAAATTTTTTCAAAAAACTTTTGCTGCATTTTACTTACCCATCATACGTAGTATAGGGTAAGTCTTGTAATCGTTTTGAAAATCGAAAATTTTTTTTGACGGATTTACACGTTTCAGACACTGGAGATTCCGAAAAACATATTTTTAGAAAAAAAAAATTGTCCGTCCGTCTGTATGTGTGTGTGTCTGTAATCGCTCTATCTCCCGAACACATTGAGATAGAGACTTGAAATTCGGTGTGTACTTAGGAAGTAATAATGGAAAGAATCCTATTGAATATCAGTAACCTCGATTAACCGGAACTATTTTTTTCGGACTCACCAAATATTCATCCTGATAAAAGGTATACAAAAATTTTCGAAATTGTTTATTTGAAGGAGTGAATATAAAAGACAATAAAAAAACATAAATTTTGCATCATGAATGAACTCGATCGGATAATTAGTTGCCGAGATATTTGTAATCCTATTTTTCACACTCTTCTATTTTTCATGACGATATATTTCATTCAAATTTCAATTCAGAGATATATTTTAATTGGAAATGAAACGCTTAATCCGACGCAGTAAACTGTTAGTTAATATGATTATAATTTTTCGAGTTATAAGGATGTTTCTTTTACGCATTTCGGTACTACTCGATTATCCCGCCGACCAAAAACTATCGCCAAACTATAAGATTAAATGCCAATAATGGCTTATCGTAAATGTCAAGCATTTAATGCCTCTTTATACCTATAAGGGGGTTTACCATAGGAGGGACCCTGTTCTGTCACCAAATACTGCCAAGTTTATCGCCAACTTGGCGGTATATCGCCAAATTTGGCGGCCAAAATGCGTCGCCAAAAGTTACGCCAAATTGGCAGTATCGCTAATATTTCGCCAAATTCCCATAGACTTCCATTGTAAACCAATACTTGCTTACAGACAATGAAAAAATTGAGATATTTTAATGCAACAAAAAGTAATATTAGCTTAACCCTTTATCTACTGACGGTACTTATAAGTACCACTCACTGTAAACTTTTATACTATAGTGAATATTACTAATATTCTAATGGTACTTTGCAGAAATCTCTCTTTTAACTCTTCTTTATCCTAATACATGGCAGCAGTAGTTCTAGGTTTGTTATTTTAGAGAGGAATGAGGCTATCTTTGAAGCAGTCGATGTGTTTTGTGCCGACATTTTGTGCAGATTGCCACGCTCGTCTTTTCATTGCTGCAAACACAGTAAAGGATATAAGATAAGTGTGGGATTTTTTTGTGTGTGTTCATTATGATCTTAGAATACAATCTGACTAGCTATGTCAGGTGAAAGGTGTATGTATTTGATTTAGCAGTTGAATTACTCAGTGGTACTTATAAGTACCGTCAGTACACTGGGTATTGGAGAAAAACTTCTTGTTTACTTTTCGTCTGTGTAGTTATCCATCGTTTTCATCTGCTTTAAAATGTAATTACTAAAATGTAGTGTAATAGTGATTTCCCTGGTATTTCTTTTCTGTTTCATTGTTATTTTTTTATAGGAATTCGAAAAAATTGCAGCACCGGCTCGTTTTTGCTGTGCTAAAAATGGCATATGTAAATTCATATATTGCATAGGTGGAGATGCGAGAGAACATGTTGTCCCTGGAATATTGACGTCGCATAACTAAAGGACTGCTAACAAGATCGAAACTTAAAAAAAAAAAATAGTTTTTTTTAACCCTTTCAGGAGCAGAGCATTTTCAATTCTAAAGTGTTGAAATAAACGAGTGTTTTCTGTTACGATATTTTAGTCATAGTGTACTGACGGTACTTTAAGGTACCACTTTAATTAATTACCTATAAATAATTAAATTTCTCACGGGTGAGTATTTTTTTATGTTTATCCTTTAATTTTTTTTTGTAGTAACTGAAAAAAAATATTACATGAAAAAAATTTCAGTAGATCATAATGCCGTAGATAAAGGGTTAAGGGGTTATATTAATTATGGTACAGATGTCATATATGCTCCATATTGGCGCGATTGCCAATTTGGCGAAAACTTCAAAAGCATAAACAACACCATCCGGGATACCATATCAAGCGAAATAACGACACTTTGGCGCCAGTTAAGTACCCGTTGCGTATATGACATTAGCGTCATAAAAAATCGCGCCGTGGGCGATTGGGAAAATTGGGGCGTATATGACATCTGTGCTTTAATTATATTTAAGGGAGTCTAAATAAATTAAATTATGAATAAAAGTAACATAGTACAATGCTTATAGCAAATATCACATGTTTTATTTTCATATTTTATATTATCTATATCCATGATTGGTAAGTATTACGGTGGTCCCCAACGACCAGTTTTATTTCCCAGTACAAATAAGTTAAAGATTTCTGTAAATTCTCTGCATCGTAGCACGTAGCTAATCTTAAAAATTGCGTGGATGTTTTCATTTATGCACTCTGAAAGTCTGAAAATAAATGTGCAAATTTAACATAAAAACAGGTATATCGATGACACAAAAAAAATTTTGTCTATATATGTGAAGTAGTGAGTAAATTGCCAAAATACAATTTTACCCATAATGTGTAAATTTCAAAATAAGCATTTGAGTGTGTAATTTGATGATATAACACTAAATGTGTAAAAAATTATCTGATCACTCTTGAAATACATACTTGAAAGTGGAAAATTACACAAGAAAACACATACGTCTGTGTAATATTCTTACACGTATATATCTGCGTAATATTCTGTTCTTGCATTTATTTTTGTCTAACATGTAAAATACATATATTTTTGTGTAATATGTAAAATACACAGATTTTTGTGCATTATGTAAAATAAACAGATTTTTGTGTAATATGTAAAACACACAGATTTTTGTGTAATATGCAAAATACGCAGATTTTTGTGTAATATTCTACTCTTACACATATTTCTGCTTAATGCAAAACATACATTTTATTGTAATATTTATAAAAGACAAATTTTTGTATACATAATTCTATCTTTTAAACTTTGTCATGTGTAAATTGTGAAATAAGTGTTTTTTTTTTTTTTTTTATCGCAAAACAAAACTGTAGGAAGAATACACTCATATGCGGGATGAGTTTGTTCTTTCTGTTAAGTTTTATGGCAACAAAATAGTGTATTCAGGATATATTTAGTCAATTTACACACCACATGTAGACAAATCGTTTTCTTATCATCGACATACCTTTTTTTTTTTTTTTTTTTTTTTTTTACATAAAACAGGATAGACTAAAAGACAAAACATTTTTTATTTAATTTATTCAGAAAAAAAATTCTGAAATCTCCTATCTAAGCAACGCCGCAGCAACACTATTTGGCGCCTGCTGCGAAAACTCTTGTTATTATTTTTTTTCTTTTTTTGTATGTGGTTGCGCATTAGTAATGTTTTGATTAATAAAATTATAATTATTATAATTACAAAAATAATAATAACGTCACATAAGTAATTTCATCAGTTTACAAAAATAACAAATCAAACTAATATCATGGCAAGAACTTTTGCATTTCAACTTTTAAAAATTACTGTTAATACCATAAATCAAAACTTACATGCATGTATGTGCATGTTAATCAAAACAAATTATGAAAAAGGTGTTAAAACCATTAATTTATGCACATAAAGTAAATATGAGAATGACCAGTTTTATATCTGAAGTTACATTTTTAATCCACAAAGTAGCAGCATTAGATTTAAATATCATTTTTAAATTGAATGCTTTTTATGCCAGATAAGAACTTCCTTTTTACAAACTTATCGCATTTATTTTTTAATAAACATAATCATTTAAGCTAAAACATGTATTTAAAGTATTTTTTTCGTTTATTCATTAAGGCAAAATACCCATAGAAACTTTACAAATTAGGTTCACTTTAGATTTCAATGCTTTTTTACATCGTTCTAAAAAATTTTAATTTTTTTAAATCACTGATAAGTTAAAAAAGCACGTTTAAATCACGATTTAATCACTAATTTTAATTATCTCATTAAAATCGTTGACATCCTTATTAAAAGTAATATTTTTTTTTTCTTTTTTACAAATTAAAATCAAATTTGGAGTTTATTTTTATTTTTATTGTACTGGCTGCTTTTCCCGTATAAAAAAATACTTTTTTTTTCTATTTGAGGGGTTTTTTTTTGTCGTTGTTTTTTGTTTGTTTGTTTGTTTTAGGATATAAAAAAAAATAAGAAAATGTTTAATCTAGTATGAAAGTATTATAAAAATATAAGTATTTTATAAATTTAACAATTATTACATCTAATAATATTTGAATATGAATTTATATATATTTTATTATTCAGAATATTTTGTCCTTGAATGATGTTGAACTCTGAGTTAAATACAAAAAGTAACTTTCAACTATTTTATATAATAAATACTTTTATCTTTCAAAGTATCCCGAAAAAATTTTTGTTTTTTATGTATATGAATTTATTTAATTTGTGTATATATAGTCGTTTTCCACCACAAATTTCAAAAGGTATTCTTTATAAACTCTTTAACGCCTTATTTAATTGCAAAGTATCTGCTAGTAAATAAGACATTTTTCTATATTAAATTAGGGGTAATTTGTCGGTCTTCAGGTTAAAGACTTTTACCTTAGAACCTACTAAAAGCAAATGTGTAGAATTTTAAGGGCACTCGGGACTCTTAAAGCTTCAAAATTTTCGAATTTTTACTTTTTATTATTTTTTTTTTAGATGTTAAACTCCTATCTTTTCTTAACATTTTGATATAATTGTTTCCTTGAAATTCCCATTAAAACACAAGTTATGGTTTTTAGAATGATACCTGCTCAATAGCTATAGCGGTTTTTTCCGAAACTTTAAAGCTATTTTTCTCCAAATGACGTTTTTGGGCATAACGTGCAGGATATCCCAAAAAATTTCTGAATATTTTTTCATTAAATTTTCAAAACATATGTTTCATGTTGGTCTGTATAAACTAAACCTAAAATTTCCTTTTTATTGTTCAAAAAACTATTTTTTTAGGTGATTATACTACTGAGATTTTCATAATTTTGTATTAGCTAAATACAACTTTCTATTAAAAATATAAAAAATGCTTTAAATTCAGATTTGTTTAGGTTCAGGGTAATTATTATACCAATCCGAAGTATAAGTAGGTACTAAAATTTTTTATTCTAGTTGCAATATTTATTTTGTAATCCTGCGCGTAAGCTGTTATACCAATTTTCTGCTCCTCAAATCTCTGACAGTTCGGAGCCCCCTATAAATGCTAATTCTGCTTTTGTAATTTTTTAAATACATGAAATAAAAGAATATATTTATATCTTTCATCCCAATAAAAATAGTCTTTTAAAATGATACAGTTTAAGATATTAAATGTTGAAAATGGTCTCAATTTTTTTTTTTCATTTTTTTCAACTTTAAGAGTCTTGAGACCCCTTAATGAAATTTAATGAAAATTTAAATGTGTAGAAAAGAAATCTTATTAAATTAGTAAAGTTTTCTTTTCAAAATGTCCATAACTGTCAGAACTTTAGCACATTAAGATTCAAAGAAACCATATTGTTTAAAGAAGTATTGTACTGATTAATGAATTTGGACACTAAATTTTGATATAATTAATGGAAATTTACATCAACAAATTTTTCAGAAGGACACGTTTTTACAAAATGGAACATATAAGTTAAAGTTTTTTTTTTATTATTATTATTTTAATTATTTTGCCTTTTAAAGTTTTGCATATAACGGTTTGCACAAAGTAAAATCTAAAACTGAGTATATAGATTAAAATCAACAGATTTTAACTATATATATATATAAAATTCTCCATGAAAATTCCCTAGACTATCTGAAAAAAAGAGTTATATATTGTAGAGATTATGTTCCCTTAAAATGAGTAGTTATTCATATTTCATAAAGATTGATATATATGTAATTTAAATATTTCTGATTATAAAAGAAAATTAAGCATTTTTTTTGTTTTTGTTAGCCACAAAATTGTTGAAATCTTATTATCTTGAAATTTTAAAAGACTTAGAGCTGTTTAATCACCAAAATATTGATTTTTTGAAAAATTATACATGAAAGAACAATATAGTATTCCGTGTCCCCTCTCCCCTTTTGCTTCTGTGCTTTCGTCTATGTTTTTAATTTGGTGGATTTGACTTCGAACCGAAAGTGGTGTGTTCACACCTCGGAGGAAAGATAGGGGGAACATCTCGGGGAACATATATGAGGAGTCGGTCTCGGTGGTTCACATGGCTTGCCAAAAAATGAAAGTAATCGCCTGACCTGTAAAAGTCCGCGCCTTCTATTGAGAAAAGGCGTTTTTCGACTTCATCTAGGACTCGACTTCGTTGACTCAAGGGCATATTTTACTAAGAAACTCGGCTATACCCTTTGGAAACATTTATCAGTTTTTGAATGACTTTAAATTAAATCTTAAATAATTAGTAATAATAATTAAAGACTTTTTGTGATATCTAATACTAAACAAAATAGATGTTGTATCCAACGTATACTTTATTCATAAATTAAAAGATGATACAAAATAAACACACGAATAAAATAAATCTCAAGGTTTCTGTTTACCCTTTAAAACCATCATCAGGAGTAAAATTTTCTAAAATGAAACTCGGCTGGAAACAATCAATATGCTACTGCTACATCTTAAAAATTTATATTCAAACTGGGAAAAGTTGAACGAAAACATCTAAAGTTCTTAAAAACAACGCAGTGGCGCCATCTGTTATTCAAAGTTAAAAAGAAGAATGAAGGCTGGAAAAACATGGAAATTTCATAATTCTTTCAAAATACAAACCCAGATTTCAGGAATGAGAAAGGAAACATTATCGTTAGAAATTTCTTGGTTCATTAAACGAATTTCCAAAGATTCAGGAATAACAACTTTAAACGGAATAACGGGTTTCGAAATAATCCTAGCTTCGTTGAAGGCAATAAATGAAATAAGTCCTTTAAGGAAATTCCTTGAGAGCGTTGTAGAAAATTTATTAAATTTTAAATCATTTTTGTGCTCTTTTAAACTTTGAAAAAAATCGACGTTTAATCATACCAATATATGAGGACATTGTCCGATCTATAAACTTAAAGGGGATTTCATAAACCCCGAAGAAATTTATAACGAAAATGTTTCCTTTCTCATTCCTAAACAGTGGTGTAGTCGTAAAAAAAACAGAGGGTATACGCTCTAAGCAGAGGGTATACGCTCAAGGCAGAGGGTATACCCTAGTGTATATATACTATAGCTTTCTTGAGAAACAGAGGGTATACGGTCTTCCTTTAAAAAATCCAGAGGGTATACGGCGTATACCCCCGTATACCCTCCACTACATCCCTGTTCCTAAAATCTGGCTTTGTATTTTGAAAGAATTATGAAATTTCCATGCTTTTTCAGCCCTTCATTCTTATTTTCTACTTTGAATAACAGACGACTCCACTGTGTTCTTAAGGATTTTGGATGTTTCCGTTCAATTTTTCTCAGTTTTATTTTAATTTTTAAGATGTAGCATATTCATAGTTTCCTGTCGATTTGTATTTTAGAGTTTTTACTCCTGATGATGGTTTTAGAGAGTAAACCGAAACATTGAGATTTATTTTATTCGTGTATTTATTTTATATCATCTTTTAATTTATGAGTAAAGTGTACGTTGAATAGCATTACCCAGATAGCAATTTTAATTTGCAAAAAATTTTCAGCAATCTTACTTTGCAAACTTGCAAAGTTGCAGCAAGCTCAGCATGACAAGCTTGAAAGTTCATAACAAGACTGCAACAAGATTATGCAAACTCCGAAGTCACCATACTTTGAACTTGCAGCTAACTTGTCGTGCAAGTTGCAGTCTTGTTCTTCAAACTGACTGCAGACTCATATCAAACTAGTAATATTGCCATGGCACACGATCTGCAAATGCATTGTAAACTTGCAATCTAGCCATGACACACTATCTGCAAATGCATTGCAAACTTAGATTCTTGTCATGTCAAGCTAGCTGCAAGTATGCTGTAATTTCATAGCAATGTTGTTAATTCTCTGAATTTTACGTGTAGTACAGGTAAAATAATATTTTTTGAGACAAGTGATGGCCATTCACCAAAACTTGGGAAGAACTTCGTTTTGATATTCGAAATGAAGATCCGATGAGTCCTAAAAAATAAAGTTGTTGTACCATGTTTTGGGGACAAAAGACGGGGGGCAATTTTAGCTCAGGGAGGGGGTGGGACTCAAAAAGTTTTATGTAGGTGAAGTAGGATATTGTTTATTATGTATTTTATAATCACGAATCAAATAAAATAATCCGCAAGTCGATACGATCATTTCTTACAAAGTTAAGCAGGTTTTATGAATACGAAGTCGAAAATTATACTTGTGCAGGTAAAATAGGTTTTTACAGTAATAACTGATTTCTATTCACGAAAATTTGAAAAAAACATCGTTTTGGCACTAGAAATTAAGATACGTTGAGTCCCCAAAAATTAATGTTGTTTATCGTATTTTTGGGGCAAAAATGGACATTTTAAATCGAGAGGGGGGGGGGGGGGGCGGGAGGACAGAATTCAACATTTTTTAAATAGGTCAAGTGGGATATAGTTTCATATGTATCTTTAAATTCTGATTCGTATAAAACCATCCGCAAGTCGATACGATCATTTGTGAGACAGTTACAGCAGGTTTTATGAATACAAAGTGGAAAATTATACTTTTTTTTTTAGCACTAGGGGGCTCGGCCCCCTACGAGCTACGCTCGCCAACCCCCGTCCAGACACCGCAGACTCTAAATGCACGCTAATTTGATCGGCTTTAAAAAGATTTCGAAAGATTGAATTATAATTTAAAAAACAGTGGCGATCTCCCTATAAACAAATTTCTATTCATTTTCTCTTTGATTGGGGAATTTTAACGCCAAATCCACTGCGGTACTACTTGATTATCCTGTCGACCAATTTCGCCAAATTATATAAATCGCCAAACTTTTCGCCGAATTATACAAATTGATATAATTTTTATTTTAAATAACGAAAGAACAAATAAATTCGTACAACATTAATAAAAACACAAATAAAACGTCAAAATAAAAATAACTTGATGATGTATACACGTGTAACAACATTTCAAAATAAGCTAATATAAAAGGAATTAAGTAAAGAGAGTCTTTGTCTCCTGGTATTTTTTAACAATGCGAAAAGAAAGTTCTTTTAAATGAGACATTTTAAATTAATTCTCAAAATATCAAATAAATGCCTAGCGCAATTTCTAAATTTAAACTTTTTTGCACTATTATTTTGTGTTCATTTTATGTAATAACTATAATGTGACGTAAATATGACGTAATTTCTCCTAAGACTTCTAACGCATGTTAATGAATTTATTATTTTACAATATCCTTTCTCTTTTAAAATTCACGTGTATACTTTTTATGACGTAATTTTTAATAAGTTCCTGCTTTTTATACGTAATTATTTAATTCTAATTTGAAAGTTTTTTTCCTGTTTACAATAGTCACGTGTAAATAAATGTTTAATTTGAAGTAAACATTATTGCTTGCGCTTTTTATACAGTTGGCAACAGTTTAAATTAGTACAATTTTCTGAAATCTGTAAAAAATATCTCTAGAAATGCTGAAAATTTGAATTTAAAATAGAAATAAAACCTGAAAAAATGAGTCAAAATAAAAAAATAATGCAATCTGCACTCTGGCAAATTCTAACGCATAAAATGATCTAAAAATGATTACACTGCCATGTATAGTTTTTGCTGCTATAAAACTTTTTTAGTGGAACGATTTTGTCCAACTTTAGCATTAAATAACTCTTAAAATAATTCTTCGATTTGAAAACTGTCTGCATCAGCCTGTTTATCAAACATTTCTGTATAAAACCACCGATTTTCATATTTTTGTATGCATTATTGTTGTTAATATTAACGAAGAAAGACCTCCGGTCACAAAAAAATCAAAACCGGCGACGGCGGCGGTAGTTACTTTTTTTTAGAATAGAGAGATAGTTTTGTCGCATTTATTTTACGTTCAAAACATGTTCTTTATATCATATTAAATCATTAAGTTTAATCATTATAATATCAAAATCCTTAAATGTCTTCAAAATAGCAATAATCAAAATCAGAATAATTTGAGTTTACTCCAAAGCCATTAAAGTTGCCAAAATCCAATTATACCCTGCCTTAACTTTGTAATGAATGGTCGTATCGGCTTGCGTACGGTGTCATTTGATTCAGAATTATAAACATCATAACAAACGATACCCCTTTTGACCTATTTAAAATAATTTCAGTTCTACCTTACAAAGTTAAAGACCCCCCCCCCCCCCACACCAAAAAATGAAGTTCTTACCAAATTTTTGTGAATGGCATCAGTTGCTGCGGTAAAGTATAATTTTCGACTTCGGATTCATGAAACCTGCCGTAACTATGTAGCGAATGATCGTATCGACTTGCGGATGGTATCATTTGATAAAAAAAAAATACATAATAAACGGTAACCCTCTGTTGAAATACTTAAAATTTTTTTAGCTTTGCCCTTCCACTTCCCTGAGTTAAAAATGCTCCCCAAAACATGGATAAGTAACTTTATTTTGGGGGGACTCAAGTATCTTCATTTTTTGTGTAAAAACGAAGTTCTTCCCAAATTTTGGTGAATGGCCATCAGTTGTCGTATATTACTCACTTTTTGGTATATATATTTTACATGTACACTAATAGTCGTACTTTTCTGGGTTGTGCGTGTTTTGTGCAAGATTCCGCATAATCGGAGGTTTGTCAGATGCTCAACATTTTTATGCATATATAGACTGAGTAGACAAGGACTTATAGTTTAAAGTAGATTCGAAAGCAATTCTAATTTCTTATACAACTAGCTGTACCTGGCGACCTGTTTGGTTTTCCTTAAAATATATGGTAATCATTGTATCATGCTTTTTTTATTATTCATAATTCAATTTACTTGCTCAAGTCTTCGCCAAATCAGAAGATTCTGATAGAGAAATCAAGAACTCTGTACTTTTATGTCAGCGGGGTGTAGGTGATAATGGCCAAATATCCAAAATCCCATTGCATTTTTTCTTATTTCATTAATTTCATTTAAAATATAATCCTTTCATTCATTTTCTTTAAAATGCATAACTAATTTAAAACAGAAAACTTTTAAATCCAAGACTTTCACTTATTTCAAAAGAATTAATAATAATTAAAAAAAAAAAAAAAAACGTGATAAATAACATAAACCAAGACATTTAATTTTAACATTAAAGCATTGTTTTAAGTTATCACGTGAAAAATAAAAATGCTATTTGCGAGATTTGCACGTGGTTAACATAAAAGTACCAAGAACTCTTTGCAATCATGGCAACATTTCATATATTTTTTGTTGTTACGTATTTCATCTTTCTTTACAAATACAGCTTAAATCGCTTAGGCATTTATGCTTGATGTCCATGTGTTTATCAATTGCAATATGTTCGATAACGCAGATTTTTAAACCTATTATCTTCCGTAATCGGGTCAATGACCAATTGGCGTGTTTTAGCTAATAAGATTTGGTGCAATGGAATGTTTTTTGTGAAAATCCTTTAATGATAGATACATTTACATTAAGCTATACTGTTGCTGATATTATTTTTGTTACACTTGAATCTTGGCAGTAGACTCGATTACGGAAGATTAGGTAATCAAACATCTTAGCTGAAATTCATCAATCTGATTTCATGTACTTAACAAATGCATATCAAATTACTATTTTGAATACATTTGGTTAATAAGAATGGTAAGTGTGCTTGGCAATTAACAATAATCATTTTGCATGATCTATCTTCTCGAGATGGATAACAAATAACTAGAAAATGAGTTGATCATTCGTTTTAAAATTTGATTAATTAAATATTTTTACAGGTGATGGATTTATTTGCATTTAACTTATATTAACCCCTTGAGGGGCGTGGGATATATTTTATCTCACCTACGATTAATGAGGATTTGCACCAGAAAAATTTTTATTAATTTTTACTTTTCTAACTTTGGTGGGAAAAAGTTGTACACTTGCTTTTCCTTATTTTGCAATAAATCTTTTTGCGGATTCCGGTGTGAATTCGACATTTCAAAAACACAATTGCTTGCCCCTCAAAGGGTTAAGGAAAGATCGGCTATTTTTGAGTTAGCCGGGATAAGTGATAAAGCCCCAAATATTGTTTCCCTTACCATCATTTATATTGCATTCATTTCATTTAAAACACACAGCTTTCATTTCAAATACATTCCTTTAAAAAAATATATCATACACTTAAAATACATTGTTTTTGACTTACCTCAATTAAAACACAAAATAAAAAAATAACAGAAACAGAAGCATTTTATCTCAGAATCAAAGCATTGTTTCTTATTTACGCCCTCAAAAAATAGGCAAAAAAATAAATAAATAAATAAATAAATAAATGCTAGCAGGTTTGATTTTCTAAACAAACTTATATACATATTATTTATTGCTTGTCATTAAGAAAAATTCATGGAACTCATTCCTTTCTGAAATAAATTTCATAAATAGCTATCAACATACAAACTGTTATTGGATACACCACACAAATATTTCTCTAATAATTTGCATACATTAACATTAAATGATTTTAAAGGCAAGTAAGAAAACTGTAATAAATTTAAAAAGGCAAAAGAACATCCTAAGGTTATTAGAAAATTAAACTAAAAATAGGATAATTGAATTTGCAAACTTAATAGCCTGTATTTCAACAAATGAAACTTATTTACTGATTTAGTAAAACATTTCTTTTTTTACTGTAACATAGATGAAGGTTTATTAGAAATACTACACATTCTGGGTATTAACACTGCATTTCAAAAGATTTTTTTTTTTTTTTTTTTTTTTTTTATCCTAAGATTTTTTTAATGATACAACAGAAAAATACAGTTTAAAGGTTTTGCTGAAAATAAGCATGCTTACCAGTCTACTGATGAACCTTTTAGCTAATTTTATTAAAGATAATATAATTTATATGTTTTGCAGCCAAAATGTAATATATGGCTAAAGCTGGAAGCAAAGCTTATCAGGAAAGAAAAATTAACTTTGAACTTGAAATTCTCGTATGCTTAAATCTAAATGAATTTCTCTCTCTCTATATATATATAAATTATTTAAAAAGCTTCTAGAATTTAAAAAAGACAAAGTTGTAATAAAATAATACTAGTTATAAAATAGTTACTGCTGGAATGATATATACAGTCAAACCTGTCTATCTCGAAACCTGCCTATGTCGAAAACCTATCTATATCGAAATTCTCAAATTTCCCTGCATTTTCATTCAAAAATCAATGTATTTTCAAAACTTATCTCAAATTATTTTTTCTCCAAACCTGTCTATCTCGAATTTTCGAAAGAAACTCCACTTTTTAATTCAAGATCCGATCTTTTTCAATTCCTACTATTAGCTCATACTCTCCCTATATTTATTTACCGGGTGTCCCAAAAAGGACTGACTGATTTTAAAATTCAATAACTTGTAAACGGCGACAGATATTTAAAAAATTCTTGCAGGAGGGTTATGCATAAGGTCAAAAGTTTTTTTTACAGTGATTTTCAATTTTAGTTCGAATTACAAACAATAGATGGCGCTGCGATCGATAGACGCTAAATTCAGGCTCGATTTTTGGTACTTCGTGACCCGGATAATACATTTCCATCTCCTTTTTCCGCATAGAACAAGAAAAAGGACCAAGCATCGAGCCTGTATTTAGCGACTATTGCTTACAGCGCCATCTATTGTTTGTAATTCGAACTAAAATCGAAAATCACTGTAATAAAACTTTTGACCTTATGCATAAACCTCCTGCAAGAATTTTTTAAATATCTGTCACCGTTTGCAAGTTATTGAATTTTAAAATCAGTCAGTCCTTTTTGGGACACCCGGTATATATTTATATATTTATCTTGTACAAATTTTCAATCGTTAATAAAATACTCATTATTCATCCTATCAGGTTGAAATAAATTTTTTTAAACTTGTACTGAATGACAATTGATGTTAATAAAGTTTTTTTCAAATATTAATTAATTAATTAAATTTTAATTAATTAATTTTAGTTTTGCATGGGAAACAAAATGGCCGCCATTGGTTATTGAATTTCAATGAAAGTATTTTCAATAAGGGTTACCATAGGGGGGGGGGGGGGCTGTTCTGTCGCCAAATACCGCCACGTTTGTCGCCAACTTGGCGATATATCGCCAAATTTGGCGGCCAAAATGAGTCGCCAAAAGTTACGCGAACTTGGCGATATCTGTAATATTTCGCCAAATTCCCATAGAGTTCCATTGTAAACTTACTTGCTTAGAGAAAATCAACAAATTGAGATATTTTAATGCAACAAAAATTCATATTAGCTTGATTATATTAAATTTTTCTTTGATGGCCTAAGTAGGAATTGACTTTAAAAACAAAATTTTTATATTACTTGTTTATGAGTAACAAACAATCCCACCGTAGCAGCAATAAACGTGCAGCTCTCATAAGAACGTTACGGTAAAATTTCTAATACCGAATACAACTTCAAAACTTCAACCGTTAGATCAAGGGATTATGAAGAATTTTAACCCCTTAATTCTCGCTCCCGTCATATTCACGGGCTGTGTCTTTCTTTAGATTTATTTAGATTTGTTTGATTCCTACCAGTTTTATAAAATAGTGGAATTGGCTTTATAATGGTATCATTTTACCTATCATTGTGGGCATTAAATAAGGTGAATATTTCTTTTTCGAAAAAGTGGTGCCAATAAGCAATTTGAATTTTTAAACCGTAATTTAATGCGACCGTTAAGGGGTTAAAGTTTAATATAAAAAATAACTCGTTCGGAAACTCATTAATGTAATTGCAGATGGTAAAAAACTTCCAAGCATAACTGTTTGTGATGTTATGAGAATGACAGACTATGCTTGGAAATGTGTCACGGGAAAACTATAAAGAATTGGTTTTAAAAAGCTGGATTTGAGCAATCATGCACTGTCGGAGAACAACAGCTAAAAGAAACAGAAGAACATCTGGCCGAGGAAAGTGATGAAAACTCCAATGAATGGATGATTATCAGAGATGAACTAAATATTGATACTTCACTTAAAGATTTTATAAACGTAGATGAATCACTGGTAATAAGGAGAACATTATTAAGTGATTGCGAAATTTTAGAAACGTTCGAGGAATTTCTGATGATGAAGAGGAAAATGATAATGAAAATGACAAAATTAACATGGAAAGAGTTGTTACACCAAAAGAAGCAGAAAACACCGTTGAAACACTGAGAAGTTTTCTTGGATTCCAAGACAATATTGACTAGGATTGCTTCTCTGCTGTTCTAAAACTGCACAAAAATTGTCCGATCTAAAAAAGTTTTTCATAAAACACTCCTAACGTATTACTTTTCGTATGTAAATAAAACTTACTATTTTAAACCTCCAGTCTTTTATATTTAGTGTAAAGAAATTTTCTTAGTATGTTTGTATAAAACCTGTATATCTCGAAACCCGTTTATCTCGAATTTTTTTTGGCTCCCAAGAGATTCGAGATAGACAGGTTTGACTGTACTTGCTAAAAATGTATCCTTAACTTTAATACATTGCAACACAGGTATTGTCGAATTAGTGAGTGTTTGAATTTTTACCTGATTACATAAATTTTTATATTTAACGTCTGCATTCTTTAGTTGCTCAAATAATGAGGGTGAGGCCAGGCTGACCGCAGCCCCGCAGTCTGCCAAGGCGGTAATTTTAATACCCTTTATTTCAAAACTAATAATTGGGAGGCTTTCTATATTATTACTTTTCACGCTAGCAATCAATTTGTAAGAATTGTGTGACCCGTCCATGAGAGACTTACGCGGGTACCTTTTTATTTGAATCTGTAAGTCCCTCAATTAATTTCCCTGTTTGTCCTTAGGTTCTGTTCATAATCTTTATTTTGTTTATATTTGTTTTTGTGAGAATTGTTTTTATCCTCTTCTGAATTTTTATTTCTATGGTAGTTTCTCTAATAATTTCCACTTGCATATCCTCCATACCCATTACCCTGGTTATATGAATTGTAAATGGTCCTGATTATAACCATAGTTGTAAATTAGTGATGGGCGATTCTGGAAAATTTCAGGAATCGATTAAAATCGACATCGTATAAAACTGAATCGATCACAATAAGAATCGATTCCCAAATTCTAGAATCGATACTTGAATCGATATTTCGATAGTCACAGATTCGCACAGATAAGCTCAAAAATATTAATTTCAAAACTTAGCGAATCAGCAGAGCCGTAGCGACCACCTCCCATACCTCACATTTAGAGGGTAGACAAGTCAGGGGCCCAGTCGTAAGCTATTACAGACCTTTGAGTCAAATAATAAAGTTTTTAACTTTTAAATTATTAGTTTTAAGATGTAATTTTACTAATATTGTAATTTAAATTTTATTTAAATTTATTTTTTAAGAAAGGTCACGGTTAAATACAAGTTGGAAATTGCGCGTCAAACGTGGCAAAGGTGGTGCGCTCGTACTATAACAGTGCACTTCATAAGTGCATATCAATTTCATTCTGTTCGAAAGTCTGTAACATCCTTAAAATGCACTTGAAATAATTTTTTCCATTGGCCGTAATGTAACGGAAAACTTTTGACTGTCCCTGTAATTAAATCATTGTGATTTTCTTCCAGCCTGAATTAAAATTTAAATTTTCAGGGACATAATTTACGTTGTCATAAGAACCGATTTAGTATTCTTACAATTTGAGTTTAATAATGTAACTAGCAAAGTTTATTAAAGTTCTTTTATTTAAAAAAAAAAAAAAAAATCGTCGCTGCAAGACGTGAAAATTTAGTTTTCTCAGAAGAAATAAAAATCAATTAATTTTACTGTCTTAGAAGGATAGTGGACGCACATGTATATTGCTTGGAAATCTTTAACATTATAGCTAGTAACTAGCGGGTTCCGCCTAATATGAAATCTCGAAGCGAACGAACCGCGAACCGGGTTCCCGCTGCCTACAGCATCGTATAGGTGTACCCGCCCCCCCCCCCACTTTGTCCACCGGGTCGGAAAAACGCGCTCACCTCCCCCCCCCCCCCACACCAATTTTTGACATTCATCATTTAAAATTTTTTTATTATGTGTTATAAACTATCTTAAAATTTCAATCAAATCGCCCTGTTATATTTTCTAATTTTGTTCTGCCCCTCCCCTCGATCCCCCCCCCCCGAAATGTGACGCGCCATTCTTTTTTATAATTTTTTATCATGTATTATAAACAATCTTAAAGCTTAAAACAGATCGCATTGTTAGATTTCCTAATTTTAACAAAATCGCGTTATGTTGGTTCCAGATTCCACCACCAGGGTGCGCACTCTATTCCTAACAAAACTGTGAACGAAACTCCGTTAAACAACCTATCAGTAGATATATTACTCAAGAGTGTGGCAATCTTGATCAAAAATTTAAGCTATTTGCCGAAATTACTATTCGGAAATAGTGGTAACTAAACTTTTGACTTTTTTATATTTAATAAGTAGCATTTATCTCAGGACTAACGGTAAGGAACGCTAAGGTTTAAAAAAAATTCTAGCGGCCTTCCCCCCCCCCTCCTCCCGAAATTTTCGCACCATTCTTTTTTAAACTTTTTCTTATGTGTTATAAACTATCTTTAAAGTTTCGAACAGATCGCCTTGTTAGATTTTCTACTTTAAATGAAATCGCGGTCTGTTAGTTCTATATTCCACCACCAGGGAGCGCAGTCTATTCAAAACAAAAGTGTATCTAAACGAAACTCCTTTATACAACCTATCCGAAGATACATTAGTCTAGGGAGTGGTAGTCTTAAGCAAGAATTCAAGATATTTGTGAAATTACTATTCGAAAATAGTGGTATGAACACTTATAAAATTTTTGATATTGAAAAAGCAGTAATTATCTCAGCTCGCCGTCAAAGAACCGCACGCTAAACGGTAGAAAACGTTAATGCTGCTATAAAAAATCACGTGACTGCCTTTAGAAAAAAAGCATTTAATAGAAATAAACCGATTAGTGAAATAATAATTAATACCTCAGCTTGTAATTAAGATAATATTTTTTCGAATTTCTGAAAGGAGAATATTTTTTTTTTTTTTTTTTTTCCTCGCCCTGTCCAAGTTTTGAATTTTTACGCCCCTTACATTCTAAGATGTGGTCCCCTTTTAAAACATTACAAAATTCTCGGGAATCACTTTGTTTAAATTGTTAAATATATTATTTGAAAAAAAAAGGTTTTAAAGCATTTTAGCACGTATTTTCATACCTACACCCTTGAAAAAAATTAATAACATACGGGAGATCCTTTAGTTTCGGAAAGCTCCGAAATTTCATAAAATTCAAAGTATCATAAATCAGTAAGTTTGGTTGTAAACGACTGAATTTTTTATAATACAACTTACACAAACACTTTGACAAACTTACGGGTGAAAATACGGCTTAACTAACGAGAACCTTGAGTCACGTGGCTTTAAACCAAGAATGATAAGTTTAAAATGGAAAAGAGATGAAATTTGTTATTACCATTCATAAACAGTGCTCACCAAGAGCTGCAGATATAATATCAGTGTTTAGTTGGTAAACAAATGATTCGGGAAGAATGTCAAAAAAGGTCCCATTGAAATTGGACCATAATTAAGAAATTTCGGATCGGGGGGGGGGGGGGGGGTGTATAGGTGACGAACTGAAAAAGTACAGCTTAATAAACTAGTAACCCAAATAACTTGGCTCCTAAACTAAAAATATTACAATTTAACCTAGAAAGAAAAAGGCTCTTATGCGAAATTTGACAGCAGTTCTGCCTTTAAAACAGTAAATCCGAAAGAATAAATATATATTCCTTTGAAATTACTGTCAAAAATATCAATACAAAAGTTGGAGCACGATTGACCCTTACCAAAAAGAAGGAAGGCTAGAGACAGAAAATAAAAGATCACATTAAAAGCTTTCCAACGATATGTTATACGATATGGTTTGGAAGAAACAAAAAATATACCCCCCCCCCCCCGAGGGAGCAGGTAATCCCCAAACGGTCGGAGGGGCGACCTCAAAAGTATCTTTGGTCAAGGTTTCAAAATGTGGCTTTATAATAAAATAGAACAAGAATTGGACATTTTAAAAATTGTATGCAAATTTTGAACGGCCCTGTAAACTAAGATTAGCGAGGAAAAGAGGAGAGGGGGGTGGAGAGATTAGAAGGGACGAACTTGAAAAATACAATATAATAAACTAGTAACCTGAATAACTAGGCTTCTAAACAAAAGTATAACGATTTAACCTAGTATTGAATTCAGGGGGTAGCCCGGGAGGACATCCCTCCCGGGACACTGAAATGTCCCTCCCGTAAGTTTTGAGATTTTATGCTTTTTAATGGACAAATGTGCACCCCCCCCCCAATTACGGAACTCTGAAATACCCCCCCCCCCCCCCAATCCCGACCGGAGTCGCATAAATTCCTCCCTGAGAAAAATACCTGCATTCAACACTGATTTAACCTAGAAAGTAAAAAAAGGCTCTTATACAAAATTTTACAGCAATTCTGGCACTAAAACAGCAAAATTGGAAGAATTGATTCAACCCGAATCGTGGATCGACCGCGATGCGATTTGAATTGAAGTAAATCAAAGCATAACGATTCGACATTGCATCTAAAGAATTGAAAGTAAATCAAAATATAACGATTCGACATTGAATCTAAAGAATTGAAGTAAATCAAAAAAGTAACGATTCTGAAGATCGCATCTGAAGATCGACATCGGCATCGAATCTGAACTGAATCGATTCACCGTTTCTGATCCAAGGGCAGAATCGATGCGTTCATCTTTTCTTGCTTTCTTTTGTCTTTAGAAAAATAAAGTGTTGTTTTCGTGAAAATTTTCGACTTCCGGTTTCTAAGGATTTATAGTGTTAGAACTTCTTGTCTGGAATACGATTTGACTATTTTTATAAATTTTTTGTCTGTCAGTCTGTCTATTTGTTTGTCTCTGACAAAAAAATTGTGAGCGGTCTATTTCAAGAACTAATGCATGGAATCTGTTGAAACTTCAGATTCAGTTATACCTTCATATAAATTGGTGCTGATTACTTTTTGGTGAAAATCGCTCAACAGGTGGCGCTGCTATGCTGCATTTTTCATGATTTCCGCAAGATTGCTATCGCAAGAACTAATGCACGAATATTCACCAAACTTCAGATTCAGTTTGACGTTGACATAAGTTGTTGAGGATTAGGTTTTGATGTAAATCTACCGGCAGGTGGCGCTGCTATGCTGCATTTTTCCCAAGTTTCGCAATAGCTCTATCTCAAGAACTAATACACGGATTTTCATAAAACCACATTCAGTTAGACATTGGCATAAATTGCTGCTTATTAGGTTTCGGTATAAATCGCCCAACAGGGGGCGTTGCTATGCTGATTTTATCAGCAGAGTTGAATTCAGACATTTTTCTCCGGGAGTGACAGTTCAGAGGGGGAGGGGATTGGACTTTTGTACATTTTAATGTACAAAAAGCATAAAATCTCAAACTTTCTGGGGGGCATTTGAATGTTGCGGGGGGGGGGGGGGGGGGAGGAATGCTACCCTCCCGGACCATCCCCTGAATTCAACACGTTTTTCAGGATTTAAATAATTTTAGGAATAATATCTCAAGAACTAATGAACGAAATTTCATCAATTTTTAATGTACAAAAACGTATTGAACTCAGGGGATGGCCCGGGGGGGGGGTGACATTCTCCTCCTCCCGAAACACTCAAATGCCCCCCAGAAAGTTTGAGATTTTATGCTTTGTTGCGGGGGGAGGAATGTCATCCCCCCGGGCCATTCCCTGAATTCAACACGTTTTTCAGGATTTAAACAATTTTAGGGATAATATCTCAAGAACTAATGAACGAAATTTCATCAAACTTAATATTCTGTTAGACAATGCCATAAGTTATCCATGATTAGGTTTTTGTGTAAATGATATAACAAATTGTGCTGCCATGCTGCTTTTATCAACAGTGTTGAATTCAGACATTTTTCTCCGGGGGGGGGGGGGATTTCTATGGTTCTGGCGAGGAACATTCTAGAGTTACGAAAGGGGAAGGATTGGACTTTCGTCCATTAAGCATAAAATCTCAAATCTCCCTAGGGGACATTTCAATGTTCCGGTGGGGGAGGGGGGTTCCACCCGTACCAGCCCCTGAATTCAACACTGTTTTTCAGGGTTTACACAATGTTTGCGATAACATCTCAAGAAGTAATGAACGGAATTTCATCAAACTTAATATTCTGTTAGTCATTGACGTAAGTTGTTTTTTCTGAGTCTTTCGTGTTAATCATGTAATAGGCTGCGTTGCTATACTGCTTTTTTCATGATATTCATGATAGCCATATCTCAAAACTAATGCACGGAATTTAATCAAACTTCATATTCTGTTACACTGTCGTATAAATAGATCCTTATTAGGCTTGGGTGTATACTACCCAGCAGGTGTCGCTTTTATGCCCTTTGAACTGGGATTTTCCGTTGCGGACATCTAAGAGGGTGTGGGCCGAAATTCAATGATTTGTTAGGAAAATGGGATTCTTATATATATTTTTTAAATACACATATTTCAACGAACCTATACTTTTGGATCCTCATGATGGGTATAGGTTATTTAAATTTGACACTGTGATAGCGAATTTTGAAGTTTTAACATTTATGAGACAGAAGAAAGTTTTGGGATTGGACATGCAACTACTTGACCTTAAATTTTTGAAGGAAAATGAAAATGATATGACCTTTAGAGACATCGATTAAAAAATTTATAGTATCGATTAAATCGAGTTGGCCATAGTATCGATTAAATCGATTAAAAAAATCGAAATCGCCCATCACTAGTTGTAATTAGCTAAATTGGGGTAGTGTGGGGGCATAAAGTTTAGGTGGGGAGGGGGTGGGGAGTAATACATGTAGTTAGGAGGTGCATAATGCATAGGGTTCGGATGGAAATTTTGATGCATATATTTAGAATTTTGTGGGAAATTTCCCTGATATTGGTAACTGTTATCTCTTCCGAATTTCCTATCAGAATTCTGCTCGTTATGAGGGGTTGTTTTGTTTCTCTCAGCGGCATTACTTTTATTTTGGTCTTTGTCACCTTGGAACCAGCAATTTTGATTGGAATGCGTTTTAGAATTGCAATGATCGCAATATTTAGTTACATTATTTGCATTCGAATTCATATGTACTTTAATGTTGTTTAATTCACTAGTCAATATTTTAATTTTCTCCGCACTTTCCATATTCATTTTTACTAATTCCTTCACTAATTCAGGGTCCTTATTAGCAGCGATATTATTGAGATCTTTAACATCGACATATGCAAAAGCTCTCTCTAATTTTAATGCCATCTCACACGCAGTGTTAAAATCCTTCGGAGAATCCTTACGAATTTCTAAGCTAAAATCGCTTCTAATTGCATCCAGAAATCTAGACAACTTTACCATTTGCGTAAATTTGGAGTCATTATCATCCCCAATATCCTGTCCACTTTTTTTTATATATAAGTCCGCTGCTGCTTTAAATTCTAATATAAAATCCGCCATATTTTGATCCGGTTTCTGCTTAAGGGAAAAAAATTTTGTTTGTGCCTCACTAAAACTACATTTAATCTCGAATAATTCTTTTAATTTCTTTTTGAAATTGTCTAAATTACTCTCCGAAAATAATTTTTCATCCCTCATTAATTTTTCTTTAGCGGGACCAACGATTCTTGCCTTTAGAATCGTTAATTTGGAAATTGGGCTTAATTCGGTTTGATTGATTAGATTATCAAATTGTAATAAAAAGGAATTTATGCTAGATTCTCTTTTTCCATCATAATTAGGTAGTAAACCGATTACACTCTCAGCAGTTATTTTGTCAGTAGCCATGATATTTATATTTTTCTGGTGTGTATTGTTAATCGTAATAGTAGTTTTCTTACTACAATTTTTATTATTTATATTCTTGTTACTACTTTTATTATTATTTGAATCTACACTACTTTCTTTCTTTGTATTTGCCAGTTCTCTTAATTGTTTCCTAGTTGTAACTCCACTTACCCTTGTATTATCTCTATGACTTTTACGTTTACAATTATTACTCATTAAATAAGAATATAATGTAAACTAAATAATATATATTTTTTTTAATCAAGAGCGACACAATATACCATCAAAAATAACGCCTAGTTATTAGTATCAATTTTATACATGTAAATAAAATTTTAAAACATAGTAATACACATCAACACTGCGAAATAGTGAAAAGGGTTTTTAAAAAAAATGTACAGTATTATAAAATAGCGAACTGTTAATTTCGCTTAACTGCATTAAATTTGCAAATTTTATACACAGTGATTTAATAATTATGACCAAAATTATTTATTTATTAAGTACTGTGATTGTATTTATCATATTAATTTACTCATTTGTTTCCATCAAACATATAATTACTATTATTATTGAAGTAGACAATGTACATAAGATATTTTCATTACTCAGTGAAAACACAAAGAAATTTTGTTTTTCGATTTCTGTTGTAAGTTACATATACATATATATATAATAATTTTATATAATGAGCACAATAATATTTTCTCTTGTAGTATAGTAATTTCTGTTTGCCGATTCATATGTACTACTAAAACCGACTATGGTGATACACGTAAAAAAAAAGGAAAAAGAATTTTTTTTTTTATTAATAACCTATGGTTCGGTCTCCTAAAATTAAATTAATTAAATTAATATAATTAGGAAAAGGCTGAGGCACCATTACAACTAGCTCACACCCCTATGCTGGAATGATATATACTTGCTAAAATGTATCCTTAACTTTAATACATTGCAACACAGGTAATGAGGTTGATTAATATCAATTTATATGAGGAGATTAATTTTTATGATTCTTACTATTCGTATAGTGATAGCACCAAATGACCCTAGGTAAGCGATATAATTAACAATTCCCTTCAGGGAAATCCAAAGAAAATTTATTATATTAAATATTAAAATTATAATTAATCAATGCGCTGTGTCATTTTTTTTTTTCGGAGATCGTTTACCTTCTAAGTCTGTAATTTCTTTCATATAATAATTTTTTTAGTAAATCATATAGATAAATAGATTATTTATTTTACATTCCCACATCTATAAGAGAAAAATATTAATTAAGTATTAAAACAAAGAAAAGATTACTCATATTCAATCTTGATTACATTTTATTATAGGAGAAAATTTGCAATAAAAAAAAAGCTATTTACATATTGTGGGTTATAAATTTTAATAGTAATGCTGATGCACATCTTTATATATATTTTTACCTATTTTAATTAATTAATCTATTTAATTAATTTTATAACACGTGAAAATCACCATAGTCTGTGACTTTTTATATGTAATTACTATAACTGATTCACAATGGAAATAATCATAAATTTCTCTACCTGGATTACTGCCTCGGGCAGCATGGAACATTGCAGTAGACGGGTGAAACCCAACCACTATCACAAATAAAATAATCCATTGATTGAAGCACTATTTAATTATACAGGATAACCTTTTTTTAAGGCCACATTAGGCTAAATTTCTTTTATATATATTTTTTAATGTTATACGATGCAAAAGCAAGGTGTTAATATATTATAAGGACTCCAGCAACATCTTATTTTTTTATTTATTTATTTTTTTTTTTTTTTTTTTTTTTTTTTTTGCTGCCAACTGCATCGAGGACAAATCTGCAAGTGAAGTCTGTCTCTTACATACACAGAAAAACAAAAAATCACAATGTCCTGTTTACATTACATATGCAAACATAAAATTATACCATATACCTATAAAATTTGCATAGAGAGTTACCGCCCATCTTTACAGACGAATATCATTGGACGAAACTGAATTTATGTGTTGCAATCGTATAGGTTGAGTTTTGCTGATCCCAATTATATTTGTTTAACTTATTCCATCTGTGTGGTCCTTTCTGGTCAAGGGTTAGCTGTAAATTTTCATTGTTATCCCTTCGTGTTGTCCTACACAACTATAAATCGTAATTTTCGATGACTTTTGTAGATTTATTAGTATCGTAAATTTTATCTGTACTATACTTTACCAAGACATGCACTTAACCTAGTTCAGGTTCTATTATAGTCATACGAATGTTTCTTTTCATATGCTGCCTTGTAGATAATCATATCTTAGTTCATAGATAAAAGGTTAAAGTTTGTTGGAAAGACATATTCTTTCCATCAGTTACAAAGTTTATTTTTACACAAATACAAATAACAGTTTATAAATAATAGTATTATTTTCTACATATTTTGAGTTAAGACATTGTTCCCTAAACAAAACACACAAAAAATAATTAAAAAAGTAAATATTTAAATATATTTAACACTTTCCTGTTCTCCTCCCCCACCTGAGTCTGTTGCATCATGCAATTTAAAATCCATGCTTTTTAATGTCTCTGCATCCTGAAAGAGAAAAAAAAAAGAATAAATTTTAAAAAATCGCAGGTTTATTTTTTACAGTTTTCAAGAATTCTGTCTACAGTTAGTTTTTAAGGTGATCACAAATTACAACTTCCCAGTTAACAAAACTACCTTGATGTTAAGGGTGGAATTGCCGGGAGGTAATAAAACTTAATAGAAACAATTAAATCGATTTTGCCGAGCAATAAGCCTTATCTTTCAGACTGAACTTTCAGGCAAACCAGACTCGACAGTAATGTGGGTTATGCTTCTGGCAAATTGCACAATACATAAGAATAAATATTACTAAACAAAGACATAATTAACATAAACAATTTATTTTGTATATTGTTTAGACCCGAGAAGAAGATATTGAGATAATTCATTCAGTTGGTTTGACATTTAATGTGAAATTTTTATCCCATGCGTTATCCCGTAAGGAATGAACGTATCGAAATTAAACGTAAAGTTTAATCAAACTTTTTAAAGATTTAACCATTTAAAATAATTTTACTTCTTAAAATATTTGTTTTTTCCAAGAGCAAACAAGATAAACCAGTAGAAATCAGAACATTCTTTAGTATAAAGTTTTAAATTCTGTAAGCAGTCATCAAAGCATTACAAGCGCCTTTATTAAATATTTGCGAAAACGATTATGATTCCGCGTCGATAGGTACATCGAGCATCCATCAACTCCTCCACTGAGCACCCGCCAAGTAAAGTCAGTGCGTAACGAAAAAATACGATTTTCTCAAAAGTATGTGACTAGGATAATCGCTATAGTTTTCCTGTATGCCTTAAATAAACTTCTAGTACTATTTTTTTTTTCATAATTTTATTTACAGTAGATTTGGTAATAGCGGGGAAGGAGGAGGGGGGACACATTTTTCCAGTACATTTTCGACTATATCTCTGAAAATGTAATATCTAAACTTACAACAAATACGCATTTGGTTTCCGTATTACAAGACCTTTCGAACGATACCCCACACACTACACACACGAAAGAAAAAAAGAAAAGAAAAATACGTAGCTTATTTCCCTAATTTTTTTCTAAAAATACTTGCGAATCGCTAATAATCAATAAGTATGTTGGTCAATAACCTTATAACTCTGGCAAGTTTGAATTTTCCATGTTCCGTAGTTTCGAAAAATTGACTATGACAGACGCGTCTGTCATAGTCAATAGTCTAGACGGACAGAGACACACAAGTGATGTTTACAATTCTTCAGTTTTTACATTTTAAGTGCGGAAGCCAAAAAATTTAACTAAGATCAAAACTAGTTTATCTAGTCTAATTTATCTAGTAAAATTTCATGAGTTTAATCTAATTTATATAGTCAAATTAGTTTAATCTAATTTATCAACTTTAATCTAGTCAGAGAGACAAACTAAACATTAACTAGTCAGTACCTAAACAGTACAAACGCAGAATAAAACTTTTCAACCTCAGGTATCCTATGCATGAAAAGGATTTTAAAATATTAAAATGCGAGCGCGCGAGAAATCTGTAAATATCTCCCATATGATTAGCATTATGTTGTAGTATATTTAAAAATATTCCAGTACCTAAATACTATCAAATTGTATTAGTATACACCGCCTATATCTTTGTTAGAATTCTTAAAGTATAATATTGTTTTGCGTATTTGTTTCATGTTTTGGGGCAGAATAAAAAAAAAGGGAGCAGTGTTTCTCAACACCAAACAAGGGAGTGGAAAAGTTACCCGTTTTCTCTTCGCAGAATTGCTTCTATACGAATTCCCATAGCAACGACAAAACCCCTCTGCCTTTGTTCGCATAGCGTGAAGCGCAGGAAAAACTTTGCGATGGATTTCCCACACTTTGTGTTACGTTCATTATCGCAGCTAAAAAGCCTGCTTGGGTGGCCAGCCATATAAATAAAATTTTATGAGCCTTTTAGATAAAATGCTTGGTGCAATTTATAACCCTCCTTTTAAAAGCTATTGTCATACAGACAATTTTGGAGATTTTATGGGATACTGCCGTGAGAAAAGATAGTTTGCTTGGTGTTTAAGTATGGGTGGCCCGTTCAAAGAAATGTATAAGGCGGAAAGTGGATTACACCCCCTTTTAGATAAGTGGTTGAACCCTACCAGATTAGCGAATAGGAGCGTCTGACGTCAGCAAGAGCATTGCACGTGTGAAATTTTATTACACGCTACGGGGAAAAGTGAGTCAAGACAAGGGCAGCGAAGAGTGAAGACGCTGATTCTTGGTCCCCCTTTTTTTTAATAAGTGGGGTCAGGGGGAATTTTAGGGGGTTTTTTTTAGCCGTCCCCCTGACCAATAGAGTTTTTTTTGGAGTGACAAAAAAATAAAAAGTTTAGGAGAAGGAGTCTAGATGCTGAACAGAACGGACGTATTTTTTTTTTTTGGTGAAGCGAGCAGTCCCTGAGAACCTAGTGGTACGCCGGGCGAACTAACGCTGATGGAGCAGTGTCCGCAGAATAGGAGCAATGATACTATGAGCCCATCCGATGGTATGTAACAGATTATAGTCTCGTATGTGAATTGGAAAGACCTTACCGATACTATTTTCTTTCAAATCATTATGGCCTCTTACTGAAAAATTGCTCGAGTACGTGTCGAAAGCTTGTTTCTTTCAAGTCATCATGCCTTTCTGAAAGATTGGTAGAATGTATGTCGAAAGCAAGGAAATTATTAACGTGCCGTGAACCCACCAATAAATCAAAAAAAAGAAATGTTTGAATAATCATCAACGTACACTAGACTAGAGAATAACGAAATTGTGAATTAATCGTCAGGCATTATTTGAACGTCTGTGTAAAATGACTCATCTCATCCAAAAGGTTCCAGTGATAGGGTGGTGATAATCGTATAGCTAACAGTGCTACATTATTATGTCTCTCCAACTTTCAAGCGTTAATATATGTGCCCTTAAGAGGACTGCCAACTAAAGGATGCAAAGAATGTAAAAATCATGGTGCCAGTATAATTCCTGCTTAGCGGTCTGTAATGTAAGTAATTTTTGCATTAATACTTTGATATATTGAAAGATGTCATTGCAAAAAAGGAAAATAATGTTCAATTAATATTTACTAAAATATCTATTTATTTTTTTTACTGAATTGAGAATCCTGTGAAAATTAATAGTGACATCTCGAATTTTTGAGAACTAAGATACTGTGAGTTCTGTTGTCTAAATTTACAGTTTATATTTCCATACTAAAGTGCCATTACAATATATTGATTAAAAATAGTAGTAAACTAAAAAAAAAAAAAAAAAAAAAAAAAAAGATCTAATACTTAATAAATGATGTTAAATGTAATAATCTGCTTTGTTTCTCTTTCTTCTGTTTAACTAATCTAATCTTTAAAAATGAAGAAGTTTTAATATCAGTGATAAGTAAAATTAATACAAAAGTATCTTAAAATTTTACAACTATGAATAATTATTTAGGTCAAGTATTAAGTGAAGGATACTGTGCGAAATGAATTGAGGATTTTGTTACCTTTTGTATTTCGACTAAGGGCTTTTATTTTGATATGCATTTCCCTTTCATTTTATGATTGTTTTGTGGATTAATTTTAAGGTGTGTTACCCCTTTTATTATTTTACTTTTCTGGTTGGATTTATTTTGATTCTTAAGTTCTTTAAATTAGATAGTTAGGTAATATGGTAACAAGATCCATTCTAGGTGAAAATTCATTCGCACATATATTCCTTGAATGATTAAATATATATATATATATATATATATATATATATATATATATACATATATATATAATTTCTGAAAAGAGTAAGCATTGTTCAAAAAAAAATTATTATAAATACTGAAATTTATGTAGTCTCTGGAATAATCAATACAAATCTTGGTATATAAGTGAATTGCTTAAGAGAGAATTTTGTCTGGAGTGAAATTCATCAGATTTTATAGTTTTCAATGCTAATACTACACTATACTATTATTTGGCCCCTGGATTTGAGAGTATAAAGTGCAGCCATAATTTTATTATTCCATTCTTTTAAATTATTAAAACATATTGTGTAAAATTGGTGCAGACGTAAGAGTTTGCCTTTCACCTTTCAGGCTCTGTGGTAATCAAATTTTAATTTTCCTTTTTTTATTCTGAATGTCTTATATTTTCAAATCCAGTAGTGTTGGTGGTATTCTCTTCAAAAGTTGTGTACAGTTGAGGATGTTGTTACTGTTAAACAATTAAGGTTTAATTTTACAATTTCTAATAGTAATATTCGGATTTACTTAAAGTTAATTTATGTATCTCCTCTCTATTCTGTTTTTGTTTGTTAGTAATTGCTCTAAATTTCAAATTACTAAATTGGTATTTCTCTAAGCATATTTGCTTATTTTTATATTTCTTTTCTTTTGTAACAACATCCATTTTGTGGTAAACTGCTCACACCTTGTTTAAAAGTATAAGGTCAGGTTAATGTCTTTGGTGAAAATTATTTGAGTAAATTAAAAGTGGAGTGTAATTAGAAGAGAAAAACCACCCAACAAGAATGGTACCGTGACAACAAGAATGGTGCGTGACATTGTAAGCCTGGTTATTTGTTTTTGTGTTTCATTTTTATATAAATATGTATGTAAAAGGTAAGTGTGCGGCACTGTACTACTGATGAATAATTGCTAAGGATATTTTTTTCCATACTGGTGTAATTTTAAGAGATTTTCTTGGTATTTTTTTTTATGAATTTTCTTTTCTGTGAATATTTGCACCCCTCTTGAAATTTTCTTGTACTCATTATGGCTCACGACGACCATATCAAAGATTTTGCACTGGTCCAAAAAAAGAATGCCTTACTGGAAAATATTTCCTCCATTCCACCTTTTAGCGGTGAGGCAAATTCAGTGCCCTTCAGGGAATTTTTTGAAAAATTTGATAGTTTGGCTAATTTTTTCAAATGGGAAGAGGAAGAAAAGAAGTTAGCGTTGTTTAGTAGAGTGAGTGGGGGAGCAGCTAGATTGTATAAGCTTAATGGGGGTAAAACAGTAGATGATATTATAAAAATTTTTAAGGAAAGATATACCCACCATATCACTCCGGATGTAGCACTTTTGAATTTTTTCAGTTTCAAGCAAACCCCCCATATGTCAGTGCAGGATTTCTATGATAGGGCATATGATATGTCGCTTAAAGCATTGGATATAGATGGGCTGCAGAGTGACGTAGTAGATAAAAATAGGAATGCTATTTTGCATTCTATGCTTCTAGGTAACTTGTCCCCTGAGATTAGGAAAGGTGTTATAACAAAAAACCCGCAAACACCTGAGGAAATTCTCAGAGTTGCGCTCCTAGAAGAAAAGGCATGTAGGAGTGTGAGTGCCAACCCTTTCTACAATTTACAAAGTGACGTTAGTACCCCTTTTACACCTCAGAGTGTGCAACAAAATGTAGCATGCGCCGCTGTGCACCCAAAAAGCGAATCTAAACAATCACAGCAAGAAATAAATAAACTAAGGGAACAAGTAGAATTACTCACAGCGAAAATTGAAAGTTTGGTGCAAAGTAACGATAAACGGAGCGAGATGCAGAGCCAGGAAAGAACAAATATGCATAATTTTTCTTGTTACATCTGTTCTGAGATAGGTCACTTTGCACGAGATTGCCCGCAAGCTACCCAAGCAGCAAATAATCCCCGGCCGAACTTCCGCCGCATCTCTTAATTTGACTATGTTTCGCCCGAACGATGTCACCCCCTGAGGTTGGCAGGAAAGGCTTTTTGTCCGCCCGGCAAAGCAGATAAGGAGCATCGCATCCCGATTATTATTGAATCAGTTTTGAAGCTTTTGCCTATTTGTTTTCGATCATTTGGTCAATAGGTAATCTTTTGCCGACAACATTCCAATATCATATGATATTTTGCCGATTAGTTAATGATATCATACAGTAAAATTTGTAAAAGGCAAAAATAGCATTTAAATTAGCGCAATTTGCATTAACTACAGACATACACACATTAAAATTTCATTAAAACAGTTAAAATATAATTAAAAAAATATATAAACGTTTCGGCTATTTTCATAGCGCTCATCAGTAAACTAACAGAGTCACAAAACAGCAAGAACCACAGCAAATGAAAAAATAGTTAAAATCACGGTCTTAACTGTTTTAACTTTTTTTTTCGTTTGCTGTGGCTCTTGCTGTTTTGTGACTCGGCTCGTTTACTGATGAGGGCTATGAAAATAGCCGAAACGTTTATATATATATATATATTTATTTATTTATATTTTAATTGTTTTTAATAAAAATTTAATGTGTGTATGTCTGTAGTTCTGCAAATTGTATTAATTATTAAGTAATCCAGAAGTAGTTATGTATGTATTTTTAAATAGTATTTAAAAGTAAGAAAGCTCGTTTAAATTCAAAGGATAAGTATTGCTAATCGGCATATTCTTTACAAATAAAATGCAAAAATATTTACACATCGATTACATAACCAATTAAAACGTTTAAAAAAATGTTTTTGTTTAAAGCTTAAAAATTGCTGTTGAAGGCATTCGATTTAAAAATTGTACTTAATTACAATTAAATTTTAAGTTCCAATAATTTTCTAGTGTAAGAAGCAAACAAAATTATTTTTTTAAGGTAAAAATTACGTTCTTACCAATTATTAATACTATTGGTGTATAAATATTTTTGAATCTTAGAAAGAAAAATTAATTGCAACTGTCATTATTTGTAATTTTTATTATAACATCTTCTAACAGCAATGTTTAGACTTTAAACAATAGTACTAAATTTCTTACATATTAATTAGTTACACTAGCGATAGGTAAATATTTTTGCATTTTATAATGGAAAATATTGCCATTTAGCAAAATACATTATTTGAATTAAAGCGAACTTTCAGTCATTTAAATTAATTATACAATATATGCATCTTACAATGAAAATTATTCCCACTTAACATTGTTTCCCAACTATAAAAGTCACATTCTTTAATACTTCTAATTTTATTATGGTTATGCATAATTTTTTTTTTTTTTAAATCTAAATAATTATTTTAATGAATATTTTATTCAGCCTTCTTACTTTTAAAAATATTGTAAAATTAGTTTTTTCATTATCTGGAACAAAAAGGATGATTAACTTCTCTGTAAGACAATTTAAATCATAGCATTTAAAAAAAAAATCTCAAAAACTTTCTCAAATTTTTTATGTATCATTACAATCATCTTTCATTTTATTACAGTTCTACAGTTGTATTTTCTTAATTCCAAATATTTTATCTTATTATCTTCTAAAGAAATACCTTTATTTACTCAGTATTTTTAAACTCATAATTTAAAAAATACATTTAGAGCAAATAGTTTGTAGTTTTTAATTTAAGATATTTTCTCGTATTTATCTAAATAATAATTAAAAAAAAACGGCAAGTCTTATTATCAGCATTTAACAAATATATCGGTTTAATTCATTTAATTTATTAATCAGTTTAAGTTATAATACTTATCAAAGTATATTTCTAAGTATGAATAACTATATGTAACTATAAAAAAGAAAAAGAAGAGAAAATTAGAATTTTTTAAAAAGTTGTTAATTTCGATTACAGTCTATTATCCAAATATCGTAGAGAATCTGTAAACTTTAAACAGATTAAGGTTCATTGATTTGTGCGTAAGGAATTTATTCTCACCAAAAAACAATTCTTCGGAAGTATTTTTGACTTCTGTTCCCTTCGTTTGTCCGCTGAAAAGTGGGGTCTGGTCTGTCCTTGAAACGTGAATAGAGGATTTTGAGGGGATACGAGATAAAGATCTCGAAATATTTTGGTGTGTTTATGTCATGTGAAACATTTCACTGCGGGGGGTAGAGTTACCACCAACGTTGTTAGTAAAATGATTCAATTTTGGTCGGCTGACAAGATCGGCCGATTTTATATTTGCATCATATGCCAATTAATTCCTTTCATACATCAATTCGATATTCTGCCGACGTTAGCATTTGACCAATAACTAGAGGAATCGTCAGTTATTGACGAGAAAACATCGCGTTAATCTCTCTATTTGACTACCGTTTATTTGCCGACAATTCTTATAACAGGCCGAATTTTAGCCGATATCTCTTGCTGTTGGGGTAGGTATCAGAACAATTTTGGTAGGGGCAGGTTTAGTAACTATAGGGGCCGTGGAGGCTATAGCAACAATTATAGAGGGTATCATGGCCAACCTGATAATGCTTATTTTAGGGAAAATAGAGATAGAAACGATTATAATTATAATGGTAGGGATAGACAGGACTTTAACTATAGGGGGAGTAGGGGTACAAGTGGAAATAACAATAGGGGCAGAAATGATTATAGTGGTAGGGATAGAGATGATTATAACAATAGGGGTACAGATAATTATGATAATAAAGGGAATAGTAATAGGGATCAAGCTAATAATGTAAATGTAAATCAACCAAATAGTGACAGCAATACACAGGGTGCTCCTAAAGGGCCTTTAAACTAAATAAGGCTGGATCTGAGATGGTCGGACTGATCCCCCAGAAGCCGAACGACTCCACCCCAGTATATAGTGTTTTTTCCCCACAAGTGTACAGTCTCCCAGTGACCAGTATGATTGTAAATAATAAAACTATCACTGCATTATGCGATTCTGAATCTGCGATAAATCTTTTAAGTAGTGCTATGCTAAGTTTCTTTTTGGAGAGTAACGTAGAGGAGTGTTGCACACCCATTATAACTGTAACTGGCGAGAAAATGAATCTAAATCAATGTGTGGTAGCAACTTTTAAAATTAATGATATTCTGTGCAGTGCTAAATTTTTTGTTGTCCCAGGGAAACTGGCGGATGAATTTTCTGCCATTTTAGGAATGTCTTTTTTAAAAACATACAGAGTTACCATTAATTGTTCAAATAATACTGTCAGTCTTAAAAGCTCTGAACAAACACAAGGTAAACAAACAGCTGAAGACCAGGATCATTCCAAAGTTGAGGGAAATTCAGGTTGCCATAGTCTTAGCACAGTAACTGAGGATGTAGAAAATTGTCAGAATAGTACCAAAATGTGTCAAAACTTTGTAAATAATGTTGTAAATAATTCTAGTAACTGTAAATGTAAATGTAATATAGCAAAAATGTGTACAAATTGTGGAAAATGTACTTGTGACAATTACCAGTGCAAAAGCGTAAACAAAGCTGATAGTGAACAAAAAGTAGTCTGTAGTAGTGGTATAGAGGCAGTTCAGGGTACCATAAGTAATGAAAAGGAAGAATTAGGTACTAGAGGGCAAAAGAAGTTACTAAAGGAAAGTAATAGTGACTTACAAACTGAGAAAGTCACAGAGAAAGTTGAGAGTACCATAGATAACCACAATATACAACAAACTACTCCTGTTCACCAAGTAAACCTTATTTCGCAAGACACAGGTAGGGTACAGCAAGGAGGAGATGAGAAAAAACCTGATGCGGTGCGAATTGCTGATATTGAGGAGGATTTAAGTGATGACAATGAAAATAGTGAAAGTGAAAATAAAGTTAATGAAAATGAGAGTAATGACAAAACCATCATAGGTATAGCCGCATTATGGGATAAAATAACAATCCTCCCCAAACTAAAATTTTGACAAATGTTAAGTGTAGTAAAGAATTAAATGTAAGCGTAAATGATCCTATAATGTTAGAACCCCTTGCTAGGAGTTTGCATCAAGGCCTCCTTATTTCCAGAACCATTTGAACACAAGAGCATGGTTTGTTTTTATCTTTTGCAAATTTTTCAGACAATATTATTCACTTAAATAAAGGAACGTTTGTAGCTAAAATTCTTAAATGTACATATAACTTAAATTTAACTCATGATGAATGTAATTTAACTTCAAGTAAATGTAATTCAACTCCAAATAAATGTAACTTAACCTGTAATGTAAATTTTGACACCCCAATTTCAGATTTCGATCACGCTGATTTAAAGTGGAGTTCAGAAATTAATTTGGATCACTTAACACCTCCTTTAAAAACTCAAATGCAAGAATTCCTTGATAAAAATAAAGATGTGTTTGCAGCCTCTGTACTAGATTTACCTGGATGTGACACAATTCCCCATACAATAAACTTAACTTCTGATAAACCGGTTCGCTGCAAAGCTTATAGAGTTCCCTACAAACTGCGCCAGGAAATGGAAGATCAATTGAATATTTTGTTAGAAGCAAATATTTTGTCACCTTCAATGTCAAAATTTGCATCTCCTGTCATCCTAGTGGAAAAAGCAGATGGTAGTTACCGTTTAGCTGTCGATTTTTGAAAGCTTAACAAGAACTTGGTAAAGTATGCGTACCCTATTCCTAATATCACAGACTCTGTAGATTCTTTGTCAGGTGCTAAATATTTTTCTACTCTTGATCTCACGAGTGGGTTTTTTCAACAAGTTATTAGACCTGAGGACAAACATAAGACAGCCATTATAACACATAAAGGATTATTTGAGTGGTCCCTCAACTGCTTCGGATTGGCGAATTCTGGTAATTCGTTCCAAAGACTTATGAATGCCATTTTTGAGGACCTAGGAAACTTGGGTATTTTGGTCTACATCGATGATATAGTGGTCTCATCGAAAGACACTGAGTCTCACATCAAGAAACTCAATCTTGTATTTGAAAGGCTTCGCCAACACAACCTAAAACTTAAACTTAGCAAATGTAAATTTTTAACAGATAAAATTCAATATCTTGGTTTTGAAATTCATGGTGGCCAAGTGTCTCCCATTAATAAAAATATTGAAATTATTGAAAAATTGCAACCTCCTACTACTCGTAAAGGTGTCAGATCTTTTATCGCCACACTTTCTTTTTACAGGCGTTTTACCCCAGATTTTACTAAAAGAGCAATTAATTTAATAGATTTAACTAAAGAAACTGGGCCTTTTGTCTGGAATGAGGCAGCCCAAAAGGAATTTGAGGATCTTAAGCAAGCACTTATCTCAAAACCGTGTTTGACCTTACCAGATTTTAACAAAGAGTTCATTGTATATACAGATGCAAGTAGTGAATCTCTAGGGGCAGTCCTTTCACAACTTGACGAGAACAAGATGATACACCCTGTTGCCTTTGCTAGCAGGAGACTTAAAGATGCTGAGGTAAGATATTTGGCCACTGAGAGGGAGCTTCTTGCTCTTGTCTAGGCCACTGCCCATTTTAAATGCTACCTAGCCAACACTCATTTCACCATTTATACAGATCATGCACCACTAACTTTCATGTTAAAGATTCAGGACCCAACGTCACGAATGGAAAAATGGATTTGTACTCTATCAGGCTATAACTTTACTATAAGTTATGTCCGTGGTAAATGTAATAGTGTGGCAGACTTTTTATACCGTTTTGTTAAGGTAGACGAGCCTATATGTGCAGTCAGCTGCAATTTCAATATACAAGTTGCTAAAGAAACATCCTTTGAACGATACTCCAACCTTATGGAAAAAATTTATGAACTCCAAAAAGCGGACAAGAAGTGTTGTGAGATTGTAAAGAAATTAGAGCAAGGTTTGGAAATTTCACCTAAATACATGAAGTTTTTTTTAGAGATGATATCCTAGTATGTGAAGATACGAGAGATTCTTTAATTGTAAATAATCCTATCAAGTTAGTTGTTCCTAAAGCATTAATTTTATAAGTATTCACTCTAACACACGACTCTCTAGCTGCCTGTCATCAAGGGTTCCAAAAAACGATTGACCGCATCCGAGAGCATTTTTACTGGCCGGGGATGTCATCAGATATCAAGCACCTAGTAGAATCGTGTATTAGCTGCCAAGAAAAAAGAGCCCATAAGGCAAACCATCTTGCACCACTGCAACGTCTTCTCACCTCCCAATTCCCTCTTAATAAAGTACACTTAGATATAATTGGAGTCTTGCCACAGACCTTTTCTGGAAATAAGTATATAATTACCTACATTGACTCGTTTACAAAGTGGCCAGAAGCATATGCTGTCAGTTCGATCACATCTGATGTGATAGCAGACACTTTGGCTGATTTCATATCTCGATATGGAGCACCGTGTTATATCACAACAGACAATGGTAGAAACTTAATATCAGAGGCGATTGAGCATGTGTACAGTATGTTCGGCATAAAGCATATCAGAACAACTTCCTATCATGCATCTAGCAATGGCCAGATCGAACGCCAGAATCGTACATTAAAAAACACACTCTCTCATATTGTGAATGAAAATCAATCTGACTGGGATACTAAGCTTAAATTTGCCCTTCTTGCAATGCGTACTGCTGTACACTCTTCAACAAAACTTACTCCGGCAGCTGTAATGTATGGAAGAAACCTAAACCTTCCCTATAGTTTATTTTCACAACCACCTAGAATTAATTACAACGATGCACCATCTTTTTGTGAACTCATAATCCCCGCCCTTCAAAAAGTGTATGCTGAAGTCCACAACAATCTTATTTCAGTAGCTGAGAAGCAAGAAAAGTACAGAGAGAAAACAGCAATTTGTAAAAATCTAAAAGTGGGTGATCTTGTGTGGCTTTACACACCTAAAATTGAGCCAGGACATACAAAAAAATTGAGTAAGTTAAATAATGGTCCTTTCACTATTATAGAGCAGTTAAATGATGTTAATTTTTAAATCGCGCTAGTTGCTAACGCGAAAAATACTCAAGTTGTGCATATTGACAGGCTTACTTTATTCAAAAACAGAGTGGCCGCCCCTCCGGGTGGTTCCGACCCGACCCCTTGAGTGGGGGAGGTGACCGGAAGCTCGGCAGAGTTCGTTGTGTACGAATGCGAGGGGGCCGGATGGGGACGATTCGCCACCTCCTCGAGAGGCTCATCTCCGACAGGCGTTGAGTCCGGTGGCCACGGTTAGCGGAGGTCGTGCATAGGTGAGCATATGAGTGCCGCGCTACACCTCCAGCACCCAGGTTCTCTGGGCAAGCCGGGCAGCGACTCTCCATAGTCTGATCCCAGAGCCGGCGGTGGCCGGTTGGTGACTCTGGGCAAAGGATAGCTAAGGCGATAGGACCCCATCCACCAATTGACTAAGAGGGAGCCTGAAGTAGGAGTGAGGGCGTTGTAGTGGAAAGTCCTCGGTGCTCGCTAGTGACGACGGGGCTCGCGGGAACGCCATGCAGGGACTCCCGGAGCAACCGAAGGGCGAGGGTTTCGGACAGTGCCCAGGTTACTTTATGACTTGGGTGGCTCATCCCTCCGAGGACCTCAGCTGGAGCAGTTGTGAGCCGACCCTTAGGGTGGTAGGGTTTGGCGGTGCCCCCGTTGACCAAGGAGCGGTCGCGTGGGGAGGCAAGTATGATTCTGGTTGCTCCATGTCGTGTCGTGACCCTTGGGAGGGGGTCGGCCGGCAGGTCCACCATCGAACACTATTCCCGCAGGGAAACGGGCCGGAGGCTCGCCGGTAACGCGGCGGCTCATCGTGCCTCAGATGAACTCTTGGTCCGATCCAGGTCCCCCGTGTCTATGCGGTACCGGAGTTTTCCTCGCCTGGTGATGAGGACCTAGAGGTGTCTCCATCTAACTTTCGAACGCACTAACAAAGGTAGCGGTCGGTCACTGCACGGGATCAGGGGCCTTCGGGCCTGGGTACCCTCGACGGCCGTGAGGTAAGGTAGTGGCGGGCGGCCTTCTGTCGGCCTCCATTGGCTTCTCTGTCTTAGGATGGGGTCGAGTCGGTGGGGGCTGGCGGGACTCCGTTCCGTCCAACCCCCTAGCGAGGCGGAGTCTATTCCATCTAGGTGGAGCTTTCCGTGCCTGCCTGGGGTCGCTAACGGCACCTAGTCTGGGCCAACTGGTTCCCGGCGTGATCCACGAGGGGTTCCGTCGGTTGAGCCGGGTGGTTTGGGCGAAAAGCCAGGAGCTGGGTCGAGTTTACGGCCGGAGGGACTTTCCCCGTCCTCCCTGGTCTTCAAGTTAGGGGCTCTTCAATAACTTTCCTATCGGCTGGCCCACAAAAATGTCTCTGCCGGAAAATGGTATCTGATCTTGGGGCCTTCCGTAAATTAAATTCGGTTCGGGAAGCCTCGGTTCAGTCCGTGGGCCCAGCTTCTTTATAGGCGTCTGGTTCCTGCGATGGCTTGCGGGGTCTACCGGCTCGAGTAACCAAGTTTAGGGACCACTTGGTTTTTCTAGCTGGGTGGTGAGGACTATCGTAGCGATTGTTCACCAACTTGGGAATAGCCGGCGTGACGTGCGCTGGGCAGTGCGCCGGCCTGACCGGAGTTTGCGTGGGGTTCTGCTCTGTTGGAGCTTGTCTGGCGGCGACCTTCGGGACGCGTCGCGGGGCTCGTTTCACGGGTGGTTCCTTGCGTAGACAGATGGGCCTGCAAGGGCCTGGGACCGGGAGATGGGACCCCCGTCTTATTCAAAAACAGAACGATTGCAGACCAAAACAATCCACAACAACAACAAACAACTAATGAGGATTCGATGCACAGTCCGCCCATCGATGAAACAGAACCGATTCAGAGTAGCGAGCGAGCAACCCACCCCCGCACTAGTAGACGTAGGAGATGCTATGCATGGGTACCGCCCCCTGTAGTGCAACATAATGGGAGTGAAAGCAGCAGGGAAAACGAAACTAATGAAAATAGATGCAGTACTCCCGATGACGCACGTAGTGAGTCAACGGAAATTGTTGCTCTTTCCCCGCAACCACAGGAAGCTCCGGGAGGAGTAGAATCGCAACCAGAGATTGCACCGGGAGGGGAATGTTTAGGTTGCTCACCAGATGCATCTAGCGTTGCTGAAAGGGTCAGGGACGAAGTTCATCATTCAGATAGCAACAATGCAGGGACTTCGGGTGATTCGATACGACCTGTCGCGAAATCGAAACGCGTAGGTCGATCCAAATCGACTACACGAACCGAATATTCGTTTCGGGATAGAAGTGTTCGACCAGATTATAGGGAGTAACGATTTTATTTGTTGTTTTTTTAATGTTTTCTGTACATATATTTTAATTAATTTGTATTTATATGTGTTTTAATCTGTTTTTAAGTAAATGTGTTTAATTTAAAACTCAATATCGACAATTTTGAAGCTTCAAATGGGTTTGTTTTGATTTGTTGTCCGTAAATATTAGTAGCAGTTTTTGGAGCTTTATATGTCCTATTTGGAAAAATTCTCGTGTTTTGTGTTATATTATGGCCTGCATACCGTTCCGCGCCAGTTTGTAAAAAGTTTTTAGCAAATTTTAGCCAAAATTTAAGCTAATTTTGGGGAGTTTGAAATTTTCAGGTGTGTTTTGAAAATTAGGTGCTGCAACTGAAGCGATATGTTTAAATGTCTACTTACGTTTAGTTAAATGTATTTTGTATTATGTATCCAATGTCTTTTACATAAATATAATTTTTTTTCTCTGAAATAATAAATTTTGGGGTATTTGCAAAATTTTCGGAATGGTATTATGTTTATACCTCTCTGAGTTTTTGATGTGAGTTTTCTACTGCCATACTAGTACACACTCATGTTCATTATGCTTTACATGTTTTATTTTCTTTAGCTGTAAATATGAGTAAATGTATAAATTCTCCTTATTTATTTTTTAATTATTATTCTTTCCTGTTAAATTTTTTTTTCTTTGATTAAATCTGGTAGACATGTTTACTGGGTGATTTTAGACAATACATCACCACCCTTGCATTGTTTGTGTAGTTTATTTTTGCCTTTTGCTAAATTTTTCTAAGCTATGGCTAGTGTATTCCTAGTAGTACAGAGCTGCAGACATACACTGTTTGCACAAATGATCTGTAAGTCCATTTGAAAATTTCAAGTTAAAACCCCACCCTTTGACAATGAACTTCTTCACGATAGGGGTTATAAAATTTTTCACAGTACTTTTGGTACAGAACTTGTTATATTATTGGTGTTCTTTATACACATGTATGCAACATTTTACTACTGTATGTTGGTTTAAATGATTTTTAGTTATGAAGCAGACACTGTTACATATTTTACGAAATGTTTGATGTGTTTCTTGTTTTTACCTGTATGCATCTGCATCTCCAGCCTGTGTCTAATTGATGTTTATGCATATGTGTAACTACCAGTTGGCAGTCCTTCACTTGTTTATTCCTCCACATTAATTTAGATTTCTCTATTTAGAAATTTTTTTAGGCTCAATTGCATGTATACATGGCAAATATGGTCAGGTGTGGTGTTCATTCAGTAAGAGTTGTAGTAGTACTAAAATGAGAGTTCACTGTCTACATGTTTAGGTCAAAAGTATAGACAGGTAAAATTATAGGTAAATATTATGTTGTGCAGATACTGCGTGCTAGTATGAAGGCTGGGATGGGGATTCAGCTGGCTGTGGATTACTTTTATGGCTTAATGTTTAATTTTTTTTTAGATTATTCAACTTAAAGTTCCTGTCTGTTAATCAGAGTAGCATCATTAAAATACGTTGCGAATAATTTTCCCCTCGCAAGCCATTATATAACCGAATTATTTTGTGTGTCCCTGTAAATGAATGATAAATGGTATGCACACCTTATTCTACAGTAAGCATCTTGTAGTGCACCTCAGTGATGTATATAAATTGCAATATTTTTGAAATAGGGTAATATCATTAAAATACACCGCATACGATTTTTATCCATAGACCATAATGTAATGGGACCCTTTTGAGAGTACCTGTAAAGAAACTATAAATGCTGCGCACTCTATTTTCCATGGCTAACTTGCCATAGTAAACTCCAATATTATATATCAATTACATGACAATCTGAGTAGTATATTTATCAGAGTTAGAGCACGGACAGATGCCAGACAGACTGAAATCATAAACACTTTTCTACAATGTTGGAAAGTTTTAACAATGAATCACACGTATGTAGCTTTGGTCATGATAAGAAGTATGAAATCCATACCAAGGGCTCAGATGACTGCTTTAATAAGTTATCTTGATTACTTTGAGTATATTGGCATCAACTAATTCCATTTCATACCTGAAAAATGCCAAACGTACACGCTTATAAATAAATATCATTATTAACTAACTCACAGTCAGAGTAAACAGTAAACTTTTATAACATTTTTATTAAATAAAAAAATAACCTTTTTTTTTATGGGCGCGAAATCCCAAAAATGCGCTTTTATAACTTTACTAGCAAACCCCGCGGCTTTGCTTGCGTAGTAGTTGAAATATGCCTAGTGATATTTATATGACTATTTTTTATTAGAAGAACACTTTTTGGAATAATTCAAAAATTACAAATTAAGCCACAATTTGACTAAACTTCATTATAAAACTGCAGTAGACAGAAATGAGATTTAAATTATTAAGAAGAACTAAAACTAATTATAAATAAATGATAATTTAAATTATTTTTTTCGCTCCTTTCCTTTGCTTCACCCTTTTTTTAATTTCGAATTTATTTTCGACTGTTCTTAGAGGACATGCATATTTTATAAGTAACTACCGTGCTATATTTAAAGTTTCTAGCCTCTTCAGAACCGCAGAAATCGCAATTTAGAAGGTGTTTTGCTCCTGCAACACTCTAAGGGTTGTGGCATCGACATAAAATATGGCTTATGTTTGAGCAAGTTCTATCACCATCAATTTGCAACCATTATGTTTGAAATCGATTTCGTATTTCATACGATTGCATAAAAATCGTAATTTTGAACGTTTTTCGCTCACTTCATTCTTTTAAATTTGGAATTTTCTTTCACCAATTCTTAGAAAGCATTTGCATCTTTGAAGTAATTACCATTTCAAATTTAAAATGTTAGACCCCTCAGTAACACAAAAAGCGCAATTGAGAACATTTTTTGCTCCTGTAACCCCAAGGTAGTAGGGACAGCAACGTAAAATATAGGCTATGTTTGGGCATGAACTGTCACCATCAATCTCAAATCGGTTTATATTTCCTGAGATTGCGTAGAAATCGCAAATAAAGTTTTTAGAACGCTTTTCGTTCATTTTCACCCCTTTTAAATTTCAAATTTTTAAGAAACTGTTCTCAGATAACATTTAGATCTAAGTAATTATCATGCCAAATTTCAAGTTGCTAGCTCCTTCAGTATCATAAAAATCACAATTTAAAACTTTTTAAAATGCAACCGCAAAGTGGTAGTGACGCCGACATGAAATAGATCCTATGTTGGAGCAAGTGCTGTCATCATCAATTTCCAACCATTACTTTTGAAATCGGTTAGGTACTTTCTGGGATTGCGTAGAAATCGCCATTTAGAATGTTTTTTAGAACGTTTTTCGTCCTTTTTCACCCCTTTTAAATTTCGGATTATTTAAGAATTGTTCTTAGAGATCATTTATATCTTATAAGTAACTACCATGCATAATTTCAAGTTGCTAGCCCCTGCAGTATTTAAAAAAGCGCAATTTAGATAATTTTTTGCTCCTGTACCCCCTTTGGGTTAGTGGCACCGACATGAAATACAGCCTATGTTGGAGCGAGGGCTGACAGCTGACACAATCGTTTTCATGCAATTATTTTTTAAATCGGTTCGGTACTTCCTACGATTGCGTAGAAACCGCAATTACGAAGTTTCTGAGAACGCTTTTTGCTCATTTTCACCCCTTTTTAAATTTCCATTTTTTAGGAAATGTTCTTAGAAATAATTTGTATCTTATAAATAACTGCCCTGCCTAATTTCAGGATTCTAAGGCCCTTCAGTAACACAAAAATCGCAATTTAGAGCGTTTTTTGCTTCTGAAACCCTTAGTTGGTAGTGACACAGGAAATAGAACCTATGTTGGAGCAGGGGCTGCCATCATCAATTTCCAACCATTACTTTTGAAATATGTTGGGTACTTTCTGAGATTGCGTAGAAGTAGCCATTTAGAACGTTTTTAGGTGCGTTCGTAATTATATAAATACGTAGCACCTATAGTCGTCGTTCAGTCCGTCTGTCCGTCTGTCCGTCCGCATGTAACAGAGCAAAAACTACCCAACCGAATGGTCTGAAATTTTAAATATATGATTGTTGCAAAATTTTGTCGAGCCATTTCAAATTTTATGAAAATCGGATGTATAGTTTAATTACAGGGACAGTCAAAAGTTTATCTTTACATTACGACCAATGGGAATAATTATTGCAAGTGCATTTTAATGATGTTAAAGCTTTCCAAATGGTCTGAAATTTTAAACATATAATTATTGCGACATTTTTGTCGAGCCATTTCAAACTTTATGAAAATCGGATGTATAGTTTAATTACAGGGACAGTCAAAAGTTTTTCTTTACATTACGGCCAATGGGAAAAATTATTGCAAGTGCATTTTAATGATGTTACAGCCTTCCGAATGGGCTGAAATTTTAAATATATAATTGCTGCAAAATTTTGTCGAGCCATTTCAAATTTTATGAAAATCGGATGTGTAATTTAATTACAGGGACAGTCAAAAGTTTCCTGTTACATTAAGGGGAATGGGAAAAAATTATTGCAAGTGCATTTTAATGATGTTACAGACTATGCACTTATGAATTGCAAATAAATACACATTCAGTACAATATGGGGTGCAAAAAATAATTATAAAACTAGTTATAGTACGAACGCACCTCATTTGCCACGTTTGACGAGCAATTTCCAACTTGTTTAGAACTGTTTTCGCGCATTTTCACCCTTTTTTAATTTCGAATTTTTTAAGAATTGTTCTTAGAGATCATTTATATCTTATAAGTAACTACCATTCCAAATTTCCTGTTTCTAGGCCCTTCAGTAACACAAAAATCGCATTCTCGAACGTTGTTTTGCTCCTGCGCCCCCTTTCGGGGTAATGGCACCGACATAAAATGTAGCCTATGTTGGAGCAATGATTGTCACCATCATTTTGACACTATTATCTTTTTAATCGGTTTGGTACTTCTTGAGATTGCGTAAAAATTGCCATTTAGAACGTTTTAAAACGCTTTTTGCGAATTTTCACCCCTTTTTTAATTTCGAATTTTTTAAGAAATGTTCTTATAGATCATTTATATCTAATAAGCAACTACCATGCCAAATTTCATGTATCTGGGTCCTTCAGTAACACAAAAATCGCAGTTTCGAACGTTTTTTCTTCTGCCCCCCCCCCCCTTTAGTGGGTGGTGGTACAGACTTAAAATGTAGCCTATGTTTAAGCAAGGGTTGTCACCATCATTTTGACACCATTATTTTTAAAATCGGTTTGGTACTTCTTAAATTGCGTAAATATCGCCATTTAGAACGCTTTTTAGAACGCTTTTCGCGCATTTTCACCCCTTTTTAATTTCGATTTTTTTAAGAAATGTCCTTAGAGGTCATTAGTATCTTATAAGTAACTACTATTCCAAATTTCATGTTTTTAGGCCCTTCAGTAACACAAAAAACGCATTTTTAGAACGTTTTTTGCTCCTACACCCCCTTTTGGCCAGTTGCACTAACATAAGATATAGCCTATGTTCTAAGATGGACTAACACCATCATTTTGATACCATAACTTTTGGAATCGGTTCGGTAGTTCCAGAGCTTACCTCTTACAAATAAACAATTTTTACCTCTTTATAATATTAGTATAGAATAGATAAATATGCGCTTTTATAAATAAACTTTTATAACATTTTTATAAAATAAAAAAATAACCTTTTTTACGGGTGCGAAATCCAGCGTGCCAGTACTGCACAACGCGGATATGTGTTGTGCAAGCAAACGCCTCGTGCAGAAGAATCAATAAAATCTGCAGGTGAGGCAGATTTTTAGTGTTTTCCCCCACATTATGCAGGGAAGATGGGTTGCTGAATGAAAATAATTAAGCTCTTATACATTAACAATGTATGAGAGAGGTTCTTTATTGGATTTGATTTACGCGTTTGGGTGTATCACCTTAGTAAATACTTTTTTTTTTCTTTTTTTTTTTGCTTTAAGGGTATATTTTGCCAAAATACTCCGCGCGGGTATCTATATTATAAAGGACAAACATATCTGTGCGTAACGCATACGTCATTTTGCGAATGACAACACTTTGAAATTTGAAATGAAATTTTGGTTTTGCAATTTTTTCTACTGCAAATTTTTAAACTTCTAAACATCGCACATTTTAAATTCTACACCGTCGTATAAGGAAAAAAATGCTCTTTTAAATGCAATTTGTTTGAAAGCTGTATCTCAATTTATTTTTGAGATATTAATTTTTTTTGTAGTTTTTAATACCATTTTTCTTATCGTGGCAACGAAAGTACCTCATTTCTTTTGAAAGTCATCGAAGATAAAGGGGAAATAGTCGAAAATAAGAGATAATGTATGTTTTTGTTGCCATTTTCTTATAAAACCTGAAAAAAAAGTTGAAATTAAAATATGGGCTATGTCAAGAATATTGTCCGTTATTCAGTGATAGTGACGTCATATGCATACTTTTCTATAGACGAAATTTAAGACTGAATTGTAAAAGTGGATTGCTTTAGCGGATGCAAATGACATCATTTTATAAAAAAGCGTTTATTTTAATTCTTAAACCTGAATTATGTTTTGTAGAAGTCCGTCATTTTCACAGCACAGCTGCTTTGAAATTCTCTACAGGTGAAAAGGCTTCAGTTTTGAAAATAATGTAATCGAAATCAGACACTGATAAAACACAATGTTTTACAAAAATTTAGAGTGTCTTTATAAAAGAGAGGTGACATGCAAATAATAGCGATTTATATTACAGAAATTGATGATTCTCACCTGGATGGATTTGCTTCGCCGAGTTAGGCAAGCAAACAAATAATTCGTGGTTTAAAATAATATCGTGTTACTGAAGTTTCTGTCGAAAATTCTCTCGAATGATGAAATTTTAATGCTATTCTTTAGGACATTCAACTACAATTTCAACAAAATAACATAATTTGCTTAATTTAATTTTTCCTAATTTTATATAACCTATCTATATTATAAAGGACAAACATATCTGTGCGTAACGCATACGTCATTTTGCGAATGGCAACACTTTGAAATTTGAAATAAAATTTTGGTTTTGCATTTTCTCTACAGCAAATTTTTAAACTTCTATGCATCACACATTTTAACTTTTTACACCGTCGTATAAGGAAAAAAATTCTCTTTTAAATACTATTTGTTTGAAAGCTGTATCTCAATTTGTTTTTGAGATATTAATTTTTTTGTAGTTTTTAATACAAATTTTGTAATTGTGGCAACTGAAGTACTCCATTTATATTGTAAGTAAAGGGAAAATATTCATGGTTTATTATTTTTATTCATTATATCCTTATTGGTGCCATTTTCACATTACAAATAAAAGTAACTTTTTTATATTTTTTGAACAGAAAATGATGTCAGACATTAAATAAAACACGCATTCTTCTTCATAAATCAGCTACATTTTAATATTTTTACATTACGCTGATAAATGAGTTTGAGGCGCTCGGCAAAAAGATTCATTGAGTAAAAATGATATATTTAAAACAAAACGATCATTTTATTTTATAAAACTAAATATTTGGCCAATACTATAAATGGCGAATACTATGACAACTAAAAGCAAATTTCTGAAATTTTTTTTCGCGGGTACTAAGATTAGAACTTAAGGTTTGTATGCACACGAATGTTCACATGAAAAGTTGTATCGGACAAACGTGACTTTAACTTTGGAAATGCATTCATTAATAATCTATTCTTTTGCGCGTTAAAATACTTTCAAATTGTGAATTTGAATGGTGCGTATGTAAATTACGAGAATGTGAAAATAACATACAGTTTAGATTTTATGGGGGAACATTTTATGATGTGACAAAGCGAAATCCTTTTTACTGATTTTTCATCCCGTAACAACAAACATAAGAGCTCCATCGATAACTTCATCATACTTACACATCTTGATTACGTAATTTAATACAATTTAATTTTTCAATAATTTAAGCAGTTGAAGTTTGTAGAAATAATATTTTGGTAATTTTGGGTTTAAAATATTATTTGTTTTAAGAGTTAGACAACCAATGTAAGATGATTTTTTTGTTGTAATTATTTTTGTAGGTTTATTATAATTTCGATCTGACAGTTCCTTTCAAACATTTTAGTACGTCGAATTTCGACGGGTTGCAACTCGTATATTTAAAATACAAGTGTGTTTTATAGTCATCTGACCTGATCTTTCTGCTAAACCAATTTTACTAATTTTTTTTTTTTTTTTTTTTTTTTACTAAAAGCTCTTCATTTGTAGATGTGATCGCACTATCTGTTTTCTTTTTAAATATCCTCACTTTTATATTTAAATTTTAAAAGCATTTTATGAAATTTCTTCAAAATGGTGAAAATTAGATAGTTTTCATTATTGCAGACAAGAGAGAAATAATGAGGTATTTTTATCTTTATTCATGCTATTTTCTGATAAAAATTCAAAATTGTTGATAAAAATTGTTAATAAAAATTGTTGATAAAAATTGTTGTATAGGGTTTAGTGTCACAAAATCCCATTAGGAGCAGAATATTATATTAGGGCATAACAACGGAAAATAACATACTGCTTTTGAAAACACGCATTTTTCCTCAAAAAATGTCTATATTGTTTTTCCTTCTGCATGTGTACTGATACTAAGTTTCAGACACAAGGCGAAATGCTTATTTAAGTGAAAATGAAGTCATATTTAAAAGAAAACGATCATTTTCTTAGATAAAACTAAACATTTTAACACAAATGCGTCTAAAAAACTTAAATTTTAAAAAACCTTTTTTTTTTTCAAATGGAATTTGTTTGCAAAGTTCATCTCGGTTTACTGATTGTCTATGGTTTTAAAAACAATTTTAAAGCATGAAATATTTTTTAATCTATATCGCACGGGGCTCGATTACGAAGGATTAAGTCATTTGCCCTTGAAACAAAATAAAGAGTTTATCATTTTCTTACGGTTAATATCCATTAAAAAAAAAAAAAAAAAAAAAAAAAAAAAAACTTCCTTATGAATAAATAAACTAGAAAACAGGAATTCTGCTTTTTCAGAATTTAGTGTCGCCCCCGATGAAAAAAAAATATATTCATATATAAATAGAACAAAATATATATCAGTTTTAAAAGTTACAACACACGCTTTTATTTTATGTAAAATGACGCCATTCCCATCCGCTTAAGAATTCCACATTTATGATCCGCTCTTTAAACATCTACAGTAAAGTATGCATAGGACGTCACTATCGTGAAATAATACACAAGTGCAGCAAAAAGATGCCGTCATTAAAGAAATTCGACAAAGAAAAAAAAAAAAAAAAAAAAGATTATCTAATGATCCATAGGCTTTCATTTGTTTGTAACATTACTATAGATACTGAAAATTAAATATAGTTTATAATATCTCCATGTTTTAACAGAAATCATTCGTTTAATATTTTTTTTTCAAAAAAGCGCGTATTTTAATTACATTTTTTTTTCGGTTGTAATGAAAAAATGGCAACAAAAATAGATAATTAACATTTTACAACTATTTTTCCTTTACTTTGTACAGAAATGGAGTACTTCCATTGCCAATATTAAACAAATGGCTCCAAAAACTACTAAAATATTAATATTTAAAAAAATAAATGGAGATGCCGTTTTCAAAAAAATTGCATTTAAATGTACTCTTTTTTCCCAATACGACGGTATAAAAATTGAAAATGTGTGATGCTTAGAAGTTTAAAAAATTGCTATAGAGTATTTAATCGTACTGCTTTGTTTTACGGCTGGCTTCTGTAAGGTAACGTTATTTTTTCGAGACGATACAAAATAAGCTGAGAAAAAGGAATAGCATACCGTACCGGCGGCTAATAAAATAATATAAATAAAACACAAATTTAACAGATATGTATAAGCTCTGAAATTTTCAGAATATAAAAGGATGCCATAATTAGCAAAATCTTGGTCAAATAACTCTTAGCATGCGGCTACAAAGAAAATATCGCTTTTGATATAATTCAAAAATTTATTTGATTGTGTAATTCGTATTTTCCATATGAAAAATGCTTTTTTAATGTAAGTGGGAATCTAAAAAAGTTATTGCATGTAAAAAAATTATTAATTTTCAATTTTAAAAAATGTTTTCACCTATATTCTTTAACCCGGGAAGCCCGGGTACGATCTCCTAGTATTAATAAAATCCCCAGCTGAAGGAGATTTTTACAAATTTACCACATTACGCACATGAGACGGATTGCTGAATGAAAATGACTATAAAAAATTACAAGAAAACTGCTTTATTGACAGATTATATTTACATGCCTGGTTAATAATTAAAATTCAATAAATATTTTTTATTTAATTTAAGATACATTTGGTTTGTGTATTTTCTCAAATAGACCCCCGTGCAAGGCCATAGCTAGAAAAATATTTTGTAAGTGGATTTAATCATGATTTGATCATTATCTCATTTTGGATTTTTTATTTTTAACTGAGTTATTTTCTTCTGATAGACTGATGGCTTCCATTCTTATGAAACAGCCATTATAAATGAAGTGTTTGGTGAGGATGAAAGAGCAGTCGTGAAAAGTTAGAACTCTGATTTTCTGGTCAGAATGGGAGAAAAAATGGCCATAATTATTTTTCTCTGATTTTCTGGTCAGAATAATAAAAAAAAAATGGGCATAATTTAGAAAAAAAAATATGGCAATTTTTTTCCCATTCTGACCAGAAAATCAAAGTTCTAACTTTTTATGACTGCTCTTTCATATTCATCTAACGCTTCATTTATAATGGCTGTTTCATAATAATGGAAGCCATCAGTCCATCAGAAGAAAATGATCCATTCCAAAGGTATAAGTTCGATTGAAAAAACTATTTAATACTTTGAACAGAAAGAAGAGGCTACACTTGCGATTTTCATGACACTAATAGAATAACATAGCTGCCAATGTGTACGGTTTTGTTAACTCTAAAATTTAATACAAATTTTTGCCATCTTTACTCGTTGACAATTATTAGATTTCGGCGATTGAATTAGGCAAAATCTACTGGTAAGTTTTAGTGGTAAAGAAAAAAAATCTTAGAAATTGATAGCTATGCTGTAGCGTAATATTTCAGAAGAAAAAAAAACTGCAGGAAAATTGACATTCAACAAATAAAAAAGTATCAAGGGCTTTTTCAAATGAACAATTTCATTCCCCGTTTTTCATAAAATTAACGGAAATGTACATCAAAGAAATATTGCTAGTACCATAAAAATGAATGAATGAAGTGAAATTTTATATTTCATCTCCTTAGTTAGTGACGTTTTGTGTAAATCCGGTTTATCCGAGTTTTTTGCTTATCCAAGGAGAGCTTGGTCCATATTATCTCGTATAATCGGGACTCTACTGTATGTTCTGTACGGGAGTTGGTGAGCTTAGCTTGTAGGGGACAGAATACCCTAGTATTTGAAAATTTTGCTATTCGCCAAAGATAATGTCTGTTTTCGCTATCGCGCCAAGGCCTTATAACACGGCAGTGCCTATAAAGTTTCTGTAGTGTACTTTTATATATGCTTAAATGATAAACAAGACTTCAAACAAACAAGACTTCTTCGACATTTACAAAAATTTATTTTTCACTTATTCAAAAATACCACTACAGTATTTTTAGCTTTTACAGCTTTGTCAGAAAATTTAGAATACAACTTATAAATATAACTTTAGAATAGAGTTTATAATTCACACAGAGTGCCTTTTATTTATTCATTCTAAATTACTTATTACGTTTCTTCAAAACCTTATTTCTGTGAGAGGATTTCCAATATTTGCATACTGATGAGAACTTTTAAGGAATCAACTGTTATCCAACTATTGCTTGTACCCATTCGATGGATGATGGCCACCATTTACTTCTCTTCTTCGCTCTTCGAGTGCTTTCTTGGCAGCTGCTTTTCTCAGCTCTGAAATAAATTTAATAATGAACACACATTACTCACTTGTGCACAGAAAAAAATAAGACCTAAAACGAGTAGAAAAATACCCAAATTGGGTCGAAAGATTCTCAAGTATGAGGTTACCCAATTTGGGTCCATATACCTGTTTTGGTTACCAGTGTGCATCCATTTTACGCACTGTTAAATACCAAAATTTTTTTTCAAAATAGGTATTTAACAGTGCCCAAAATGGATACACAGCAGTATCCAAAGCAGGCATATGGACCCAAATTGGCTAACTTCCTACCTAGGAATCTTTCTACCCAATCCGGGTATTTTTCTACCCGTTTTAGGTCTTATTTTTGTGTGCAGATAAAAGAGTTATTTCGGGTTTAAAATCCGTCCCAAGTACTAAAAATGTTTAGCCATTGAAATAGGTCGCCAAATTGTTTGTAGAAGTTGCATTGGAATGAAAAGATGGTTTGGGAGACACACTTTGTGAGTAAGAGGTGATAAATCTCAAATTTCAAAATGTGCATAATGGAATTTCTGAAGATTTTTTTTTTTGAACAAGTGAGGGCGGAACTTGTAGGAACATTCGTAAAAAGTGATTTTACATCAAAGGAGATCACAGTAAGATTAGTGGGAAAATTCTGAATTACTTTTGCTAAGTTGATGGAAATCTGTATAGTGTGTATATTGGCGGAAAGTTGAGGAGCAAATATTGTTGTCAGATATTTAGCTAAGCCGCAAGAGGTGATACCAATGTTAGAAACTATGGGAGACGAAAAGATATATTAGATTCATGTACTTTTGTAAGGGCATAAAATCTTAGCAACTAAAGGAAAAATATAAGATTTAGTAGAAGGCGAAAGTAGAGGACAAGACTTAACAATAGATGTCACGAGACAAGAGTTTGTATTTACCGTCATTAAGTAGATTCTCCACGGCGCAGTCAGCGTACTGCTTTTTAACAATTATCACAATCTGGAAATCTGCGACAATATCGTCATTTGGTTTAAGACCATTCAAGACAGCTTTTTCGAGAGGAGCGAGGTTAAATTTAATATTGTTAGAATTGAAATTAACATTAGCTAGAATTGGTTGACACAGATTTTCTATTTGTATTTCAGTTACGGTTTTCAAAGCTCTTTCAGTCGGGGCAATTAACTGAGAAAAATAAGGTTTTTTAGAAATTGCAAAATTAGAGTTTAGTTTGAGGACTGAATACTGTATTTTCAATATATCTGTAATAAAAAGGTTGATGACAGCAGCATTTTGATTGATGATAGAAAAGTCATTAGGTGACATAGGTTCTTGTGATTTAAGACAATGGATAAATTTAGTATTGAGTTTGTAAGAACGTTTATTGGAAAAATTTTGTACATGATCCCAGGAATTTAAATCGATAGATAGACTATAGACATGAAATTGGGAAAAGAAGCCGCTAATTTTAAATGTAAGTTCATATTGTTCTATTAATTTTTATGAAATGGCAAGACGTGTTTCTTTAATTATGGCACGAAGAACGGTTAAATAGCATCTGTATATAACCTTGTTGACAAAGAAAAAGTCATAAATATTGCATTTTAAGCATATGAACTTAGGAATGATACGTTGACATTTACAGTGAATAAGGAATCTCAGTCGATTAAAGGATTTCAACTTTTTACACTGTAGAGGGTAAAACGATTCTCCAGTTTTTGCTCCATGACTATAATGGACTGAGATTCTTTATACAGTTTCATCCCTAAATCCGTATGCTTAAAATGCAATATTTCTGGTTCTTTCTTAGTCAACAAGACTGTATATAGATCCTAGTTCACCATTCTTCGTGTCATTATTAAAGAAACGCGGCTTGTCATTTCAAAAATTGAAATAGAACTATATGAACTACATTTAAAATATTAAATAAAATTTAAAGCGGTTAATCTGCCTAATTTCAAATATGTTTATTTAAATTCCTAGGAACATGTTGAAAATATATTTTCAATAAACAATCTTACAAACTAAGTGCTAAATTTACATATCTTCTTAAATCACAAAAATCTGCGTCACCTAATGACCTAACCTTACCTACAAGACAGCCGCGTACTCTTAACCATTGTGCCATATTGCTTACATGAATATGAAGAAACGACTCTGTTACACACGAGAAAAGCTCATACGAGGATTTGGCGCTGGCGCTATTCAATCCTAGCCAACACTTATTTTGATTTCTGACAAGAAAAAAAAAAATACTTATGATGTAATTCTGCCAAATTAAAGCAGGATATGATCATACACTTTAGTTATAGAAATTAAAATAATCCAAGTTTTTCTTTATATATTAAAATACTAGCAGGTTTCACCCGCTACGCTAGTCGGTTTTTCCAAACGAACATTGACTCAAAAGAAATGTATCGGTGAATCTGTAGATGTGTTCGAACTTCGTTTGTAAAAAGTAAGTTTAATTTGCATAGTTGTGTAATTTCGTACTAGAGACACTACTAGCACAAAATTTATCACGTGAAATATTTTACAAAAATTTGCCCATGGTGGACGCTTATTTCGAAGATATGAGCAAATTTGTCCGTTTATGAGAAATGAGTGTAAATCGCCTTGTTATACGATTTACCACCAGCGGCCTTACTAGAATTAGAAAAACCCACCATGTGAAAATTTGTATTAAAACATAAATTTGACCATTCTTTGTTAGTTATATTTTGATTGAAACATGTTAGATAATATTAGTTTTTCCTAGTTAAAACAAATTTTGGTACTTTTCGGTTAGTCGGGCGCCAGTGTTATATATATGTATATATATATATACACATATATGTATTTATATATACATATATATGGTACTTATATGTATACATATGCATGATTACATAACACTGGCGCCCGGCTAACCGAAAAGTGCCCAAATTTTTACTAAGTGAGAATTATACAAAACTAGTTTTAACTAAGCATCTCAGTTACTAGTTTTGACTGAGAAGCTTAGTTAAAACTAGTTTTAACAAAGCAAATCCAGTTTTGCTTCGGGTTTGACGGTAACATATCAACTATATAGTATATACTATATAGAAGCTTGCAGGCGTTGGTATATGCAATTTTGCATCAAACTTTGCATGATTTTAGTTTTTTTATCAGTTGAGTTAATATCTGCACATTTTAAAGCCATCAAAGCAATATTAAGAAAAGGCGCTTTGAAATTTATACATAATGGTTTGTTTACCAAAAAACTTTGACATTGAAACCGACCACTTATTTGGAGGGGGGGGGGGGGGATAATGACCTTCATTTCCACTACAGTAGGATTTGAAATCCATGAGGTCATTTGTTTCTTCATTTTGGAAAATATTCATTGTAGATTACTCTGCAAATTAACAAAAGAATTTGATATACAGTCGGGCCTCTATTTAACGAACCTCTATTTTGCGAATTTCTCTATTTTGCGAACTTTTCCTTGGAACCAAGAACATTTTACGAATTTCTTCGTAAAATAACCTCCAAATAGCGAAGTGCATTCTCTATTTAACGAATTTTTTCTTGTGATCTAATTTTCTTTTCTCCCCATTTCTCAAAATATTTCTGGACATTTCAAACTTATTTTTTCTTTAAACCCATTTTATGATGTTCAATGGCCTTGAAGTGGTTTTACCAGGCACCTTCTTTGTCGGCAGTGAGAATTCGGTAAGTACGGAGGACGAAGACGATAATCCCTTAGAGTAATTTTTTAAAATGTGGATACAGATGAGAAAAAAAGAAAAAAATAACCATGATGTGCTGATTGATGATTCTATCTCACTTAATTCTGAAATTGAGACCTCGGTAACACTATCCGAATTAGATATTTTCGACAGTGTGAAAATTAAAACAATACAGCAATGAATTGCGATGAAGACGAATATGATGATGATGGAAATGATCATGATGCAGGAATTAACAAAGCTTCGTAGGATGAAATGCTAAAATTATTTGAAACAATCCAACGCGTATTATAGTTAGAAGAAAATACGCATGAAGCGGTTTTTGGTGCATTGCAAAGATACGAGACATATTATGAGATAAAGCACTTTGTAAAAGAAAAAACTCAGAAAGTAAATTTAAGGATGCATTATGTTAATGTATGGTTAAAATTGTTTGTTATAATAATAATAAATACGATAAGGTCATTAAAATTCGTTAATTTTAATGTAAAACCATTTAAACAGAAAATACAGTGTATTCCCGGACAATGTTTTGTTTTCCTTGCAGATTTCAAAGATTTAAACACATAGAAAAAATGAATTGATGATGGCTATTGGTGGGTAAAATAAATAAAACAAATCGGTATAATTTATAAAAAAATGTGATTAATTACTTTTAGTAAAAATATTTAGTGTTTATGAATTTAAAATCTGTTTTATGTAGTTTAAAGTATTTTAAAAGGTGAATCTCTATTTAACGAATTTTCCATATAACGAACTTTTTTACGGGATTTAGCGACTTCGTTAAATAGAGGTTAGACTGTACTATCATTTAATTTGATTTATTACCACTTTAATTTAAAATTAAATAATGTATTCAATCCAAACGACTGAAGGGATGGATGCGACCAAGAAAACTAGGTCCTTTAATGCTGAAACAGAACATTCATGGCAGTAAGTTTATGTTAGATATCTAGTGTAACAAAAAGGTCATTGTCTACTATTAACAATACCAATCGCGTCAGATAATCAATAGTTAATGTTAGAAGCAACAACTAATCAATTTGAACGAAGAATTAAAGTAAAACTTACTGAATGAGCTCAAAAGAGGAAGAATATAGAAAACAGATCAACAGCAAAATCATAGCACTTTTTTAAATTTTGCATCAATTCACAGTTATTTATAGTAATTGAAAAACAAATATTTTAAATAACATGTTCCATAACATATTCACAAAATGTTCTAATGAGAAAGCCTAAAACAAATTTAATGAGTAAAAGAATTTATATGTCCTTATAGTTAAAGAGGACATAGTCTAAAAGATACGTATTTCGGATATATCTGAGAATATTTTGTGAATCTTGAAGAAATTTTGAAGCTACTACATCCATATAAAATCAAAATAATAATAATAATCAGTTAATATAGTCTAAAACTTACAAATTCGCATCAAAATTCTATAAACTCGAAAAGAAAAAGAGGTACCTGAACTCGTTATTGTAACTTGAAAAAGGCGACAGCTATTAAAATATTTCTTGCAGGAGGGTTATGTAAGATGTCAGGCGTTATTTTACTGAGATTCTCGATTTTAGTTTAAAATAGCAGAGATAGATGGCGCTCCAAGCAATAGGCGCTAAATCGGTGTCCGATTTTATCCACTCTCTTATGTTAGCATTGATGCGAAAGAAGGAGGTTAAATATATGGGGTGGGCCCCTAAGAATAAATTACACTGGCGACTGAGAACCACTCCATATATTTAAACTCCTTTCATACCAATAATGAAAGAAGAGAGAGTTCAAAAATCAGGCTCCGATTTAGTGCCTATTGCTTACAGCGCCATCTATCGCTGCTATTTTTAACTAAAATTGAGAATCGCAGTAAAAAAAAAATTCTGACACCTTAGGTAATCCCCCCCCCCCCCCTACAAGAATTTTTTAAAATATCTGTCATCATTTGCAAGTTATTGCATTTTAAAATCAGTCACTCCACTTTAGGACACCCTGTATCATATATATTAAACGAGCAAGCAATTTTCCCGATTATGAATGATATCGTAAACGACTGGGCTGATTTTCACGAGACTTGTGTCCTATACTAAATCGAGCACCAGAAAAAGATGTAGCTAGGTACCGAATTCAAGAAAATTCGTTTTTACAGGGTAAAACAAGACCAAAGCTGAAACTTCTGCTTGCTATAAATCGAAAAATGCTCATGTAACTTACACGAAATGTGCTTTCTATACTAATTCAAGCACGATGAACACATCTAGCTGTATTTCGAATTCGAGAAAATTCGCCTTGATCAATTAAAACAAACTCAGCACTGGAAATGTTGCTATATATCGAAAACGGTTCTAACGATTTTCACAAAACTTGACGCCTATACTAATTCGAGCTCAAGAAATCGATCTAGCTAGGTTGCTAATTCGAGAAAATTCGATTTCTGTGAACAAGCTCATTACTCAAAATGGGGGTATCAATAAAAAAAAAAAAAAAATCCGACGATTTTTATGAATTATGATTTATTTGATTATGAGAAACAATCTAACCAAGTCTCAATATTGGATTTTTTTTTTCTGGCAGGCTTAAGCAATTTTTTTATCTTCAATTTTCCGTAATCGGAATTCGTGCCAATACTAATGGCCATTTATCATAAACACATTATCATAAACACAATAAAAACCAGCTAAAAGGTGGCACTAATTGTCAGTCCGTACTAAATCGAACACTATATAAAGGACTACTATAATGTAAGTCAAAAATATGGTAAAATTTGTTTGAACTGGCTAGAAAAATTAAAATTAATTTATTTTACCAACTGTTGATTTCGTGAACTTAAGTATTTTCAAAAAAATTTGATAAATATGCTAATATTTTTTATAGGTAACTGTGCTTATACTTTTGTTATGTTTGAAATCACTACCATATTGCTACAAATATCGCTACACTCGTAGTTTGATGCAATGGCGATACACCTTGGAACAGAATTAGCAGCAATTTTAAAATCAAGACAATTTTTCTGCCAAATTTACCTAATTGTTCCCGAAAAAGCTCGTTTTTGACGCCAAGAATTTGCTTGGACAACGATTGTTGAAGAATAATCATTTAAATCTGTATAAAATATTGAGAACCACTCAGGATATGTCTGAGATTATCGCACTCATATAAAAACGTTTATTTTTATAAATAACAATCCAAATTTCTTGCTAGATTGAAGTTTTTTATTTTCATTAAAATCTGCTTTTTATGTACTCCAATGAACCCTTCGGAATTCAAAATCAAGTTCTTCCACGCCCCCCTCTCCTTCTAGAAATAAATGACATTATTTAAAGTGTATTTTTTGTGTTTAAACGGCATTACATTTAAATGAAAACAAGCATTTTTATATTTAAAACTGAAATATGTCATCACTTTTACAGCACTATGACATCATTTTCACTGCCTTTCATTTTCGATTGTGCTAACACTACGAGCATTAGATATAAATCTATCCTTCATAACTTATTGATTTTTTGCGTACAGTAAGTTTCACTTTTCTATGTTTATAGTGGAATATAAGTAAAAATAGGGTACTTTTTCATTAACACGTCGACTACTTTCCATTTTAAAAAAAAATTACCGCTAAATTTACGATATTATTGTTGCTTTTACGCCACAATTGCATGATCGTGGCGTAACATTTACTTGACATCAGATGCGTTACACGTGTTTGTTGTGTTATTCATTTTCAATTCGACGCTTATCTGTATTTTAAATGATGTTTTACTGATTTGTTTGTTATTTCGTTATATCAAGGGCTACTTCATTCACGCGAAAATATCCGCTCGTTAGTGTTAATCCTATGGGGACATATTTTTAAAATATCTCGTTTGAATGTCACTATTTTTTTAAATTACTAGGGGGCTCTGCCCCCTAGACGAGCTACGCTCGTCAACCCCCGTTCAGACACCGCAGACTCTAACAGTACGCTAATTTGATCGGCTTTAAAAAGATTTCGGAAGACTGAATTATAATGTGAATCTGACAATTATAATCTGACGTAATTTTCACCAAACTTTTCTTTCTCTTTTTAATATTCACGTAAAAATACTTTTGTTAGAAATGAAGTATTATGATCATCTTAAAATATCAAATAAATGTCTGGCGCAATTTTTAAATTTAAACTGTTTTGCAATATTATTTTTTGTTCATTTTGCGTAATAAGTGTAATGTGACGTAAATGTGACGTAAATTCTCCTATTTAAGACTTCTAACGCATGTTAATGAATTTATTACTTTACAATATCCTTTCTCTGTTAAAATTCCCGTGTAAATATAGATGAAGTAATTTTCAACAAGTTCCTGCTTTTTATACGTAATTATTTAATTCTGATTTGAAAGTTTTTTTTCTGTTTATAACAGTCACGTTTAAATAAATTTTTAATTTGAAGCAAACATTATTGTTTGCGCTGTTTATAAAGTTGGCAACAGGTTAAATTAGTACAATTTTCTAAAATAAGTAAAAATTATCTCTCGAAATGCCAAAAATTTTAATTTAAAATAGAAATAAAAGTTCAAAAAATGAGTCAAATTAAAAAAATAAATGCATTCTGCACACCGCGAAATTATAACGTATAAAATGATCTAAAAGTAATTAAATTCCGATGTATAGTTTTTGCTCCAATAAAACTTTTTTAATGGAATGCCTTTGTCCAACTTTAGTATTAAATATCTCTTAAAATAATTCTTCGATTTGAAAGCGTGTTTATCAAACATTTCTCTATAATATTACCGATTTTCATATTTTTGTATGCAACAGTTTTTTTAATATTAACGAAGAAAGGCCATGCTTAAGCATTCTAATTGGATGCCGATCTGCCGGGAATATCTACGCAGATTTTCATTGGTCCATTTCCGAATCAAAACTTTTTTTATATATAGAAGGATTTTATTTTATTTTATTTTTATTTTATTTTTTTGCATTGAATAGCTGAGGTTGATCTCTACAATTGTCGTTATTTTATTTATTTATTTATTTTTGAGTGCAAGTTCTTTTTTTTTCTTAATGAGGGCACTTTCACTTCCAAAACAGATTCCGAAAGTGAGAGCATCTTTATAAAAAAAAAAAAAATCTGGAAACGAAGTCGAAAAGGTAAAAAATGTTTTTTGTCCAGATCGACCTCAGCTATCCAGTGAAAAAAAAAAAAAAAAAAAAAAAAAAAAAAAATATTGAAATGCAAACGAGATATTTTTAAAAATATGTTCCATAGGACTAAAGTAAGCGAGTGGGTGTTTTTGCGTGAGTAAAGTATCTCTTTTAAATAACAATTGTGTTCTTAAACGGCGACGACATAATTTTAAAAAGAAGCATTTAAAAAAAAAATGATGCGATGCATAGTTACATACAATAGATCAGTTTCTACTGATGTCACAAACATTCACCAGTCGAGGCCGATAATTAAGAAAAATAATGTAAATAAATAAATATTCAGGATTTTTATTTTTCTGTTTTCATTAATATATTTTAAAATTTATTTTATAAAAATATTTGATTTCCTATTTCTTTTTTTCTTTTGCGATTCCAGTGCCAACATCCATCCATTTGTTTATTTGGCGTTAGAATCTGGCAATTAGTTTGACGGTAGTTTGTTTTATGGAAAGTAATCGACGAGATAATGAGGAAGTACCAAAAATAGTTTTTTTAAAAATACTCATTCATAAGCAACCAATGGTCCTCTTGAAAATGCCGCCAAATTTTTTAACTGCAATTCATATTTTTTTTCCAAAAAATATCTATTACAATACATTAATTTGACCTGGACAACGACCTCGGTTATGAAAACTGGACTGCTTTTATTCACGTTCGCTAGAAAGCTCAAGGCAGTGAATTTATTAAAAATAAATACTTTTTCCTCTGTTTATTTACCAACAAAAGAGAACCAGCAAGAAAAATTAAACTGTATTTAAATTATCTTTCTAGTCATTTAAATTTATTTTTCATAATGTAATTGTAAATTTATTGATATTTAATTATTAATTGATAAAAGCATATTTTTTTATTTCACTCTTTTTTATTTGTAATTTACTTTACACTTTTAATTCTTTAAAGTATTTTAGTGTTGCCGTTTCATAGCGCTTTGGCATGTTTTGGCTAGAGCATTTATTGTCACATAATTAGATTGTTTTTTCAACTCCCATACAACTGCACGAGTTATAGAGGATATTGGGCGATTTATCACCTTTGTCCGCCTAATTAAAAAATGCCTTAAAATGAGTATATTAATTTATAATTAAGTTGTAAAAATATTAAAATATTGTATTGTCATTGGAAACACACCTTTGTAGATAATTTATAAAATTCTAGCCTATCAGGAAGTGGGTTAAAAATCGATTGCAAAATTCTATGCATAAAAAAAACAGGTTAAGTTACACTGTTAAAAGTTTTTACGGGCAGAGGCGGCAGCAGAGATTCCAGTCATACTCCGTAAAAAAAATAATCCATGCCCATCATTTTGTGTCAACGTGTATACCCTAGCGAAGGAAAATGTATGGGGTCGTACCGTATTTTTGCTAACAGATGGGCTAGAACTGCAAGAATATGTGGATTGCCCTTAATTTTCTAAATATCTAAAAATATCCCTGTAAAATTACGGGCAGAGGCCGGCAGCAGAGATTCTAGTCATACCCCGTAAAAAAAAAAAAAAAATCCACGCCCATCATTTTGTGAAGCCCGTAATTTTACGGGGCAAAGATATAATGCACTTCAAAACATTTTACTTACTGTTCCGTAGCACGTAACACGTTAGATAATCATAACAGAATCGTTTTTTGGGGGGTAAAAAATATGTTACGGTCGCGGTTAAGTAACATTATTTTTCGAAACACGACTAAAAGGAAGGGTTACACCCTAGCGGAGGAAAATGTATGAGGTCGCGCCATATTTATTTAGTGGATCAGACCGTTTCTCATCAAATAAGGCTGGTTCGTGAAAATTGAAGAGCAAACGCTCATAAATTTACAGTTTTTCCTGAGAGTGTAAATAAACTAGCAAAAAAAAAAAAAAAAAAAAATTAAACTACCGACCGAGGATCGGTGAACAGGTACTCTTCTAATTAAAACAATATCTTACTTTCTCTTTCCAACATCTTTTCGGACAGAAGTTTTTGAGCCACCTCTAATTTCATTTTGATATTTTCAATTTTGGAGGCATAGTTATTGATTGCAGCTTCTTTATCCTATAAAAGGAAACACCAAAGTGAATGTAAAATATAAACAAATGTATACTTTCTTTTTGTATAATTACAGTAGACTCTCGTTAATCCGTCTCCTCCAATTACGTATCGCCGGTTAATAAAGACAATTTCATTTTCCCCATTGTCTATTTGCAATTAATATTAAGGACATTGCTTAGAGCGTACTACTTATTTAACAATGCGTAAAAAAAATTTCGCAAATTGATCGGGCAGAATCGAAGCTGGTATTGCATATTTTTTCGTCAAATGTATGTTTGGAGAAACTCTGGTTATTCAAAGATCAAGAAATTGCACGTATGAGTGATGCAGAGAATGGAAACATTACCCCCACAGGCAATACGATATTACCAATCAATATTAACAGACCAAATTTTCGAGTGTGTCTCGAATCTGAAAAACGATGCGGTAAAAAGATAATTTGTTTAACTATCTCAAAGAAAAGTGACAGGCTGTTTTTAACAAAGTACGTAAATATTCTTTACATATTTTGTTTGTTTTCAATAAATAAATTTTTAATATATGTATAACAATTTTTTTAAACGATGAATTACGCCCGAGAAATAGTAAATCTAAAGTTTTAATTCGTGAATTTTAATTCGCATTGCTAACAAGGCAAGGCGTTGATGCGCTGAATCAAAGACCCAGGTTCGAACCCTGGCCTGGATAATTTTTTACTCTGTTGGTTCTACGCCTCGTTAGCAATGTGAATTCAAATTCACGAATTAAAAATTCAGATTTAAACCTTTAATATTTAAAAATTATCATTAACATGCTTTTTTTAGTAAAATTATTAAATTAAAGGAAAAATTGTTTCTTTTAGCTTACATTTGATAACCTATTTAATTTCTGTCAAAAACTGAGTTCAACAAAGCAGGGAATTATTTTTGTGTGGACTTGATTTTTTATAGAGAAAAAATGGCGACCCATGGAAGTCCGCACTAGCGATAGCGAGAATTCACTTTATTTCATTTATAAATTATAGGTTTTTCTCAATTATGCTAAATTTAGCTGAACAACAATTTGAATGCCTATGCATTTGAAAAGCAAAACCACTAGGTTTTACCAAATTAACGAAAATATGTCCAATGGATTAAAATACTTTTTAAGTTTGGTGCTTTTAATATAATAGGAACAGTAACGAAATGTTTAAACACTTATTAGGGTTTCGTTCGGGGCTAATGTCTCTTTCGTTAGCCCCGGTTTCTTTCATCTGACGAAAACCTATTCGTCTCACTCCTCTGTCTGTACATCCGTCCGTCCCTCACAGAGCTCGTTGTCAGAAATTGTATAAGTTAGACTCTTGAAATTTTGCATACTTATAGCTGAAAAAATAAGGAAAGTTATTAATTAAAAATCCCAATTAAAAGAATGGAAAAGATTCATAATTAAACAAAAGCATTGATTTTAATCAAACCGCAACGATTTTCTTTCAGAAGCGCGAAAAAGGGCGACTGTTTGCCATAATTTCGCCAAGCTATTAGAATTAGAACAATAAAGTACTAGGCGTTTTCAAGGACACCGGTATCTTAAAATCTACCGGACTTAAAAACTCAAAGTTAAGTACCCACACGCAAAAAAAAAAAAAAAAAAAAAAAAAAAATTCTCAATTAGAATTTTTAAATTTTTAAAAAAAAATCTATCTAGAAGTTAGACTAAATCTCCATTAAAAATTGATTTATATAAATTCGTTTAATTTGCTTTCAAAGACAAGAGTAGAGCGCGCAGGTGTTTGTAATCTTTCCAGCAAGACGGCTGTCGCTGATGGTAGCAGGAAAGATTCTCGGTCTATAATTTTTTTTCTTCCAGTTATTGCATTTATAGATTAAACATTTATGCGTATTTTTTTATGCTGATTCTGAATATGCGATTTTCGTTAAAATATTCCCAGTAGAACTCTAAATGTCAATTAAAAATATGATTTAATGGAAGGATTTATTTTTAATTCCATTTCCTCTCCCGGGCCTACCGTGGCTGAGGGGATAAGACACCACGCCGCTAATCGCTTGAGAGCGTAGGTGGGGGCGGGTTCGAATCCCGCCGATTCCGTTGCACACTCTTTGTGGAGCCCCCAGGATGTAATTATCTGGTGTTGTAAATTTCTTTGTGCTATCTCGTCCTTGTATATCGACGATGACTTATAAGCGGGTCCTGGTGTCAAGCACACAAGTCTGATGTATGTGTTCAATAAAACAAACAAACAAACATTTCCTCTCCCCGTTCCCGACAACGCCAGAGATCTGGTAAAACCACAGATAATTTTTATTTTCTTCTATCTTTATAAGAAGAAAGTATTGGATTCATGAAAAAATTCGACTTCCGGTTTTCGGTCTGAACACGATTTGGTGGTTTTTAGAAAATGTCTGTCTGTCAATCTGTCTTTGAGTCTGTCTGTATGTGACAAAAATTTTGTCGGCACTCTATCTCAAGAACTAATGCACGGAATTTCACAAAACTTTAGATTTAATTAGTCCTTGATATGAATTACTGGGACTAATTACGTTTTGGTGTAAATCGCCCAGCAGATGGCGCTGATATACTGCCTTTTTTATGATTATCGCAATGGCTCTATCTCAAGAACTAATGCACGAATTTTCACCAAATTTCAGATTATGGTATACCTTAATAAATATGGGTGCTGATTATGATTTGGTGTAAATTGCCCAACAGGTGGCGCTGCTATGCTGGATTTTCCACGAATTTTACGACTTTAGTGATAATCATATCTAAAGAACTAATGCAAGGAATTTCATATCTTTAGAATCCTCATGATGGTCTTAGATTACCATTTAATTTTGACACTGTGCTAGCAAATTTTGAAGTATTACCATGTATGAGATAGAAAAAAGTTTTGGGATTGGCACATCCGATTAGTTAGACTAGGATTGTTTTGCGGGGTATCAAATTTTTACAAATACTGCATTTATAGATTTTAAATTTATGCATCTACTAGCTGTTATCCGTGACATCGTTGACGTAGCATAAAAAGAAAGATAAATACATTAATTAAGTGAGATATTTCACTACCCACGATTAAAAACATATAATTAACCAACTCTTTATCGCATTTTATAGGAGACAATACGGTATTTCTTATTTATAGGTGCCTTGACATACTAACTCAGTCATAAAAAGGTGAAATTTCGTGCCAAATATTATAAACAATCGGGAAAATGAAACTGCAACCAATGAAAAAAGGAGAGACAAGTGAAATCGATAATTCTTTCTTCATAAAACGAAAAAAAAAAAAAAACAACGCTGGGATATTTTACTACAACCAGTGTAGAATTCAGGAGGTGGCCCGGTGGGGGGGAACATTCCCCCACGGAGCAGTGAGATGTCCCCCTCGGAAGACTGGAGATTTTGTGTTTTTGATGGTCAAAAAGTGCAATTTCCCCCCCCGGAACTCTATAATATCCCCCCCGGAGCCACAGAAATCCCTCCCGGAGAAAAGTGTTTGAATTCAACACTAACTACAACAGTGTATTTTAGGTGGTATTTGGTGTGAAATTTGTATATGTATACATTGCACCCTTGTGAGACTGTACAAAAACCAAACTGGCAGAGAGAAATGGTCTTACTTTGACGCAATCATAAGGTTTACTTTATTCCTTTAGGTTTTACGAACGAAGAGGCAACTTAAAAAAAAAAAAAAATAATAATTTTTATACATATTTTCTGAAATGAACGGCTTTAAGAATTGACACTCGTCAAAAATAAAAATAAAAATAATCAATAGAGTTATTTTTTTATTTTTTAAGAATGAAAATAACTATTTCCTTTCCAGCTAATCATGACGTCATTTCCCACATGAATAATTTTGTGGTGCATATTATCGGCATTAAATAATAAGAATTGTTACCATAACTCAAGACCATTTTATTTCAACATTAAAACATATCCGTTTTATTTTCCAAATATGATGTCATATTCGCCTTCTTTCCGTACTTATTATTATTATTATTATCATATTAATGCACCTTATATTATTAAGAAATATACTTGAAATGTTCGTCTTATTTCTATTATGACATCACATTCATAATTTTTTAATTCTTGGTAGTTTTATTTCATTTCCTTTTTCACGTAAAACTCTTTCAATTGAAAACTCATTATTGAGGGGAAATTATTATTCCGGATTTTATTTTATTTTATTCTATTTTTTGGCACCCGCCCGTTACGCTGGTCGGGTTTTTTTTTCCATACAAACCTTGAACCAAACGAAATATATCAGTGAATTTGACCATGCGTTTGAAAGCAATATGGACACATTTACCTGGAATGTCCATCCGAATTGCTGCAATCGATACGGACATCATTATGCTTATTAATGAAATTTTGAATTATCTTCTCTATAATAATAGCCTAAGTCTTGTGACTGTCATCAACAGTTCCGGGTTCACCGCTTCGCTTTTTATATGCCAGGCGGCCAATTTAGTAATTTAATGTTAGCCGGACGCAGGTGATAAATCGCAGATACTGTTACATTGCCATCATGGAATCAGTATTATAATATTCCATTTCACGCGACTGCCGTAAACAATTTTTCGCGCGGTAAATTAAAACAAAGCTTTCATGTTGAAATTAAATATCATGGTTTATGGTATTATTTATTACTTTTCTTTTTTTTTTTCTTTTCTTTTTTTAAAGAAATAATTTAGAGTCATAAATTTCAAATATTTCAGATTTAAATTAAAGTTATGTATTTTAGATAAAATGAATGAAAGTATTATATTTTAAATGAAATGAATGAAAGTATTATATTTTAAATGAAATTAATGAAATGCGAAGAAAATACAATGGGAACAATGTTTGGCAAATTATCACCTGCGCCCGGCTGACATAAAAATAACGAGTTCATGATTTCTGTATCAGAATCTTCCGAATTTGGGAAGGATTTAAGAGCAAATAAATTAAATTATGAATAAAAGTAACACGATACAATGCTTAGCATACATTTAAGGGAGACCAAACTGGCCGCCAAGGGCGGCTAGTTAAGAAAAATATTTGAATAAAATAAATAAAACATAGCCTATGTTCTTTTCCTGGTTATAAGCCATCTATATGCAAAGATACAAAAACATTAATTCATCCGTTTAGACGTTGACTTCATTCAAACTTTCACACACACTTTCGCATTTATAGTATCATTATAAGGATGTCTATTTTTTTTTTTTTTTTTTTTTTTTTTTTTTTTTTTTACGGTGATTTCGAATATATAATTTTAGTAAATATCGATTAAGAACTTTTGATTTTATCAAAAATGGATTTTTAAAAAGAAAAAGAAATGTTTTTGTACGCGTTATTTAAATCTAAGCGTTTCTCCACTAATTATCATTATTTTACGTCCGATTTTTTATCATACACAGGCTGGTTTTCATTACTGTGCAGGATATTAGTTTCAAAGAAAAATAGTGATATCTATCAAAATGTGTACTGTGTACTGTAACAACAAATCATCTGCTGAAATGTGATTTGTCATCTTTAAACGAGTTAAAATATATAACGGGAAACACCACAGATTGCTTGAAATAGAATCAGACATGACAGTCAGTCTCGATTTTGATGAAATGACAAATGCATTCGAAGAGGGTGATTTCTCTTAAGTTTCATTAGTTTCGTAGAAATGATTACTAAATTTTAGTGTTTCTACAATACATTTTTGGCAGACTAAATTAAAGGCTTCTGTGATATAATTTTTATATGGGCCTTAAACTGTAGCGATTTGAATCTTTGTATCTCTACCATACATCTTTATTTAATAGGTTTGACGTTTCAGTGATAATTTTTACGGAGGCTATTAAAATTGTAGTGCTTTTCTGTATATTTCTGCAGCAGATTTTGTCTGATGAAATTTAGGCTTCTGCGAAATTATTTACTGGGGAAATAAAACTATAGTGACGATCTTCTGTTTATTTATCAGGCATATATAAAACTGCTAAATTTGACCCAAGTCAAGTAAACACGTTTTGAACTATGGGATGTCTTCAATAAAATATTACTCATGTTTAAGTGATTTTTGTATTTGATTTCATTGTTTAAGCAATATTTCTCGATCAAAACATATTTATTTGACTTAGGTCAAACTCAACAGTTTTAAGCGAAGATAGCAAAGTTGTTCATGTATGTTTATCTTAATGATTTTTTTTTTTTTTTTTTTATGTTTTATGTATTTAGTGAAGTTTAAATGTTTAATCCATTTTAAAACTGAATAAAATAATTTTAGAACGTACTTTTGGTAATCTATAAACAGGTAGTTATGGTGAAGTTTAGATGGGGGAAAAGAGGTAGGTAAAATAAATTATTGTACAAGGGCTTTATCCATCCTAAATACGGCCTGGTTATAGGTCAAGTCATCTATGAATTATTGCTTTAGACGCATATATAATATGATAATAAAATTCTTCTTAACAGTATTTCTTTAATCATTCAAATAATTCCGCAACAAATCTTAATAGATGCAAAAGAAATGATAAATTTATAAATAAAAATACAATTATAGATATTAATTTCATATGTAAAAAAAAAAAAGAATAAATAGAAATGAAACTTGCATTACCATTTGAATAGCATAGTCCCTTCCGAAATTCATTCTTGAAGTACCAAGATCTCCTTGGCTATAAATCTAATATAAATTAAGAGAAAAACTTCTAAAGTCCTTCTTTCACAAGATAAAACATGCTTTATTATTCGATTTCTCTATTATTGAATATATTACGCTGAAAAAATGTTATGCTACAGCAAATGCTTCCGTTCTTGTTAGAAACAAGATCTTCAAAAAATAAAGGGCTTTAAAACATAAAAATTGTACCCCAGGCTTCTAAAAGGGAGATAATTTAAAAAGAATAAGCACGTATTTAAGGCTGTTCTCAAATCCAAAGGATCAACTTTCTGACATAAGTTTTAATTCATTTTTGTTCGGTTCGGAAACGCATGAAACTAGAAGGTGTTGTTATTCAAAAACTAATCAATGAACTGTTTTTTCCCGTCTTCTTGTAAACGCAATAGATCTTTCAGAAAATACTGTCAAAGTTGGCATTTTGAGCTGAACTTTCGAACGAAAGAAGAAAATCCAGTCAGTAAGGGGAATTTTTCTCCCCTTACTGACTCCCGTGTCACGTGATCAAAATCGCTTATAACTCAATAGGTAATTGATGGATCAAAAAATGGAAAACACAGTTCGATTCCAAATCGTTTCCAGGGTCAGGCTTTCCAATTTTAAATCTTTCCGTTAAAAAATGAATTTGTAAATATGTCAAAACGTTTTGCGCCTGTTGAGCAGAGCAATTGAGAACAACCTTAATATACAAATGAACAGCTGTCTTTCGACTCACTTTTTAAGGCGATAGTTGGGCAATCTTCGCATGGTGCTAATGTATTCCGTTCTTGAGTATTGCGATATGTACTTTAGTTTTGGTTAGTGAGATGGTAATGAATTACAAACTGCTGGGGAATATCGATGCAGTACGTGATTCACATTTAAATCAAAATTTTAGTTAGATATGTAAAGTATCCTCCATGGTTTACAATTTCGTTATTTAAAGATCGGTTGTATGAAATTGTATTTTCAATTTATATAAAAATCCTGCAATTATTAGACTGATATTTTCCTTCAAAATTTTAGCTTAAAATGTGGTGCGTATAAAAATTTGTTTATAACATACAAACTACAGACCACAAGGGTTGTACAAAAAAGAAAAAAAAAAATCGAGTACATTTCAGTTTATTGGCGCAAATTGCTGAATGTAATATTTCAACAGTGTTATGCGTTTTTCAACAGGACTGAATTATGTAGTGCATATATATACCAGGTGTCCTAAAATGGACTGACTGATTTTAAAATTCAATAATTTGCAAATGGTGATAGCTATTTAAAAAAAATGTTGCATAAGGGTTATGTAAAATGTCAAAAGTTTATTTTTTTTAACTGCGACTCCCGGTTTTAGTTCCAAATAGCAGCGATAGATGGTGTTGAAATCAATAGGCGCTAAATCGAGGCCCAATTTTCGTGATTTGTCTTCTCCCAGCATTGATGCAAAAGAAGGGGATTAAATATAAGAAGTGGGTCTCAGACGTCAATGCAATCGTGTTCTTAGGGACCCACTCCATATACTTAACCTCCTTCCTTCGCACCAACACTGGGAAAAGAGCGAGACCAAAAAATCGGGCCCCGATTTAGCACCTATTGCTTTCAACGCCATCTGTCGCTGTTATTTGGAACTAAAACCAGGAATCGCAGTGGGGAAAAAACTCATGACATCTTACATAACCCTCCTGCAAAAAAAATTCAATAGCGCATTTATAGACATATATATTTCTATCGATGAAATTGAATTTTAAAATTTGTTATGCGCTTTCTAAATTGCTTATTATCTTCTTTTACCTTATTAAACGGTGAAATTTTGTTATTGTATTTTGGAAGTGTTGGAAAATGTTTCATAATATATGCTTAATGCATGATTTGTCTTTTTTGTTTCTTTTTGCATGAGATTTCTCAGGTTTAACTGTATTATTTTGTACTTTTTAGATTTCTGTTGCAATTTCATTCTGAGCCGTTGATTCTCACCGGTTCGGAAACTGTTCTCAGAATTAAACTGCACCAAAAATCGAAAAAGTACAAAACTTTCATGCTAGACTTCAGATATCCTACGTAAAAAGAATCATTTAAAAATATTGAATATAAACAAGAAAATTTGCATAGAATGCTTCTAAAAATGTTGGTTTAAGATTAGCTTGTAATTGTCGTGTGTCAGACGAGTGTAGCATTAAGCATTTTTTCTTAAGTGTGTCATTACTGCACAGTTCTACGTATTCTCATGATTACTGCAAATGGGTGTGTTCCACGTGAATCCATTTTTGAAGAAGCTGTAGTGTATGATTAATCATACATCTAAAACACCTGTTAAATAACAAATTTTCATACGAAATTTTTATTTTATAGTTCTCTGCAGTCCTGAACGCTTAACCCTTTCGAGGGCGGTGTCCTTAAAAAGGGACACCTAATTTTAATTCCAAAACTGACAAATGTCACCAAGAATATTTAATTAAAATTTTCCTTTTATAATGTACGTGAACCGGTTCGAAGACGTTTTGGTCGAGGTGCCTGGGACCCTTGTCCCACATCCCCGTCACATAAGATGGTGCAGGTTAAATGGAATAGCAAAATTCATAGCTGGTAGCAGCGAGGGCATAAAAAGTAAAAAATTTAACGGGAAATGCTTGGGAAAAGAGCTAAAAAAATAAAAACAAAAAAGGAAAAGTCTAGAAGAAAGTTTAAGTATAGCATTACAACAATAAGCTATATTTTTGTATTTTATAATTTTTTTAATTTTTTGTAAAATGTACGTGAAAATAAGCAAGTTCTTATTTTCTAATAAATTCGTTTATAAATTCTGGTGTCAGTCCATTATTTCATCAGTTTACAAACAGATGTTTTACTACTCCGCGCCGAAAAGGGTTAACGAAGTTTAGGTCTTGTGCATTATGCTCCTAAATACAACATTAATGCATAATCCTCAGTCTCTCTTTGTACATAATTATTGGGCTCGATGTGTTCCTTTGATAAATAAGCTACCGGGTGCCCTAAAAAGGACTGACTGATTTAAAAATTCAATAACTTGCAAACGATGACAGATATTTAAAAAAATCTTGCAGGAGCGTTATGTATGATGTCGGGAGTTTTTTACTGTGATTCTCGAATTTAGTTCGAATTACAAACAATAGATGACGCTGCGAGCAATATATGCTAAATCCAGGCCTGATGTTTTGTACTTTGGGACCCACTCAATACATTTTACTCTTCTTTTTTGCCATAGGAGAAGAGAAAGGACAAAAAATCCAGCTTGAATTTAGCACCTATTGCTTGCACGCCGTCTATTGTTTGTAATTCAAACTAAATTTGAGAATCACGGTTAAAAAAAAAAAAAATACTCCTGACATCATATATAACCCTGCTGCAAGAATGTTTTAAATATCTGTCACCGTTTGCGAGTTATTGAATTTTGAAATCAGTCAGTCCCGGTAGCTTATTTATCAAAGGAACACATCTATACGGAACACATCGAACCCAATATGCGGTGCCTACTTAACAGTACGTTTATAATTAAATATAACTGCGGGAATTTATGCATTAACTGAGGCACTAAGAGCTATAGATTGGACTTCACAGTTGTTTTATGTAAATGGGATCAAAATTCTTCAGGGTTTTATTTGAATATTATTATTACTACTGTTTTGTAAGAATGAAATGTAAAAGTAACTAATAATTTAAATATGACCATTAATCCATTAGTTTATAAACTAATGGACTAAGTCGATTATGGCAACTAGAATTTTTACCGAAAAAAAGAGTCAGACCAAATCATTTAAGGAACTTTATTTCGGGGATATAAAAAACTCGAATTTTGACTGAGCAACTTCCAGATTTCGCTATGAAAGTCCATATACTCATAATTTGTTGTTTTTTGTCAAAAGTCAGATTATTCACTCTAATTTTAAACGTCTCAAATGTATGACCATGAAGCACCTCTATTTTCCTCGATATTTTCTGGCCCCTATCCCGTGTTTCTGCTGAAGAATGTGCTTATCCTTTTCTTCATTAACCACTTCACTCTCAGGTTTAATTTCGCTGGTGGAGGGCTATATACCAGGCTGTGCAATGTAAAATGTTTGTGTCATAAATCATTTCACAACTTCCCTGATATAATAGTAAGAAATTTAAGGTCTCTAAAGGATTTACAACATTATTATAATACGTATAAAACTTATTTTGTTTCTTATAATGACGTAAGATGTGTAGTGAACGTATTCGTGTACTTAATGGTCATTGATTACTGAAATGAGAAGACGTACGCTACGTACGTCCTGGTCGCTGATTACTGAAACGAGAGGACGTACGCCCTGGGAGTGAAGAGGTTAATGAAGCTTGCTTAACTTTCTCTTCTTGGAGCTATATACATGGGCGCACGCAGAATTTTCGATAGGGGAACTCGTACGTAGTTGGTACATTCTCTTAGAATAGGGAAATTTAATTAATAAAATTCTCCCTGATTATTTAAAATGTTATAGAATTTGTCCTTCCCAAGTGCTTTAGAATAAGTAAAAATTTGGAGAGAAAGGTGCGCTAGGAATTTGTCATATGTTGGCTCTGTTTGATTTTTTTCTTAAACGGTGTGCTCAGGGGATAGAGCCGCCATTACGAAAGAAAGACTGAACTGCTTCCGTTCCTTTTAAACTAGTCGGATGTACCAATCCCAAAACTTTCTTCTATCTCATACATGTCAATACTTCAAAATTCGTTATCACTGTGTCAAAATTAAATGACAGTCTATGCTCATCATGGGGATTCTAAAATGATGAAATTCCGTGCATTAGTTCTTGAGATATGACTATCGCTGAAATCGTGTAAATACAGCAAAATGCAGCATAGCAGCGCCACCTATAGGGTGATTTATACCAGAACCTAATCATCATCAACTTATGTCAACTTCTAACTGAATATGAAGTTTCAGGAAAATTAGTGCATTAGTTCTTGAGACAGAGCTATTGTGCAAATCATGACAAATGCAGCATAGAAGCGACGCCTGTTGAACGATTTACACCAACACATAATCGGCAGCAATATTAATCAAGGTATACTTGAATCTGAAGTTTGATGAAAATTCGTGCATTAGTTCGTGAGATAGAGCTATTGAGAAAATCGTGCAAAATGCAGCACAGCAGAGCCACCTATTGGGCGATTTATACCAACACGTAGTCAGCATCATTTCTTATCAAGGTCTAACTGAATCTGAAATTTGATGAAAATGTGTGCATTAGTTCTTGAAATAGAGCTATTGTGGAAATCGTGGAAATCCGGCAAAATGCAGCATAGCAGCGCTACCTGTTGGGCGATTTACACCAAAACGTAAACAGCACCAACTCATATCAAGGACTAACTGAATTTGAAGTTTTATAAAAATCCGTGCATTAGTTCTTGAGATAGAGCTATTGCGAAAATTCTGCAAAATGCAGCATAGCAGCGCCACCTTTTGGGCGATTTACACCAAAACTAATCAGCACCAATTTATATCAAAGACTACCTGAAAAACGTGAAATACCGGCTAGCCGGTATTTTGACCTCTCTTAGTTGCTCTTCTTGACGAGTAAGAAAATAAATTAATTTAAATAGTTTCATAATTAATAAATTAATTTAAATGGTTCAGAAATCGTTCCAGTCCATTTTTCGCAATATGGAAGAAAGCAACCGTGGCCGTAATTCTTCTAGAGTGATACTGGTTACCGGATCACTTCAGAAAAGAGCGCTATTGGACACTCTGAAATTGCCTGCAATAAATGTGAAGAGAAAGAAAAAAAATGACGGATGAAAACAGGCGAAAGGGGCAGAAATTGGATTTTAAAAAGTGAAAAAGGAAAATATCCAACAGAGGAAGATGATGCAATTTGTATCTTTTGCATGGCTGCTTTCTCAGCGGACAAGAATAAGGAAGGGGATTCTGGGTTCAATCTTAAGAATGCGATATGTCGGCCTATAGCGACTGCACCGACGCCGACGTAGAGAGTGATATTATGTTTATGATTTCTTCAGATAAAATAATTCTCATTTCAATCAGCAATCTTTTTTTTTTTTTTTTTTTTTTTTTTTTTACATGTTAAAACACAAAACTAGAAACATAATGCAAAGAAGATTGTGGGAGATAGTCGTTAAGGCTGTTCTCAACTGCTCTGCTCAACAAGCTCAAAACGTTTTGACACATTTACAAATTCATTTTTTAATGGAAAGGTATAAAATTGGAAAGCCTGACCATGGAAACGATTTGGAATCGAACTGTGTTCTCCATTTTTTGATCAATAAATTACCTATCTAGTTATAAGCGATTTTGATCACGTGACACGGCATTTTTCTCCCCTTCCTGGTTGGATTTTCTTCTTTCATTCGGAAGTTCGTTCAAAATACCAACTTTGACAGTATTTTCTGAAAGATCTATTGCGTTTACAAGAAAACGGAAGAAACAGTTCGATGGCATAGTTTCTGAATAACAACACCTTCTAGTTTCATGCGTTTCCGAACAAAAATGAATTAAAACTTATGTCAGAAAGTTGACCCTTTGGATTTGAGAACAGCCTTAAGAATTTTATAAATTTGACAAAAATGCTTGTTTATTAAAAATTACGTATTTTTTCTGTGCATAAGAAATGTTATTAACCAATAAAATTTATTAAAATAATATTCTTATTGCTTAATAATTGTCATTAGCTCTATTTGTGTAACCTTTTGGGAAAAAACTTAAGTAGCCGGTATTTAGACCCTATTTTCAAAACTCAAAATTTGAAGACTTTTGAAATTTTGCTATTTATAAACAGAAAACGCTTCTTAAACACATTTTTTTTCTCTAAACAGGTGCAAAACATGTCAAGGTACCCTGCTGTCACATTTTCTTTTACTAATTTTGAAAATTGTATGATCTAGATTGAAAACAAAAGTGGTAGCCGGTATCTGGACCTTCTTCTACATATTTTTACTTTCTTCTATCTTTACAAGAAGAAAGTATTGGATTCGTGATAAAGTTCGACTTCCGGTTTTCGGTGGATTTATACTTTTTAGATGGTCCTGAACACAATTTTATGGATTTTAGAAAATATCTGTCTGTCACTCTGTCTGTGAATCTGTCTGTATGTGACAAAAATTTTGTGGGCATTCTATCACAAGAACTAAAGCACGGAATTTCACAAAACATTAGATTCAGTTAGACCTTGATAAAAACTGATGCTGATTATTTTTGGTATATATTGCCCAACAGGTGGCGCTGCTATGCTGCATTTTTCATGATTTCAGTGATAACTGTATCTCAAGAACTGATGTAAGGAATTTAATAAAACTTCAGATTTAATTAGACCTTAATATAAACTTGTACTGATTAGTGTTTGGTGTAAATCGCCCAACAGGTGGCGCTGTTGTGTTACTTTTTGTACGATTTCCGCAATAGCTCTGTTTAACTAATGCACGGGTTTTCATTAAACTTCCGATTCACTTAGACGTTGACGTAAGCTGTCACTGATTAGGTATTGGTGTAAATCACACAACAGGTGGCGCTGCTATGCTGAAATTTTTCACGATTTTTGAAAAAGCTTTATCACAAAAACTAATGCACGCAATTTAATCAAACTTAATATTCTGTTACACTTTCATGTAAATAGAACGTTATTAGACTTGGGTGTATGTTGAACAGCAGCTGTTGATATTATTCTCTTTTTGTTTACGGACATCTAAGAGGGTGGTTTCCGAAATTCAATGATTTGTTTCAAACAATGAGACATTTATATCTCCTTGTTAAATGCATCCAATTCAAAGAACCTATACACCTTTACAATCCTCATGATGGGCATAGATTGTCATTTAATTTTGGCCCTGTGATAGCGAATTTTGAGTTATTAACATATGTATGGGATAGAAGAAAGTTTTGGGATTGGCACATCCGACTAAGGAGGGTGCGCGACCCCCCCCCCCATCCCCCTGCACCCACTTTTCTGTGTACGCCACGATTATATGAACTTTTAACTAAATGAACATTAAAGGATACGTTGTCCGAAAAACGGTTCATTTCCTCCTGGGAGAAACCTGAATTGCTCATGTACACCAAAGAGGACTCATACTTGAGGCGAGCTTTATTCATCGTGTACATCATATTGCAAAGAGATTCCACTTCCTAAAAATAAATTTTATTAATAAATGCATATTTAGCCTTCCGACTACCAAGACGTGGCCATTGAACCCAAAAATAATTTTTTAACACTTTTATCATGTCAACAAAACTCCCAAATAGAAAATATAAGAGTAAATTATTACATTTATTACATTACTACTGTAAATGGTCTGAAATTTTAAATATATAATTGTTGCGAAATTTTGTTGAGTCATTTCAAATTTTATGAAAATCGGATGTATAGTTTAATTACAAGGACAGTCAAAAGTTTTCCGTTACATTACGGCCAATGGGAATAAATTATTGCAAGTGCATTTTAATGACGTCACAGCCTTCCGAATGGTCTAACATTTTAAATATATAAATTGTTGTAAAATTTTGTCGAATCATTTCAAATGTTATGAAAATCAGATGTATAGTTTAATTACAGGGACAGTCAAAAGTTTTCCGTTACATAACGGCCAATGGGAATAAATTATTGCAAGTGCATGTTAATGATGTTATAGCCTTCCGAATGGTCTGAAATTTTAAATATATAATTGTTGCAAAATTTTTTCAAGTCATTTCAGATTTTACGAAATTCGGATGTATAGTTTAATGACAGGGACAGTCAAAAGTTTTCCGTGTACATGACGGCCAATGGGGAAAAAAAATATTTCAAGTGCATTTTAATAATAGTGCAGCCTTTCGAACAGAATGAAATGGATATGCACTTATTGAAGTGCACTAAAATATACATTCAGTACAATATGCGGTCAAAAATATTTATAAAACTAGTTATAGTACGAACGCACTTCATTTGCCACGTTTGACGAGCAATTTCCAACTTGTTTAAAATAGGGAACAAGCAAAAAAATTAAATATTTAAACTATCCTTTTAGGCTTTATATATTGATTTTTCAACGTATAATAGTAAATTAATCTATCTATATTATAAAGGACAAACATATCTGTGCGTAACGCATACGTCATTCTGCGAATGGCAACACTTTGAAATTTGAAATGAAATTTCGCTTTTGCAATTTTCACTACTACAAATTTTTAAACTTCTAAACGTCGCACATTTTAAATGTTTACACCGTCGTATGCAGAAAAAAATGCACTCTTAAATGCAATTTGTCTGAAAGCTGTATCTTAATTTATTTTTGAGATATTAATTTTTGTATAGTTTTTAATACCAATTTTCTAATCGTGGCAACTCAAGTACTTCATTTCTATTAAAAGTGGATTAGTTTTATTTATTGATTATATTCTTACTGATGCCATTTTCTCATTACAATTAAAAATATCTTTTTTTAAAAATTTGAACAGAAAATGACGTTACGCTTTGAAAAAGACACAATTTCCCTGATGATGCTGTTATATTTCACTATTTTTTCATTTCGCTGATATTGAGTTTGAGACAATAGGCAAAATATTTCAGCGACTGAAAATGCTGTCATATTGAAAAGTAAACGATAATTTTATTTGATAAAACGAGGTATTTCCCCTTGAATACGTCTAAAAGTTATAAATTTCTGGAATTTTTACGCGCAGGTACAGAGATTATACCTGGAATTTTTATGCGCAGGTAAAGAGATTGTACTAAGATCTCAAATCACGAGTGGGAATTTTAACATGGAAAGTTGTAATAGTTGGCAAACGTGACTTCAAGCTTGAAAATATATTTATTAATAAATGAAGAAGCAATTTTCAAACAAATTGCATTTAAAAGTAGTTTTTTTTTTCAATACGCCGATATAAAATTTGTAAATGTGCGATGATTAGAAGTTTAAGAAATTGGTATAGAGTATTTAATCGTACTGCTTTGCTTTACGGCTGGCTTCTGTAAGATAACATTATTTTTTGAAGATGACACAAAATAAGCTGGGAGAAAGAAATAGCATACCGTACCGGGCGCTAATAACCTATTCCGCATTAAAATGTTTTTAAACGGTTAACATGGATGTAAAACGTGGGAAATGACTTGATTCGGTTTAGATGGAAAGGTAGAAAAATTCTATGATTATGTCAAGGTGAAATCATTTTTGCGGATTTTTCATTCCGTAATACCAAGCATCAATTAATAACTTAATCAAAATTACTTATCTTTATTATATGTTACTGATTACGTATATGAATGAAGTTTAATTTTTCAATAATTTTAACAGTTGAAGTTTATGAAAAAATTATTTTGTTAATCTTTGGTTAAAATATGTCTTTGGAAAGTTAAATTAACAAGTGTAAGATGGATTTTTTATTATAATTATTGTTATCGATGTATTATAAATTTGATGCAACAGTTCCTTGGTAAACATTTTCTTTCGTCGAAATTCGACGGGTTCCACCTCGTATAAATAAAAATGTAAATGTTCGTTTATTCAAAATCGCTAATCTCCGAAAGTTCTTCGCCAATTGCTTTGAAATTCACGGTTTGGGTTGCATTCGAATACGGAAGTGTTCTTATATACTTATTATGAATCCCAGTCCCCCCACCCCCCATTTGCCACCACCCCCACCAGGGGGTGCTTTTTTTAAATCTTTTCCAAAACCCATCATGCGATATATCATTAGAAAGTCCTTGGACTACTGTTTAATATTATGCACATCGCATCTCGTTACCCTCACTTTCCCCACGTGGGGGCACATTTCTATATAAATAAAAATATAAATGTTCGTTTGTACAAAATCTTAAACCTCCGAAAGTTCTCCACCGATTGCTTTGAAATTCACGGATTGCGTTGCATTCGAATACGCGCGAGTTTTTATATACGTATCACGAACCTCGCTTCCCCACTTTCCTCTCTACCACAAGGGGGCGCTTTTTAAATTTTTTCAGACACACGTCATGTGACATATCATTAGAAAGCCCTTTGACTACTCTTTCATATTATGCACCTACCATCCCCCTCATCCCACTTTCCTTCCGTGGGGGTACATTTCTATATAAAATATGTAAATGTCCGTTTGTACGAAAGCTTAAACTTCCGAAAGTTCTTCACCGATTTCTTTGAAATCCACCGATTGCGTCGCATTTGAACGCATGCGTGTTCTTATATTACTATTATGAACCTCGCATCCCCCTCCCCCAATTTCATCCCCCGGGGCACTTTTTTAATATTTTTCGACACCCATTATCTGGTATATCATTAGAACGTCCTTTGACCACTCTTTCATATTATGCATCTCCCCTCACTATGCCCTCCGGAGGGACACATTACTGAAATATTTCGTCAGTATTTTTTATATTTGTTTTTTCTTTGTTTTTTTAGTTCGTGTTTTTTTCTTTTTAGCTCACAGGCTATTAAAGACTGAGAGCTAATGTGCCCGCAGGTTTTGTATATACGTATGTATGTAATGCGATAACTCTTGACAAGAAATATACGATTCGATCTTTAAAAAAAATATCCAATTTGCTTCAAATTTTGTAAATAGTTTCATTCTGATAAGGCACTTCCCTGATTAGTTTTGGGAGTTCATTGGTTAAGTATAAAAGGGGAACGGGGGGCTAACCCTCCCTTAATTTAGATAAATGGGTTTTTCATGCAGAATTTTCCGATTTGCTTCAAATTTTGTAAATAGGTTCATTCTGATAAAGTGCTACCCTTATTAGTTTTGGTGTTTTATTGGTTGTGCAAAGGGGAACGGGGAGCTAATCCCCCCCTTAATTTAGATAACTTGGCTTTTCATATAGAATTATTCGATTTTCATCAAATTTTGCGAATAGGTTCTATCTGATAAGGCACTTTGCTGATTTGTTTTGGGGGTTCATTGATTAAGTATAAAGGGGCGAACGGGGGCTAATCCCCCCTTAATTTAGATAAATGGGTTTTTCATACAGAATTATCCGATTTGCTTCAAATTTGGTATACTGATTTATTCTGATAAGGCGTTACCCTGATTAGATTTGGAGGTTCATTGGCTAAATATAAAGGTGGGAAACGGGAGGTAATCTCCCTTAATTTATTTTTCAATGGGCATTATTCTTTGAAATAAGAGTAGAGTATAATATACAATTAATGTGCATAGCCTGTGAGCTCAATACCAAAAGTTTAACTCGGCACATATCTTTTTAATTCACTCGATGTGCCAGGGATGCTACCGCACGTACTGCAATTGACAATCGGCCTGCCAATTATGATGTTCGTTGCGAAATATTCACATAACTAAGAAGTACCGAATAAATAAACGATAGTTTAATTAATAACTATAGAACAAAACAATTTATATAATTAAAAATAATAATAATAAAAGTAAATAAACAATTTGTTAATAAATAAACAACAGTTGAAAAAACATTTATAAATATTACTACATTTAATAAAACGATCTGAACTAGCAGGTTGCTATACGGAGCAAAACAACGCAAAAATAACTGGGCTACCATGTCAAGCAAAATAACGACATTTTGGCGCCAATTAGGTATCCCAGTGCGTATACGACATCTGTGCCAAGGGAAGCACCAAAGAAAGATTTTTTTAACTTTATCATTTAATAAATTTGTGAAATCGTGGTTTTTTATTGTCAGCTAAAATTCCATAATATATTACATATTTCCCTAAAAAACATATTATCACACTAATCTAAATAACTAAATGTTTTTTTTTTTTTTTTTTTTTTGTAAAATTTAAGAAACTAACAAATTATGTACATTGTATCATAATATGTTTTGTATCATTTTGAAAATATTTCATTAAAGAAAAAGAAAACATCTATGTTATAAATAGTATTATAATACCGCTTCTATTTCTTCCTTCTGCTGAAGCAGCTTCTTAAGAGGCAAATTTGAATTGATAACACCAAAATTGTCACACATCATTGTGTTCTTTCCAAAAACTCAAGTAATTTTGTAAAGTACAACGAAAAATCAAAGCTTTAAATTCAAAACATGTCGAACACTCAAATTTTGATCAATAATCTGTTCAAATACTTTTAAATATTATAAAACACCGTTTCATAATGCCAACTTTTCCTAAAGAAATTTAGAAGAATATTTAGCAACATTTATTTAAATTACGATGATGAATCTAACTCAGTGATTTTATTAAATTATTGATTTTTCATAGGCATAAAATTTTAAATACTTGAATAATAATAACTTGAAATAATAAAGCAAATCCATATTTTCTAATTTTTTTAAATAGATATCTTTAAAAAAATTGCGCTATATATAACACACATGTTGTATTATATATCTTGGAATATATAACAAAACAGACAGATTTCAATATATATATATTTTTATTCTTATTCAGCAAACGATTTTCTTCCACACATTGTCGGGAATCATATGCGCGATCTTTTACAATTTTGTAATGAAATTTAGCATAAAAAATACGTGCAAAGTACTGGGGTTTTGAGGTAGTCGCATTTTAACTTCATGAATCAAAACATATGTTTTTGAATAAAATATCATTTTTCAAGTTAAAAATGTATAATCTACAATCTGAGTTTGAGACTTTTTACCTTGGAATTTTCCATAAAACTTATAAAATACTCAGAAAATACTTGAAAATACACGTCTGTTTAAAAATAAATGAAGTAAAGAATGATGCCGCAGACGATTCATAATAATAATTCATATGCATTTCTAGTTAATATTCAATTCATAATAATAATAATAATAATAATAATAATAATATACAAAAGTACTATAATTCGGCTTTATATAGTAAATATTTTGAAACACTTTAAATAGGTTAGAATTATTTTTCAAACTCATTATTATACTATTTATTTTATTATTTTAAATTTGTTTTGTAAAAATGGAACATTCAAAAAGGCACGCGGCGAAAATTGTTTGTTTATGTTGAACTGTTGTGCAAATGTTTTGAAAAGTCTAATAAATATTTGCCTGAATGAAAATTAAGATTCTTTTACGAAATATTTCAATTAAGAAAATTAAGGAGAGTTTAGAAAATAACTTATAAATGGCAGAAACGAAATTAAGAAATATTAAATATGAACAATCATCTGGCCATAAATTGCTTGGAAAGAATGTTGTGACAAATATTGCTCTTGAAGGACGTCAGAATGTTGTAAACATTTATCCAAAATCCATGGCAGGAGATGGTAATCAACAAATAGCTGGTGACTTAGAAATGCTTCAGAAATATAACATTAATTTAGAAGAAAAGAAATATGAGGATTTAGTTTCTAATAGAACAACATCTGATGATGAATTAAATAGATCAGAGTCTTCCATTCGAGAAACCAGCAGTTCCAATTCTTCGTCATCATCGCAGCTTTCTTTCATTCTCCTTGAATTAGGAAGTTGTTTCGAAGAGTTTAATTACGACGAGAAAGAAGAAAACAATGTAAATTTAATAGACTGGGATACGGAATTGGAAAATAAAATGTCCTCTGATAATCCTATTTCAACTGACAACACTATTTTTGATAAGTCAGTAAGTGAAAAATATTTATCTCAGAGAAACATTCCAACAGTTCCACAATTTGCAATAAAAGAGATTACTCTCAATAATTCTGTAGAAGAAAATGAATCCATTAATGTAACACAATATTTTGATAAAAACGATGTAAAAAAAGACGGCAGGAAAAATGCTGTTCAGGATGAAGATAATAGTACCTTGCCAATATATGAAATGAAAGATCAATTTAAAAAAATAAGCTTAGATTTTCATAGTTCAAATGAAAAGTATGCAGAACTGCAGAATCCAATGTCTTTGGTTAATTATAACATAAATGACATCATATCTTTTGATACGCAAGTAAGTGAAGAGTATGCATTGCAGAATGATGTTTCTTTAGCTCCACACTTTCCAAACAACAAGGGGACTATCAGTGATTCTGCAAAAGTCAAATCTGTTGTTGAAACTAAAAAAAATCATGATAATGATGTGAAATTAGATAGCAGGAGAAATTCAGTTCAGATGCAAGATAGTACTGCAACGTTGTCTGTAAAGGAAGGAGAAATCAAAGAATTAAAAGAGGTTTTTGAAAGCTTAGCAACATGTTTATTAAATTGTTTGGAAACTTTTCACGACAGAATTCTAAAGTTAGAGCAAGGAAATAATTGGAACTCAAAATCTCTTGGAAATGCATCTAACTATAAACACAACAAAATAAATATAAGAGGCGAAAATACTTCTGAAACTTTAAAATCACATATTTTAGAAAATAACTTCATTAGCAATGTAAAACAAGGAATAGACACAGCAACATGTTTGAGTCCCGTAGACAATTCTGAAAATGTACATAAGGTAATTTCAAATTCAGAAAGTTGTGCCTGTGGCTTTTGTGATGGAAGTTGGCTTGATATTCACAGCCTCAGAAAAAATATGAGTGTTGTGGATCAACTGAAGGTAGCAAAAATATCAAAAGAGAAAATAACTACATTGAGCATATCGGAAAGCGAAGACTTAACAAATAACCTGAATGTATCAAGTGCTACTTTGAAAAAGTCCCACTCAAGATCTAAAAGCAGAAAACTAGATCTTGCATTTTCTGATTTATCAAGTTCAGTCACAAAGGAAACCGGCTTAGTTGCGGATGGAGCTAAGGACAGCATAAGCAATTGTAGAATTGTGCATAGGTCAAAATCTCCAAACAAAGAACCATATGAAAACTATGCTTCGTCTTCTGAAAAGTTCAATGGGATTATGAAAGAAAAGAATAAAGAATGTTTTCGCAGAAAGAATAAGGAATCAAAACATATAAAAATTTATCACAAGAATGATCAGCTTGGAAGACATGAAGATGATAAAGAAGTCCCTGAAGATGAAGTTGGTTCGAAAGAGATGTTATTTTATGCATTTCTTTTTGTGATACCTGGTCTTTTTTGCCTACTGCTATTCATATTCATTTTTATTTAAACAAGTCAGCATTTTATTTATTTTTATTTATTTATTTATTTATTTATTTTTATTTTATTTTTTTTTTTTTTGATCTGGTATTAATGTTTTTAAGTCATTAAAAAAAGACAAGCTTTACCACTGTATTACATTTTGAATTTGGAAGAATAATACTTTATACAGGGGTCTATGCAGGGATTTTTTCTTGGGGCCCATTTTGTGGAAAGTAAAAGTTATTTTTGTGATTCTTATTATATTTTATGAAATTTATTATATTTTTGTGAAATTTATTTTATTTTTATGAAATTTATTTTATTTTTGTGAAAAGTAACTTTTCGTAATAAAATGGGAAATTCAGTTACTGAAATTCGAATCAAGCATTTATTAATAATAACTGCTTTAAGTCCTGCTAAAGTTTAACTTTCTGGTGAACTGGTTTTCTTTGCAATTTATACGTATTTAAAAACCTAACAATATAAAAATAATTAATGAAGAGTATCTTTTTATGGAATAGAATTTTGTGAAGGGGTCTGTTTTATTAAAATGAATTTTGTGAAGAGGCCTATTTTATTACATGGATTTTTGTGAAGGGGCCCTAAATAGGCCCCTAATTTTGCCTAGATCGACCCCTGTTATATTACTGCTATTTTATAAATGGCAATTGGTGCTATATAAATATTTTTCCTGACAAACTTTGGTATTTTTATTTCATTTGTAAGGTACTTTTATGTTAGCCGGGCGCATGGGATAAATCGGCAAATGTTGTTTCTATGGCCATCATTCGTATTACATTCTTTTCGTTTAACACGTTCACGCCGGCGCGGTGGGTCACACTCGATTGCCTCAGAGCTGGCAAGTCTCCGGCCTTTTGGATACCAGTATTTTAATGCAGAAAATGTTGTTTTATTTATTTAGAACAATTGGGCGATTTAAAGGAACAAAATTTTCTCTAAAATAACAGTGGTATGCAAAAAGCCGGGGATTTGACAACTCTGAGACAGTCGAGTGTGACCCATCGCGCCGGCGTGAACGTGTTAAACTATGAATCTTTCACTCATTTAATTTAAAATTTTCATTGTAAAGTAATTTTCATTGTAAATAACATACATTACACACATTTAAAATGCATACCTTAAATAGTTACAATGAGGTACTCTCCTTTCATTTAAAATACAAATAGCAATAATAAGTATAAGAGATACCATAAAGTAAAACGTCTCATTTCTCCATTAAAGCATTGTTTCTGAATAAATAAAAGCTGCTATCGACGAGAAAGAAAAAAGTGCTATCGGCGAGAATTGCACACGGCTAACATCTAGCGAATGCAATTCTTTCACACACTGGGGTATTTAAAAAATTGTTTACATAAGCTATGTATGTGTACATAAAGTCTTCAAAAGAACACTGATACTTTAAAATTCATTAAATTGTTAACAGCTAACAATGCACACGTGGTTTTTGAAATATACCAAGTGAAAATTGTGTGCTTATTTACATTAGCGGAAATTATACTGCTACGGATAATTTAAATATAACTTGTAAATTTCATTGGTACTTTTCGGTTAGCCGGGCGCCAGTGTTATATATATACATATATATATGTTACGGCCAAACCCCGAAATCGGCCAATTCCCGAACTGGCCAATAACGTTTTTAACTGATTGGCCAATTCGGGAATTGGCCGGCAAAACCCGAACTGGCCAGAGGCGATCGACCAATTCCCGAATTGGCCAGATGCGGTCGGCCAGTTCGCGAAGTGGTCATACGCTGCCGGTCATTTCGCGAAATTGTTACATAGAAACCAATTTTAACTTTTTATCCTTTTCTAACATAGTTGAAAGTGTTTATGAATTGAATTTGCCTGGCCGTCTGCCTGCCCGTGCTCTAACTCAAGTAAAGACTCCGATTGACTTGTAATTGTTATATTATTTAGGTTTATAAATACATTTCGGTATTGCAAGTGAAGTTGTATTATTTTTGGTTAATTTACAAGTACACACAAAAATATTTTATTACAATATCACCAATGGGTAAAATTTTTCCAGTGTATTTTAATGTTATAACATTAAAATGTTTAAACATTAATTATTTAACATTAATTAACATTATAAAAATTACATTACAATACATTATTAACATTACAATACATTATTAACATTATATACATTAATAAACATTAATTAACATTATAATTTTTAATGTTATAACAATGTTTTAACATTATCTCAATTATAATAAAATTGGTATGTATCATAAAGATGGACGACAAACTTTTATCTAAAATGTATGAAATATGTAGCAGTTATAGTTTGTTTACAGAGACACTCAAAAGTATTTCATTACATTGCAGTGAATGGCGAAAGATCATTTGTAGTACACTTAAATGATGCTACACTATTTCAAACATAATAAAATTCACATGCCTAACTCATGTGGTGAGCAATATATTTTTTTATACAGTAATGATTAAATAAAAATTATAGTTCGTTTATAGGGACGCCCAAAAGAATTAAGATAAAGAATTATGATATATGTGAAAAATCGTTTATAGGGTATTTTAATGCTGTTACACTACTTCAAACATAATGAAACTGTTATACATTACTAATATGCTCAACATCTTTTTTTCTATAGTTTATTGGCTAGGTATAAATTTGTCGTTTATTTACAGAGTCACTCAGATAATTTGTTTATTAGATTGGACAATGAATCCGATGTATCGATATTAGTCACAGAGGACAGAAATTTCTAGCAGATTAGAATATAATGTTCACAATAAACCCAATTTATCGAATTATATCAAACAAGCGGGAAATTATGCAGCATATCAGAATATAATCGTCACATCATGGAACGTTCTTTACTATCACGTGTGCACGTCAGTGCCACCTACCGGGCAGCCTTGAATCGCCATTTCGTACATTGGCCAAGGCCTCCCGGCCAGTTCGTGAATTGGCCGGCCAAAACCCGAAATACGCTTTTCATTTCATGTATTTCGGGTTTTGGCCAGGAATCTCGGCCAGTTCCCGAATTGGCCGGCCAATTCGCGAACTGGCCAAGCTCCGTGTTTTGGCCGTAACATATACACATATATGTACATATATATATGTATGTGTGTCAGTGGTGTAGTCGTAAAAAAAGCAGAGAGTATGCGCTCTAAGCAGAGGGTATACGCTCAAGGCAGAGCGTATACCCTAGAGTGCATATACTATAGCTTTCTTGAGAAACAGAGGGTATACGGTGTTCCTTAAAAAAATCCAGAAGGTATACGGCGTATACCCCCGTATACCCTCCACTACATCCCTGATGTGTGTCTGTGTGTGTACAAAAGCATTTTCTGGCAAACTTTATTTACATTTTAAAAACCTCTCCCATAGAGTAGCGGATGGGGACAGCTTAATGCAACAATGTTAAAAATGCGTCTGTGTTATAGAAGAAGGGAGAAGGAAATTTCGTAGGGATTTCTTTAAACCTCGTTTGAAGCAAAGGGGGAAAAAACTAAGCTTTTGCATTACTACTGGAGTCAACTATCCAAAATATTTGAAAATAATATTAAAAACGAAATCTTTAGAACATAATCTTTTTTAGTAAAAAGTACATAAATAAGTAAACAAATATCTGCAACCTTTTACTTTTAAAATTTAAAAGCATCTTTTATGCCATAATAATGTTATTTAATACTTACCTTTTTACATATAAATAAATTGAATAAATTGATAGGGATATATATGTGGCGTTTTAACTGCTTTAAGGCTATAGCAAATTAGTCCCCAAGGGATATAATAAAATAATTATTTTTTATCTTAAGCTAAATCTTTTGACTTCTGTCAGTCAAGGCTTTAGAAAATAATAAATATGATTTAACTAACATATACTTCTATAATTAAAATATACCTAATTTAATACTTGTTCCCTAAGTATAATTATGTACATGTAATTATTATTATATAGTACGTGAATGCGGTTTCAGTTTTTTTAATTACTTTAGAAAGATTTAAAAGCTATTACTATCTATTTTCTTTTTGTTCTTAATATAAAATGTTTATTTGTACTATATATATTTAAAAAAATTACAGTTAATTTTGTTTAATTTAATTTTTTAAATATAAAACACATGGATAAGTACCAAGTACAAACAAATATCAACACCAACAAAACAACGTGCCGAAACCGGAAAGGGATTTTTTGATTTTTTTTCCCCATATCGTTATGCAGTCGAAGTTTTAACATTGTTGCATTAAGCTGTCCCTATCCGCTACTCTCCCATAGCTGCCAACTTTTACGCTTTTTGGCTACCACTAAAATTTTAAGGAGATTTTCGCCTTGTTTAATCATAAGATTTCGACAATTGAATGTGATAATATTTTCTATAAAATTTTAGTGGTATGAAAAAAGCGTAAAGGTTGGCAGCTTATTAGCAGATTATTATATCTTTATGAAATAACTAACAATTGCATGAACGATTTGTTTCATATTTACACCATAAAATACTTACACTGGGAAGTAATCTGTTTAATTTATACATCAACTAGCTAGCTTACCCATTAGGCCTTGTCCGAACCGAACCCATGATAATCACTTTAAATATACCTAAAATCAGTGTTGAATAATTCCTCTAGATGCAGTATCTAGAAATATGTTAAATTACAGAGAATTGAATAATGTATCCTATTATAAATTCGTTAAATTAGGAACCTAGATTACACAGGCTGGATAAACAAGATATTTTCCTCCCATTCCACTCATTTATTTATTTAGTTTTTGAAAGAATCACATTCTAATAGAAATATGTACGTCAAATTAAAAATTTCTAGCCCCGATAGTTTCCTAATCATCTCGAAGTCTGTTAGCTTGGTGGTCAGCGCGCCACGCTACCATGCTATAGATCCAGGATTCTACTCCGGACTTGGGCAAGGTTCACACAGCGTTTAATCACTTCGATAAAATGAGTACCAAATTTTCTTAGGAAGTAAACACTGTGGGTTCCGCGTTGGGGTGACCACCTAAGAGGAACATATGCTGTATAACACATCAGGACCCATGGTCTAGTAAACAACGTTGGGCACGGTATTACATGATCCTTATTGGTTTGTGATTAGTTTAGTTTAGGTTTAATCAATTCACTTTTTAAAATCTCGAATATTTAACAAACGTTCTTAGCGAGCATTTAAATCTTAAAAGTAAACACCATATCATATTTCATGGTTTTAGCCTGGAAAAAATCAAATAAATCCGAGAAGTTTTTTCCATCTTGCTCATCCTAGAGCGAAGTTTGCAAACAAATAAAATATAGCCTTTTTTTAAGAAGAGAATTATCCGAAGACATTTGAAATCGGTTCAGCAGCTCTAAAGTAATCTTTATTTTAGGATATTTCCTTCTCATTTCACTTTTTTAATTCTGGAAATTGTAGAAACTCTTTTGAGTGAGCATCTACCCCTTAAAAGTAAATAGCACGCTGAACTTCGGGTTTCTAACAGCTCCAAGAAATCGTAATTTAGAAATTTGTTTTCATATTTTCGGGGTACTTTTCGGTTAGCTGGGCGCCAGTGTTATATATACATGGATATGTATATACATATGCATAAATATACATCTATATACATATACAAATATGTGCATACACATGCATATATGTGTATATATACAATATATATTATATATATGTAAGTATATACTACATGTATATGTAACACTGACGCCCGGCTAACTGAAAAGTACCATTTTCGGTTTATTAAAATAAAAATATATATGCTAGAAGTGATACAATAAACATAAAGGCTTGAAAACCCTTTTACTAAACAGACCTACTAGTTTTGTACACATAATCGGTGACATTCTCAACATCAGTAATGATTAAATAAACTACATTCGCAAAAAATTTTAAATATGAACTTGATAAACAAATATCACCAGATGGTCATAAATGATTATCAGTAAATGTGATTTATTTTACCTTATTTTTAAATTTATGAGCCATCTAGCAAGCAAATTCTAGGTAACTCAAAGGAGGCTGATTCATGTCACCGATTATGTCTACGAAAGTGGTAGGTCTTTTTATTAAAAAAAACTTTTAGGCCTTTGTGTTTGCTGTAACAACTTCTAGTACATCGCTCACCAGCAAGAAAAGTGGCACATCGCGGCAAAAGCAAATTTCACAGGAGAGGCAAAAAAAAATTTCCATGTTTTTACTGTAACGTGAAATTATAGCATTTAGCTCTCTCTGCATGCGGAATGAAAACGTGCATAAAAGTATGAACCCCTTAAAAATGAAGACGTAGGATAAGGTTTTGTAATTTTACCTCCCCACACAATCTACTCCTCTTCTGTGGTCACAAATGGGATATGTCGCGTAATAAAGTCATTTACCGCATAGCTACACTTATGAAACTGTTTGTGTAGCAAGACGCTCTTATGACAGACCTATTAGTGAAACAAAACAAAAATGAATTTTTGTGAGATGTGCTGTGGCGTAGCCAGGATTTCGTTTCGGGAGGGGTCTAAATATTTTCCTTCAGGATATATATGTATAGTAAAACTTGTCAAGATGAAATAGCAAATATTGGGGGGAATTCCGTTTTACACAGGTTTTCGTGTTTTCAGGTGCAATTGTATAGTGTTATTTCGATAACACTGTGAAACATTTCCGCTTGACACAGAATTTCGTTACAGACAGGTTCCATTTTTACAAGTTTTGTATATTTATATAAACTAGCAGCCTACGCCCGCTTCGCTGGTCTGTTTTTCTAAACAAACAAAATATATCTGTGAATTTGATCATTCGTTTGAAAGCAATATGGACATTAACCTGGCATACCCATCCAAATTGCTACAAACGATATGGACGCCATTATACTATTGTATTTTCTATTGAGACAGACAAAATTTAATCTGCTAAGGACCAACTTCTTTAGTTGATCCTTTCCTGTAGGATTTGGTAAAGTACGATAGAACAATATGTAATATACTTATATCCTTCCTCTGAAAATTTATCAATGCAATTCTCATCAGATTCTGTCCAATAGAACCTATGAAAAAGGCTAATCTTTCATAACTGAGCTCACCTCATCCTAGAACTTTCATCCAAAATACTATAACTAAGCAACCTAGAACGATATGTGTTTTATACTAAAATATTCCCCGAAAAATTAACTAACTGAGCCATGCCCGTAGCTAGGTGAGGGCCAGGTCGGGCAAGGCCCGACCTGGAAAAATATTTGCCCGACCTAGCACAATTGACTGAGCACGCTGACACATTAAATTTCCAAACTTTTTGTTGCCTCATTTAAAAAATAAAAAAAAACTTTTTTTGAATAGACCGTAATCTAACAGACACTCATCCCTAAAACTTCTTAATTCAAACAAAACAGTTTAAACAAAAAATTCATTTGTACTTTGTACAGACTTTTTTCTTTCATTCCAAAAGCTGTAGGTTATCTTTCGCTTTGTTTCTTTGTAGAAATTTATCTTACCTCCTCCCCAAAGAGTCAAACTGCAGACTTTACTGGATAATAGGGTTTAGAGATTATCCCCTTTTCTCCAACTAATTCTGATGTCCACGAAAATCGTTTTCTTTGTACAACTGTCATACATGAAATGTATTGAAATCAGGTAAGGTTGAAACCAAAGGCTTGGATTTCAGTTGCAGTTGGCTACATATTTTATGGCTTAACATGACAAGTTCCACAAAACAGGCAACTATCATGCAATATAATCATGTGGTTTTGTCCGTGTTAACTTCACTAATGTTGCTTTTGGGGGATTTTCAACAAAAGTAGAGTATGTTCTTCCCATCCCCCCTCCCTATTTATTTTTATTTTTGACAAAGATTTCACCTTATTTATTCTTTTTTAGTTGTTTTGTTCTTTTCTTCCTATATATACGATATAAATATCTAAATATCACATAGTTTCTGTATGAAAAAGGGGAAATAAATACAAGATTGTGAAGCGGATATATAAATTGAAAAGTTAACAAAAGTACTAAACGAGCATTAATATTTTAAGCTATGAAATACTCATTTTTGTTTGGTATTTTCTTAATTTATAACTATAGTTTACAAACAATAATCAATTACGGCTGTTTGTAAAAAATATTTTGTTCACTCGACTTTGCGAAACTTTATAAAGCATTCACAGGCTTATTTTCGAATGTAAAGGCATGACATTCGCAGGCAAGATTATTGGTTTAGAATCGAATAGCTTTTTTCAATTTTTTTACTTTTTTCTATCTTCAATAGAAGAAAGTATTTTAATCGAAAATTTGTTCGATTTCCGGTTTTCGACAGATTTACACGTTTTAGGGGGTCAGAGGTCCCAAAAAACATGTTTATAGAAAATGTCCGTGTGTCCGTCTGTCTGTCTGTCGCCATTGTACCATCAAAAAGTGTATGAAGTTATGCATAGAATTGAACCAATTTTTTTTAAGTTCTTGGCTATGGCAAGCATGTCCTTCCTTAATTTGGAAAACATCCGCCGATAGGGGGCGCTGTAATAGCGATTTTTGTGCCATTTTGAATACTGTACCTTCGAAAAGTGTATGAAGTTATGCATAGAATTGAACCAAATTGTTTATGTATGTTTTTGGCCATGGCAAGAAAGTCCTCCCTGAATGTGGAAAAATTCTGCCGGAAGGGGCTCTGTAATAGCGATTTTTGTGCAATCTTCTTAATTTTTCGTAGTTCTATTGTACAACAGTGGCTCGTGAATCGAAGGATCCTGATAAGCCGACTATTCGTGATTTTAATAAATATCATGTTCGGGATTAACTCGTTTTTACTCCGATTAATTGACTGAAGCAGAAATTTAAGATGAAAGTCAAAGTATTTGTATTAGTATTGTAAAATTAGTATTGAACTAATAAAAATGAAATATTGACATCTGTAACAACATTTTGAAATATTAAAATATATGAGTTAGAAGAAAGTTTTGGGATTGGCACATACGACTAGTTTACAAGTGCATCGAATCTTGAGCTTTGGGGTGGTTCAAGTATTACGTAAGCAGTAAGTGGGGGAGAGGGGGGGTTCAGTGACTGTTTATTTTTGCTGACAGGGGGGAGAGGGGGTCACGAAAATTCTTACGTAAGCATTAGACAACGAAGCAACTAATAGTTTAACAACAAAAGCAAAAGAGCATGATTTAGATAAGCGTTCTGCGGATGTTGAACGACTTGAGAAAAAAGATATGGAGTAAACAAGGACTGGAAATGAGGATCATTCCAGCCCACCACTACATTAAAAACTTAATAATAGACAATGCAGAAACATGGATTCAAAGATCTTGGACACCAGACTAGAAATGTGAACGCCAAACACATAATATTCCCGATTCTTGTTAAAATCTTTAGTTATGTGCCTAAATAAGTTAGGGCCTGTTGTATTTCTTAAAAGTTTTTTTTTTGTTGTTGTTGTTGTTCAGTGCGATAAATAATAATATATAAAAACTATTTTTTATCCCATGAATTGTTTAATGCCATAAGTAACATTATGTTAAACCGATTTTTTTTCCTTTCAATACCACAACCCCTATGTCTCTGTTTATGTAAATTTACTGGATTAATAATGCAATTTATCGCTAATTGTAATTTTTTATTGCAAATAGTGTTGATGTTAGGATATCATAAAATCTTACGTAAGCAAAGGGGGGGGGGGGGTCTAGTATTTGCTTATTTTTCTTTACAAGGGGGAGGGAAGGGTAGAAAATGACTAAAAATATGCTTACGTAATACTTGAACGGCCCCTTTAAACGATAGTGTCTCAGATGACCTTTCCTAGCTTCAAAAATTGGCTTATAACATCTATTTTGCATTTTTTTCTGAAATATCCTTTGTCTTTATAGAAAACAGAAAACGCTATTTGTTATCATGAGATCAGAATAAAAATAATTGCAACTTTATGGCATTTAAGCAGAAAAATATTTCGTGGTTGTGTTAGAGAATAGAAAGTTCGAATGGAAGACCATAATAGTGAATTATATTAGCATACATTTTCATGAAAGTTTTTGTTTGTGTAATACTTGCTGACCAGCCCGGCGTCACCCGTGATGTGATGATATTAACCTTAAATTAGTTTTAATTTATTTATTTATATCTTTAATCCGATTTTTTAAAATTGATACTTTTAAACAAAAATATTTCCTAACGAACCTCGTATCGGAGCTCCCGCAATATTTATAGGAATGCGACATTTTAAGGTAAAATGTACGCTCTTTAAAGTATTTTATGTATTTTTCCGTATTTCAGCAAAAAGTAGCGAATTCGGAATTTCAAAGGGCGCGGATTTTAGGTAGATTTCGTAAAAAAATACTCTTTATTACATTTTCCCCTATGTTAGTATTTCTGAAAATTTTTTACAGGTCTATGCCGATCATGACCCCTAGAATCCAAAATAACCCCCAGTTAAAAGTTTTATATGTCTATCTATCTGTATCACTTTTTTATGAACACGATAACTTCCATAATTCTGCACAAACCTCTTCCAAACTGATACACAAAATCAAGGGGCAGAAAATGTCGGTCAAGTTCGAAAGCAAAATCGGACTTTGGGGATGGAAAGAGAGGGGTTTTGAGAAAACTGAAAAAAAAATGCATAATTTTTCTATTATATTACATATCAAATCAGTTTAAAGTTATTATTACTTCTAGGAAAAGGGCCAAAAATTTATGTATGAGAGAATTTTGATATCATTAAAAATGTCCACAAGCGGCGAAAAAAATAGGGTTTTAAGAAGGAAAAGTTCTTAAATTCGTCAGTTCACAAGACATGAAATCCACTTAAATTTATTATAAATCTTCTTAATACTATCTACAACTTTTATATTGACAAGTTTTTGATAAGATCAATTCTTATAGTAAAAAAAAAGGAAGGGGGGGGGGGCGGTTTGAAGAAGAAAAAAATTAAGAGCTTCCTCAATTCACAAGGTATCAAATCCGTTTAAATTTATTATAAATCTTCGTAATATTATCTACTACTTTTGTGTTGACATGTGTTTATTAGGATCCACTCTTACACCAAAAAATAAATAATGATAATAAAATAAAATAAAGGGAGGGGTTTTAGAAGAAAAAAAATTCACATCTCCGTTAATCTGCCACTAAGGCAATAATAAAAAAAGTATCATTGGCGTGATGAAAATTTTGGACAACCCTTAGAGGTGCTGCATATAGGGTTGAGTTATTAAACGCGCGTATGCCTCAATAAAAAGATCGTCAGAATTTAAAATACAGTGCGTGGTTCATTTAATAAAAAAATCATCACACTGTTTAAATTTATTATGTAAATCTTCTTAATATTACTATAACTTTTGTAGTAACACGTTTTTGATAAGATAAACTCTACTAATGGATGATATTACTAAAAACATTCTGAAGGGATGAAAAAACTCGGGGGTGAAGAAAAAAATATTATATTAACATGATTCTGATAAAACCAACTCTTACAGAAAAATGAAATTAAAAATTCGTCAAAAGCAGCCAGAAACGGACGACGAATCCCACAATATCGGGCATTCTCGGATCTCAAAAGCTAATTGCTCCCCTTAGAGGTTTGCACGGGACTATTTTCATTCATGACACTTGGGCCGAGCCCAGGCCTATCTTTTTCTGAAGGATCTGACCGGGCCGAACTTAACTTATTTTTTCCGTACCGATGCCAGTACTGGCTTCATTCTTCCTAGGTCTGCATGTGCCAAAACTTTCAGTCCCAGTCTCGACCCAGCCCGTAATTTTATCCAAAAATGCATATATTTTTAAATCGCCATTATTCTACAATTAAAATTTAAAAGTTATTCTTTTTAAAGAATAGTAGATTTCTAGGCATTAAAATTAAAATACAGTAAAACTTTTGAAAATGAACATGTCTACGACGGAATACTGTCTTATACGGAAAATATGCTGATCCATGCAAAGTGGATATACTTGAGAAAAGAATATAATACATTTACACCTGCTAAAGAGGAAACTTGTCCATAACGCATTTTTTTCTTTCCTATGCGATACCGTCTTAGAAGATTTTACTGTATAGCATTTTTCAGATTTTTCAAGTCTCTAGTACATGAATTAGGGATTAATGGAATTAATAATAACTGAAAGATTTACATACGAATAGAGATTTAATAATATATATATATATATATGTATAGCAGCCTAGCGGGCTTCTTTATAAATGAAGATTATAAACATGAAAAACAGAAAAGCTAAAATATGTATTTTTTGTCAGAATTCCAAGTACGAAACAAATTTAACCATACGAAACAAATTTAACCACCTGAACAGACCAGAAGATTTCTATACTCTCAAAAGAGGCCGTCCATATTTGCTTTCCGAAAACGCTCGTCTGACATTAGCCTAAAAGCTCCATACTGTGGACCAATCCAGGGTAATCTCTCCCGCAGAAAGTGCTTAAATTCAACACTGCAGTTATACCTGATAAGATGGAAACTTGTTTAAAACGGAATGTTTTTCCCTATCCCTAGCGATTTCATTTTTATTGATTTTAGTGTAAATTAATTTCTTGTAATAATGTATTATTAGTTTATTATTAATAATCCATAAAAGTGCAGGTTTTTTCTGCGGACAACAGGGGAGGAGGTGTGGGGATCCACAAAAAACAGGCTGGTGACGCTGTTGTAGCAATCCTCAACAATATCTAACATTTTTGTGGAAATCCATATTATCTGAACCATATTTACAAAAATTAGTTTATGAATAAACAGCGAGATGAAAGAATATCACTTTTCAACTTCTTTAGGAAGAGCTATAAATTTATATTGAATATGGGTAATATATATTTTTAAGGGAGCGTAAAAGTATAAAAAAAAATGAAGAAGTAATTTTGCCTCTCTTGGAAAAACATTTGCCCGACCTGGAAGAATAGTCTAGCTACGGGCCTGAACTGAGCAAGTTCCACCAAACTCCACTTAGCAGAATCTTTTAAACTGGCAAATGTACCAAAACGTTCCCTAAAAATTATCTAATTAACAGTTTATCTTACCAAAATCCACCCAGCAGAACCTTTAAAAAAGCCAGTCTTTCATAATCGTGTTCTTCTGATTTTGAATTTTCCCCCATAATTATTTAACTAAGCAACGTAGAACGATATGATGTACTAATTTTTTTTTCTGAAAAATTATCAGGTCTCCAAGAAAATTCTGTCGTTTAAAGTTCTTTCACGTCTACTTTTTTTAAAATTCTGATTTCTTCAATAGCACCACTTTTTTGAAATTGTAAAATTCCCATAGTTTTAACATTTGACATTAAGGTGAAAACAAATGGAATTTTACTATTTCAAGAAAGTGGTGCCAATGAAGAAATCAACATTTTTAAAAAGTAGGCGTGAAAGTACATAAAAACGACAGAATTTTCTTGGAGACCTAATATCTAACAATGTAAGTCCCATCAAAAATCTATTCAGCAGAAATCAGGTTGTAAGCGGCCCAAACGAAATTTCTCTTTGCATTTCCTACATATTATAGATAGTTAAATTTAAATATATCTTCCATAATCGCGTTAACCAGATTATAGAACTCTCAGGTATGTAGGGGTAGGTCTACTTTATATACACACTGGATTTTTTAAGAAACCCTGCACACCTTTATAGAATATATATTCTCTAGTATATACACATTGCATATAGCGTATATCCTCTTATAGTAATTTACTACACCACAGAGAACTTTCCGGCATAGCATCAAAATCCATTTAGTAGAACTTTACATTAAAGGTAATCTTTCATTAATCGGGTTCCCCTAATTTTAAAAGTACCGTACTTAACACTAATTCAAAGTAGAACTATTTTTTTTTTTTTTTTTTTTTTTTTTACGTTAAAACACTTCTAAAATAAATTACCTAACTAACAGTTATGTCCTAAAAAATTATGTTCGGTAGAACCTGAGATATAGTCAATCAGAATGAAATAAAAATTTGCGTTTTGTAAATATAGTAGATGATGATAAGTAAAATTGTAAGTATTTTATAAAATGCTATTGGTGAGATTTATGCACGGCTAACATAAAAGTATCCATTTTTTTCTCTTTATCCATAGGAGCAAATGACAGATTGCAAAATATTTTTCCATTTAAACCTTTGAATATGAAAATTTTTTTAAACAGTACAAACATTGCTTTCATACTTAAATTAAATATTTCCGCTTTATAATATTTATTTCTTATCAAACCCTTTTTCATTGCAATTTAAATAAAATCAGTAATTGTTTTGGTATTTTTCCGTTATACCAACACCGTTGTCGCCAAGCACAATAATTAGCGCAAAATGAAATGAAACATTTGAAAAAAAAATAAAATGCAATTTAACAAATTACAACGACCATTTGGAAAATGATTTTTTCAAAGACTAAAATTTAAGACATAAAAAATCGCACGGAGTTGATCATACATTACGTACGCCATGGATTACATTTTTGGGTACTGTAAATTTTTAAACTTCTACGGAGCTGGTCATTCATTACGTACGCCATGGATTAAACATTAATATTCCTGGACCAATTTTAAATAAAATTTCCTTTTTAAACTTCTAAACATTCCACAATATTACTTTTTACACTGTCGTATAGAGAAAAAAATGTACTTTTAAATGCAATTTGTTTGAAAGCTGTATCTCAATTTGTTTCTGGGTTCTTAATTATTTTTTTTTTGTAGTTTTTATTACTTTTTTGTCATAGTGGCAACAGAAGTATCCATCTCTGTTGAAAATAAAGGGAAAATACAGATTACTGTATAGACCAATCAGAAAACGAATAAAATGAGGATTCAACCAATAAAACCAGATATGTTTTTGATTTCCTACCCTGACGGAGAGCAATAACCATTTTTCTAAATGGTTAATAATTTTGTTGATACAAAAATGAGCACTTAAAATATATAACATTTGAAAATTACAGATTTTCACCAACTATTTTTTTAAAATCAAAACAAATCAATACTTAAAATAAAAGAAAAAATAAATATTTTACAATAAAATAATAAAATAAAGTCAATTTAATCTGCAGGTCTCGAATTGTAAATGTCTTTCAGGTTATCATTGTAGCGTGGCGTACGTAATAAGCATATCTGTCATTGCAGTAAACATTTTATTTTTTTTATTATTTCATCACGTAACTGCCAAATCGTAAAATCCATGTCAGTGTCAGTAATAAATGTCAGTTATAATTTAAAAATAAATATTTTCTATTCAAAAAATAACAAATTAAAAAGTTTTACGATATTACGATGGAATAATACTCATAAAAATTATTCACGTTCAATTAATAGCAAATGTTAATGTTTGGCACGGTTTGCAATAAAAATCGTTTGCACGCTAAGGGTTGAAATAAATGGCGCGATACCATACATTTTGGCATAGTGTTGATAGAACGAAAAGGTACAACAGTTTTTGTTATTATTATTTAAGTATTGCGCGGCAGCGCAATACTTATTTATTTCCAGTGTCACTTCTCAATGTTAATTTAACATAGAAAAGCCTATGGAGATGGTAACTTTTTCATTTTTTCTTCCCACCTTTTTGTCCCTGATGCAACTCATTTTTAATTCTTTGCTAATTCTAATAATATTATAAATTCAAAGTGTAAAAACATTTGCCAGACGTCAGGGTCAAAACGGATCATAAAATGCCTTTGCATATAGATGGATTATAATCTAGAGAGTAACATGGGCTAATTTTTATATACCGGGTGTCCCAAAAAGGACTGACTGATTTTAAAATTCAATAACTTGCAAACGGTGACAGATATTTAAAAAATTCTTGCAGGAGGGTTATGCATAAGGTCAAAAGTTTTATTACAGTGATTTTCAATTTTAGTTCGATTTACAAACAATAGATGGCGCTGTAACCAATAGTCGCTAAATACAGGCTCGATTTCTGGTCCTTTATCTTGTTCCATGCAGAAAAAGGAGATGGAAATGTATTATCCGCGCCACGAAGTACCAAAAATCGAGCCTGAATTTAGCGACTATTGCTTACAGCGCCATCTATTGTTTGTAAATCGAACTAAAATTGAAAATCACTGTAATAAAACTTTTGACCTTATGCATAACCCTCCTGCAAGAATTTTTTTAATATCTGTCACCGTTTGCAAGTTATTGAATTTTAAAATCAGTCAGTCCTTTTTGGGACACCCGGTACATTATTCAAATATTTTTCTTAATAATTCCAAATTTCGCTTTTTTCATCGAGATTCAACGGACATTTTGTAATAAAATTAATTTTTTTTTTTTCATTGTTGTAAATAATTCAAAAGCCGTAATAATAATAATTTGCTTATTTTTAGTTGAATGATTTTCACGTGAATCATGAAACTGAATAAACTGAAAGAGTTTTTTTAAGAATTAAAAAGAAGATTAATATGACGTCATAGTGGAAATAAAAATAACATTTTTAAGCAGATTTTTTATGTTCAGATTGGAATTTTTCGTGCAAACTACAGAAATATTCATTACTGCACTGGTGAAAATTTTGAAGCATACACAGGTAAATTACATCACAAATTGTGATGCGATATCGCACAAATCAAAGCCTGATGATGATACCCTCCATTAATTTTGAAATGTGTTCGTTTGAATGCAGTAGTTATTAAAAAACTTGACATATTAAACAAAAACCTAATTTGCAGAACAAATTAAAAAAACAAAATTTATTTCCTAAATTGTTTAGGCCCGAGTAGAGGGAGATATTAAGAGATTTCATTCAATTCGTTCTACATTTAATGTTAAATTTTTGTAACCAATAAGTTAAACCAATTGAACATTAAAAATTAAAAATGAAATTCATACAATATAATACTTAAAACACCTATATACTTAGATTCCGTTCAAATGAAATCGAAATAAATCTTAGAATTTTTCCATTTTTAAGTTGTAAATATTTGTACTGCAGATTTTGCATTATGTTTATGACGATTGTACATAATATGATAAGATACATGCAAAATACAAAACTTAAAAAAAAGTCTAAGATTTATTTCGATTTCATTTGAACGGAATCTAAGTATATAGGTGTTTAAAGTATTATATTGCATGAATTTCATTTTTTTTTTAATGTTCAATTGGTTTAACTTATTGGTTACAAAAATTTAACATTAAATGTAGAACGAATTGAATGAAATCTCTTAATATCTCCCTCTTCTCGGGCTTAAACAATTTGGGAAATAAATTTTGTTTTTTTAATTTGTTCTGCAAATTAGGTTTTTGTTTAATTATTATTTAGTTTTAGTTTTTGAGGAGTTTATAATTTTTTTCCTAACTAACATAGGTGTTTTAAATATTTAAGCAAAAAATTGATTAAAAAATTATTCAGTTTGAATTTCTTCCCTTGCTATAGTAACAGAATGAAAAGAATGAGTTTTCAGAAATTATCACTTGAAAATTTGAGGTTTTGGCGCCAAAGATAGCGCCAAATTAGAAATATATGAAATATCTCATGAACTATTAGACTTAAAATAATTTGGTTAGTACCATTCGATTCAGCATACAAAAATACACTAAAATATATTATCAGTTGAAAAATAACTATAAAATCAGATTTTTGAGGAATTTTTTAAAAGTTCGTTCTATTTTTTACCCCCCTTAGGGATGGAATTTTAGAAAATCCTTTGTCAGCAGCACTCAATGTCATATGAAGTATTTTTACCCCAAATTTTAAGATTTTAGGTTCAGTAGTTTAGGCTGCGCGTTGATTAATACAAAATCCAGACTTTCTTTTATATATATAGACTAGCAGACCCGCCCGGCGTTGCCCGGGGTCCGTAAATACTAACCTTAAACAAAACTGAAGTTTGTATGATTTTATATCTTTTGAAATTCTTTTGAATTAACCTAATTTCGAAGGCACCCATTGCCCTCCGCAGCGTCTAGCGTGTTTCCCAACAAACTTCTTTCCGAACAAACCTGTAATCTGGGTCCACGCCACCTAAGGCAGCATGCACCGGCAGTGCTCCGGACAATTGAAAACCAAAGTGCCGGAGACAATTGAAAACCAATGTGCCTGAGACAATTGAAAACCAAAGTGCCGGTGATAATTGAAAACCAAATTGGCTGAGCCAAACCTCGTAGTAATCAAGCCCATAGAATCCAAAAAAAGAATTCATTATTAATGTTAGAAAATGTTGGTAACATAGTAACTGAAGACTAAGATAGAATTTTATAATACAGAAAAAAAGCTGAATCGTAGTGTAAATTGAATGAAACAAATCCCGTTGAAATTAGGTCCTTAGAATCGGAGGAAAGAATGCGCCCACAAGCGGTGGAAGATGACTTTTCCCGTTGTAAATTTCATATATTACTTTTAGCATTAACACGATATTTAATAAGCTGTTGAAATCCATTATTTAAAGTTACCTTTAAATTAACGCGATTTTTAATTTACGGCTGTAGTGAGTAAACGTAAGTTGATGCTGAAAAAGGAGATTAATGTTCGAAAAAAATGGTAGCTGAGGTATAAAGAAAGAGTGGGCCCTGGGTGCCAGGGTCTTAACTGGAATGTAGTTGGGTATAAAAAAAATTTTTAGTAGTTTTAAATTTCCTGGAGGATGCTGAAACTATGTTAAGAAAGACCAAGAAGGAGCTTAATATTCAAAATTGGTGGTAGCTGAATTTTGAGAAATTTTTTTGTCATTCATGTATAGCAGGAAGCCTTAAGGAGCTGCTAAAAGAAAGGTAGTGAATCGGACCGCTTTTAAGAAACCTATAACAAAGGGCCGAAGAGGGCCGACTGATAGTAAAGAGCAGGACCCTAACATGAAAACTTGTTAAAAGGTGCAAGTTCTAGCACTTTAAATCTTCAATTAATCAAAATTAAGCCTAGGGTATGAATTAATCATTAGAATAAAAATTTAAAGAAATGCTAAAAATGCGAGGAGGGATCCTTAAAGCAGGGCCCTAGGGTCCAGTAAAAATAAGAGGGTATTGGTCCGGGGAGAAGAGTGCAAGACTCAATTTTAAAATTTTGCATTGATAATGCGAGAAAATTAGGTGGTGAAAAATGCATTTCGCACAAAAAGTTCAAGGGGCTCCAAATCGGGTCTTATGGAACCCTAGGATGCCCTCAAGATTTTAGCAGGAATAAAGAAACGGGAGAATAACTAAACGGAAAAGGGGTTCCAAAAATGAAAATCGGATTAAGAGGAGGCACTTTATTAACAATTTGTGGTGCAAAAACTTTAAGGGGTCCTGTACCGGGCCGCAAGAGACCAAGGACTTAGGTGGCACGTAGTTGCACATAAAGATACTTTTAGTAGTTTTTAAAATAGTCAAGGGATGCTAGAAATGTGTTAAAGAAAATTGCAAGCAATTCCAATCATTCTTAAAGAATGATCATAAAGGGCCCTAAGAAGGTGATTAATATTCAAAATTGGTGGTAGCTGAAGTCAATGAACTGAATACACAAAAACCGTTCCAAAAATGTTACTTAACTAATAGTGGCATATCCTATGAAAATATTATAAACAATCGGAATGAAATGCAAATTTCCGTTTTAAATATGTAGTAAATGATGATGATACGATTATCTGTAATAGAATTCATCGTGAAGTTTTCGCTTCATACGTAAACGACGCTTTCAACGTTGCAGCTAATACACCGATTGGCGAGGTATCCGATTATGGAAGATTAACCAGATATCCCATGAACAACTACCAAAAGAAAGGTGAATATATGGTTTTTGTGATACTTTTATGTCAGCCGGGCCTATGCAATAAATCAACAAAGATTGTTTCCATACCTTATTCTTATTTTATTATTTTCATTCAAAATATAAACGTTTCACTCATTTCATTTAAAATACATGCCATACACTAATTTCATTGAAAAAACTGAAAAGTAAAACAATAATAGGAAATAATGCCATAACTTAAAACAAAGAATTGTTTTTAATTTACATAAGCAAGATGTAACTACTGCTATTGGCAATTTTTAAAATGCTAATGGCGAGATTTACACACGGCTGACATAAAAGTACCTATTTTTTCTTCTTTATCCAGGAACAAATGGTAAATCGCGATGTATTATTTCAATTCCAATTTCTTCCATTGAAAAAGTGGTACTTACGTATTATGCGGACCATGAAATAGATCGCCAAAAATTGTTGACAATTTCCAATCTTGTTTATCGTTTGCCAACTATATTTAAAACAGTAATTTAACATTCTTAAATACATAACCTTGTTAAAAATTGCAAATTGTTTAAAGTAAATAAATAAATAAAATATATAACATAAAACTACATACTATAAACCATAATTAAAAAAAAAAAAACTATAATAATAAAATAAATTTAAAACTATAATAAACTATCAATTGGATAAAAAATAAGGGTTGCTGTAATTAGTGTAATTGTCGCCATGCTTGGCGCAATTGTATTGACATTGCCCGGATGTAAGTACCAAAAGTTTTTTTTTTTTAGTTCTACAAACATTGCTTTCATTTTTAAATATTTTCGTTTTATAAAGTTAATTTCTCAGTGGATTGCTACCTTGTATTTTCAATAAATTCAATATCTTTTTTTCTTTTTTTCAAGGTGTTTGCATTTTTTTTTTTTCAAACTCATATAGCCGGTTTAATTCTTTAACCAAACGAATTAACAAAAAGATTTACTTTGAATTTCTTCCGTTGCTACAGTAACGGATTTACAATGTGAATGAATATGGATGAATTATCACTTCTAATGTTAGATATTTCGAGGTTTTGGCGCCAAAGAGATCGCCAAATTAGAAAAATATGAAATATCTCATGAACTATTAGACTTAAAATAATTTGTTTAGTACCATTCGATTCAGCGTACAAAAATACACTAAAATATGTTATCAGTTGAAAAATAATTATAAAATCAGATTTTTAAGGAATTTTTTTAAAGTTTATTCTCTTTTTTACCCCCCTTAGGGGTGGAATTTTAGAAAATCCTTTCTTAGCGGCACTCAATACCATAAGAAGTATTTTTAGCCCAAATTTCAAGATTTTAGGTTCAGTAGTTTTGGCTGCGCGTTGATTAATACAAAATCCAGACTTTCTTTTATATATATAGATATACTTATTCAATTCCTACTATTAGTTCACACTCTCTCTATATTTGTTTATTTATATATTTATTTATTTATATATTTATCTTGTTCAAATTTTCAATCGTTAACAAAATACTCATTATTCATCCTATCAAGTTGAAATAATTTTTTTGAACTTGTACTGGATGACAATTAATGTTAATACAGTTTTTTCAAATATTAATTAATTAATTAAATTTTAATTAATTAATTTTAGTTTTGCATGGGAAACAAAATGGCGGCCATTGGTTATCGAAGGTCAATGAAAGTATTTTCAATAAGGGGTTACCATAGGGGGAACCCTGTTCTGTCGCCAAATACCGCCAAATTTGGCGTCCAAAATAAGTCGCCAAAAGTGACGCCAACTTGGCGATATTTCTAATATTTCGCCAAATTCTCATAGAATTCCATTGTAAATCTACTTGCTTATAGAAAATCAACAAATTGAGATATTTTAATGCAACAAAAACTAATATTAGCTTGATTATATTAAATTTTTCTTTGATGACCTAAGTAGGAATTGACTTTAAAAACAAAATTTTTATATTACTTGTTTATATAATATGAATAGTAAAACATGTCAAAATAGTAATTATCTCCAACAGAATCCTGCCTTAAACGGAAGCGTTGCATGGTCTTAATATGTATTGCCATAAATTTAAATTTGCTAAAAACCTGTCTAAAAGGTGATTTTTACCGCTCTTTAGTGAAACACAGTAAAATCTCTGAAAGCGGAATCTTTCTATAATGGAATCCTGTCTCAAACAAAAGAGTTTCAGAGGTTCCCGACGAAACAAACAATACATCTTATTGGGGTAGTGTACCTTAGAAGTATAATTAATTACACTTCTTTAAATGGAAGTTTGCCTAAAACGGAACTTTTTTCTAGTCCCTTGCGATCAAGTCTTTACAGGATTGGCTGTGTATGTATAATAGAAGTATTTCAAGTAACTTTAAGAATTTAGGTATATCCTTATTTAATTTCTTAATTTAAAAAAAAGCATGGATAAAAAAAAGTAAGATCAATCTCTGTACAGGGCCGTGCGAAGAGAAAACTGCGCCCGGGCAGCGTGTCAATTTGGCGCCCCCCCCCCCCCCCCCCCCCTTCAAAATTGATAAAGGGCAAAAACAGAAATAAATCATATTGAATAAATATTTTGCGTTTATTTTAGAACTTTAAAAGATTTAATTTTAATTCAGAAATTCCAAACAACTAAATAACCGAAAGGAAAATTGCACTTATTTGTTAATGAGATCATGTTGCTTTGCGACAGATTTTTCTTAACCTTTGTCACATATTTTTCTAGCCATTTTTAGTTCTTGTTACTCCTTAAGCTGCAGAAAATGGGTAAAAATCGCTAACAACCAGATTGGAAACAAGCGGTCCCTTCAACCAATAAGTACTAAAAAAGCAAAACAAACAAAAAACCTGCAGAACATAATGTAATAGATAAAAATAAATTATAATTTCAGTACATTTATTAAGAAAGATAACTGAAGCATTGTTTTAATTAACCTTTAACTGATGTCACAGAAATTGTTACATAACTAGTGTGAAACGGTTTGTGAGACCGCTCCATTGAAAGGTGAATAAAAGGAATGATTAACTCATGGGATGGTGGTTTTGTACTAAACTTTTTGTACTAAACTTTTTGTACTAAACTTTTTGTACAGGACTGTTATAATTTAAATTCACCTATTCAAAAGTCTCTGGTGATAGTACTAAAATTCCAAACGGAACAAAAATTTGGTAGTGTTTGTAGTTAAACTGGAAATTGCAAGTTAAACTATAAAAATTGAAAAAAGCCGCGGTCTGAGAGACCGGTAACATCAGTTAAAGGTTAACCTTTAACTGATGTTACCGGTCTCTCAGACGACGGCTTTTTTACCGGTCTCTCAGACCGCGGCTTTTTTCAATTTTTACAGTTTAAATTGGTTTAACTACAAACACTACAGAAATCTTGTACCGTTTGGAACTTTAGTACTATCAACAGAGACTTTTGAATAGGTGCATTTTAATTATAACAGTCCTGTACAAAAAGTTTAGTACAAAAACACCATCCTATGAGTTAATCATGCCTTTTATTTATCTTTCGATGGAGCGGTCTCACAAACCACTTCACACTAAGTTATGTGAGTATTTCTGTGACATCAGTTAAAGGTTAATATAAAATATAATATCAGGCAAATACATTTACTTCCATTTTATTTTTCTTGCATTTGGGGTAACAAAATCGTTTATTATTTTATGTGTAAAGATTGTGACACACTGAATTTTATAGAAAGTAAATTCAGGTTGCTTAATCTCTCAACTCATAGTAGATCTTAAGTAGTTTTTTACTACTTTATTGCTACTGGAATACTTATAAATTGCGTACGCTGTCTCCATGTTTTTGTAATTCCTTGTTTTCCCAAAGTTAAAATTATGGAGCAACTAAAGGATTTCTAAATGATCCATTTTATAAAAGTTCTTATATAATGGTAGAAATAAGGTTTTCGCATTTAAAACCTCGCTTAACAATTCAAGTCCATTCAAGTCAGCAATAAAGGGCAAGGTCCAGGCAATATTAACAGATTTTCGATAACTGATTTTAGATTCGCACCAGCCAGAAACTCAAATTCTTGTTTTACATTTCTCAGTTTCTCAAACCTCCACTTCAGTTGCACGGTTATAGTGTCTCTACGTAACACGAAATCCTTCACATTCATATAAATTTCCACTTTCATCAGAAGCTTCGTAGTCAAATTGTTCTGCGAATTTTACGTTTTCTGTTTTGCTCAAATAAGGACTCTAACATTTACAGACATAACCAAATCTTCGCTTTCTTGTTCAAAAATTTCCTCTCTTATTGTCTGAAATGTGTTTTTTAGTGTTTCAATCAGTTTTCTGGCTATCAAAACATTGACAGTTTTTTTTCTTCTTTTTTTTCGTGAGAATAATATAAACTTTTTCCATTTCATTTAAAATGCTGTGTCAAACTAAGTAGGCCGTAAATTAAGGGGAATTTCCTTATTTGCTTTTTTAAGCTTTTCGCTCCTGAGTAGGTTTACTCATTTTACTTCATTTCTATAAGATCTTCCAGAGCTTTAAAAATCTGTGGCAATTGTTTGTAAACTGCAGATATTGCTTTATTTTTTCATGACCATAGATTATCGCAATGTTTCTTTAAATAAACTGATAAGTGGGAGATAAGTATATCCCATCTTTCAGTAGAAGAGAAGAAAAAAAAGTCCTTCCGGCCAGTGCCGGGAGGAAGAGGTAGCTTTCATAATCCTTATTTTAAAAAAGCCAACTTATATCATGCAAACACACGAAGCTCAATTTAGTGGAAACCGAATATAGGAGATTCAATACTAATTTTTAACAATATAATGAATGAGAATTTCGCGAAATTAAACAGCTTTATCCAAGCTGCTTTTCTTTAAAGTAACTTATATTTGGCTGCCAAATTCGGGAATTTCTTAAAGTGCCTGTCATTTTAAGACAACATGGTGGATGAGGCTAAGCAGTGAACTTGGTCGAGACCTTAGTAATTGCTGTGCACATGCTCACTCACATCGGAATCGGTTAATATATAGGAGTGCTGTCGCATGCAAAAAATCAGATTTTTCAAAATGTCACCCACAATAGAAATTGAAACTGCTATATCTGAGCCATTTTTTAAGGTAAAGACAAACAAAAAATGCTCCTGAATCCTTATATCAAGATCAAATACTTAAGAAAGAAACCTTTTTCAATTTCTAATTTTTTTGCACCTCACTTTAAATATATATATATTTTTTAATTTAATGGCCGCCATTTTGAAACAAGATGGCTGATGAATCTGGCCAGCGAACTTGGTCGAGGTGTTGATGTATACTATCCACATGCCTTCTTACATCGAAATAGGCGAATACGTGTGTTATCGCGTGACAAATACAAGATCGTTTCAAAATGTTAGCCATGCTAGAAATTCAGAGTGCTATAAATCAACCATTTTTTAAGATATCAACAAAAGAACAAATTTTCAGAAACAAAAACTGCTCCGGAATCTTTGTATCAAGGCCAAACACATAAAAAAAATCTTTTTCATTTTTCAATTTTTTAATACCTCATTTTGAATTTTAAATTTAATTTTTTTTAAATGGCAACCCTTTTGAAACAAGATGGCGAACGAAGCTGGCCAACGAACTCGGTCGAGACATTGGTATGTATTATGTACAGACCAAGTTACATCCATATAGGTTCATAAATACGCCTGTTATCGCGTGACAAAAATCAGGTCGTTTTAAAATGTCAGCCACAAGAGAAATTCAGAATGCTATTACTCAGCCATTTTTTTTTTAGATATAGACGAAAGAAAAACTGTTCCGGAATCTTTGTATTAAGGTCAAACACATACAAAAAAAATCTTTTTCATTTTCCAATTTGTTGGTATCTCATTTATTTTTTTTTATTTTTTAATTTTTTTAAATGGCCGCCATTTTGAAACAAGATGGCGGATGAAGCTGGCCAACGAACTCGGTCGAGATATTTGTATGTACTATGTACACACCAAGGTACATCCATGTCGGTTCATAAATACGCCTGTTATTACGTGAGAAAAATCAGGACGTTTCAAAATGTCAGCCACGCTAGAAATTCAAAATGCTATAACTCAGCCATTTCTTAAGATATAGACGAAACAAAAACTGCTCCCGAATCTTTTTATCAAGGTCAAACACATAAGAAGAAAATATTTTTTCAATTTTCAATTTTTGGTACCACATTTCAAATTTAAATTTTTCTTAAAAATTTAAATGGCCGCCATTTTTAAACAAGATGGCGGGTGAAGCTGGCCAACGAACCCGGTCGAGACATTGGTATGTACTATGTATAAACGAAGTTACATCCAAATCGGTTCATAAATACGCCTTTTATCGCGTGACAAAATTCAGGACGTTTCAAAATGTCAGCCACGCTAGAAATTCAAAATGCTATAACTCAGCCATTTTTTAAGATATAGACGAAACAAAAACTGCTCCGAAATCTTTGTATAAAGGTCAAATACATAAGAAAAAATATTTTTCCATTTTCAATTTTTTGGTACCACATTTCAAATTTTAAATTTTTAAAACAATTTTAAATGGCCGCCATTTTGAAACAAAATGGCGGATGAAGCTGGCCAACGAACTCGGTCGAGAGACTGGTATGTACTATGTACACACCGAATTACATCCAAATCGGTTCATAAATACACCTTTTATCGCGTGACAAAATTCAGGACGTTTCATAATGTCAGCCACGCTAGAAATTCAAAATGCTATAACTCAGCCATTTTTTAAGATATAGACGAAACAAAAACTGCTCCGGAATCTTTGTATAAAGGTCAAATACATAAGAAAAAAATATTTTTCCATTTTTAATTTTTTGGTACCACATTTCAAGTTTTAAATTTTTTTAAAAATTTTAAATGGCCGCCATTTTGAAACAAAACGGCGGATGAAGCTGGCCAACGAACTCGGTCGAGACATTGGCATGTACTATGTACACACCGAATTACATCGAAATCGGTTCATAATTACGGGAGTTACAGTGTGACATAGGTCATATATATATATGTATATATATATATATATATATATATATATATATATATATATATATATCAATTTTGAACGGAGGGTGGTTTCGGGGTCTGGGGGTCATGATCGATGAAAATATACCAACATTTTTTGAAATCGCTTTCCTCCGAACGGCTGCAATAGGTAGCTTTTTTGTAAAGAAAGCTACCTAACAAACACATTTTATGCAGTTCCGGACATTTTAGGTAGCTTTCTTTACAAAAAAGCTACCTATTGCAGCCGTTCGAAGGAAAGCGATTTCAAAAAATTTTGGTATATTTTCATCGATCATGACCCCCAGACCCCGAAACCACCCTCCGTTCAAAATTGATATATATATATATATATATATATATATATATATACATCTGACCTATGTCACACTGTAACTCCCGTAATTATGAATCGATTTCGATGTAATTCGGTGTGTACATAGTACATACCAATGTCTCGACCGAGTTCGTTGGCCAGCTTCATCCGCCGTTTTGTTTCAAAATGGCGGCCATTTAAAATTTTAAAAAAAAATTTAAACTTGAAATGTGGTACCAAAAAATTAAAAATGGAAAAATATTTTTTTCTTATGTATTTGACCTATATACAAAGATTCCAGAGCAGTTTTTGTTTCGTCTATATCTTAAAAAATGGCTGAGTTATAGCATTTTGAATTTCTAGCGTGGCTGACATTTTGAAACGTCCTGAAATTTGTCACGCGATAAAAGGCGTATTTATGAACCGATTTGGATGTAATTCGGTGTGTACATAGTACATACCAATCTCTCGACCGAGTTCGTTGGCCAGCTTCATCCGCCATTTTGTTTCAAAATGGCGGCCATTTAAAAATTTTTTAAAAATTTAAAATTTGAAATGTGGTACCAAAAAATTGAAAATGGAAAAATATTTTTTTCTTATGTATTTGATCTTTATACAAAGATTTCGGAGCAGTTTTTGTTTCGTCTATATCTTAAAAAATGGCTGAGTTATAGCATTTTGAGTTTCTAGCGTGGCTGACATTTTGAAACGTCCTGAATTTTGTCACGCGATAAAAGGCGTATTTATGAACCGATTTGGATGTAACTTCGTTTATACATAGTACATACCAATGTCTCGACCGGGTTCGTTCGCCAGCTTCACCCGCCATCTTGTTTAAAAATGGCGGCCATTTAAATTTTTAAGAAAAATTTAAATTTGAAATGTGGTACCAAAAATTGAAAATTGAAAAAATATTATCTTCTTATGTGTTTGACCTTGATAAAAAGATTCGGGAGCAGTTTTTGTTTCGTCTATATCTTAAGAAATGGCTGAGTTATAGCATTTTGAATTTCTAGCGTGGCTGACATTTTGAAACGTCCTGATTTTTATCACGTAATAACAGGCGTATTTATGAACCGACTTGGATGTACCTTGGTGTGTACATAGTACATACAAATATCTCGACCGAGTTCGTTGGCCAGCTTCATCCGCCATCTTGTTTCAAAATGGCGGCCATTTAAAAAAATTAAAAAATAAAAAAATTTAAATGAGATACCAAAAAAATTGGAAAATGAAAAAGATTTTTTTTGTATGTGTTTGACCTTAATACAAAGATTCCGGAACAGTTTTTCTTTCGTCTATATCTAAAAAAACGGCTGAGTAATAGCATTTTGAATTTCTCTTGTGGCTGACATTTTAAAACGACCTGATTTTTGTCACGCGATAACAGGCGTATTTATGAACCTATTTGGATGTAATTTGGTCTGTACATAGTACATACCAATGTCTCGACCGAGTTCGTTGGCCAGCTTCATTCGCCATCTTGTTTCAAAAGGGTTGCCTTTTAAAAAAAATTAAATTTAAAATTCAAAATGAGGTATTAAAAAATTGGAAAATGAAAAAGATTTTTTTTATGTGTTTGGCCTTGATACAAAGATTCCGGAGCAGTTTTTGACTGAAAATTTGTTCTTTTGTTGATATCTTAAAAAATGGTTGATTTATAGCACTTTGAATTTCTAGCATGGCTAACATTTTGAAACGATCTTGTATTTGTCACGCGATAACACACGTATTCGCCTATTTCCATGTAAGAAGGCATGTGGATAGTATACATCAACACCTCGACCAAGTTCGCTGGTCAGATTCATCAGCCATCTTGTTTCAAAATGGCGGCCATTAAATTAAAAAATATATATATATTTAAAGTGAGGTGCAAAAAAATTAGAAATTGAAAAAGGTTTCTTTCTTAACTATTTGATCTTGATATAAGGATTCAGGAGCATTTTTTGTTTGTCTTTACCTTAAAAAATGGCTCAGATATAGCAGTTTCAATTTCTATTGTGGGTGACATTTTGAAAAATCTGATTTTTTGCATGCGACAGCACTCCTATATATTAACCGATTCCGATGTGAGTGAGCATGTGCACAGCAATTACTAAGGTCTCGACCAAGTTCACTGCTTAGCCTCATCCACCATGTTGTCTTAAAATGACAGGCACTTTAATAAATTGCCGAATTTGTCAGCCAAATATAAGTTACTTTAAAGAAAAGCAGCTTGGATAAAGCTGACTTATTTCGCGAAATTCTCATTCATTATATTGATAAAAATTAGTATTGAATCTCCTATATTCGGTTTCCACTAAATTGAGCTTCGTGTGTTTGCATGATATAAGTTGGCTTTTTTTAAATAAGGATTATGAAAGCTACCTCTTCCTCCCGGCACTGGCCGGAAGGACTTTTGAATTTCTAGCGTGGCTGACATTTTGAAACGTCCTGAATTTTGTCACGCGATAAAAGGCGTATTTATGAACCGATTTGGATGTAATTCGGTGTGTACATAGTACATACCAATGTCTCGACCGAGTTCGTTGGCCAGCTTCATCCGCCATTTTGTTTCAAAATGGCGGCCATTTAAATATTTTTTAAAAATTTAAAATTTGAAATGTGGTACCAAAAAATTGAAAATGGAAAAATATTTTTTTCTTATGTATTTGACCTTTATACAAAGATTTCGGAGCAGTTTTTGTTTCGTCCATATCTTAAAAAATGGCTGAGTTATAGCATTTTGAATTTCTATCGTGGCTGACTTTTTGAAACGTCCTGAATTTTGTCACGCGATAAAAGGCGTATTTATGAACCAATTTGGATGTAACTTCGTTTATACATAGTACATACCAATGTCTCGACCGGGTTCGTTGGCCAGCTTCACCCGCCATCTTGTTTAAAAATGGCGGCCATTTAAATTTTTAAGAAAAATTTAAATTTGAAATGTGGTACCAAAAATTGAAAATTGAAGAAATATTTTCTTCTTATGTGTTTGACCTTGATAAAAAGATTCGGGAGCAGTTTTTGTTTCGTCTATATCTTAAGAAATGGCTGAGTTATAGCATTTTGAATTTCTAGCGTGGCTGACATTTTGAAACGTCCTGATTTTTCTCACGTAGTAACAGGCGTATTTATGAACCGACTTGGATGTACCTTGGTGTGTACATAGTACATACAAATATCTCGACCGAGTTCGTTGGCCAGCTTCATCCGCCATCTTGTTTCAAAATGGCGGCCAATTAAAAAAATTAAAAAATAAAAAAATTTAAATGAGATACCAAAAAATTGGAAAATGAAAAAGATTTTTTTGTATGTGTTTGACCTTAATACAAAGATTCCGGAACAGTTTTTCTTTCGTCTATATCTAAAAAAACGGCTGAGTAATAGCATTTTGAATTTCTCTTGTGGCTGACATTTTAAAACGACCTGATTTTTGTCACGCGATAACAGGCGTATTTATGAACCGATTAGAATGTAACTTGGTCTGTACATAGTACATACCAATGTCTCGACCGAGTTCGTTGGCCAGCTTCATTCGCCATCTTGTTTCAAAAGGTTTGCCATTTAAAAAAAATTAAATTTAAAATTCAAAATGAGGTGTTAAAAAATTGGAAAATGAAAAAGATTTTTTTTATGTGTTTGGCCTTGATACAAAGATTCCGGAGCAGTTTTTGTTTCTGAAAATTTGTTCTTTTGTTGATATCTTAAAAAATGGTTGATTTATAGCACTTTGAATTTCTAGCATGGCTAACATTTTGAAACGATCTTGTATTTGTCACGCAATAACACACGTTTTCGCCTATTTCGATGTAAGAAGGCATGTGGATAGTATACATCAACACCTCGACCAAGTTCGCTGGCCAGATTAATCAGCCATCTTGTTTCAAAATGGCGGCCATTAAATTAAAAAATATATATATATTTAAAGTGAGGTGCAAAAAAATTAGAAATTGAAAAAGGTTTCTTTCTTAAGTATTTGATCTTGATATAAGGATTCAGGAGCATTTTTTGTTTGTCTTTACCTTAAAAAATGGCTCAGATATAGCAGTTTCAATTTCTATTGTGGGTGACATTTTGAAAAATCTGATTTTTTGCATGCGACAGCACTCCTATATATTAACCGATTCCGATGTGAGTGAGCATGTGCACAGCAATTACTAAGGTCTCGACCAAGTTCACTGCTTAGCCTCATCCACCATGTTGTCTTTAAATGACAGGCACTTTAAGAAATTGCCGAATTTGGCAGCCAAATATAAGTTACTTTAAAGAAAAGCAGCTTGGATAAAGCTGACTAATTTCGCGAAATTCTCATTCATTATATTGATAAAAATTAGTATTGAATCTCCTATATTCGGTTTCCACTAAATTGAGCTTCATGTGTTTGCATGATATAAGTTGGCTTTTTTTAAATAAGGATTATGAAAGCTACCTCTTCCTTCCGGCACTGGCCGGAAGGACTTTTTGGACATACACCAGCAGCACGAACTCAAAGTTTAGAGAATGTGCAGAATACGGTAAAAAAAATAGACGAATTTATTTACTTCGACGATTCGAGCTTACACAACATTATATTGGGAAGCCATATTTGCACCATATCACAGCATTGAGCTCTGAAGGGTTGATATTGGTATTGTTTATGACGGTCGATTATCTACAAGTTGATATAGTAGGCCGGAGTGGGATGGGAGTGTCCTCTGTAAGGTCTTTCTAAGGGAACCTAACCCGTATTTACGCAAGGTTAGAAGAAAACTACGGACAATTTCGAACGATTAGGCTGACGTGCGCGATTGGGTCGAACTCAGCACCTCCCGTCTACCGTCTTTGAGAACAGAACCTCTCGTACAGCTGTGAATGTCGAGATTGTCGGACATTAGCTTATCTTAAATTTCTTATGCTAGTTTTTTCTTCTCTTTTTCTTTTTTTTTTTTGACTTGATGTAGTCAAGAAACCTTTCCACGAATGAAAAATTTCTATTTTCGGTAACGTATAATTTGAGTCATTTGTTCTTTGTGGGCTGTACTGGATTCCTAAACTGGACTGTGTTTAAAATTCAGTAACTTGCAAATGGTTACAATTATTAAAAGAAATTCTTGCAGGAGAGTTATGTAAGATATTAGAAGTATTTTTACTGCGGTTCTCGGTTTTAGTTCCCAATAGCAGAGATAGATGGCAAGCAATAAGCACTCAATGGAGGTCTAAACTGAAATCCCCTAGCATCATACGAAGGAAGAAAGTTAAATATATAGAATAGGCCCCTAAAAATAAGGTTGTATTGGAGAATGAGACCCACTCCATACATTTAGCTTCCTCTTTTCGCATTAGTGTTGGGCGTTTTCGGTTTTGGCCTTGATTGAGCACCTATGGCGCTAGATGTTGTCTTTATAATGCTTGTGTGATTATACATTGCTGGCATAATTGTCAATTCAGTATAAACTTGATTGATTTACACGAATATGGTTTAATAAAGTATACTGCTGTAACCTGAGACGACTATAAACCTGTTTAATTCTTCAACAAATCATCGATATTTATGTTGTAATGTGAAATTGTAAAACTGCAGTATAAGAATTGAAAAAGTCATTTGTAACGCGAGCAGCTAGTGGATTTGGTCTGCCCCTCAGCATTGATCTATCACTCTAAAGCGTAAGCTGAGTTTTCGAGGTGGTCATCCCTGCTTGCAGCGCCATCTATAGTTACTATTTGGAACTAAAGTCGGGAATTGAGGTAAAAAAACAGTACTGACATTTTACATTACCTTCCCGCAATTTTTTTTTTTTTTTTAAATAGCTGTCACCATTTACAGGTTATTGAATTTTAAAAACAGTCAGTCCATTTTAGGACACTCGGTATATGGAGTGCGATCGAACGAAATTGAAAAATATCTTGCTCTATTAATTTCTTCTACAATCGTTTTTCTTACATCATTGGAAAGAAAGTTCATAATTTAATCCTGAATACATTTTGCCATTTGTCTTTTTCACTTTCAATAATTTTCACTTTAGCTCTTTTCAAATTTGCTGTCGATTATATGATTTAATTTTAAACGTCTCTCAAGTTTCTTTTAGCGAATGCATGCATTCCTGTGTTCTAGAGCATTTTTATGCTCAGGAATTTTAGGATTTAATTTCTTCCACATGAAAAACCCACAATCTGGATTGGTTAACTTTGGAGGGCGATCAAGATAATTGGTGAATAGTAAAAAGAGAAAACAAAATATAGTGATTCCCTTAATTAAGTTATCCAATAAGCCGCAATCACCGTTAATAATTTCTCCACTAGGACTAGGTATAATTTTCTTGAACGTTAGTTTGAAAAATCGTAGTCCCTATGCAATCGCATATTTCATGTAATCAGCATTTTCATCCTGTGCTGGACCTTTTTTTAACAGCAAAGTAATGACCGAATGACTATAAGAATGATCCCATAGTGGAATCAGAATAGGTTAGCAATTCATATTCACTGAGGGTGGCAGGTGGCAGAAACTTTCGTATACGATGTAAAGGGCCCGCAGAGTGCAAAAATTTAAGAAACACTGTAATAAAATATCACAAAAGCATATTATAAAATCATCAGATCTAAAGAGCTCAATGAAAAGTAAATGTGAACAGCGCAATAATTTTGAAATGAAGAATGTACATACTTCCATTGGGAAAAATATTCTCGATATGTAAATATATACATTTAGTTTTACAAAATTATAGAATATCGAAGAGTGAAAAAAAATTCCAATGAAAATGATCGACGACAATAAAAAAAACTGAAATTGGTAGTACAAATTTGGCGCCCCTAAATTTCCGCGCCCGGGGCGACCGCCCCCTTCGCCCCCCCTTTCGCACGGTGCTGTCTCTGTAACTGCAGCTAATAATACATTGAAGATTGAAGTTACATTAATATTTATCAGTGAAAAAGATTTTACAAACATTATGATGTAAAAAACTGAGCCCATATGAAGAGAATTAATTAATTTAGAAATTATTAGTAATTCATTTAAATCAAATTTCATAATACATAACATTTGCCTACAATAAAGTTAGGATCAAGTGGTTAAGATTAAAACAACAATTTCCATGTTTAATTGCTTGCCATTGAATTAAGAACTTGCGGTGCATTAGACATTGGATAATTTCACGTAATTATCAGTGAGCCGTTAGTTGTGAGTTTTTGAGATAAAGTTTTAATCTTTAAGAAAAAGATCTTGCAATTTCAGCTACAGAAACTAGTAATGTAAGAAGCACACGCATCGAATATAGTTCATGCCAGGGTTATCAGTTTGGCTTCCACTTTTAATTCGAAATTTCAAATTCACATCGGAAGTTTTGGAAGAAGAATCTTTACTTTTTGTAATCACAAAATTTCCGTCATTAAATAAAGCAAACAATGCTATTTTTATTTTCTGGTGAGAATTTGGATTTTCTTAATAAAAATAGAGGCCAAACTGGTAACCCTGGTTTATGCTGGAAAAAATAGTTTTGTTACAATTGTCTAAAACAGTCAATCATTCTTTTGGGTTTCTACGTTCCGCCGTTTTTGATACCATATTCGATCTAATAGTTGCTTCCGACTGGTCGTTTTTGGAAGTTAAATTTTTGTAACAAATTTATTTGTGATAGATTAGCACGCTTTTGCAAGTATTAGTATGTGTAAGGTTAAGTGGTTTCTATTATTGTACTTTCTAAATCCCAACCAATTTATTTCAGATGGTTCGAAAAAGTTTTAGAGCATTCTCCAAGTTCCGCAGTAAGATCCGGACTTTGGTACGTGGATCAGCTTCAATTTATGCTTTCGATTTCTCATTGTTAAAGACAAAATGTCACACAAGATCTTCTCTATGCATAAAATTCTTACTGCCACCATGAAATTTCTTGAAGCAATGTTAAACTGGGCGTTCTCAATTAGTAATTGGGGTCAAAGGAAATGTTGAATTCAGACATTTTTTTCGGGTGGGATTTCTGCAGCTCTGGAAGGGGCACTTCGGAGTTCCGTGGAGGGGGTACCACTTCTAAACTATTAATAAGCATAAAATCCCAAATCATTCGATTGCACCCTTAACCCGTTCGAGACCAACATCTTTTACATGAATTTTATTCCTTTGACACCACTTTTTGTCAAATAATTAAATTTAGTTTATCAATAAAAAAAATGTCTTAATTAAATAAAGAAAATTTTACTTTTCTTTTTTGTGGTATCAATAACAAGTTATGTAAGCACCTTTTGAAGATGCATATATGCACCATGGTCCAGGAGAGATTAAACAACTTGATATGAGGATCAGAAGCCGCATCTCTATATATTTCAGCATTCACAGTTGCACTGGTAAAAATGTGTAGGTCAGTGTGGCCATTCAAAATGATGCCCACCCATACCATGATTCCACGACCTTTGTATCGATGACTTTCACGGATGTTTGCAGTTTTATTGCATGTGTTTTTCCCTCCATATGGTAACACGTCTGCAACAATTCTCCAAGCAAAATCAGGATTCATCGGTAAAGAGAACTCGGCTCTAGCCCGTGGTACTCCAATGACGGTGATCTCTGCACTACTTTAACCGGGCGCATGTCGCTACCGGAGTTAGAGGAATACAAATCATGGGTTTTCTTGTATGCAGCCCTTTTTTATACAGCCTGTTACTCACAGTAAATCTGGGTAGTTGAGTACCTGTTGCTGCATCGAACTCCCTTGCAATCTGAACTGACATCAGTTGCCTGTTTCTTTTAGCAATCGTTTCTATATAACGGTCCTGAGAAGCTACTGTGGTACATTTTTTACCTTGACGTATTTGTCTGTGCACATTACCAGTGTCTGTTAACCGTTTCCATATTCTTGACATGGCGCTTTTGGCTATTTTTAAGTATTTACAGACCCCTGAAAGTGTCTGTGCTGCTTCCATTCTACTTACCGCACGCCATTTTTCGCAATCAGTCAGATGTTTTATGGACGACAACGACATATTCCACCTACTACAAGCGAAAATTTCACCCAACTACACGTACAATCATCGAAATTAGACTTCAAATCACCCACATGCAATACTTGAAATTAGACCTCAAATCACCCACGTGCAATCCGTTTCACACGTGAACCGAAGGAATGGGCTGAAAAATTAGCATATTTTTCTGTAGCGAAGGTTAATCCCATTGGAATACGCGATAACGTTGACACTGAGTTACCAATCAATCACCTTTCATTGAAGTTCCCTTAATAGAATTGGCTGAGAGGTTCTGCTCTTGAAGCTGGTAGACAGGAGGTGCTGTGTTCGAATCCAATCGCGCCCGTCGGCCTAATCGTTCGGAGTTTTCGTGGTTTTCTTCGAGCCATGGATTTCCATGTGTAAATACGAGTTAGGTTCCCTTAGAAAGACCCCCACGGAGGGCACTCCCCCCTCGGGCCTATATCCGTAGAGTAGATAATCGGCCGTCAAAAATCAACCAACCAACCCTTAATAGAATTAACACAAGCACCTTTTTATGGTTGTTCCTTTAATTTTTCTCGCCAGTGTATTTTGAAAGTGGTAACAAATAATCAGTCCAAAAATAAAGTTACTTTTATTAATTGCTTGCAGCGGATTTAAAATAATTGATAATATTGACCGTTATAAAGTAAACAAAGATAGCGGTCGCGAAATTCAACCAATGTGCCATTATTGCGTTCGTGTAAACTCGTCTTTTCCCAAAAGTGTTCGCAACAGTTGGTCCCATCGAAGTCCAAGATAAAGAAGTTTTACGTTTAATCTGGTTTCACTAGATTTGTGTAAACGGAATAGCAGGTATATTTGCATAGTTATCCTTCCGTCTCGGGACATTAAAACGTTTCCGTTTACGAGAGGATTGATTCCCTGTTCACAGAAAACCTACCAAGAAGGAATCACAATTGGAACAAGTTTCATTTCAGATGTTTTTCAAACGTTAGCAATCATAAATATATAGTGTTGTTTTCGTCGAATCTTGAATTGTTTTCCTTGAGATAGGTCATCTTCACAGTTTTTACTGTAACCATAATTCAATTTATGCTCTTCAGAGGTGTACTATAGAGTGAGTACGGTTTAGCAGTTTTAATGGATAATGTGAAAACGGAAAGTGTTTATAACGGAATCCTGCCTAAAACGGAAATGTTCATTGTACCGGCGAAAGACATACCTTTGATTATACCTTTTAAGACGAACACCTGTTTAAAGCGGAATTTTTCACATGTTCCTTGTGATTCCGTCTTAGCCGTTTTTATTGTTGCATGCATCATTCAGTAAACTAGTTCTTCGTTCGGGGGGGGGGGGGGGGGGGGGGGTCCGGGACCCCCTTGCCTACGCCACAGGTCACTTTTTTTTTGCGGGTGAGTGATACATATTTATTTTAATGATAAGTGATTTTTCTTATATAATTCTTCTTTTGGTTAGCTTTACATTTTTAAAGTTTCAGAACCGCTCTTATTAAGCATTTACATCTTAAAAGAAACCACAATATAAAATTTCATGTTTCTAGTCTCAACATATTCAAAGAAATCTTAATTTTAGTTTGTCACTTTTGCTCCCTGTTGAACCACTTGGTCCCATAGGACATGTTCTTTCGAGTCCCATCCACTCTGAGATATTTATGGTGTGATTTTAGGCATGGTTTACAACACATTTTCTGTAAAATAATGTTCTTCCAGTCTCTTGTGCGCCTATATATTGAGTCCTTTCCCTTTGAGACATTGACAATGAGATTATTTTTAATTTGGCATTATGAACATATTTTGCTTTGACGTCAGTCTTCCAATTGTTCTATCAGTCGGACACTTGTTACACATGGCCATCCGCAACTTCATTTCCGGTTGAAATTGTTATTTCTAGTAAGTACTTTTGTATTGAAAGATATAATATTCTAGAAATTTTAATAACAGGGTTATATTTTGATTTCAACTTAAATAACCTTTAAACTTAACCTTTCAACTTAACCTTTAAAATTTTCTCTTTTGTGAATTCCGTAGCTTTAGTTTTCAATCTCAGCTTTAATAACCAACGGGAATTGAATATTTTCTATTATACTGCTTAGGGAAAACGGTTTGTTGGTTAAAATGGTTAATTAGTTGAAACCAATCCAGCATTTGTTAACATTTTCATAATGTGCCTAAACTTTTTTTAAAACAGTAGTTTTTAAAGAAAAATATAAAGGTGTATTTTTTTGCTACTTTTTATTTCAGTTACATTTTTAATATTTATTATGTAACTACTCTATATATTTCTCTTTCGAATTTTATTATCATATTTTAATCTGTTTAAACCTTTGAGACAGACAATAAAAGTGTTTTATATTTGTGAATATTCTCATTACAAAAGTTGATTCTACATTTACATAATTTAATCTCGAACTAAATCACCATTTGTATTGATGTCGGTACCACGGGTACCTAATTACCAGACCCAACAAGAGAAAAGGGTACCCCCCCCCCAAAAAAAAAGAACAAAAATAAAACATCAACAAAAAAAAATAATGTTTGAAAATCAAAAGATTTTTTAGTTTTTTTTAAATGCAAATATAGAAGTGCTTTGTACTTTTAGACGTAATCCGATTTTTTTTAAAAGTCTGATACATAGTCTAAAACAAACTACTTCACATTCACATATAATTTTCTCTTGATTCTCTTTCTCACCCCTCTCATAATCGTACATCATAATAAAATATCTTTAAAATTAACACATGGAGCCTGAATGAGTTCAAACACTTTTTTGAAAGCAAAAATTATATCATGTCCAACATATATTGAGCGAGTTCTGTTCATCTAATTAGGATAGAACTTATCAATTAGATAAAAATACCTTTTAAAGTATCTTATCAAACGAAATTTCCATAACCTTGTTAGAGCATGAATGACTAATCTTACTAATTTCCTCATAGTCGTACATTGCATATTTTAATGTATAAAAAGATATACAGACCCCTCAGTGGAATGTGTAACATGTGTTTAACAAAAAATCAGACACTACAATGTACAGGAAACATTTTTCCATTTTTGAAACTAAATGTTTTATGATGATCACATCAAAATAAATTAATTCTCACTATTTTTTCAGATTGCACAAAATTTAGGGTACCAAGTTTTTACGATGAAGTTGCATTTACAAATCATAGTTTAGCAACAGTATTTTTAATGCAGACATATTTTTTTTTTCTTTGTTTACAACCAAAATATTCCCACCGTTTTTAACTGCTTTTTCATTTATGCTAAATTTTTACAATGACTTTTAAGATATAGGCTCGAAATAGCAGACATTAAAATATAGCAATATTTGGAAAAAATAAAACCTGGAAGATATTTTGTACTATTTGAAGAACAATTTCATACAGCAGTAAATACTACCAAAAGCCATGCTTTGTTTAGATTCGCGAAACATTATTTAATAAGAAAATATTTAAAAGTAACAATAGTTTTGTATATTATTTTTGCATCTTTATTAAGCAAAAAACGTTATTTTATGTTTTGGTGGATTATAATTTTAGAAATGTAAATTCAGCCAAATAACTAAGACATTCCTCGGAATTTTTTATTTATGATATAACGAATTTAACAATTAATTTTTATTTGTTTACAATTCTTCTGTTGCCATTTTACAAAAAAAAAAAAAGAAAAATCATAATATAATTCTTTTAAAATGCGTAAGTATCGTCTGCGTAAATGATTTCACATAATAAGAATAAATTGTGTATTGGAATTCTTAACATTGAAATATACTTTTATAATTGAATTTTCACAAATTTTAATTTGTTAAAAATATGCTATAATTTTCATAAAAAGGGGTATTTTAAAAATATCATAAAATAAATAGTGAAACTATTTAATTAATCATGATTCTATCTATAATGACTGACTCCATGATTCATTTTTTCTTCTGAAAATATACGTGTTTAATTTTTTATTTGCAAAAATTTGTCCGTAATGGAAAAACATGTAAAATAAATTAATTAAAGTAATAAATTTTTAAGGTTATTCTGTAAAAAAAAAAAATATATATTGTGCAAATCTACAGATCATAATTTATTTTTATGTTTAATTTCAAGTCAAAATATTCAATAGTTTTTTGTAAAGTGTACGACAAAATGTAATTTATGTAGCCTAGTAGAGGATTCGCTTCGCCCATCTTAATTAAGGGCTATAAGCAACAGAAAACTTATGATAATTTGCCATACCAAAATTATGTCAGAACCAGCAGTTCAAATAATAGTTTCCCAGGGCTGCCATGAGAAAGCTTGCAGGCACTTACTTGATAGTAGCATGCCTGTATTTTCTCGTTCTGAGATCCATTTTTAAAAATGGAAGTCCAGTATGACAGGGTTGTGCAATATGGCATCTTATGGATCCTTTTTAAGGTTTTCTTGGCAAACTTTTGAAGGTTTCCTGTTACTAGTTTTTTTTTAAAATAAATTCCATTTAAAAGGACACTTTTAAAAAAATAAATAATTTTCATCATTAATACATGCATTAATATTTCCATAGCTTTAAAACCTCTGAAAGTGTATTTCATGTATTAAACTCCAAAAATATACTTTAAAAATTTAATCATGCATATTTTCCCGTTTTGTAGTTATTCTTTATAATATTCTGTTTAATGTATTTATAGTGATTAAAATTGGTAATAACTTCTTTAATATGTTAAGAAGTATAATTTTGAATAATTCATCATCTCCCTCCCCTTTCTCTATACATAAAAATTCAGTTTTTCCTTCCTTTATTACACTGGCCCATTGATTGTTTTATAATGGTAAAGAGGGCTAATTTTTCCTTTCCTTTTGAAATTTTCAGATTTTTTTTTTCTTATTGTTAATAAAAATTGATAAAACCATGCGAAATGATTTCCATCAATAAAAGGTCTTTCATGCTATCTCTCAGAGACTACAAATGAATTGGTCACTATTATTCCTGCATTTTTCTTCTACCATTTTATAACAATAAATTTATACAGCCAAAATAGTCTAGGAATATTCCCCATCCTAAAAAACCTAGCAATATCTCTTACTTTTATAGATTAGGTCGCTTTCATTACATATAAAAGAAGCTACCTATTGCAGCCATCCAGAAGAAAACAAATCTGGAAAATTTCGGTATATTTTCCAGGATCATTACCCCCCAGACCCCAAAACCACCCTCAGCTTAAACGTTGATTTATACATGTATATCTGATCTTTGTCGCACAATAGCACTCTTAACACCAATATAAACCAATTTGGATGTAACTAAGTATATATATATTGAAGATTTCGATAGAGTTTGTTGCCCAACTTGGTCTATCATTTTGTTTCAAAATGGCGGCAACTTAAATTTCAAACTAAAAAATGATGGACATAAATCATCAAGACGAATAACTGTGCTAAAAATAAACTAATTTCCTCAGTTACATAAACAATATAACTTTTAAACTTAGCCATAAGTCTCTTTATAGTGCTTGCTAATGAATTTAACCTTGAAAATCCTTTGATAAAGATAATGACTTGTTGAATGGCTAATTTATACTCATAAACTACAGTGAACTGATTTATTGTTATTATTATGTATCTTGCAATGTAAACATTTTTATTCATTCTGAAAAATGTAGCTAACCAAGGAAGAGCATATACAAAAACTCTCTTATTTACAATTTAAATAGTGCAAAATGTTGCTGCTTCTTCATTTGACAAAATACAAGTAATCTACAATTTCTTTACTTAAAGGAGGCATCAAAAGTTATGGAGAATATAATTAGATCTCCAAATATAAAGTGAATAATATCTTCAATTAATACATTTGGATTAAAGGTAGAATGTGGATTTACACCATTAATGAATAAGTATCCTGAAAAAGGGTAAGTCCCAGTTTACATTTCTTACTCACGCCTATTTAATGGGATGTGAAATCCTATCAAGATACGGTAACATGTAAATAATTAAAAGTTAAGAAAATGGCAGCTTCTAAAGACAATTTAGAGATTGAAAAACTAACAGCTACGAACTATTCAATATGGAAGTTTAAGGCCGAAATGATGTTAACTAAAGAACATTTATTTCATGTAATTATGGAAGACCTGCCTAATCCAATTATGGATGCTTGGTCCAAAAGTGATAAGAAAGCCTGTGCACTCATTAATTTAACAATTGATGATAATCAGATTACTCATGTTAAAAATTTACAGACAGCCGGACAAACTTGGCAAGCTTTGCACGAAATCCATGAACAACATAATTTGTCTAGCAAACTTAATCTCTTAAGGGTGTATTCGAAAAATACTTTTCCACCCTCAAAAGCTCGAAATTTTCTGAGACATTTTCAGACTCATTTTTAAAAGTAAAAACATGAAACTTGCTGAGGTGATTTTTGAAGAGATGTATAAGAGGCCATGTGATTTAATTTTTCGCTCAATTAATCAGAATTTGATTTTTAAACAATTATTTTCTGAGTATGATCATTTTTTTTATTCCCAGATCTCCCGCTTCGAAAAATTCGGTTCAAAACTCCAACTTTAACACCATTTTTTGCAATATTTTCTGCATTTATCAAAAAATCGACAAGCATGGCACATTATGTTGTTTCTAAATAAGAGAATTTACCAGTTTGATGCGTTTGAGAGCAAAAATGAATTAAAAAATAACTCAGAAAATAAGCAGTTTGGATTGGAATACACCCTTAAGGCTCCTGTCCCTGCCTGCGAAGACACTCACGATCTAATGCTAATCCTATGGGGAGGGATTTTCCTAATATCTCGTTTGCATTTCGACATTTTTAAACAATTTTTTTTTTGCATTGGATAGCCGAGATCCGTCTCTAAGGCACACATTTTTTACTTTTTCGATTTTGATTGCAGATATTTTTTAGAATGACACTTTCATTTTCAGAACCGGTTTTGAAAGTGAAAGTAACTTTATAAAAAATATCTGTGACCCAAATCGAAAAGGTAAAAAAGATGCACTGTAGAAACGGCCCTCGGCTATCCAATGCAAAAAAAAAAAAAAAAAAAAAATTTAAATGTCGAAATGCAAACGAGATATTAGAAAAATCCCTCCCCCATAGGATTAGCATTAACTTGTGAGTGTCTTCGCAGGCAGGGACAGGAGCCTTAAGAAAACTTTATGGCATTAAATTAGCGGAAGGTGGCAACGTTGTTAATCATATTACAAAAATAATGGAAATAGTAGATAAATTAGCGGCCATAGGAGAAGTTATAAATGATAACTACATTTCTGCACTGTTATTATGCTCCCTACCCCAATCTTATGATACTCTGTTTACTGCTCTTGAATCGAGAGAAGAAAATCAGCTTACACCATCATTTATTAAGTCTAAACTTATTGACGAATATAACCGAAGATATGATAATGATGAGAGACTAGAAAATACTGCCAGAGCATTCAAAGCCCAGAAAAGATACAATAACAAAACAAGTAATAAATACTGCTCCAATTGTCGGATGAGAAACCATTATAACCAGGAATGTTGGCATAACAAAGCCAAAACACACCACAAAATCAACATATTAGACCAAACAAAAAACATTACATCACTAGTTTTCCAAAAGAGTGAAAACAATTTTAGAAGTGAACAAACACCGGAATCGAACTGTATATACAGTCACTCCGAAAACAAAAACAATACATGGAGGGCGAGTGAAAATAAAAATTATGCCTTTATAACGCAAGGAATAGAAAACAAAACATTTATAGTAGACAGTGGCAGCTCGAGCCATATTGTACATTTAGAATCAATGTATACAGATATAAAATCACGTGAAAAAACAAATGTAACCATCGCAAATGGAAAAAAAAACTTATCAGTTACAGGTCAGGTGATGTAAATATAAATATGCGAACATCAGACAAATAAATTCATGAAATAACACTTAAAGATGTATTACTAGTACCTGAAATCGAAACAAATTTATTATCAGTTAGCAAAGTGACACAAAATGGATATGAAATTATATTCAGAAATGACAGATGCATGTTCAAACTTAACGGAGAAATATGTTTAGAAGAGTGAAAAGTAAATAATCTATACAAAGTTCAGTTAGCATTTGAAAACTACGCAAACGTAGCACAAAGCTGCAACAACAAAAATTGCCCAGAATTATGGCACTGTAGGTTAGGACATAGAAATCTAACATCAATTAAAGAAGTTATACAGAAGGAATTAGCTAGACGAATCCAAATAAACAGCTGTAAGCATAACATAGATTGCAAACTGTGCATTAAGGCAAAATTAACTGATGAATCCTATCCAAAAATTGAAGAGTATAGAGCAACTAAAAGACTCCAGCTCATTCACTCCGACGTGTGCGGATATTTTCAAACACCGACAACAGGAGGGAAATCATATTTTTTTACTTTTATTGATGACTACTCATGATTTATGATCATATACTTATTGTCTAGAAAAAGTGAAGTTTACGAAAAACTTAAAGAATTCATCGTGTTAATTAGCAACAAATTCAGAGAAAAACCGAAAGCAATTAGAACGGATAACAGAGGGAAATTCGCATCAGATGAAATTGAAAATTTCTTCAGGGCTAATGAGATAAAACATCAACACACAGTCCCATATTGCACGAGCCAGAATGGTGTGGTAGAGAGGAAAAATAGGTTGTTAGTTGAGATGGCAAGGACAATGTTAAGTGAATCAATATTACCATTAAAGTTCTGGGGGGAAGCAATTTGCACAACAGACTACCGACAAAAGCAAATGAAAAAACACCATACGAGTTATGGACAAACAGACAGCCAGACTTAAGTTACGTTAGGGTATTTGGCTGCAATGCCTTTGCGTACATCAGTAAAACCAGAAGACAAAAATTACACAATAAAGCTATAGAGGGAATTTTCATCAGATATGATAATGAATCCAAAGGATACAGAATATACATAGGGAGGAAATGAAATAGATTGCAAGAATTGTTAAATTTCTCAAAAGCAAATTTAAATACAGAAAAAAGAAAGTAGAAAACAAACCAAAACAAGATGAAAATTGGTTAATGAAAACCTTGTAGAAATAGAAAATTCAAATAGCAACGAGACACCATCCACGTCAAATCAACCAGTAGCGGAACCTAGGCGATCAGATAGAATTAATAAAGGTGTACCTCCTGATAGGTTAATATACATGGTTAAGAGCGAAAACGCTACTGAGCCAAGAAATTATGAGGAAATCAAAAACATGGAAAATTTTAAGGATAAACAAAATTGGATAGACGCAATGAAAAGTGAAATGAACTCCCTTATGAAAAATAAAACTTGGTATATTGTATAACCTCCACCAAATAAGAGAATAATAGGTTGCAAATGGACCTACAAACAAAAACATGACAACACAGGAAAAATATAAAGCACGTTTAGTTACAAAAGGATATTCACAAAAATTCGGGGAGGATTATGATGAAACTTACGCACCAGTCGTATCATATACAACAATAAGAGCATTATTAATAGCAGCATTGCATCAAAATTTAGATGTAAAACATATTGATATTAACACAGCATTTTTACATGGAGAGCTTCAGGAGGAGATATACATGTCACAACCAGAAGGTTTCATTGAACCAAATCAGGAAAATAAAGTATGGAAGCTAAACAAAGCCATACATGGACTTAAGCTGCGAGAGCGTGGCATAATAAAATTTCAGAAACACTAAAAAAGATGAATTTCAGTCAGAGCAAATTTGACTCATGCCTTTTTACGTGACAAAGGGGCGATAACACAACATACATAATAACATATGTAGATAAATTGCGGGAATAGACGAAATAATAGAGGAAGTAATCACGAGCTTAAATAAAGAATACAAGCTAAAGAATTTAGGCGACGTCAGTAACTACCTATCCATGAACATTAAAAAAGTAAGTAAAAGCTACATGATAAATCAAACTCTTGAAAATAGAGGAATTAATCAGGTAAATTTAATTTGCAAGACGCAAAACCATGTAGCATACCCATGGAGACAAATTACACACACTTTAATGATGAGAATAACATTTTACCAAACAACACATATTACAGACAAGCCATAGGAGCACTTCTGCATCTAGCAACTATAAGCAGACCTGACATCTGTGCAGCAGTAAACATTCTTAGTAGAAGAAATGCATCACCAAGAATGAAAGACTGGAATGCAGTAAAAAGAGTGTATGATATTTAAAGACTACAAAAAATTATAGTCTAGTTCTAAGCGGAGAAAAGAAGCCGATACATGAAGTTTATGCGGATGCAGATTGGGGAAGAGATGTAGATTCACGAAAATCAACAAGTGGGAACCTATATATGTTAGGGGGAAATCCCATACAATGGTCGACCAAGAAACAATCCTGCATTGCATTATCATTGGCAGAGGCCGAGTATGTGTCAGCAGCAAATGCAGCAATTGAAATAAAATGGCTAGTCAATCTACTGGAAGAATTAAACCTACAACAAACACTACCAATAAATCTATATGAAGACAACCAGTCCACGATTAAGATGATAGAATTAGAAAAGCACTCAAGTAAAACAAAACATATTGAAACCAGATTTCACTTGATTAAACAACTAAAAGAAGAAGGGACTATCAACCTAAAGTACTGCCCAACCAAATTGATGATAGCAGATCTGTTTACCAAACCAGTTCCCAAGAAGGAACTTAAATTTGTGCACTGTTAAAAATTTGCAGCATTCTGGCAAGTCATTTGACCATTTTTTCCGAAAACGGTTACACAACCGTAATTTTAATACTATTCTGACCATATTATTGGCCATTTTATGGTCAGAATATAGTTAAATTATGGTTATGAAACCGTTTTTTCAAAAAACGGTCGAATGACCTGCCAGAATGCTGCAAAATTTTTAACAGTGTGTGACAGTAAAACTTCAGAAATTAAGGAAGAGTTGATGGACATAAATGATCAAGATGAATAACTGTGCTAAAAATAAACTAATTTCCTCAGTTACATAAACAATATAACTTTTAAACTTAGCCATAAATCTATTTATAGTGCTGATGAATTTAACCTCGAAAATCCTTTGACAAAGATAATGACTTCTTGAATGGCTAAATTATACTCATAAACTACAGTGAACTGATTTATTGTTATTATTATATATCTCGCAATGTAAACATTTTTATTCATTCTGAAAATGTAGCTAACCAAAAAAGAGCATATAAAAAAGTTCTCTTATTTACAATTTAAATAGTGTTAATTAAATAGCATAAAATGTCACTGCTTCTTCATTTGACAAAATACAAATAATCTACAATTTCTTTACTTAAAAGAGGCATGAAAAGTTATGGAGAATATAATTAGATCTCTAAATATAAAGTGAATAATATCCTCAATTAATACATTTGGATTAAAGGTAGAATGTGGATTTACACCATTAATGAATAAGTATCCTGAAAAAGGGTAAGTCCCAGTTTACATTTCTTACGCACGCCTATTTAATGGGATTGAAAATCCTATAAAAAAATATACAAAAAAATTAGAAATCCAAATTTATTTTTTGCTTAAGTGTTAGGCCTTCATACAAGGATTCTGGAGCATTTTTTGTTTTGCAACATCTTAAAAAACAACTGAGCTATATACAAGGATTCTGGAGCATTTTTTGTTTTGTGACATCTTAAAAAATGGTTGAGCTATAGCAGTTTGAAATTCTAGGATTGCTGGCATTTTGCAACAAGACAACAGATTAAAAGAAAGTAACGGATTAGTTCACGAGTTTTAGTGAATGTGGTTTCTCACAAATTGTCTTTCATTGTTGTAACCATGTTTTCAACTCTCATAGCATGAAACTATATATTCAAAACTGTTAGCATCAAATTCTCACCAAGATTGGTGACACATGGCAACATATCACAATGCATGAAGCCAGCTTGGCTATAGCAGAACAATCTGGTGAAATTCTCATTCCAATTCAGCATTGGCGAAAACTGAGAATATTCTCTAACCGGGTTCTTTGCATTACAGCTTCGTGCTTTCGAGTAAAATTAGCTAAAATCTTAAAACCAACTAAGAAATAAGGACGCTAACTTTTTCTCGAAGTACAGTCTGAAAATCCTTTTTTTAATTATAGGCAAGATTAAAGTTTCTGGCACCTTCACCATAAAAAATATTTGAAAATAGGTCCTCGCAAAAAAAAATGTATAATTCAAAATTTACTACAATTTATGTTTTTCTGTTGTTTTTGCCTGAAGTCTAAATATCGTAGGAGGGTTATGTTTACCATAGCACTGTTAGGTGCATTTTCACTGTATAAGGCATATGTGTACTGCTACTAACAGGTACCTTGCATTGACGTCATGTTGCTATTAGCAATGACTGATACTCTCTGACCCAGTATTGCATCTGGAGCCCACTCAGAACTCCCTGTTTGCCGTTAAAAGCATGTGTTGTCTTTCTATTAATTTAGATTATTATTATTATAGTGCTAATAAGTCAAATCGAGAGCACCACATTCGCCTTATATTTGGGCGCCGTATGAAGCGGTGTCAGATTCTTCTGAACATGTGACATCATGTGCAAGCCGTCTATACTGTGAGATAATAATTGCTGTATGTTTCGTGTCAGATGAATAATGGCGATGGCGCCCTCTATTGTTTGCCAAGAGCTGAGGGGTGCTCCTGTTAATTGAAAGTTTGGACATCCCTGCAGTATGACATATCACAGGTATATTTTTTAATTTGAGATATGTAAAAAAAAATGCAATTTTAGCTACTTTAAAGTGTTATAAATACACTCAGTACAATTTTATGGAACAATCGGTGTAGCACTTGAATATTAGCTTAGGGATTTCGCTTTCACATAATTAAATAATATTATGCAACTTAAAGAAGTAGCCTACATTTCAATTAAAATCACAATGAAACAAAAACACAATGTATAACAAGAGTAAAAATAAAATTTATTTTTACACTTTTTTCTCACAAGCACATGAAATACAGATAATACTGAAACCATACATGTCAAAATTCAATTGTGCATACAAACACTGTGCATCTTAAAAGTATACAAGGCACAGATATATAAAAAGTAAATATAAATAAATTGATAAAACATCAGAAAAAATTAAGTACATAACAATTAGATAGAACAATAATTTTAAATGAATCAGAATTAAAGAAATAATATTTAATTTGTATATGTGTGTGTGTACGCAGAAACATCACCAGAAAATCACCAAACATGAAAGTTAACATCTAAACTTATAGAAAGGATTTTAATAGAGTAAATGAATTTTACAAAATTGAAGGTAATTTTTTTCTAAAATATTGAAGAAATTCCTATTTTAATTTTAATTTAGTAGACTAAACAAATTTTACAAAATTGAATGTAATTTTTTTTCAAAATATTAAAGAAATTCCTATTTTAATTCAATTTAATTAAAACAAAAATTAATGTATAATTCTAAACACTATTTTTTTTTAACAATGGCAAAAAATGTAGCATATCTCATTGTTCACTTTAGCACTCATTTTTGTGCAATTTCAGTTCGTGGATATACTGTAAAAGCACTTATTTTTGCGAGCCGTAATTTTCGCGAAAATGAAGATATCGGTGATTTTGCGAGCTGAAAATTTCACAAGTTTTATATGAACCAAACCAAAAGTTGAAAAATCCCAAAACTACCTAAATAGAACCCCGTTTGCATAAGGCATTTTAAGAAACTTCCTCTGGTCCTGACACAATGATTCGATACATCGAGAATATTCTTGTACGTTATTATGAGAAGCAGAGAGAGCTACTCGGGCTAGTTCCAGAACAACCTGGTGTAGCACCGTTCGACGTTTTTCAGGCACACCAAGATCCTTTTTTTCTGGCTGCTCTAGAAATGAGGAATATTATTCCAGTTTTTGTACCCGCTTCCAGCACAACAGAGCTCCAGTCTTTGGACTTAACTATAAACGGCGAGTTCAAGCATTTGCTCAAGAATGAGTTTATTGAGTGGTATTCTAATGAGCTTAAATTTCTAGAAGGAAAAAGAATCTGTGGACCTGTGGATATCACGACTAAAACCGATCCATGCTTCTTGGCTTGTGCGCACATTTAACGGTGTTGAAGTCAAACATGAGATAATTTTGAATGGCTTCAAAGAAGCTGGTATAAATATTGTAAGTGAATGAGCTGCATTCCAGTAGTTGTATTCTTGTTTTTATTCAAGAAATAGTTGTATAGTATTCAAGAAATTTAATACTTATTTCTTAATTAAGTAACTGTATCATTAAATTTTTTATAAGTGAAAAATTTCCAATTTTCTATTATTATTTAAAGCGAAAAAAAAAAAAATTTTGCGAGGCTTAAATTTTCGCGATTACGACGGGATCGCGAAAATTAAAGCCTCGCGAAAATAAATGCTTTTACAGTATTTAAAAAAGAAAAAAAAAAAAAAAAAATTATTTAAGGGTGTATTCGAAAAAATATTTTTCCACCCTCAACAGCTCGAAATTTTCTGATACATTTTCAGACTCATTTTTAAAAGTAAAAACATGAAACTTGCTGGGGTGATTTCTGAAGACATGTTTGACATGCCGTGTGATTTCATTTTCAGCTGAATTAATTAGAATTTGATTTTTAAACAATTATTTTCTCAGTATGACCATTTTTTTCATTCCCAGATCGCCTGCTTCGGAGAATTCGGTTCAAAACGCTAACTTTGACAGCGTTTTTTACAGTATTTTCTGCATTTATCAAAAAATTAAGAAGCACGGCACATTATATAGTTTCTAAATAAGAGAATTTCCCAGTTTGATGCGTTTGAGAGCAAAAATGAATTTTAAAATGAATCAGAAAATAAGCAGTTTGGATCGGAATACACCCTTAATGAAGAAATATGACGAAGAAAATAAGTATAGAGTATAATTCACTTTAAATAATCATCCACAATTTTGGTAAATACTCTAAATTCTTGGAAGAAGGATAAAAAAGTAATAACCACAAACTGAATAAAAATAATGGTCACAAAACATACAACAATTTTTTTATAAAACTTTCTTTCCTGAAATTATTAGCACAATAAACTATATAAATTTAATTAATTTGTATACAAATAACTTATCACAATTCAAACATCTGTGAGATATATACTTTAAAAAAATTGATAAACACACTTGTGTGCAATTATAGATAACAATATGAAGCTTTGCAATTTTTTTTTTAAAAGGAATAAAAAATGGGGACATATAAGTAGAATAAATATACTTTTCAATGAGGCAATGAAATTATCATAATAAATATTAACATATTATCACAATCAAGTCACAATACATATAAATAAATTAAATATTAATAAGCATGATATAATATATAACAATTTTAACAAATATAGCACTGCAATATGACCATGTCACTCTGTATTGTATAAATATTATGTATTGATAAATGACATAAACCATTGTAACCTAACAGTCAGCAACATGAGCAATTTCTTGACACTGAGTAATATATAGCAGTAATTTAAAATCTCACTAGCACTAGATTAAAATAATATTCTCCTACATTTAAACAATTATGCTTTTAAACTTAATAAAAATAAATGAAATTCTACAAAAAACAATCCAAGTCTTGTCTATAATTTGTTCATACAATAATAATAATAATAATAATAATAATAAAAATATAGGTATGAGAAGAGAAGTGGAAAACTAGACAAATAAAAAAGAGCTGCAGCTACAATGAACTTAAAATTTATAAATAATTCTTTGTTACTTTAAACATTAAGATTATTTAATACATTATGGTTATTGGAACATCATTGGCACCAAAGTTACCAATATATACAAAAGTCATTTTTGGTTGGATGTTCGTTATACAAATCTACAGTTTTTGACTGATTTACAACTTGATATACATGTTTTAGAACATGCGTAAAATTACAATCAACTTAAAAAAAATTATCAGACCACTCTTTATCTCTTTTTTCAACCACCCTCCACAGTTAATCATTATAAAAATCTCTCTTTTTTTTTAAATTTTTTAATGCAAAGTTATTTTCGGTTAACAAACCCTAAATTTAAAAGAAAGAATAATATGTGTACTTTGTTTTTATAAGCAGACACAAATTCAGACTCATTTGCATTTCAGAAATTGACATCATTCTAAGCAGAAAATGTGCAGTTTCATATATAAAATTTAAACTTTAAGTGCATTAAAATGATGTAAAACCTTCATTTAAATAAATATATCAGAAGTTTAAAACATCTGCATAATACAGGCATTTCAATTTCAAGAACAAAAAAAAAAAAAAAAAATCAGAAAAAAAAAAATAAATAAATATATATATATATACTAAATATAACTTCAATTTCAAGAAAAAAATATATATATATACTAAATATGACGTCACTTTCAATAAGTATGATGTCTCACTGACTCTAAACAAACGCTAGATTAAGTTAAACACAATTATTCTAATTGGTAAATAAATCATATCAGAGTGTAATTACGTATCCAGTGATTTCTGTAGTTCCATTACCTGTGATTTATTCTGTTGAGGTGAACCAGATTTCAAACCAGATACTATAATCAATAAGGTTAGCTGGGTGAAAAAGTTCCACGAGATTTGTCCGGAATAGCTCAGATCGCAGAGCATTGGCGGCTTCAGCCAAGAGATCCCTGGTTTGAATCCTGGTGCAAACATTTTTTGCCCAGTTGGATATTTACATCTGATCTAAACAACAGGTTGCTACATTTCCTATTTCATTTATATACTATAGTTACAGTAAAATATGTTTAACATGAAACTGAGGGGACCGAAATTTTTTTTCATGTTAAAAGAATTTTGCGTTAAAAGATTCCTTAAAAAAGAACAAAACTCAGAAACATTTTCGACGTCGTCAAATTTTATTTTGATTTTCTGTTAAACTACTAGTAAGTTGCATCCATTTGGATAAAAAGCAAGTAAACAAAATATTGTTTTGGAGGGGAAAAATCTAATCTTTTTTGAAGTGTCTTTTCCAACATCTTGGGATCCAGCTTCTTTAAACCAAATAAGCAAAGCTGTCTCTAAATCTTCGTGCTTAGCAGTTCTCATACGTTTTCTCTCAGACTTAAACATACTGTGCTCAAACATTAACATAATGGGATCCCTGTTTTTTATTATTGTTGATAATGTAAAATCGGCAATGCAAAACTTTTTGCAGATTTCTGTTTTTGTCCTTCTGTTTCATTAACTGCATTAAGCAGCTTCATCTTCATTTGAAGCGAAATAGCAGTTTGTTTTCGCACCAATTTCTCAGCAATTGTGCTCATAAAACATAAGCTAATTTACAAAAAACATGAAAATTCACTGATTTTCACCCAACATTCAACGGTTTTAACACAAAATTCACCAATTTCAACTCAAACTTACTAGCTCGAAAGCGAATTTTTTTCGTGTTAAACCATTTTTGTTTCATGTTAAAAGAATAAAAATGTGTTAAATTGGATCCTATACTGTCCGGACCGCTAAATCATTTTGTGTTAACCAATTTTTCATGTCAAGCGTTTTTGTGTTAAACGTATTTTACTGTATATACATTTTATACTATTTATAACAACCGTTTTCTTAGAGTCAGTTCTTTCTCCCTTTAAACAAAGCTTCATGACAGACATCACAGCTGAAAGTATCTAGAAATTGATGTCCCTTTAACAAAATTATTGTAGGTTTAGTTTTCTTTCTATTCTAAAAAAAAATAACTACCGCTGTCACCCCGCCGCCGCCGGTTTTGAATTTTTTGTGACCGGAGGTCTTTCTTCGTTAATATTAAGAATAATAATGCATACAAAAATATGGAAATCGGTAGTATTATACAGAAATGTTTGATAAACACGCTGATGCAGACAGTTTTCAAATCGAAGAATTATTTTAAGAGATATTTAATGCTAAAGTTGGACAAAATTGTTCCACTAAAAAAGTTTTATGGGAGCAAAAACTATACATCGGAATTTAATAATTTTTAGATCATTTTATATGTTATAATTTCCCGGTATGCAGAATTCATTTATTTTTTTAATTTGACTCATTTTTTGAGGTTTCATTTCTATTTTAAATTCAAATTTTCAGCATTTCAAGAGATATTTTTTACTTATTATAGAAAATTGTACTAATTTAACCTATTGCCAACTGCATAAACAACGGAAACAATAATGATTGCTTCAAATTAAAAATTTATTTACATGTGACTATTATAAACAGAAAAGATACTTTCAAATTAAAATTAAATAATTGCGTATAAAAAGCAGGAACTTATTAAAAATTACGTCATAAAAAGTATACACGTGAATTTTAAAAGAGAAAGGATATTGTAAAATAATAAATTCATTAACATGCTTTAGAAGTCTTAAATAGAAGAAATTATGTCATATTTACGTCACATTACAGTTATTACATAAAATGAACACAAAATAATATTGCAAAACAGTTTAAATTTACAAATTGTGCTAGACATTTATTTGATATTTTGAGAGGATCGTTTCAACTATTTTTGTTAGCAAAGCGCAAATAATATTTCATTTCTAACAAAAGTATTTTCACGTGAATATTTAAAAGAGAAAGAATAGCTTGGTCAAAATTACGTCAGATTAAAAACGATTAATTTAAAGTGTCGGAGACAAAGACTCTGTTTACTTAATTCCTTTTATATTAGCTTATTTTGAAATGTTGTTACACGTGTCTATGTTATCAAGTTATTTTTATTTCGACGTTTTATTTGTATTTTTATTAATGTTGTACTAATTTATTTGTTCTTTTGTTATTTAAAATAAAAATTATGTCAATTTGTATAATTTGGCGAGTGGTTTGGCGATTTATATAATTTGGCGAAATTAGTTGAGGGATAATCAAGTAGTACCGCAGCGGATTTGGCGTTAAAATTTCCCAATCAAAGAGAAATGAATAGAAATCCGTTTATAGGGAGATCGCCACAGTTTTTTAAATTATAATTCAATCTTTCGAAATCTTTTTAAAGCCGATCAAATTAGCGTGCATTTAGAGTCTGCGGTGTCTGGACGGGGGTTGGCGAGCGTAGTTCGTAGGGGGCCGATCCCCCTAGTTATGAATAAAAAAATAAGTTTCCATTTAAAAGTATTCAGGCAATCCATGCTGAGCTACCAGTGTTAAAGATGCCAGATAAACTGCCTGTAACACAACATAGATAATAATCGTTTTTAATTTAAAACACTAATAGTTTCTTTATATTTAGTATATATTTTAGACTGCCTGATAACTACATCAAAAAGCATTTTTGGTAGTTTTGTATTGAAAATTGGTTAATCGGGAAACTTTTTACTATTTATAGCAGCTTTTGTTTTTCTGAACTTTTCAGTGTTTAAGTGTGTAGTTTGATTACATATCTGTTAAAATCATATTGAAATTATAATTCACTTACATTCCTGAAGATGACCATGGAAGGGGCTGAAATTGTATAATATTTTAATGTTTTTAATCAATATTAAATGTATACACATCAATATTAAATGTAAAACACCAATATAACAAAGAATTTGTGGTTTATTCATGTCTCATTTATTTAAATTTTGTTAAATTCGTATTTATTTATTTTTTTGTTGAGTTGTAATTTTGCTTGGCAATTTAGTTATAGAATATTACACGGATTCAAACAAATACTGAATTATTTAGACTGTTTTAAGAGCAAATGGGTTAATCTTTTGTAATTTTGCTATCTGTAGTATGATATTGAAACTAATCTTTGAAATTTTTTTTTGGCTAAGTAAGAATTTTTGACTTGTAAATAAATAAATAAAGACTTTTTTGAATTTTTGTTGGCAGTGTGAAACCAAAAGTTAAGATTCTAGTTACCTAAATACACAAAAACTGCAGATTGAATCAAATATAATGGCAAAGAAAACTACAGTAGAAGATATTTATAATGCAAACCTAAAAACGCAAGGTTTTGCGCCGTATAGAATTTTGCTTTATATAGATTACTTAAACTTACTTTACTAAACATGTCTGGAACATATCCAAATACAATAGAATTGTGAATTTTATAATTTTTTGCTTAATACAGATCATTTCACACATTTTTAAATTACCTTGTAAACATAATCCAAAATATGCCTCAAAATTATTATATTACTTATTTCAAAATTTAATAATATAAATATTTTCATTAAAAAAACTAAGGAGATATAGATAAAAAAAATGTATGAACGTAGTCCTCTAGAGGGTAGCAATATTTCTACAATAAGGATTGCAAGCACTTCTTAACTGCAAAATGCACTGTTTACATCTGAGAAGTTATGCTTTATAAAAAGAAATTGCATTATAAAGATCTGCTACTGTACTTGAAAACTGCTGAGAATTTGGCCATTTATTTACTCACAGCATCAGTAATTCTGTTACTTAAGCCATATATAAATATTATTACGATATATAAATATATTGATTTAAAAAAAAAAAAAAAAAAAAAAAAAAGCATTGTAAATTGTTAAATTTTTCATGTTAAGAAAAAAAAAAGGTATAAACAGAAAAAATGAATACATTTCATGACAAAGTCTAACTATTTAATCTATATTTCTACTAATTACAAGGCCACTTGATTTGGAAAGTGAATACAAATATTGTGCATTTTTTTAGATATAAAATATTAGCTAAGTTGTTTTTTAATAATTATTCTAAACCGGAGAAATTAAATGAAGAACAATTTTACATTTGTACATAGATATTCAGTAAATGTATTTATAAAAAAGCCTTATAAAAATATGTCAAAGCACCATAACAACAGATAAAATAATAAACAATAAATTTAATAAAATACAGCAAAGATTAAAAACACATTCTTAAAAATTGTTCTTTAAAATACACCATAAAAGTACAACAAACATCACACGACGATAAATCATTCATTTAAAATGTACATGCGAACAGATTTAGAAAATAAAATAATAAAGCTTTATAAAAATCACCATTAAATCAAAACAATGCATAGGATTCGTTTTGAGCTTGTAAACCCGCGTCTGTAAAGGAACAAGGTCACAATTTTATTTTATTTTTTCGTGACCGTGTCCCTTTACGGACATGTGTTTACAGTAGCCAATGATGGGCTGTTAGTTTTCAAGCTCGGATCGTGTCCTATGCATTGTTCCGATTTAATAGTGATTTTTACAAAATTTTATTATTTTAATTGTGAGTTATTGCCAGTTTTTGGTATTCTTTTTACTAGATTTAGAAATTATTTTAAAAAAATAAATAAAAATTAAAGAAAATGAACCTTTAAATTAATTTCTGGCACAGGATTTTTGACATAAAATAGAAAAGACATTAAGGTACTTTTCTGTTGCACCAACATCATATTTCAACCGTGGCCGTGCAAAGGTTTATTTTATTGCAAATTATAGCAAACATTGTGACTTGCTATTTATTGAACGTGAATCCTTTTTTGGTACTTTTCCACTATACAAGACTAGCAATTTTTTTTTTGTTTAGCTTGTGGCAATTGGACATACAAAAAAGGAAATTTGTTGCAAAAAGAAAAAAAAAAAAACTAATGAATTTTTATGCTTGTTTATATATTCATATATATAAACATTTTATTTAAGTGCATATGTCATACAGGGTGTTTCAGCACAGTGGTTACAAAGTTTCAGGAGAGATAGAGTACACCTAGACGATGGAAAATCACATAGCAATGCATGGTCGGAAGCACTTTCCTGGCGAGGTAGTAATGATACAAAGCACAAGAAAGAAAGGACACAAACAGGATGAGAAAATATGTTTATTATTCTTAGTACTGCAAAAATGCCGGGACAATGCTGGAAAGTGCTGAGGAACTTGTTTCGCGCATCGTGGCAACTGCTGGGGAAGCCCAGGACACGCCTGGTATTTTTGAGAACATTAGATCTTCCATGCGCCAGAGATGTGAGGTCTGCATTACGGCCCAAGATCATAATTTCGAACACCATGTTTGATGACGATCATTGTTTCTCTTTTTGTTCTTATTTCTTAGTTTTTTGCTGTTTTAAGAATATTAAACATGTTTTCTCACCCAGTTTTTGTCCTTCCTTTCTTGTGCTTTGTGTCGTCACTACTTCACCATTAAAGTGTTTCTGACCATGCATTGCTATGTGATTTCTCATCGTCTAGATGTACTCTACATCTCTTGAAACTTTGTAACCGCTGTGCTGAAACACCCTGTATATATATACATATAATTGTTTTTTATATACACTTTTTACTTCAGTTTGTATATAAAAATAAATAAATGGCTTCTTTATATTATACAAATTGCTTGAATATTAAAAAAATTGCCTGTGTAATGTAACATCGAATAGGTTGTCAGAAAATGTGTTGCCAAATTTCCTTCTCTCACTAGGGCCATTTCACTATCTCACCAAGGCACTCATATGTATTCTTGCTATACTATTATTTAATGGTAACCACACAAAACATCTTAAACTGATATTTTTTTATTCAAAAATATTTTTTATTAAGTTTTGACTTACATTTTTCACTGACGATGAAGAAGCTGCAATAAAATTATTACAGGATGGAATTACATATAAATATTTTTTTTCAAGATGCCATCTACAGACATTTCACAGTAAATCACAAACATAATTCTATTGACACTAACACTGCATGCTATACCCCATCTATAGAGATGTAGTAGGACATCGCAAAATGGTGTAATATAAGACAGTGCAGCACTGTTTGTCATTATTTACAATCCTATGACATAGAATTCAAATGGCAATATCTTTATTAAAAAAAATGAAGTGTTTACTGAAATGCTAATAGACATTTACAATTTCATGCCTGGAGTTTAAATTGAGTTTTATTTTATTATTTTACTGTTGTTCTTTTATTTTATACATATATTTAAATTGATTTAATAAAACAGTTTGGGAAATCTGTAATTTTGAAATTTTATGTATTTTAAATGATCACTTTTGAACCAATACTGTTACTTTTTTTTCAAATGTTCCATTTGGCACCAACTATTATGCTTGGTAAAGGTGATGTTGGTATAACGGGAAAGTACAAATATTAATCATAGCCAACTAATAGAATGGGTAAATACTCTTACAAAGAAGCTTTTAATGCTCTCAAAGCTTGTGTATAACTAGTGACTGAGTATATACTACGAATCTTAAGATGAACAAGCTCATTTGCATACATTTTTAAGGATTTATAGCGATATGCTTTAGAAAATATCTTAAAAGTATATACAAACTTAAACTAGAGCTTGTGAACTCAAAGTAATAATCTATAGGTTAAATTACATTAATTCATTGTATAAATGATACAATCATACATGCATAGTAAAAATTTTAGATTTTTTCTTTTCCAAAGGATCTTAATATTTGTTACTATTGTTATTAATTAATTTTGTGCATTCTCATGAAATGAAACTTAAGGGTGTATTCGAAAAAATATTTTCCCACCCTCAACAGCTCGAAATTTTCTGATACATTTTCAGACTCATTTTTAAAAGTAAAAACATGAAACTTGCTGGGGTGATTTCTGAAGACATGTTTGACATGCCGTGTGATTTCATTTTCAGCTGAATTAATTAGAATTTGATTTTTAAACAATTATTTTCTCAGTAGGACCATTTTTTTTCATTCCCAGATCGCCCGCTTCGGAGAATTCGGTTCAAAACGCTAACTTTGACAGCGTTTTTTACAGTATTTTCTGCATTTATCAAAAAATTAAGAAGCACGGCACATTATATAGTTTCTAAATAAGAGAATTTCCCAGTTTGCTGCGTTTGAGAGCAAAAATGAATTTTAAAATGAATCAGAAAATAAGCAGTTTGGATCGGAATACACCCTTAAAGATAGAAATCATTGCTCAACCTGTTAAATGATACGAAACTGTCAGAGTTACATTAGAAAATATTTTAAGAATCCAAAATTCTTTACAGAAGAAAAAACAGATATTTTTTATTTCAATTTTGTTTTAAATGACATTAATTCATTGTGATGCTGTTAAATCCATACTTGTTAATTTCTGACAAATCTACAAAATCAATTTCCTCCTCACATGCATACATTTTTCAGATTTATTCAAATTCCGAAGAATCCAACTATATATATAAAAATAAAGTATTCTTTGCAAAATACTGCCACAATCAGAATTTTAAAATGATTTCCAAACCAAGAAAGCTTCGAGTAGATGGCAACCACTAACAATTCAATATGTGTCCCATTTATAGGAAAATTTAAAAATAACTAGTTTGATATGTTGCCATCTGAAAATTTTGAGAGGAAAGAAAATGATTTTGTAATTGGGTCAGAAAATTTCACATTAACAAGCATTGAAAAAACAAAAATTGAGAATATACAAGTTTTAAATTATACTTTCTACCAAAAAATGTGAAAATTGCATGTACTTTTTAAGAAAACACCTTTTAGAAATTCTTTCTGGATTAAAAAATAAGTCAATATACAGTCAACTCTGTGATATCCGCCAATGTTTAATCTGCAAATGTCAATTATCTGCACTACACATGGAAATGTAAACAATGAAAATTGCCATTAACAGTTAAACTCATAAAGTTAAATTTGGTATATATTTTTTTTCAGTTATCAATTTTCCCAATGAATAAATATTTAAATATAAATTGGATATAAATACTTACATTTCCTTGAGTAATAAAATTTTATCTTAGAGGAAGAAGTAATGAGTGTTCGTAAACAGAAAAAAAAAAAAAAAAAAAAAAAATTACTGACAACAAACCAAAACTACCATTGTGTTGTGTCAATGTTTAAAATGAAGAATAATCAGTAAAATTTGTATTGTATATAATTTAATTTAAATTTTCTTCAATCTAAGTTATTAAATATATTAAACCAATGTTGAATTAGTTTTTCTTTTCCATTATAATTGTAATTTTTCTACAGTCGTTCCTAATTTATAGTCAGACTTTAAAAAATAAAATGTAAACAAAGATCTATAATCCGCAAAAATGTATAATCCACAAAACCTTCGGTCCCTAAGTGTGCAGATTTCACAGAGTTGACTGTATTAAATACTGTTTTCAAATTTGCCAGAAATTAATATAACAGCTGTTATAATTTTAGTTGTCAATACTAATGTTTAAGAATAACCAATGAATTTAGGACTGGCATCACTCGTGATTACTAATAATATATCCAATATATTTATAGACTTGCATATACAAAAATACTTTTATTTAATATGTTTTTGGATGGTACTAGATGCAAGAATGCAAAGGCATATTAAAAAGTGTTAAATGTATCTATCACAAATTTAATTCAAATACCCTCTAAAAGTTAAGCATTGAAAGCAGTAATAAAACTAAAAAGGAAACCATTATTCTGCAATAGAATAAAATGAATAAATATGAATGAAATTTCATTTTCTATAGATGCTGACTAGTAAAAGATATTTTGCAAATTATTCTGATTTAAAAAATTTGCTTTGCATAAACACATGCAAGCAAATGACAGTCTTCAAAAAGAAATATATTAAACCTTTAGAAATATAAATTTTATATAAAAAAAATAAAAATAAAACAAAAAGTAGAAATGTCCTTTTGTGACTTTAAACCTGTTCAGGGTAATAATTTACATTAAAAATGTTCCACAAGATTGTGAATATCATCAAAAGGATAAATATAGCAAAAAGAATCCACCCCAATATTTTTTCCCATTTGTGTACTCTTAGATTGCGTAAACATACAAGGCCAATCATAAGACCAGCAAGGGCTCCAGCAAAATGGGCTGCATAACTTGTGCGACTCGTTTCATCTTGAACATACCTAGCATACAATGCTACACCAACATCTGTTCCGCCAAAAATAAGAAGAGCAACCAAACGAGCCCAACCAAAACTCATCTCACCAAAATTCTAAAAGAAAGAAATAAAAACAGTAAGATAATAAAAAATTATATAAAGTAAATCTACGATATTCAGACAGCATGACAGCATTAAGTATTTTTTCAATAGGCTATAAAATTATTATTTTAGTTTAATGGCTATCAGAAATGCTAGTTCATTAGAAAAGCACTGTTTTATATTGTAGATTTTCAGTCATCTGAGCTGATCAAAATGAATCAAGAACCATTATTGCATCTGTATCACATTTGTAATAATTTATATATTTTTAATACATGTCTTTCAACTAATTTAAATTTTAAAAAAGAGAGAGAGAAAGAGACAGAGAAAATGTAGTTTACTTCATAGGGATTGATCTAGGTTTTTTATTTTTGGATCCCTATTTTGTGGTTGTGGGAAGAAATATTTTTAAGATCCTTTCCCCTCCCCACCTTGTGAAAAAAAATGCATCGTGCAAAACATTTTATTTTCAATCACCACTATTTTTCATTCAGTAATAATATGAATTTTTCAAGGTACTTTAAATAGGTAGATGGTAATATTTTATACCCTTAAAACTACATTAAATTAAAACTCTCACCTCATGCAAGACACATACTAAGGATACTTCACTACTTCACTGAAATGTAGAAGCATCCATTGTGTTCAGTGGCATAGCCGGGGGGGGGGGTCCCAAATAATGGGTCTGCTTAGTAAATCATGGATATAAAACCAGCAAGAACTGCTAAAACAGAATCGCAAAGAAATGGCGAAATTTTTCATTTTAGGCAGGTTTCCCTTCATTCATTTCTTCATTTTAGGCAGAACCAGGAATTTTTCCATTTAATACAGGATGCCATTACAGACAAGTTATGTTTCTGCAGGTATACAAAACTTATCCATTGAGCATAAATGTACTCAGGGCCGTGCGAAGAGAAAACTGCGCCCGGGGCAGCGTGTCAATTTGGCGCCCCCCCCCCCCCTCCTTCAAAATTGATAAAGGGCAAAAACAGAAATAAATCATATTGAATAAATATTTTGCGTTTATTTTAGAACTTTAAAAGATTTAATTTTAATTCAGAAATTCCAAACAACTAAATAACCGAAAAGAAAATTGCACTTATTTGTTAATGAGATCATGTTGCTTTGCGACAGATTTTTCTTAACCTTTGTCACATATTTTTCTAGCCATTTTTAGTTCTTGTTACTCCTTAAGCTGCAGAAAATGGGTAAAAATCGCTAACAACCAGATTGGAAACAAGCGGTCCCTTCAACCAATAAGTACTAAAAAAGCAAAACAAACAAAAAACCTGCAGAACATAATGTAATAGATAAAAATAAATTATAATTTCAGTACATTTATTAAGAAAGATAACTGAAGCATTGTTTTAATTAACCTTTAACTGATGTCACAGAAATTGTTACATAACTAGTGTGAAACGGTGTGTGAGACCGCTCCATTGAAAGATGAATAAAAGGAATGATTAACTCATGGGATGGTGGTTTTGTACTAAACTTTTTGTACTAAACTTTTTGTACTAAACTTTTTGTACAGGACTGTTATAATTTAAATTCACCTATTCAAAAGTCTCTGGTGATAGTACTAAAATTCCAAACGGAACAAAAATTTGGTAGTGTTTGTAGTTAACAGGTAAATTGCAAGTTAAACTATAAAAATTGAAAAAAGCCGCGGTCTGAGAGACCGGTAACATCAGTTAAAGGTTAACCTTTAACTGATGTTACCGGTCTCTCAGACGACGGCTTTTTTACCGGTCTCTCAGACCGTGGCTTTTTTCAATTTTTACAGTTTAAATTGGTTTAACTACAAACACTACAGAATCTTGTACCGTTTGGAACTTTAGTACTATCAACAGAGACTTTTGAATAGGTGCATTTTAATTATAACAGTCCTGTACAAAAAGTTTAGTACAAAAACACCATCCTATGAGTTAATCATGCCTTTTATTTATCTTTCGATGGAGCGGTCTCACAAACCACTTCACACTAAGTTATGTGACAATTTCTGTGACATCAGTTAAAGGTTAATATAAAATATAATATCAGGCAAATACATTTACTTCCATTTTATTTTTCTTGCATTTAGGGTAACAAAATCGTTTATTATTTTATGTGTAAAGATTGTGACACACTGAATTTTATAGAAAGTAAATTCAGGTTGCTTAATCTCTCAACTCATAGTAGATCTTAAGTAGTTTTTTACTACTTTATTGCTACTGGAATACTTATAAATTGCGTACGCTGTCTCCATGTTTTTGTAATTCCTTGTTTTCCCAAAGTTAAAATTATGGAGCAACTAAAGGATTTCTAAATGATCCATTTTATAAAAGTTCTTATATAATGGTAGAAATAAGGTTTTCGCATTTAAAACCTCGCTTAACAATTCAAGTCCATTCAAGTCAGCAATAAAGGGCAAGGTCCAGGCAATATTAACAGATTTTCGATAACTGATTTTAGATTCGCACCAGCCAGAAACTCAAATTCTTGTTTTACATTTCTCAGTTTCTCAAACCTCCACTTCAGTTGCACGGTTATAGTGTCTCTACGTAACACGAAATCCTTCACATTCATATAAATTTCCACTTTCATCAGAAGCTTCGTAGTCAAATTGTTCTGCGAATTTTACGTTTTCTGTTTTGCTCAAATAAGGACTCTAACATTTACAGACATAACCAAATCTTCGCTTTCTTGTTCAAAAATTTCCTCTCTTATTGTCTGAAATGTGTTTTTTAGTGTTTCAATCAGTTTTCTGGCTATCAAAACATTGACAGTTTTTTTTTCTTCTTTTTTTTCGTGAGAATAATATAAACTTTTTCCATTTCATTTAAAATGCTGTGTCAAACTAAGTAGGCCGTAAATTAAGGGGAATTTCCTTATTTGCTTTTTTAAGCTTTTCGCTCCTGAGTAAGTTTACTCATTTTACTTCATTTCTATAAGATCTTCCAGAGCTTTAAAAATCTGTGGCAATTGTTTGTAAACTGCAGATATTGCTTTATTTTTTCATGACCATAGATTATCGCAATGTTTCTTTAAATAAACTGATAAGTGGGAGATAAGTATATCCCATCTTTCAGTAGAAGAGAAGAAAAAAAAGTCCTTCCGGCCAGTGCCGGGAGGAAGAGGTAGCTTTCATAATCCTTATTTAAAAAAAGCCAACTTATATCATGCAAACACACGAAGCTCAATTTAGTGGAAACCGAATATAGGAGATTCAATACTAATTTTTAACAATATAATGAATGAGAATTTCGCGAAATTAGTCAGCTTTATCCAAGCTGCTTTTCTTTAAAGTAACTTATATTTGGCTGCCAAATTCGGCAATTTCTTAAAGTGCCTGTCATTTTAAGACAACATGGTGGATGAGGCTAAGCAGTGAACTTGGTCGAGACCTTAGTAATTGCTGTGCACATGCTCACTCACATCGGAATCGGTTAATATATAGGAGTGCTGTCGCATGCAAAAAATCAGATTTTTCAAAATGTCACCCACAATAGAAATTGAAACTGCTATATCTGAGCCATTTTTTAAGGTAAAGACAAACAAAAAATGCTCCTGAATCCTTATATCAAGATCAAATACTTAAGAAAGAAACCTTTTTCAATTTCTAATTTTTTTGCACCTCACTTTAAATATATATATATTTTTTAATTTAATGGCCGCCATTTTGAAACAAGATGGCTGATGAATCTGGCCAGCGAACTTGGTCGAGGTGTTGATGTATACTATCCACATGCCTTCTTACATCGAAATAGGCGAATACGTGTGTTATCGCGTGACAAATACAAGATCGTTTCAAAATGTTAGCCATGCTAGAAATTCAGAGTGCTATAAATCAACCATTTTTTAAGATATCAACAAAAGAACAAATTTTCAGAAACAAAAACTGCTCCGGAATCTTTGTATCAAGGCCAAACACATAAAAAAAATCTTTTTCATTTTTCAATTTTTTAATACCTCATTTTGAATTTTAAATTTAATTTTTTTTAAATGGCAATCCTTTTGAAACAAGATGGCGAATGAAGCTGGCCAACGAACTCGGTCGAGACATTGGTATGTATTATGTACAGACCAAGTTACATCCAAATAGGTTCATAAATACGCCTGTTATCGCGTGACAAAAATCAGGTCGTTTTAAAATGTCAGCCACAAGAGAAATTCAGAATGCTATTACTCAGCCATTTTTTTTTAGATATAGACGAAAGAAAAACTGTTCCGGAATCTTTGTATTAAGGTCAAACACATACAAAAAAAATCTTTTTCATTTTCCAATTTGTTGGTATCTCATTTATTTTTTTTTATTTTTTAATTTTTTTAAATGGCCGCCATTTTGAAACAAGATGGCGGATGAAGCTGGCCAACGAACTCGGTCGAGATATTTGTATGTACTATGTACACACCAAGGTACATCCATGTCGGTTCATAAATACGCCTGTTATTACGTGAGAAAAATCAGGACGTTTCAAAATGTCAGCCACGCTAGAAATTCAAAATGCTATAACTCAGCCATTTCTTAAGATATAGACGAAACAAAAACTGCTCCCGAATCTTTTTATCAAGGTCAAACACATAAGAAGAAAATATTTTTTCAATTTTCAATTTTTGGTACCACATTTCAAATTTAAATTTTTCTTAAAAATTTAAATGGCCGCCATTTTTAAACAAGATGGCGGGTGAAGCTGGCCAACGAACCCGGTCGAGACATTGGTATGTACTATGTATAAACGAAGTTACATCCAAATCGGTTCATAAATACGCCTTTTATCGCGTGACAAAATTCAGGACGTTTCATAATGTCAGCCACGCTAGAAATTCAAAATGCTATAACTCAGCCATTTTTTAAGATATAGACGAAACAAAAACTGCTCCGGAATCTTTGTATAAAGGTCAAATACATAAGAAAAAAATATTTTTCCATTTTTAATTTTTTGGTACCACATTTCAAGTTTTAAATTTTTTTAAAAATTTTAAATGGCCGCCATTTTGAAACAAAACGGCGGATGAAGCTGGCCAACGAACTCGGTCGAGACATTGGTATGTACTATGTACACACCGAATTACATCGAAATCGGTTCATAATTACGGGAGTTACAGTGTGACATAGGTCAGATATATATATATATATATATATCAATTTTGAACGGAGGGTGGTTTCGGGGTCTGGGGGTCATGATCGATGAAAATATACCAAAATTTTTTGAAATCGCTTTCCTCCGAACGGCTGCAATAGGTAGCTTTTTTGTAAAGAAAGCTACCTAACAAACACATTTTATGCAGTTCCGGACATTTTAGGTAGCTTTCTTTACAAAAAAGCTACCTATTGCAGCCGTTCGGAGGAAAGCGATTTCAAAAAATTTTGGTATATTTTCATCGATCATGACCCCCAGACCCCGAAACCACCCTCCGTTCAAAATTGATATATATATATATATATATATATATATATATATATATATTTAAAACCACAAACAAAATATCAAAATCCATCACTCACCATAGCTACATTGAAACTCACATCAAAAATATTATAAATAACCAATATAAACTTAACTCTTAAAATCAAACTGAATAACCAAACTAAAGAAAATATATATAATTGCAAGACATAACAGAACAGAACAGAACAGAAGGCGAGCGGTATGGCTAACGACATACACTGCAGGGTTAAGTCAGACTTTACGCATGCTACGTCCCCCTTCACTCGCCGAGACCAAAATTGAAAAAATGAAAAACTATGAAAAACTAAACAGAACTGCAACATCCACCAAAATATCTCTCTAACTCATTAGATCAATCAACTCATCAAAACCTCCATTCTCATCCATCACTGAGTTCAGTTCAGTTCCGTACCTGCTACTCTTAATAAAATCACAAGTTATTCTCCTGATGAAATTGCGAGGATAACCATGCTTGAATCCCAAGCGGCACCACTCTAAAATATCACTAAACATATCTATAACTCTAGTACTCAGTCTTTCGATTCGTATTAATCCATTTCTAAGTACATTTCTTTTAATCGAAACATGCACATTGGAATCAAAATATATCAGCTTTAAGGTATTAAAGTTGAAATCATTTCGCTTGTCAAATATCTTAGATATCAAATTTTCACTTTCTATGCTCAGGTTCACATCTAGAAAATTAATATTTTTACAATTCTGGGATGAGGGTTCCAGACTCAGAGACGTAGGATAATATGTAAAATCAACATTTTCAATATCATTGTTTAATTTAACTATCAAAACATCATCTATATATCTGTAGGATAATGTGTTACTGTTTAAATTATTATTTCTTTCATATATATGTAAGTAAATGTTTGCCAAAATGGAACTGCAACTCCCCCCCATTGGAATACCCCGAATCTGTTTAAATATTGTATTTCCTTCGTAAAGGTAGTTTTCTTGTACTACTAACTGAAATAAATTTATGAAAAAATCATAATGAACATTGGAACATATATAATCATAATGAACATATATATATATATATATATATATCTGACCTATGTCACACTGTAACTCCCGTAATTATGAATCGATTTCGATGTAATTCGGTGTGTACATAGTACATACCAATGTCTCGACCGAGTTCGTTGGCCAGCTTCATCCGCCGTTTTGTTTCAAAATGGCGGCCATTTAAAATTTAAAAAAAAAATTTAAACTTGAAATGTGGTACCAAAAAATTAAAAATGGAAAAATATTTTTTTCTTATGCATTTGACCTATATACAAAGATTCCAGAGCAGTTTTTGTTTCGTCTATATCTTAAAAAATGGCTGAGTTATAGCATTTTGAATTTCTAGCGTGGCTGACATTTTGAAACGTCCTGAATTTTGTCACGCGATAAAAGGCGTATTTATGAACCGATTTGGATGTAATTCGGTGTGTACATAGTACATACCAATCTCTCGACCGAGTTCGTTGGCCAGCTTCATCCGCCATTTTGTTTCAAAATGGCGGCCATTTAAAAATTTTTTAAAAATTTAAAATTTGAAATGTGGTACCAAAAAATTGAAAATGGAAAAATATTTTTTTCTTATGTATTTGACCTTTATACAAAGATTTCGGAGCAGTTTTTGTTTCGTCTATATCTTAAAAAATGGCTGAGTTATAGCATTTTGAGTTTCTAGCGTGGCTGACATTTTGAAACGTCCTGAATTTTGTCACGCGATAAAAGGCGTATTTATGAACCGATTTGGATGTAACTTCGTTTATACATAGTACATACCAATGTCTCGAACGGGTTCATTCGCCAGCTTCACCCGCCATCATGTTTAAAAATGGCGGCCATTTAAATTTTTAAGAAAAATTTAAATTTGAAATGTGGTACCAAAAATTGAAAATTGAAAAAATATTATCTTCTTATGTGTTTGACCTTGATAAAAAGATTCGGGAGCAGTTTTTGTTTCGTCTATATCTTAAGAAATGGCTGAGTTATAGCATTTTGAATTTCTAGCGTGGCTGACATTTTGAAACGTCCTGATTTTTATCACGTAATAACAGGCGTATTTATGAACAGACTTGGATGTACCTTGGTGTGTACATAGTACATACAAATATCTCGACCGAGTTCGTTGGCCAGCTTCATCCGCCATCTTGTTTCAAAATGGCGGCCATTTAAAAAAATTAAAAAATAAAAAAATTTAAATGAGATACCAAAAAATTTGGAAAATGAAAAAGATTTTTTTTGTATGTGTTTGACCTTAATACAAAGATTCTGGAACAGTTTTTCTTTCGTCTATATCTAAAAAAGTGGCTGAGTAATAGCATTTTGAATTTCTCTTGTGGCTGACATTTTAAAACGACCTGATTTTTGTCACGCGATAACAGGCGTATTTATGAACCTATTTGGATGTAATTTGGTCTGTACATAGTACATACCAATGTCTCGACTGAGTTCGTTGGCCAGCTTCATTCGCCATCTTGTTTCAAAAGGGTTGCCTTTTAAAAAAAATTAAATTTAAAATTCAAAATGAGGTATTAAAAAATTGGAAAATGAAAAAGATTTTTTTTATGTGTTTGGCCTTGATACAAAGATTCCGGAGCAGTTTTTGACTGAAAATTTGTTCTTTTGTTGATATCTTAAAAAATGGTTGATTTATAGCACTTTGAATTTCTAGCATGGCTAACATTTTGAAACGATCTTGTATTTGTCACGCGATAACACACGTATTCGCCTATTTCCATGTAAGAAGGCATGTGGATAGTATACATCAACACCTCGACCAAGTTCGCTGGTCAGATTCATCAGCCATCTTGTTTCAAAATGGCGGCCATTAAATTAAAAAAAATATATATATTTAAAGTGAGGTGCAAAAAAATTAGAAATTGAAAAAGGTTTCTTTCTTAACTATTTGATCTTGATATAAGGATTCAGGAGCATTTTTTGTTTGTCTTTACCTTAAAAAATGGCTCAGATATAGCAGTTTCAATTTCTATTGTGGGTGACATTTTGAAAAATCTGATTTTTTGCATGCGACAGCACTCCTATATATTAACCGATTCCGATGTGAGTGAGAAGGTGCACAGCAATTACTAAGGTCTCGACCAAGTTCACTGCTTAGCCTCATCCACCATGTTGTCTTAAAATGACAGGCACTTTAAGAAATTGCCGAATTTGTCAGCCAAATATAAGTTACTTTAAAGAAAAGCAGCTTGGATAAAGCTGACTTAATTCGCGAAATTCTCATTCATTATATTGATAAAAATTAGTATTGAATCTCCTATATTCGGTTTCCACTAAATTGAGCTTCGTGTGTTTGCATGATATAAGTTGGCTTTTTTTAAATAAGGATTATGAAAGCTACCTCTTCCTCCCGGCACTGGCCGGAAGGACTTTTGAATTTCTAGCGTGGCTGACATTTTGAAATGTCCTGAATTTTGTCACGCAATAAAAGGCGTATTTATGAACCGATTTGGATGTAATTCGGTGTGTACATAGTACATACCAATGTCTCGACCGAGTTCGTTGGCCAGCTTCATCCGCCATTTTGTTTCAAAATGGCGGCCATTTAAATATTTTTTAAAAATTTAAAATTTGAAATGTGGTACCAAAAAATTGAAAATGGAAAAATATTTTTTTCTTATGTATTTGACCTTTATACAAAGATTTCGGAGCAGTTTTTGTTTCGTCCATATCTTAAAAAATGGCTGAGTTATAGCATTTTGAATTTCTAGCATGGCTGACATTTTGAAACGTCCTGAATTTTGTCACGCGATAAAAGGCGTATTTATGAACCAATTTGGATGTAACTTCGTTTATACATAGTACATACCAATGTCTCGACCGGGTTCATTGGCCAGCTTCACCCGCCATCTTGTTTAAAAATGGCGGCCATTTAAATTTTTAAGAAAAATTTAAATTTGAAATGTGGTACCAAAAATTGAAAATTGAAAAAATATTTTCTTCTTATGTGTTTGACCTTGATAAAAAGATTCGGGAGCAGTTTTTGTTTCGTCTATATCTTAAGAAATGGCTGAGTTATAGCATTTTGAATTTCTAGCGTGGCTGACATTTTGAAACGTCCTGATTTTTCTCACGTAGTAACAGGCGTATTTATGAACCGACTTGGATGTACCTTGGTGTGTACATAGTACATACAAATATCTCGACCGAGTTCGTTGGCCAGCTTCATCCGCCATCTTGTTTCAAAATGGCGGCCAATTAAAAAAATTAAAAAATAAAAAAATTTAAATGAGATACCAAAAAATTGGAAAATGAAAAAGGTTTTTTTTGTATGTGTTTGACCTTAATACAATGATTCCGGAACAGTTTTTCTTTCGCTAATATCTAAAAAAAAAAAAACGGCTGAGTAATAGCATTTTGAATTTCTCTTGTGGCTGACATTTTAAAACGACCTGATTTTTGTCACGCGATAACAGGCGTATTTATGAACCGATTAGAATGTAACTTGGTCTGTACATAGTACATACCAATGTCTCGACCAAGTTCGTTGGCCAGCTTCATTCGCCATCTTGTTTCAAAAGGTTTGCCATTTAAAAAAAAATTAAATTTAAAATTCAAAATGAGGTGTTAAAAAATTGGAAAATGAAAAAGATTTTTTTTATGTGTTTGGCCTTGATACAAAGATTCCGGAGCAGTTTTTGTTTCTGAAAATTTGTTCTTTTGTTGATATCTTAAAAAATGGTTGATTTATAGCACTTTGAATTTCTAGCATGGCTAACATTTTGAAACGATCTTGTATTTGTCACGCAATAACACACGTTTTCGCCTATTTCGATGTAAGAAGGCATGTGGATAGTATACATCAACACCTCGACCAAGTTCGCTGGCCAGATTAATCAGCCATCTTGTTTCAAAATGGTGGCCATTAAATTAAAAAATATATATATATTTAAAGTGAGGTGCAAAAAAATTAGAAATTGAAAAAGGTTTCTTTCTTAAGTATTTGATCTTGATATAAGGATTCAGGAGCATTTTTTGTTTGTCTTTACCTTAAAAAATGGCTCAGATATAGCAGTTTCAATTTCTATTGTGGGTGACATTTTGAAAAATCTGATTTTTTGCATGCGACAGCACTCCTATATATTAACCGATTCAGATGTGAGTGAGCATGTGCACAGCAATTACTAAGGTCTCGACCAAGTTCACTGCTTAGCCTCATCCACCATGTTGTCTTTAAATGACAGGCACTTTAAGAAATTGCCGAATTTGGCAGCCAAATATAAGTTACTTTAAAGAAAAGCAGCTTGGATAAAGCTGACTAATTTCGCGAAATTCTCATTCATTATATTGATAAAAATTAGTATTGAATCTCCTATATTCGGTTTCCACTAAATTGAGCTTCATGTGTTTGCATGATATAAGTTGGCTTTTTTTAAATAAGGATTATGAAAGCTACCTCTTCCTTCCGGCACTGGCCGGAAGGACTTTTTGGACATACACCAGCAGCACGAACTCAAAGTTTAGAGAATGTGCAGAATACGGTAAAAAAAAAATAGACGAATTTATTTACTTCGACGATTCGAGCTTACACAACATTATATTGGGAAGCTATATTTGCACCATATCACAGCATTGAGCTCTGAAGGGTTGATATTGGTATTGTTTATGACGGTCGATTATCTACAAGTTGATATAGTAGGCCGGAGTGGGATGGGAGTGTCCTCTGTAAGGTCTTTCTAAGGGAACCTAACCTGTATTTACGCAAGGTTAGAAGAAAACTACGGACAATTTCGAACGATTAGGCTGACGTGCGCGATTGGGTCGAACTCAGCACCTCCCGTCTACCGTCTTTGAGAACAGAACCTCTCGTACAGCTGTGAATGTCGAGATTGTCGGACATTAGCTTATCTTAAATTTCTTATGCTAGTTTTTTCTTCTCTTTTTCTTTTTTTTTTTTTGACTTGATGTAATCAAGAAACCTTTCCACGAATGAAAAATTTCTATTTTCGGTAACGTATAATTTGAGTCATTTGTTCTTTGTGGGCTGTACTGGATTCCTAAACTGGACTGTGTTTAAAATTCAGTAACTTGCAAATGGTTACAATTATTAAAAGAAATTCTTGCAGGAGAGTTATGTAAGATATTAGAAGTATTTTTACTGCGGTTCTCGGTTTTAGTTCCCAATAGCAGAGATAGATGGCAAGCAATAAGCACTCAATGGAGGTCTAAACTGAAATCCCCTAGCATCATACGAAGGAAGAAAGTTAAATATATAGAATAGGCCCCTAAAAATAAGGTTGTATTGGAGAATGAGACCCACTCCATACATTTAGCTTCCTCTTTTCGCATTAGTGTTGGGCGTTTTCGGTTTTGGCCTTGATTGAGCACCTATGGCGCTAGATGTTGTCTTTATAATGCTTGTGTGATTATACATTGCTGGCATAATTGTCAATTCAGTATAAACTTGATTGATTTACACGAATATGGTTTAATAAAGTATACTGCTGTAACCTGAGACGACTATAAACCTGTTTAATTCTTCAACAAATCATCGATATTTATGTTGTAATGTGAAATTGTAAAACTGCAGTATAAGAATTGAAAAAGTCATTTGTAACGCGAGCAGCTAGTGGATTTGGTCTGCCCCTCAGCATTGATCTATCACTCTAAAGCGTAAGCTGAGTTTTCGAGGTGGTCATCCCTGCTTGCAGCGCCATCTATAGTTACTATTTGGAACTAAAGTCGGGAATTGAGGTAAAAAAACAGTACTGACATTTTACATTACCTTCCCGCAATTTTTTTTTTTTTTTTTTTAAATAGCTGTCACCATTTACAGGTTATTGAATTTTAAAAACAGTCAGTCCATTTTAGGGCACTCGGTATATGGAGTGCGATCGAACGAAATTGAAAAATATCTTGCTCTATTAATTTCTTCTACAATCGTTTTTCTTACATCATTGGAAAGAAAGTTCATAATTTAATCCTGAATACATTTTGCCATTTGTCTTTTTCACTTTCAATAATTTTCACTTTAGCTCTTTTCAAATTTGCTGTCGATTATATGATTTAATTTTAAACGTCTCTCAAGTTTCTTTTAGCGAATGCATGCATTCCTGTGTTCTAGAGCATTTTTATGCTCAGGAATTTTAGGATTTAATTTCTTCCACATGAAAAACCCACAATCTGGATTGGTTAACTTTGGAGGGCGATCAAGATAATTGGTGAATAGTAAAAAGAGAAAACAAAATATAGTGATTCCCTTAATTAAGTTATCCAATAAGCCGCAATCACCGTTAATAATTTCTCCACTAGGACTAGGTATAATTTTCTTGAACGTTAGTTTGAAAAATCGTAGTCCCTATGCAATCGCATATTTCATGTAATCAGCATTTTCATCCTGTGCTGGACCTTTTTTTAACAGCAAAGTAATGACCGAATGACTATAAGAATGATCCCATAGTGGAATCAGAATAGGTTAGCAATTCATATTCACTGAGGGTGGCAGGTGGCAGAAACTTTCGTATACGATGTAAAGGGCCCGCAGAGTGCAAAAATTTAAGAAACACTGTAATAAAATATCACAAAAGCATATTATAAAATCATCAGATCTAAAGAGCTCAATGAAAAGTAAATGTGAACAGCGCAATAATTTTGAAATGAAGAATGTACATACTTCCATTGGGAAAAATATTCTCGATATGTAAATATATACATTTAGTTTTACAAAATTATAGAATATCGAAGAGTGAAAAAAAATTCCAATGAAAATGATCGACGACAATAAAAAAAACTGAAATTGGTAGTACAAATTTGGCGCCCCTAAATTTCCGCGCCCGGGGCGACCGCCCCCTTCGCCCCCCCTTTCGCACGGTGCTGAATGTACTATAGTTAAACATGTGACATTAGAACATGTCTGTAATGGAATGCTGTCGGAAACGGAAAAAATTCAAAGTTTAACAAAACTAACACTGCACATTTATACCTGCTAAGATGAAAATCTATGTAAAATGGAACTTTTATCTAGTCTCCTGTGATTCCTTCGTTGCAGGGTTTACTGCAATGTAGTAAAACCTATGAAAACCACTTTCGCATTTAAAAGGAAACATTCCATGATCCCAATGATAAAAGGAAAACCATATAGAAATACACTCGCTAAGATGGAAGCCTGCCTAAAACGGAATTTTTTTCCAGTCCCTAGCAATTCTGTTTTCATAGCTTTTATCGTAACCAGATAAAAGTGTCAAACATCGTCAACAGAGACTTAGATGGGACCAAATGTTCCCAAAACGTACAGTAAAAAATGAATTTACATGAATATAATAATGGCATATTTATCACAGTTTGGTGAATTTTATCTTAGTTCATACTATAATTTTATATTGAGCAATATCATCAACAACTTTAAATCTGCTACCTGAAACAGAAATAAGTAATTTCATCGTTGACTAGTTATTCTGAATTTTTTAGCCCCTGGAATGCCGTTTCTTTCTCCCAGAAATTAAAGTGTCGTCGCCAAAAAACAACGTTCCGTTGTATAAGACTGCCGTAAATTGCTGTAAATTGCCATATCATTGTACTGTTAAATATTCTACAGCAATTTTTTTTTTACTTCTAAGCATCGCACATTTTCAATTTTTAGACCGTCGTATTGGGAAAATGAAGTATGTTTGATTCGAAATTTGTTTGAAAACTGCATCTCCATTTATTTTTGAGATATTAATTTTTTTGCAGTTTTTAGCGCTATTTGTTTAATTTTGGCAACTCATATACTCCATTTCTGTAGAAAGTAAAGGAAAAAATATTTGGAAAATAGTAATTATATATTTTTGTTGCTATCTTTCCTTAAATACTGAAAAAAATGTAATTAATTTTTTTTTTTTTTTAAATATAAATGAATGATTTCTGATAAAACATGGAGCTATTATAAACTAAATTTAATTTTAAGTATCTATATTAATATTACAAACAAATGAAGGCATATGAATGCTTAGAAAGACGATTTTTTGTTTCAGAGTTTCTTGCTGATTTCGTTTTGCTGGATTTGTGTATTATTCTGAGATAGTGACATTCTATGCATACTTTATTGTAGATGATGTTTATGACTGGATCATAAATGAGGAATTCTTCAGCAGCTTCGGATGACGTTGTCTTATATAAAATAAAATTGCATGTTTTAAGTCTTAAAACTGAACTAAAGTAGAGTCTCGATTATCCGAGTTATTTTCTTCTGATGGACTGGTGGCTTCTATTATTATTAAACAGCCATTATAAATGAAGTGTTAGGTGAAGATGAAAAAAAAATGGCCATAATTTTTTTTCTCCCCATTCTGACCAGAAAATCAGAGTTCTAACTTTTTACGACTGCTCTTTCATCTTCACTTAAAACTCCATTTATAATGGCCGTTTAATAATAATAGAAGCCATCAGTCCATCAGAAGAAAATGAAGTAATGGAAATGTACATCAAAGAAATATTACTGATACCACAAAAATTAATGAATTAAATGGAAATTTATACTTCATCTCCTTAGTTGGCATTGATTTATGTAAATCCAGTTTATTCAAGTTTTTTGCTTATCAGAGGTGAGCTTGGTCCATATTAACTCATATAGTCGGAACTCTACTGTATCTATATTTGTATACATTTATTATTATTATTATTATTTTTTTTTATTGTGGGTGACACTAAATTCTGAAAAAGCAGAATTCCTGTTCTCTAGCATTCAACATTATGCTGCCAATTTCAAAATACCTGCAAAAAGAGGAATATGATTTGTCTTTTGTTTTAAAACATGCTAATAGTGTCATTTCAATTCTACAAAGTTTGTGTCAATCAGAAAGCAAGGAACAAGAGACTGATATTTAAAAGTTTGCTGGCCTGTTCAGGACAGTAGAATCCTTAGCTAGACAAACTTTTCACACAATCTATTTTAAATGCACTAATGTATGTATTTTAAATAAAAAGAGTATAAAATCTGCAATTTATATTAAATGAGAGCAAAGGGATTGAAAGAAAATTTTGCGATTTACCACCTGTGCCCGGCTAACAGAAAAATAACTTAAAATAAATTTATTAATTTATAATTAAATTCTAAAAATATTAAATTGTTGTATTGCCATCAGAAACACATCTTTGAAATAATTTTTATAATTCTAGTTTATAATAAAATGAGTGAAAAATCGATTACAAAAATTCTTCTTTACATATTATGAAGTAAGTCAAGTTAACCCCTTATCTGGCGACAAAATCTGACGCACTCCATTGCCTTATTTACTAACATAATTCTGTCATTAAATAAGATGGTGATTGGTTTTCTGAAATAACAAAAAGAAAATATGCATGTTATAAGCGTGCAGAACACAGCTTTGCTGGTGAAAATGGGCCTGCTGTCCTGACAGTTTGCATTTTTTATAATATATGTCGTCATTTCCTAAAGCCGTATACATACATCCACGGCAGTTAAGGGGTTAAATAAAATAGTGAAAAAACAAATTATTTATGTAACAATGCTGTGAATTATATCTGATGAAATAATGACTGAAAGGATGCAGCAGAGAAATATTATGAATGATGCAATCTTTAAACTGAGAAAAAAACAATAGGGAAAGGGCAGAGGTTCTTGAAAAAGAAGAAAGATAAATAGAAATCTGTGTGATCACTTCAACAACATCCATTGCTTTATATTTGCTGTTAATCATGCACCAAAATAATCATATTGTTTTAACACACCTTGGCTAACAGCAAATGTGTTGAGTAAGAATCAATCATACTGAAAATGAGTATACTGTTCCTTAAAATGCTAAACGTTTAAATCAAATTTATACACTTTGTAACACGTTCTGGAAATGTTTAATAGTTGTAAGAATAAAATAAACATTTCATTTTCAAATTAAAATATGTTTAAAATTAATTCTGCTAATTACTAATCTTATTAACTAACAGCAAATATGTTTTTTTTTTTTTTTTTTAAATACAGGATAATATTTTTTAAAAAATTGGCGGCAATGAATTGCATTTTATTAACATCAAAAATGGCAATAATTTATATTAAAGTTGTTCTAAAAAAATAATGTTTCTTCACTCAACAATGCAAATCTTTCTGACATATTAATGTACACATTTTTATACATAAAAGCATGAAATTTGTTTACACTATAATTCAAATGCTTTACAATTAAACAGCATATTTTCTTTTCCTATAAAAATGTTATACAGAGAATTATCGATAAGTCGAATATTCGTTTAAGTCAAAGTTTATACAAAATTCCAATCCCTTTATAACAATTCAATATTAAACTTTCTCGAAGTCTTCATCTTTTAAGTCTATTTTTTTCTGACAGAGAAATAGCAGTAATTGCACTAATTTCGAAATTTTTCAGCCACACCACAAAAATACTGGCACTTTGTGTTGGATATAACTTTTCTACACTCCTTCGCTAGCTTTGAATGGCCCTATTTTTACTTCCCATCTTCGTCAGTGTGGAGTATCTGCGAGTTTGTGATTTCAGTGGCAATCGTTCCTCTCCCCCCCCCCCTCTTCATTTCTCTTTTATTCCTTTTTATCAACATGGATTTCTTCGAAACAGAGCATACAACTAAGTGTATTCTAATTATTCAAATTTCCCATGCTTTTATGGAAAAAAATTGTTTTTTTAATCTTTCGATTCTATTGAGCTTTGGTTAGGGTTCTTTGCTCTAATGTGGAGCTTTGTCATTTTAGTGCTTATTGCTTTCACATCCTGTTACATTTTCAGTTGGGTCTTTTAAAATGTTGAAGTAGAAATTAGAAATTCTTACTTTAGAACAAAAAGTAAATTTGATAAAAAACATTGAAAACAATCCTAATTTAAAGAAAAAAGCTCTAGCTGAAATATGGTATTATATCCTCCCAACATGCTATCTACCATATCCCAGTAGCAGAAAATTCTCCAAGTGTCTGCGACAGATATTTCAGGGAAAAAATAATCTGCAGGTAAAACATTTTTGCAATTGAAGCATTAATTAATCAATCACTGACCTGTAGCGTTTTTAGGCATTTTATAAATTTTTATGAATAATAATCTTAACTTTTTGTATTAAGTAATAAAGAGCTAAACATAATGTGAAGCAAAATAAAGGTTTGATGAAAAAATGTCTGCAAAAGAGAAAAGAAACTCTGCGACGGCCGTCCCGTCTTGAACTTTCTGCTACCGGGTACCATATTGAAAGAGAAAGAAGGCATTTTCAAAAGACATATGTCAAGTGTCAACCCAAAGTGCAAAAGGATGAAGACGTGTGCCTTTCCACAAGTTAGAATTTTCCCCTTCGAACATAACTTCTAAACTACAGCCTTCTCTCTATGGAACAAGACATAGTAAAGTATTTTTAAGATTTTGGGATTTTGTCATTAAAAAAAAGTTTACATTAATGGGCACGATATGAGACTTTATCTACAAACACACAATCAATTTTGATGCAATGTGAAAAATATATACTGGTACACACATGCAAAACATCAAACACTACTGAACCCTGAAGTAACACTGTGGAATCATATATCTCTTAGATTAGTATTTAAACAAGTTTATGCAGTGCTAACTTTAAAAAAAAAAAGATGACAACTTTGTTGCTATATTGAATGACATTAGAGGTTTTCAGCTGCGGGAATGATTGGTACAAATTTTGATGAATTTGTTTTACTAATAATTTCAAAGTTTTACGTAATATTTATGGCTTTGTTTTTTACCTAGGCTATATTTTTTATTTGTATATATTTTTTATAAGTTATATCTGTTACATAAATAAATGAGATCAAATGAGTGTGACGTCACACTTATGCATTATTGGTGTTAAATTACATTGGTAGCAGATTTTAATTATTGTAAATGAACGATGGGAAAATAAACAAGTACCTTATTATTATCATTTTATTTAGCTAATAGTCAAACTGCTAATGCTATATATACATATATAGTAAGGAATCTGAATGGCAAGAGGTGTGCTCTGTTTCTTTCACACAGGCTTGGTCCAGTACGGTACGAGGCAGGGATGCAGGACCGGTGGCGGGTCCATGCATACATAGGATAGTCGTGGGTGAATCTTTTATAGGTTTCTGGATCTAGCAGGGCATGCAGCGCATACAAAGGATCACTTCATCCGAGCTCTTAGTTTTTAAGTAGTCATGGACCGTGAGTGGTACTTTGGAGTCCAATGAAGTCTGACAAAATGTGTGTGTCTGATTAAAATATGTCTTTACTTGCGATCTGGTTTATTTATTTTTGATTACACGATTCCTTCGAAACCAGGCCAATGGGGCTGAGAACTGGGATGTATTGCTTCCAGAAGAGCATCTGAATTTTGTCTTATTGTAAGATGCTCTCAAAGAGCAGGCTGGCATGGCTATTATTGCATTATTTAGACATAAAAATCCCTGCTCCTAGAGGTGTGCAGTGCTAGTTAAATGAAGTATTTGGTATTATTTCTGCCAGAGGTCCTTACTATAAAATTGGGTGTATTTTTAATTTAATTGGACAGTAGCTCCATGATTGATTGACCAGGCCGAGAGGCGTCTCCATCAGCCCACGGGTTGCTGATACAATTTAAAATTATGTTATCGTCAACAAAAACATTCTTATTGAGGGTCTCAAAATGATTTAAAGTTATAAAACGCTATGCGGAAAAACAAACTTATCAGAGTCAAATGAAGTTTTAATTATTAAGACATAGTTACTAAAAGCATTTAAAAAGTTTGAATTTAATTTCTAAATTTAAATTTTCATTTTTTAAAAAGGGATTTAAAATTTTGGTACTTTTTGGTTAGCTGGGCACCAGTATTATATATACATATTTATATACATACATATATATAAATATATATATATATCTATCTATATGTGTATATATATACATGCATATATACATATATATGTATATGTAACACTGGCGCCCGTGTGGCGGTGATTTGTGTGCCCAGGTTCAAAAAAGGAGTAAAAAAACTCCAACACAAAATTTAGAGGACTTAAAAGTTATTTATTATGATAACTTTTAAAGGAGGGCCGTGAAAGTACAGAGGGATGGGGAGAAGTAACAAGACTGCCCGTTAAGGCGCTCCCTGCAGGGGGGAACGCTAACGTCTTTCAAATTCGAGATCAGAGGCAATAGTGGTAAAATATTCATTTCAATTACTCACTCATTGGCAAGATGAATAGGAACATATGTACTATATTGGCGATGAATATGGGTGGCGTGGACAAAGGAATCAGAAGAATCCCCAAGTATTACATAGAACTAAAACCTACGTCATGGCGGACTATACAGTTACAAGTATTTTAAAATTCCTGCGGTAAAGCGGGTGATTGAAGGCATAGCTAACACGTGATATTACATGTACTTTAGAACTGAACAACTGTCTGTATTAGTCAGGATGGCATCCCAGATAGCATGAACAATTGCAGCAAGATTAATTTTTTCTTGATATTTTCTTGTCACGAAAAATTTGAAGTAATAATATTGCCGCAAGGACATTACTAGGTAGACGGAATATAATCAATCGCTTTCTTGCAACGCAACTTTGCTCTAAACCTGATACAACACTGTCATAAAATAACGACGTAAGCGAAAAATTCTTTTTGTTGGAAGGAGAACAGATATAAACGCGCATGCGCGGAAATTTTACAAAGACAAAATTACAACACTTCTTTATTGAATTCCATGAAGCAGCGCCATTGGATTAGCGTTCAAGTAAAGAACCCAGATATAAAGGTATTTATTATTTTAATTATTCAAATGTGATTCGGATATTTTTGTATTTTCTCTGTACAAACTACAACTTATTTGGTACAGAAATTTTAATAAATTAAAAAGTTATGTTTATTTACTGAGGAATGCTTACATTTTTTAAATAGTTTGGTTTTGGTCCATGTTAAGGCATTATTGAAAATTTTAATTTTTAAATGAATTTTTCTCAACTTTAAGGGGAATTTCTAAGATATCGTTTTAATTAATATTTGCCTTTTTTCTTGCTCACGCCGATCGAGCAGTGTTGAATTCAGATATTTTTCTCCGGGATTAATTTCTGCGGCTCTGGAGGGGGGGGGGGGGGGGACATTTTAGAGATTCGGTGTGGAAATTGCTTATTAAAAAGCATAAAATATCAAACCTTCCGGGGAGAATCCCCCTCCTCTTGAATTCAGCAATGCGTTCGTATGTATTTTTAAATTTAAATTATCTTTTCATGGCCATTAAACCCCTTTCTATATATAAATATCAAGTATTTTAAACAGTTTCTTAGTGTGCTATTCTCCATGCTTCTTATCATGGACTTCTATTGTATCGCTATTTTCTAATTTTTATTAAAGTTATTAACAGTATTTCCTTCCGGCGTCAGTTTTATTTAATTCTTTAAAAATTTCTCTTTTCTTTTGACATAACTGCTTGTTAATCGGATGTGTATAAGTCGTTTTATGTCCTATTTTTCTTAAATTTTAAATACGAATATTTTGAAATTGTTAATTTTTCGCGACAGCAAACCTGGGCTTGTAATGTGCAGAGCAAATCGGAACAATATTCCGGTTCGTAAAATTATGACAAATATTGATCTGGTTTGCAGTGTTGTAATCGTAAAAAAAATCAGAGGGTGTACACTAAAGTCATGAACGTCATGTCTAAAGTATGTACGATATAGATTTATTCGAGAAACCGGGAGTATACGGAGCTTTTTAAAAAAATCCAGAATTTTTGCAATGAATTAGAGCTAAATAACTAAAATGCATTGACTAATTACTTAAACTCTTCCCCCCCCCCTACCCCCCCCCCCCCCAAAAAAAGTTATAAAATAGCTTTGTGTGATACTTAAAACCTCGGATACCATAGCACCAAAATATTATTTTAATTGTTACAAAATATTTTTTTTAAATTAAAACTTTGGACCTTAAAACCTTAATTCCATTGTTATATTGTTAATGTCAGATTCGAAGACTATTTATTTGTGTTATTATTAAAGATGTTTCGTTTTGAATCCTTTTTCACATGTAAAATAGTGTTCAACTGCATCTTTATTTATTATTTTCTTCTATGATAACAATCTTTAATAAAATGTAATTCTTAAAAACTGACACTAGTCACCAGGGCTGGCTATTTGCCGGCAGAAAAGGGTTTCTGCCTTGCCAGTGGCAGAAACTGGTTATAACCGGTTTTAACCGGCAGAAACTGGCATAAACACATTTCATGACATAATCTGAGACTTTTTCACTAGTATTAAATTCCTTAAGTACATTTTATTCCGTATAAATAACAAATGAAATATTGTGGATAGTTTTAATTAAAAAATAAATAGATTTGTATTAGAAAAAATGAGTAATGTAACAGATAAAATTTTTGTTATAGTATGGTTATATAATTTTATATGTAAACAATTATTAGAGTATTTTAAAATTTCAGTTTAAAAATCAAATACAAAACTATATCCAATACTTATTTTAAATTAAACAATGAAAAGAAAAGAAAAATATTCAATACTTGCTCAAAATAATTTTCTGTAATTTAACGTAATAATTTAATAATAACACTATAAATTATCTCTCATAGAAATATTATAGTTATATGCGGATCTTGTAATTCCATGAATTTAAAAAACATTTCATTTAAATACAGCATTCAAAGGAACAAATCTGACTTTTTTTTTTTCAATTTAAGACTGTTATAAGCATAGATCAAATTTTGTGCGAATTTTAGTAAAAAAGCTAAAATCTTTAACAATGATTTTACGCACAAATAACGTATAGACACGACAAAAAACGATTATATGGGATATTTGTGTCGTGTCTGTATGTTATTTGTGCATAAAATCGTTGTTAAAGATTTTAGCTTTTTTATTAAGACTGTTAGTTGAAAATGTTCCAACCACATTTTGCACTTACAAAACAAACAACTACAAAGGTTCAAAAGCAGATTTGATACAGTAATAACCGACTACCATATGCTAACTTATTTACTTCATCCTAAGTATATGGGATCAAAATTGACATATGAGCATAAAGAAAAGGCAAGGAAATTGCTTTCTGATATTAATCCCAATTTTGTGCCACATATAATATCCTTCGAAGCAAAATCGACTCCTGCCTCAGAAACATATTTCTCCAAGGAAGACCTAGAAAATGTCTTGCCCTTACCTTCTATGTGGTGGTCATCTTTAAAAACGAATACTGGTGAAAATGAGGATTTTTCAAGTTTGCATCCTCAATAATGACATTGCCAGCAAGTAATGATAGTCTTGAAAGAATATTTTCAAACTTTTCTTTCATTCAAAACAAAGAAACAGTGTGTTCAGAAAGATTAGCAAAATTTTGTCCTATGCTATGGAATGTTCTGTGGAAAAAGTAATAATAGTATATTTGAGTGGCAATTTTGTTCTTTCAATATTGTAAAATAATTGTGCAAGATATTTCATTAAATTTTTTTTTCTGATATTTATTGTGCTTCAATTATTTACTTATATAATTTCACAAGAATCATAATCTTTAAGTTATTGCATTGCATTATTTATTTAAAAATTACTCTGAAAAATACATTTGTTAAAATATCAGATTTTTTTTTTGTAATTTCTTTTTTTACTTTTAAATAAAAATTCAACTCTAAAACAATAATATAAAATAGTTAAACTTGTACCATTTAAACTACCATTGAAAATTTCTGTTTTTCAAGTGAAAAAAAAAAAATTAGTACCTATTATTATATAAGCAAAGTATATTTATATGATAATTTTGAAACTTTTTTACAACTTTGAATAACATTCATAATCTTTAATTTTAATTTTTAACTTAATTGTTTACACATCAAATACATATATGAATTAAGAATCATTGCACATTAAAGTTCTTATTAATATTATTTCTGAGTTTCTGCCAGTTTTTGCCACTTACTGGCAGAAACTAGTTTCTACCATGCCGGTTTTAACCGGTTATAACGCTGGTTTTAACCACTTTGGCAGAAACTTGCCAACCCTGCTAGTCACCCGAAGTAAAATTTAACATTCAAGCTAATGTTAATTCTATGGACAGTTCTTTGCATATTTTGGGCTCACATTTTAATATTTTTTAATATTATTTTTTGCATAGGATACACCTGGTTGATATATATAGTTGTGCAATCGTACCTTTTCGAGCTTTTATGCAATTTTTTATATGCAGATACTTTCAATTTTGAAACCTGTTCTGAAAGTGAAACTGTACTCATATAAAAGAAAAATGTAACCAAAACCGAAAAAGTACAAAAGCACAACAATATATGGGGAATTCTCACAATCTTTTGACTTTTATATCCCTGAATAATAATTTTTATTTTAATACATTTTTTTGTGTTTTTTTTTTATTTCAAATTCTGGAGAACATTCCATTGCATGATTGCATATAACAACATTAACGAGATAAATAAGTTTTGGACGATGTTGGGGTCCAAATACCAGGAAAACTCCTATACCGTCCCGTCCCTGATGCTGATTTTTAAATTTGGAGCTGTCTGTATAAAATTGTTTCAATAAAAGTAATTCGATGTAATTTTTTTCCGAAACTGGGACAATTGTTTATATAAATATTGTGCAAAAAATTAACCTG